>CM038675.1:226841031-227441031 GCA_021605145.1 Aegilops bicornis
TAGGAATGAGTGTTCGTTATAGGGGATAGGATCCATCTGCTCTCTCTCTCTCTATATATATATATATATATATATATATATATATATATATATATATATATATATATATATTTCTTTGATGCAATTTAGGGAGAAAGAGCAGTGCGGCCCATCTATTAGCTTTTTGACCATCTTTGAGTCATAGCGAGACGGCTCTATCTCTTTTCACAAGTACATCCGTAAGTACAGTTGCGGGCGTCAATGATCAGCAGTACTGAGCTACGGCATTTTTTTGTTTTGAACAATATAAGAGCGTTTTTTAGGAAGTGTGCTTGTATTCAAACCACAAAATAATACAAAGTTCTTGATCCATACAAACACACCCTAACACACGCAGAGATAACTAGAATAACAAAGAGCAACCTAAAACAACCAATAAAACACGAAGATCTTCGAAGCTCTGTGTCATCATCCCTAAACCTTGCGAGAAGACCCCTGCAACACAAGCATCTGCAACCAGATCTAAGCAGGTCATCATCTTCAACCATGGTATAATCGCCATCACGCTGCCCCCCTTTTCTTCGCTTCCGCGCCGAAAAGACAAGGACATCATCACTGGGGTCTAAAAATTAACTTTTCCAAAAGTGAAGTCATCGTCACTGGGGTCTCGGATGCCGAGACAAGGATTTCTTCGCTTTCTGGTCTAAAAATTAACTTTTCCAAAAGTGAAGTCATCGTCACTGGGGTCTCGGATGCCGAGGCCTTACGTGTTTATCGCTTACTGAACTGCTCTCTTGGCCCCTTCCCTCTTAAGTATCTGGGTTTACCTATAACTTCTGACAAACTCTTGGCTAAAGACTTTGCGCCTACGGTGGCCAAAGTTGGCAATTGTGTCATGCCCTGGAGGGGTAGATATAATACCCAGGCTGGTAAAGTAGCCCTGATTAATGCCTGCCTTTCTCCCCTCCCTATGTTTCTGATGGGATTCTATCTGCTTACTAATGGCACTCACATTGGGTTTGACAAACATAGAGGTGCCTTTTACTGGAACGCGGCTGATAACAAACGCAAGTATCGCATGATTAAATGGGACATTATTTGCAGACCAAAGAGCCTTGGGGGGCTGGGTATTATTAACACTCTAGTCATGAACAAATGCTTGATCATCAAATGGTGGTGGAAGATTATGACCACCACCTTGGATAAACCTTTATGGTACAACATCCTCAAAGCTAAATAATTCCCTTCTTCTAGCCCCATGTTTGCTCGCACCTTGGGGGCTTCTCAGTTCTGGAAAGACCTTGTTAAACTTAGGCCTATTTTTCAAGGCCTCGTCAAGTCCGTTGTTCACAACGGCAGATCCACTAGATTTTGGCTTGACTGGTGGTGCGGTTCGACCACGCTGGCAAATTCTTTTCCTGTTCTTTTTTCTTATTGCCCTGACCCTGAGATCTCTATCTTTGAGCTCTCTGCCAATAATTGGGACCTGCACCTGCGACGCTCTCTTTCTCCTGAAGAGTTGGTTGACTGGCAGCGCCTTGTTGCCTTCTTCCCTATGCTCTCGGAGGAGGACTCGGTGGTTTGGCCCCCCTCCCCTTCTGGCCATTTTTCTGTGAAATCTCTATATGGCAAGCTGATCTCAGGCTCCACCACTTCCAAATTCAAGTGGATCTAGACGGCCCGTATCCCTCCTAAGATCAAGATTTACCTCTGGCAAGCTTCTCGCGGGCGGTTGCCGGCAGGTGATCAAATCCGCAAACGCAATGGCCCTGGTTCTGACCGTTGTGGTCTCTGTGGGCTAAGAGAGGACACGATGCATATTTTCTTTAATTGTGTTCTGGCTAAACTCTTCTGGTGCTGTATCATATCATGGTTGCATGTTTCCTGGAGACCTTCCTCCTTCTCAGACCTTTGACTCTTGGCCATCATCCTGGTTGGGGCCCGGAGAAGAATGTTTTGGGTCGGATTGGCAGCGATGTGCTGGACTCTTTGGACGACAAGAAACAAGTTTACTATTGAACATGTTTTTCCTGCTAAACCTGCTGATTGCTTAGTTAAAACTTGCATATTTTTGCAGCAGTGGAGATTATGGATTAAGGAGGAGGACAGGGATGCGTTCGATGTGATGATATCCAAGATTCGGGCTTCTGCTATTTCCCTAACTCCAGTTAAAGCCGGCAGTTAGGAGTTGTTGGCCCTGATTTTGCTGTCTTTAGTCTCTCCGGCATGCGTGCCATGTACTGGCCTGGGAGCCATGTACGTTATACTTTAGCATGTGTGGTTTTGGTTGATACTCTGTCCGTGATGTGTGGTTGTTCTCTATGTTTGGATGTGACTCTGCCTGGTGGCTTTATTTATAAAGTTGGGCTCTGGCCTTTTCTCTAAAAAAAAAAGACAAGGACATGATACGCATCCGACACACCTGCACCATGGGCAAGGACACTATTGCTGATTTACTAACCTATATAAGAAATGCGGACATGAATAAAAAAGGAACAATTCGAGCAGTGTCTACAAATATTACCAAAAACATTGTTAAAATACTTCTATGAGAGGGTTTTAAATTCCCTCTGCCCCTACCCTTCGCCATCTGTGGCTTTGAGTACCGATGTATGTGCCCCTTTCACACGGAAGAGTACTATGATCCGGTTCCGGCGCCGCGGTCGGGCCAACTGCCTGGGCAAAGCAGAATATCCCTCCAATAACATCACAAAGAAGGAGGAAGAAACACAGCATAAAACCATACCGATGATGAGGAAGAAGAATCTTCATCTCCACAGAACCACCGCCCTCCGAGGACCTTTGCCGAGTGTTTTTCCAATACATTGGATTTAAAGGGGTTTGCCGAGTAACCGACATAAAACACTCGGCAGACTCGCCGATTTCGATAGTGACAGTAATGTCATTGTAGGCTAGTAGCTGCTCGACTGCATAATCAGTGCGTGAAGATTAAGGTCTTGACAATTTAAAGATAAAGATATCGATTCAATGGTTGTTAAAGAATGTTACTCAATGCTATTACTGACGATAATAAATCATACTAGATCATTGCTGGAGCGCGTTTCTGCGCCCGTCAATTTGTATAATAAAATAATCATATTGGTATAACTATATTGCACATGAATTACAGAAGTTCAAAGCTATGAGTTGAGAATTTCACACTCAGTAAATGCTCACATACAATTTGGTTGATACAACAACATATATGACAATCTTATTGCCAGGGGAAAATAAAAAATAAAATGGAAACACAACAATTGCATGCTCTTCCAATAAAAAAAATAAAATGCATCAAGGATAATACTGAAAAAAGACATGATAGCACCATTAGTGGCCACAAAGACATCTAAAAGAAAGCAAAAACCGAAGGTATAGAATGCTCATTAGTGTATATATGATTACATGATATAAGTTAATTTGTCATGCCCGTGCATTTGTACAATAGAATGATATAAATTTTCGTGAATATATAGCCACATGAAACAAGCAATATTTGCACACTAATGTAAAGAGAAGCTGCAAAAAATGTTCACACAAATTTATCACATTATATCCTCTTCAGATAGCACCTTCTGCTCTTGCCAAGAATTTAACTCTTTGAATCTGAACATCACATTTTTGAGAAATCCTTGTGGTTGACCGGAAATTCTACGGCATTCATGGAACTGGCTATCTCCTTAAATATGTATAACTGAACTATAGGATTCTAAATTCTAATTACCAATTACATAGGATACTGTATCAAGAAAAACTAAACAGAAAACCTAGCAATCCTAAATTTTATCAAGCCAAGAGCAGCCAAATCCATCAATCCTTCCTGCAGGAGCAAGAGCACACAAATTTCTGGAGAAGAAATCAATGCAAGTCTTGAAGAACTGAAGGGAAAATATAAATATAGACAAACTATGACAGAAACATTGGCAAGATGAACTGATCTACAATAAATCCCTGGCCTGCTGAAGCATATGATTCTTCTTCCGTAGGGAAGGTAAACAATAACCACTGCAATTGAAAAAACAATTCAATGTCTATTCATCACAATAGATGTGATATCATCTTATATTCTGAAGGAGGGTATAGATCAATACAAAAATCATCAGCCAATCAAACTAATAGCACACGTGCGCTGCCAGTACCAGCCCAAACACTAATACAAGAGCCTTAAATCACAAGAGTCAACAAGTAATCAACATAGGAAAGGTTACAGATAATAGTTTTTCATTATCAGAGAGGTTCATTGCCACTTAATTTTTCCTAGTTGCCACTCAATAGTTGACATTGCCAACTTCAAAGCTTATTGCTTGTATGGTAGAAATGTCATCAGAGGATCCTGTGATTTGAAACTTATCTTCTCTGAGCTGCAATGCAAGTTTAAATTTGATCTCATCGGATTTTGCTACTAAAATCAAGATACCAATATGATTGACTCACATAATGTGAATGACATTTCAGCAATTTTATGCATTCTAAAAGATGTAGCCACGTGCAACAAAAAAAATCTGCTTAGCAAGAATATGTTCATCCTATACTTCAACAATTTAGATTGTATAATAATTCAAAGTACGAAACCTAAGCTTTTCACGTAAAAGAGTAGCTTATCAAGAATATGTTCATCATGCAGTTCATGAGAACTTCTGCTGTGCACTCCCTTGTGAAATTCATTAGGAGGCAAGTGCCCATTAACTTGCTGAGAGCGCTATCCAAACTTGTGATGTACAAGTGGAAATTTTGTTTTGAGAAGAAATCCAAACCTTAGTTTCGGATGACAATAGTCAAAGTCAACAAGCTGCGATTAATATGGCGCCTTCTTTCAACCTAGCACCAACAGCATGTGTTTGTGCAGCATGCTCACTTCCAACAAGGTCGACGAAATTCTGTGAAAGCAAAAGTTAATTCGTACGGATCAACCATGCATAATCAGCATACCATGCTCCAAAAGCAGAAATGTCAGCTTACCAAGTTAGCAGCAAAAGATATAACACAGCGTGGCGCTTCATGGAGCGCATACTCTCCACAATCTGGATACAGATATAAACGACAAAAGAAAGGTTAATCATCTTCTATGTATGCTTTCCTTAGAAAGATTGAATCTAAAACTGGATTGGTTCTTCTTATACATACCAGCCAAATGATTTGGTGGGAACGTAAACTTGCGTTTAGTTCAGTTTCCCCAACCTGTTTTTGTTCTGCAGTTATTTGGAAGGTCATTAGGTAACTATCACTACACCATCTTCTTCTTTCTCGGATGGTAGGCTATATATACATACATACATATGTAGCCGTGCCTTCACAAACGGCTATTAGATGCCTTAGATACTGGCTGTCCTTGGCGATTCCTTCATCCAACTTATCCATGATGTTTCCTTTCTCTTTAATCATGTGTATTTGTGCGTTCCCGTGCGTGGACAAAATTGCAAACCTCGGGATCATCTAACAAGCGAAGGGGGCCAGAGTCAGGTCATAGAAGATCCTTGATGATCTCGTTGCAGATTTGCATAGCTGATATCTTGATGATAAATTGTTCTTGTTCTGTTATGTCCAAGGCTCAACCCCTTACTATTAAATTCAAGATGAGTATCTTGATTCCAAGAAATTTCTTGTGCAGCTTGCTCCTGAAAAAAATCAGTAATTAATTGGCATTGCAAACGAGGGGAAAATAAATCATTAAGAGTTTCAAACTGTAATGTCTGGAACGAATTCTACATTGATTTTGCAGCGCCATACCATGCTACATGTGGGCCTGCTCCCGACAAATTGATCAATGTGAAATTACAGACAACCTTAGGAAGGGAAATGGGGTGTGGCGGTGGAGAGGCGCACAGTTTTAATCATGATGGTGTGTGTGAATCCATCGTCCTGAATAGAGAGGAAGGTCGTCACAGTGGTCATTAACATCATGGGTAAGGGCGCACTTGAGAGACAGGTAAAATGATACGCTTGTAAATAATGTACAGATATATTTTACCCTCTCACGAAATAAACCGGTAAGGACAGTATTCATCTGGCTGTATCGCAGGGAGAAAGATGCGCACCTATGCTGCAGCCACGGGATTCCTGAAGACCATCCGACGCGGCCGGGACGAGGTTCGTGCGGACATCCTGCTCATGCCCTATCACAAAGAGCAGCATTACAACGACAAGATGGTCTGCCGGCGGGACGACCGCAACCAGCTCAACCTGGAAGTTCTCGACCGCACCCCGTGCATCACCAGCATCCTTGCTGATCGCCCATTCTAGAGAGGACACCTAGTCAGGGCGCTGTCAGGGTTTGGAGCCAGCGTGACGGTGGGCGCCTGCAGAGGGTCCGAGGGCGTCGTCCGGGTGCACACGGCGGGGAAGGCGGTGGTGGGAGCGACAGCTTGCGGAGGCGCACGGTGAGGCGAAGGCACAGGGTGCGAGTGGAGGGGGCTCGGACGCGGGGTCCTCGAGCAGCAGCGCCGCCGTTGGTGTCGACTCCGACGGGCGGAGGATTTCGAGATCGAGCACCAGATTAAGCGGGCGAAGGAGAGAGACAAGGGGGTTTGGTGAGGGATTGAAGCGTCGGCCCTGGCTGGCGCTAAGGCAAGGCGGGGCAGCGAGGAGGCGGCGGCGGATCAGAGAAGATCTTTAGGTCGGCCAGGTCGAGAGGTCAGCAGGAGGAAGACGAAAGAAAGGTGTGGGGGAAGACGAGGCTCGTGGGCACGGGAGCGAGGACCGTGCTGGGCTGTGTATGTGCTCGGTTGATAAATGGACTGCCCGCCGGCCCAGTTAACCACAGGGCTTGCTTTCGGTCTCTGGAGCAGCAGCCCATGGGACAGCTGGGCCAGTGGCGGGATAGATAGCTCTACATGTGAGATCCGACAACCAGAAATGTCCAGATTACGTAAACGGATGATCAGAAACGCAAAGCGCTGAGAGGGCTCGCTTTAAATGGGACTATACTGTCCTTAATAAATACAACTACAAGGAACAGTATCAGACAGACATCCTCGAATTAACTCGTAAAGTTACAACTTACAAGTACAACTAAGAATCAAAGAACGCTAGTTGGGGGTGTAGCACTTCTTCCTGATCTCTCCCTCGGTCCCGGTGAGCACGCTGACGTCGATCATGGACGCGCTGAAGTCCTTAAAGAACTCGCCGTCGAACTTGACGGTAGCGATGCGCTGGACGTAGTCCCTGGTGGTGTCGTCGAAGAGGAGAGCCGCGTCGGAGCGGAAGAGGCCCCTCAACGTGGCGGTAGTAGCTGGTGTCGAAGGTCTTGAAGCTCCCGGGGTCCATCTCAGACAGCATAGCGCGGTCGTCAAAGCTCTTGCACTTGAGCCTCAGCTTGTCGGCGTACTCACTGTCCAAAGACGGGTCGACGAGGCCGTAGGCACCGCTCTCGCCGGTGCTGTTGTAGAGCCGGTCGGTAAAAGACGGGCAGTGCGCCGTGCCGAGTGTGTGGGCGCCGGAGAGGACGACGAGGTCCTTGAGATCGAGGCCCTTGGAGGCGAAGATCTTGGCGAGCAGAGGGACGTCGCCGGAGGCCGGGGCCAGCTCGTCGCTGGCCTCCGTGGCACTGGACACCCTTCTGTCTCTCCTTCCCAACGCCACTGGCCAGATGGGGCCCTTGGTCAGCACGACGGCGTTGCGGGACATGAGGGTGAGCACGTCAGCTCAGGAGACGATGCCCGGGCACGCGGCCTCGAGCTTGGCCTTCACCCTCGTCGGCGAGACGGCGTTTTTGCTCGTCGCAGGCTCTTGTTGGGCTTGGCGTCCTTCTCCGCCGCGTTGCCGTCGGTGGATTCGAGCAGGACAGAGGCGTCACAACCCTGCAATTTAATTTGCGTTGCATGGAAGTATACATTTCATGATCAATAGTAGCAGAACTAGGCCAGTTACGTACCCTGACGAAGCAGTCGTGGAAATGGAGACGGAGGAGTGGGCCGGCGAGGCTGGGCGCGGCGGCGATGATCTTGGCCATCTCATCGCGGACGATCTTCTCGGCGTCCGGGCATGTCTTGGTGTAGAAGCCGATCTCCAGCTGAGCCACGGCTGCCGAGCTAGCTGCGAGAGCCAGCAGGGCCAGAGGGAGCAGCAAAGACCTGACCGCCATGGCCCTTAACCAATTGCACGATCAAATTATGCTCCAATTAAGTGGCTACGGACAAGAACGTTTCACTACTAGCAATATCTATGTCGAGGAAATGGACGGATGATGTGTATTTGTCCTCGCAATCCCTGTATTTATACATATATGCCGGCCGGCCAGTTACGTAGTCTTGGGTGCATGTCGACGTGTGACAACCTGTTATCTATGTGCACATGCATGTGCTAATTACCATCTCAATACAACCGCCTCAGTTATCAATTGATTCGGACGCGGCTAAACGGCCTAAGTCAATGCAGAAAAAAGGAAGAAACTACTCCCTCCGTTCCTAAATAATTGTCTTTCTAGAGATTTAAACAAGTGACTACATATGGAACAAAATAAGTGAATCTACACTCCGAAACATGTCTACATACATCCGTATGTTGTAGTCCATTTAAGATGGCTAGAAAAACAATTATTTGAAAACGGAGGGAGTATATATGTCACCGAGGCCGTTCAATCGTTCATGATTGGTGTCCAGCGTAACATGCCATGAATCTATCACGAAGAACAAGTTTCAGCGGAAGGCAATTATCCCATAATTAAACTGCCAGAGGATATAATATGCACCAAGGGAATAACCTTCTGTGGCGCCATGTGCTCGAAGGATGATTAGTTTGGGCAGGCTGTATATCAAATATTATCTCTACAGAATTTCCAAGGTGACTTGTTGCATCAAGTCGAAAGCTTATAGTTCGTACTCTAGAGGCACGCCAACTATAGCCCCGGTAAGATGCGTTCTCACTTAGGCATCTCCAAAGCGGATCCGTAAACCACCCGCATTCGTCTGGACCAAGCTGTCCGGACTGCGGGAGCCATCCAATGCGGGTCTCTATCAGTTCGCGGGGCGGTTCTGATATGATTTCTCCCGTAAACCGGAGACAAAAGTAGAGGAGGTTTACGGGAGTCCGGACACACGAAAAGTACGAATCTAACATCCCCGGCCTGCGCAAAACCCTCCCCGTACTGCGCGACTCCATCCTCCTCATTTTTTCTCCTTCCTTCTTTCTCTCTTACCTTCGCCGCGGCTCCACCACCCCGGCCACCACTCCATATCCCTGTCGGAACTTTGCATCTTCGTCACCTCCAGCGCTCCAGCAGGGCTTCCCACCGGTTCTCCTCCATATCTGTTCAACCCCTGTCTTCCGACTGCCCCGCCAAGTACCATCCTCTACCATGTCCGACAACTGGTCGATGAATTGCCGGAATTGAAAATAGTTGTCCCTTCTTCTTTTTAGGATTCTGTTTGGAGTGCATATACGAGCAGTATGTTGAGTCATCGGACGGCTCATCGGACGAGGAGGAGTACTCCGATGAGACGGCGATGATGCAGGCGGTCCTTGAAGACGCGGAGCATGCGGAGGAGCATGCATGTTCTCAATTTCATGGGCTCGATCAAGGGTCATTGAGTGCTCAATCGCAACAGGGCGCGCGGGCATTTGACACTGATGGCCAACTACTTTTCCCCCCATTCACTGATCATTTTCGCCGCCGTTTTCGAGTGCGCAAGACTATCTTCGATTGTTTGTACCATGGCGTCCGGTCCTATGATGTCTACTTCATCCTCAAGAAGGACGCCATGGGAACGATTGGCTTCTTTGGTTACCATAAGTGCACGACCGCACTCCGGATGCTTGCATATGGCAGAATCACTGATTCATGGGATGAGTACCTACGGATGTTTGAAAGCACATGCGGAGATGCCATGGTCAAGTTTGCAACTTTCGTGTTCGAGGTGTTCGGACCTTAGTACCCGAGAGAACCAACTATGGCAGACACCGAGAGGCTCTACGCAATCTCAGAAGCAAGAGGGTAGCGAGGTTTGCTTGGATCTCTTGACTGCATGCATTGAAAATGGAAGAACTACCCAAAGGCTTTACAAGGGCAATATCATGGCCATGTTAAGAAGCCCACCATCATTCTTGAAGAAGTTATATCACATAGTCTTGGGATTTGGCACACTTTGGCATGCCGGGGTTTCACATTGACATCAATGTGCTACAACGATCGTTGTTGCTTGCAAGGTTGTCTGAAGGAAAAGCTCCTCCTTGCCACATACTGTCAATGGACATGACTACAACATGGGCTACTATCTGGTTGCCAGTATCTATCCTCCATGGGCTACATTTGTCAGCACCATCTCAAACCCAAAAAGTCACTTTGCCCAAAGACAAGAAGCAGCTAGAAGGGATGTTGAGAGGGCATTTGGAGTTCTTCATGCCTGTTTTGCATTTGTTCGTGGACCTACAAAACAATGGGACCCAGAGACCTTGTGGAAGGTGATGCCATGTTGTGTGATTACGCACAACATGATCATCAAGGATGAGGGTGACGATGCTGCGTAGCTCTGGAATTTGAGAACATGGGCGATCCTATCCACCTTCGAGACCAGAATCCGGCCACATTTGAAGAGTTTATTCCAATGCATCAACAAGTTCGGCATCGACCAACTCACAAGCAGCTGAAGGAAGATCTGATTGAGCATGAGTGGGTGGTTATAGGGGACGACAATGTTGGGATGTAATATTTGAACTTTTTAAAATTTGAACTAGTGTTGCATGCGGCTGTTTGAACGTCTATACCCTTTGCATGTGGCTATTTGATCATGCGGTCTTGAAAAAAAACAATGAGGAAGGTCGGACGTATACGACTATGGTTGAATGGCGTCCTCCCGCATCCGTGTCCGCGGACTGGTCCCCCGCCCCCCTTCCCCTCGTTCTCGGATGGATGCGGTAGGATTTTTGCAGATTGCCATTGAAGATGCCCTTAGTGTTCCATTGCAAGAATGAGTTTTCGCGGCAAAAATGGGGTGGTTTTAACGATGATTTGTTGATAGTTAGAGGCTTAGACCATCTTCTCAAAAAGATGATTTTACTCCTTTAATCTGCACCTACCGTGTCCCTTATATCCGTTAGAGCAACTCTAGCCGATCCCTAAAAAATAGAGAACTATCCGGCCAAGTAAAATTTAGTGGAATATTTTACTCCAATACTTTTTGGCCGGACCTAGCCGATCTTCCATATTTAGTGGAGTAAACCTTATAATTAGCTTATACATTTTGTTGAACTATGCGCCTCCACAGCGAGCGCGCTATGATGGTGACCACACAGTCACTGATGTGGTCTCTTCCACTCCTCTGCCTAACAGAGGGACGATGGGTTCATCGCCGCCTGGTACACACGCTCGATGCTACTTCTTGAGCTTGCGTTGGTTTTTACCTTGAAGAGAAAAGGGTGATGTAGCAAAGTAGAGATAAGTATTTCCCTCAGGTTGGGAACAAAGGTATCAATCCAGTAGGAGGTACATGCAAGTCTCCAATCTATGAACCTGCACAAACAATCAAACACTTGCACCCAACGCGGTAAAGGGGTTGTCAATCCCTTCACATTCACTTGCAAGGATGAGATCTGATAGAGATAGATATAAAAGATTACTAAACCCTAAAACAAAGTAAAAACTAATAAATTGCAGCAAGGTATTTTTGGGTTTTTTGGTTTATAGATATGAAAATATATGATGGAAAATAGACTCGGGGGCCATAGGTTTCACTAGAGGCTTCTCTCTCGAAAGAAAACATATGATGGGTGAACAAATTACTGTCGAGCAATTGATAGAAAAGCGCAAAGTTATGACGATATTCAAGGCAATGATTATGAATATAGGCATCACGTCCGTGTTAAGTAGACCGACTCCTACCTGCATCTACTACTATTACTCAACACATCGACCGCTATGAAGCATGCATCTAGAGTATTAAGTTCATAAGAACGGAGTAGCGCCTTAAGTAAGATGACATGATGTAGAGGGATAAACTCAAGCAATATGATGAAAACCCCATTTTCTATCCTTGATGGAAACAATACAATACGTGCCTCGCTACCCCTACTATGTCACTGGGTGAGGACACCGCAATATTGAACCCAAAACTATGCACCTCTTCCATTGCAAGAAGAACTAATCTAGTTGGCCAAACCAAATGGATAATTCAAAGAGAAATACAAAGATATCAAATCATGCATATAAGAATTCAGAGAAGACTCAAATAATATTCATAGATAATCTGATCATAAATCCACAATTCATCATATCTCGATAAACACACCGCAAAAGAATATTACATCGGATAGATCTCCAAGAACATCGAGGAGAACATTGTATTGAAGATTAAATAGAGAGAAGAATCCATCTAGCCACTAGCTATGGACCCGTAGGTATGTGGTAAACTAAGCACGCTTCGGAAGGGTAATAGGGTTGATGTAGAAGTCCTCCGTGATTGAATTCCCCTCCGGCGGGGTGCCAGAAAAGGCCCCAAGATGGGATCTCACGGGAACAGAAGGTTACGGCGGCGGAAAAGTATTTTGTTGGACGCTTCTTGTCGTTTGGGAATATTTGGAAATTTATAGCGAAAGAAAGGGTTGGAGGAGTCCCGTGGGGCCCACAAGCCGGGGGGCGCGCCCTAGGAGAATATATTTTTGTTTTTCTGGTTATGAAAAGACTTGTAGTCCCTCCATTTAAATGTATATGGTCTAAAACGTTTTTTCAAGGTTGCCTTTGACCACTGGTTAGACTACTAATATATGTGTATGTTACAAAACTATACCATCAAATTTATATGTGAAACGAGTTTCTAATGATATACTCCATCCATCCGATAACATAAGATGTTCCTAGCTCTAACTTCTTATATTATCAGACGAATGGTGTAATTTTATATCATAGATATCATGTTTTATTAATCTTATCAATGGTCAAAGACAAGCTCGAAAAACGTATTTTATCATATATATATTTAGATGGAGCAATTATGTTCTTCAAAAAGATTTGACAAGCCAATCTATAAGTAATCCCTTCTGTTAAGCTAGCCTCTATTTGTTGCACTGACGAAATTCAGAAATTCAAACCTTCAACCTAGAAAAGCAGTTTGATTGTTATTTTTTCATACTTAGTCAACTGCAACTTAGTTTCCTTATAAATATGGACGTGATCTCCAACATACCACCTTCATCGTTATTTTTAGCAATACTTATGAATTAAACTGTAGAACTGATATAATTTTAGTGAAAATTCTAAATGATCTTATTTTAATCTGACCTATCACTAGTGCAGAACCGGGCTATAGCACCAGTTCGTAAGGGCCTTTAGTGCCGGTTCTGTAACCGGCACTAAAAGGCGGGGACTAAAGGTCCCCCCTCCCCCTTTAGTACCGGTTCTGCACGAACCGCCGCTAAAGGGCCACCACATGGCACGAGCAAGCGCCGGGGGCGGTGAGCCCTTTAGTACCGGTTGGTAACACCAACCGGTAATAAAATGTTTGGGAGTTTTGGATTGATGATTTCTTTTTCCTTTAATTTTGTGTTTTCCATTTAATTCTTTTTCGTTTGGTGGTATTTTACAATACTACATATTGTACACGTTATGCATATATATAAATAGAATTTCTCGTATTTTCGATCATATATATATATATATATATATATATATATATATATATATATACACTATTCTAAACCCAGGATTAGAATAGTTATTTGGATCACGATCCACCCTATAAGGGCCCGATGGACCCCTCTCGAACTTCCCGAACTCGGACGAAAGAAAAGAAAAACGCCCACAGCCGTCCACCCCCACCTCCCACGCCTCTCACTCTCCCTCGATCCCCATCTTTGCCGCTGCCAACTGCCCCAGGGCACCGCCGCCCACCCCTGACCCGATGCGCCTCCGCCGCCACCCATCCCGTTCCCGATGCGCTTCCATCCGCCATCCCCCGGTCCCCGTCCTCGACGACACCTCCCTCCCCTGGATCCACAGTCGCGGCGGCCGCCTCCCCCCTAGAACCATGGCAGTGAAGGAGGCCTCCCTCCCCTGGATCCAGGGCGACGGCGACGACCTCCCTCAGTCCCTTCCCCTGGATACACGTCGGAGGCAGCCTCCTCTGCTTCCAACGCAACGACGCCCTCCCTCCCGTGCGCTGCTAGCAAACCACCGGCCATCAACCTCATGCACCACCGCCGCCGCCCTAGATTCCATCGCCATCCACATGCTCCGCCGCTGCCTGCACATCACCGGCGTTGCCATCCTCCATAACGCCTCCACTCTCCTACACCATTAGCCTGGGCGCCCCCCTGCCCGCTTGCTTCGACGCGATCTGGTCAACCCCGCAACCCTCTCCTCTGGTGAGCCTCCTCTTCTACTTCTCTACATCCGGCGTCCCACCCCTTCCCCCACCTCCTTCCGTGACTGCGTCAGCACACAAAGCCGTTCAACACCACCGCATTGGGCAGTTCAACGACACGGCCCCAGGACGTTCGCCCGCTTGGAGAATCCTGCTTGCTAGGATGCTCCGATGAGGCTGAGATATTTCCTCTGTTCACCGAACTCTCTTCTCCAGGAGGATTTGAACTTCTTTGAATTTGAAAGAAAATTGCTTGCAAATATTGTTTCCGTATATTTGGTTTCTGAAAAATGCAATTGGAGCGACCTTTTTATATATGTGATGGATGAAATTAGTTTGAGCATAGTTGAAAAATGCTGGTTTGTTTGAACCTGACGGCGCTCCTGCTAATAAAGAAAATTTGCTTTCTGTTTCTCACTCCTGCAGCTCCTATGTTCTCTCTTTGAACTTCTCAAAATGACCATATATTACTTCATTGCCTGAAATCGGAAATTGATTTGTGTTTTACAGCTAAATGTTCATGCGAATTCAAAGTTTTGTTCAGAGAAACCTTGGAAAAAAGCACGTAGTACAGTTTTAGTGTTGTGATTCGGTGGTCTCTACCTGTTTGATCATATGCGTGTGAGACTGAACATAATTGTTCTAACGTTCATGTTTTGTTGTGAAGCAACGCTGCTACTACTAGTACTACTCTCTTTCTCACATAGTGGAGTGTTTACTAACAGGATTCTTGTGACACAAAATGTCCATTGTGAGCGATGATCTCTCCTACTAATATAAATTAGTTAGTGCGATACATTTTATATTAGTATGAGAAGAAATATGGCAACCATGATTCCCAATAGTATGTCATCATCATATAATGTTTTCCAAATTAGTATGGATTTTAAAGGGGGGCAACTTTTGGGCAAAAATTAAGAAAGTAAAGGAAACACATAAAAGATAAATCAAGACAAAAGCGAGTTGACAGTACATAGTTTGACAGACAACAGATAGAAAAGTTCACACAATTGTTTTAAAAAACACGAGGAGTTCATTAGGAAAACCATGGGAAATACGCAGAACAAAATATTAAATGGAAAAAAATCAAAATAAAATCAAGAATTTCAAATTAAACAATTAGAAAAGTTCGATGTTTATAAAAAAGGGATTGTTCCTATTTTTACAGTCACTAAAGAATAAAACCAATAAGTTCAATTTGAAATAACGAAGAAGTTCGATATTTCTAACAAAACTCCAATTTTCACATTTCTAAAAATACCCAAAAGAAGGTCAAATAAAAAATTAGAGCGGTTCAATGTCTATAAAGAATCAGATTTTTCCCTTACTAAAGCGAAACAGAGAGAAATCCAAATTAATAACTGCTGAAAGTTCACGTATTGCATGGTGTGCATTTTTATGAAAAAAGAGAATGAAAAAGCAAAGGCTAAAAGTTTTGTTGCTTGAAGTTCAATTGCTCAGCCCTAGAAAGTTCAAAATTTCTTGTGAGAGATGTTGAACAAAAATACGTGATAGAAGTTCAAGGTGAAAACAACGGGAAGTTCAAGCAAAGGCTAAAATTTCGTTGCTAGAAGTTCAAGTGCTCAGCCCTAGAAAGTTCAAAAATTCTTGTGAGAGAGGTTGAACAAAAATATGTGACAAAAGTTAAAGGTGAAAACAGCGGGAAGTTCAACTACTACTCGGAATGCGTTTCAGATAAGAATATAAGCACAGAAAACTAAAAGCTTCAAAGGTTTGTTGCAAGAAGTTCACGTGCTCCTCCCGGTGAAGTTCGAGATCTCTAGTGCGAGACATCCAACCTTCAATTACATGTTAAAAACAAGGAAAAACTATGTTTTTGCCATTTTTAATACTACTCTCAAACAGCAACGGATTTCTGACGGTTATCTTGATGAAAAATTTAGTTGCTCGAAGTTCAAGTGACACCTTGGGAAAGTTCAAAAAAGGATTTTCCCCATTACTAACAAATAAAACTAAGATGTTCAAATTTAAAAAATGGTGAAGTTCGATGTCTATAAGAAATGCATATTTTTCTCAAAATTTCCCATTACTAATGAAAAAACCAAGAAATTTAGTTCGAAAATATCCAAGAAGTTGTACGATGTTTATAAAAAATTAGCATTTTTTCCCGTTACAAATGAATAACACCAAGAAGTCCAAATTGAAAACCAAGAAGTTCAATTTTAAAAAATACAATAGTTCAATGTATATGAAAAAAATGCGATTTTCCTCGATAATAAATAATAAACCAAGAAGTTCAATTTAAAAAAAATGGAGCAGTTCAACATTTATCACAAAAACTTAAATTTTTCCCATTGCTAACAAATAAACCTAGAAGTTCAGTTCGAAATAACAAAGAATTTGTATAATGTTTATTACAAAACTAAGATTTTTTTCGTATAAAAATCGAATACAATTCTTTACTCAAAAATATAAAAAGGTGAAGTTCAAATTGAAATAACAGAGAAGTTCGGAGTTTATTAAAACCTAGGATTTACCCATTGAAAAAAAAATCAAAAACACAGCACCATCTTTTGCACTGTTAAACACAACTCATAAACGAAAAGAATGGTTGCTAGAAGTTCAATTGCTCAGCGAGGAAAAGTTCAAAAAATTCTTGTGAGAGAGGTTGACCGTGTATTTAGATGTCCAAAATACATAAAAATATGTTGTTTTTTGTGTTTTAAAATAATTCTCTCAAACCAGAGAGAAGTTCAAAAGTGATAACAACCGAAAGTTCACGTACTACATGGTGTGTATTGCATATAAGAAATATACAATAAAGTGAAACAGAGTGAAGTTAAAAACAGACATGCCCCAGAAGTTCGCCTACTTCACGCAGTGCAAAAAACAACACGTCAAAAAACAGCACTCCAAAAACAGAGTGAAGTTCAAACAGACATGCCCCAGAAGTTCAACTACTTCACGCAGTGCATTTCCGTTTGCGATGAACGCAGAAATCATGATCTCGCCATTTTCTAATTTACCTCAAAACTACAGGAATATCATTTGTGTAAGTTTCAAGTCCTCGGTCAGAGAAAGTTAAAAAAATTATTGGGAGAGGGGTTTGTACAAAAGAAGTAGCATTTGTGTAACACTAACAAATGGATGAGAAAAGTACAAACGAAAATACGTCACAGAAGTTCAACGTGAAAACAGCATGAAGTTCAACTACTACGCTAAATGAATTTCAGATGAAAAACTTTTAAAGTCATCACGAGTATGAAAAACGATCAACACGGGAAAGTTATGTGCTTACAGCAGCTTTCCACTGGTATATCACTTGCTCAATTTCGGTGAGTGGACGGAGACCTACGAGGAAAAAAATCACGTGAAAAAACATAGTGAAGTTCAGGTACACGCGCCGAGAAGTTCAGGTTCTTCACGCGGTGCATTTTCGAAGAATCTGTTTCGCGACAAAGGCAGAACGCATGATCTCTCTATTTTTGAAATTACTTAAAAACAGCTAAGAATCAGAGAAAACCATCAACATGAAAAAGTTTCACATTTTCCGTAGCTTTTCAGCGGTATATTATTTGCCCCATTCCGATAAAATTTGTAGAAATTACGGCAAAAATACGTTTTAGTCATTTTCAAAACTGACATGAAACCGTAATGAATTAGGAGAAACAATATATACAAAAAGGTTTTTCATTTCTTCAAGCTTTCCAACGCCATATCATTTGCTGCATTTGGACATACGGTTAAAAAATTAGCTCGAAAATACGAACTGTGTGGAACTTGTACCATTTTCTAAATTACTTTTAAACCGTTCAAAATTAGAAAAAAACTTTTAACTTGAAGAAGTAGCGCATTTTCATAAGCTTTCCAACGCCATATTATTTGCCTCAATTGGATTAGCCGTTTAGAAATGGCATTGAAAATACGAACTCGGGTGTTCCGTTTGTGAAATTCTACAATTTTCCGAATTACTCTTTAACCGTAGGGAATTAGAGAAAACTTTCAACATGTGGAAGGAGCGGTTTTGCAGCAGCTTTCCAACGCCATATTATTTGCCTCATTCCGATAAACGGTTTAAAAATGCGATCGAAAATACGATTCACGTTTTTTGTACGAAGAAAAAACGGTTTCCAAAACTGCTCTTAAACCGCTTACATTTTGCCAAAAATTTAACTTGGGTCATGATACTAGTGTACACAGTTTTCCAAGGGTATATAGCAAGCCCCATTTGGACACCTTTTAGATGAAGTTCAACCTAGCACACGGGGAAGGTCAGGCGCGTTACTCGGGAAGTTCTTGTTGTGATCAGAATATTATTCTGTTCCAGTTATCAGAATAGTGTTTATGTATATATATATATATATATATATATATATATATATATATATATATATATATATATATATATATATATAGGGTGGGTCTATTCTACCACTGATTGTAGACTAATATTCTACAACTGGCAAGCCCCTATATAAGGTAGTTTCCAATTGGACACCGACCCGACCAGGCAACACCTGCCCGGATCCCAAAAACAGATCCCCGATCCCGCCGCCACCTCCCTACCCCCGATCCCACACTCCACACCCCCGCCGCCACCTCCCCACTCCCGCCGCGTGCACCTCTCCCTCCCCCGACGAGCCATCCCACCCCGGCCACAAGACCTCTCCCTCCCGTGAGCAATCCCACTCCTTGGCGCACCTCTCCCTCCCCGTGAGCCATCCCACCCCTGGCCAAGACCTATCCCTCCCCCGAGAAATCCCACCCCGCCACAAGACCTCTCCCTCCCGTGAGCAATCCCACCCCCCGCCACAAGACCTCTCCCTCCCCCGGCGAGCCATCCTACCCCGCCGCGCGCACCTCCCTCCCCGGTTAAACACCTTCTTCCCACGGTGAGGCTACCCCTGGTTCCCCTCCGGCGGCGAGGACAGAGCAGCGAGCGGCGCGAGATCGACGAGATCTCGACCGGCGGCGACGCCCCAGTTAACCACCTTCTATGGGTGCGGGGTTATTACTGGTTCCAACATCGAGCACAAGCACGAGCTCCTTCTCCAGCGAGAGGTGCCGGGTAAAAATGTACTTCTCTTCATCGTGGCATTCTGTGGCATTCTTTTTACTCCGGCGGGCGGTGAGGAGATTGAATGAAATTTTGACTGCTTGAGTGGAGAATTACGGGAAGTACAAAGGTAGCGATAATGGAATGCATTACAATATTTAGGTAGAAGTACAGAGCAGTACAACAAGTGAGCGAGGAAGTACCTGCTGAGAATTATTCCTGATAGGGAGGCAGTACCATAATTACATTAAGAGAAGTACCGAGTAGTTTGAAGTAGCAGTACAGGGTGTCCTTTATGCTAATTTGGTACTCATCTTTTGCATGTTCTTTGCTTGGAGCCGTGGAATTGGCAAGCTTAGGGAAGTGCAAAAGGTTACGTGTAGTGAAGAGTAGCGATCTGAGAATGTCTTGAAGCAGCAGTGCAGAGCAATACAAAAAATCACTACAGGTGAAAACTATAAATATCGATTTCGAGAAACTTCCTTGTGTCAATTTAGATGAGCTCTGACAATTAGTTTGTCGTTTTGTCGTTTAGTGCGAGACATCATGCCACCCCGTGCAGCAAAAGTGCCTACTTGGTCAAGAAAAATTCCCAATGAAATGAAGAATACGAGCGTCTCCAAGATTTAAGCAAAGTTTGACTTATTTGCCAAATCGGGCGGTGACTCAAGCGCAATTGCACATGTTGTTACACATGAAAACGTCGATCCCTATGCTCGAACTGAGGTGAGGTCCTCAATCAAAAGAAAAATGTTTACAACTCATTGCTATATATTGTTACTAATTGCGATTCTGTTATAATAACTGTACTACAATACTACACTTAATACATTTGGATTTTGGATTCTGAATACCTATTACATTTTTTTAAGCAGTACAACAATATCTGTGAGAAGAAGTACAAATTTACAAATCTTGTTTTGTGTCACTATATTCATGCTCATGGTTATCAAAAAAATAAGTATAGGTTTTGATTTCAAAGAAGTACATCTAAGGTCTGAAGCGGTGTGACCATGAGAAAATCGACAATTCGTCATCAATTTTACGACCACTTTTAGGTTGATGATTATGGTTTGCCATTGGATGCTACTCCACTCGTTCTGAATGCGATTGCCTACATGGTGCATAATGGAAGATCCGCCAAATTTTTATGTCCTTGGTTATTCACGATCCTAGCAGCATGGAGCCGTCGCCTCAACCTCCGAGCAGTTCGTTTTCTGGATCATCAATATTGCGAAAGCTGGCCATACAAGTAAATGTGTTGGGCCACAAGTGCCTGCGTATTGAGGCGTATTGTGCGTGAGGTTTCAGGCATGCAGAGTAGCCGAACAAAAATTCTTGAGATTGGGGCTTTACATCCACCATATGTGGATGTGGATTCTAACATCTTGATACAAATCGCTCAACATGCATAAAGTACCTGCGGCTTGCCACACAGCTGGAAACACCACAAATTGCTACCCTAAAATTGATCCTGGAGTGGCAGGTTTGCATCCTCCGAGTCGTAAGCAGCCAGGTGTGGGTGATCATACGCTGCCTCCATGTCCACCTTCATCGACTTCAAAGCAACAACCAGTGCGCAACAATACGTCAAAGAAATTGCCGGTGCACCCAAAACATGACCCGCTGCTGCACAAGTCAGTGGTTACGCCTCCTTGTCCGATACAACCTGACGACTGCATAACTCCAGAGGAGAATCGAAAGTATATCCATGTGAGTGTAATAAACATATGTTATTACTACATTTTCATAGTCAAACTACTATTGTTTACAAAGCAGTACAAATGTAGTTGAACAGCAGTACCTTTTTACTTGTATATGTAGTAACTCATATAAAATGAAAAGCAGTACTATGAACAAGTAATAAATGATTGCATCTGTACAGTTTTTCTTTGTCTAATAAGGATCATTAAAACCACACATAGTGCGGAACACACCCAAAAATGGTTGTTCCAACTATACGCTTTCGATGTTGTATTGGCACACAGACGTCACTTGACCTTTGTGCGATTGATTGGAACAAAAAACATTTTGTGCTGGTTTTATTCACATGAAGGTGTCATAAAAAGCAGTACAAGAATATTGTTACATGGCAGTACAATAAAGTACTTTCATAGCAGTACAAGTATGTGTGTTTGTTTTGTATGGAACTCACTTCTTAGGCATCTTTATGCACATTTTGGATTTATTTTGCAGAAATCTGACCTCCCAAATTACCTTATACCAAAGATGGGGATGGTGTTCGAGGACTTCGAAGCAGGCAGAGTGTTCTACAATACATAAGCCAGGCACGCTGGCTTTGGAACAAGAATTGGACAGAAGAGTGGTTTCAATAGATACATCTTTGCTGCGTGAAGGGGAGCACGTGAGCTATGTTTACGAATCGGCGTCGGTGAGACAAGATGACAAAGCGATGTGGATGCAAGGCGAAGCTGCGATTAAAGGGAATGAGCACGATGATACGAGTCATCGTCGACATCAATTTTGAGCACAACCACCAACTAATCTGAGCCCTTCCATGCTTGTGTTTCTTCATTCCCACAAGTCATTTGACCCCACTATATTGGATTATGTTAAGTTCCTCCAGTTCCAGAATGTTCAGCACCATACAATTATGTCTATCCTATATGGATCCCTCGGTGGCGGTCATTTCTTGGCGTTGCACGAATGCGATTTAATCAACAGGTAACAACAAAAATGATATACACTATCTTTTCAGCTTGTGATTTCAACCATTAAAAAAGCGTCGGAAAGAACATGCTACTGAACAGTGTACAACCTTTTGTGTTATTGAAATATGCAGAAAGCTTCTTAACTCTAAGGAAGATAGCATCGATGACGTCAAGAAGATGTTGGGATTCTTTCTTTGAGATGAAAGCGATAAATAATGAATTCTTCTTGACTTCCAGATTGATTAGTTTGGTCGCATAAAGAACATCTTACGGGCTAATGCAAGCTGCGGTAGCGTATCAAGATTTTGGTGATGCGATGACATTTGACACCACTTATAAGACAAATCAGTACCTTATGCCTTTGGGAGTATTTGTAGGAGTAAACAATCATCTCCGATCAACAATATTCGCGTGTGCCCTTGTAAGGGATGAATGGGAAGAATCTTTTGCTTGGCTATTGAGAACCTTCTTGGAATGCAACAATGGGAAGCAACCTACAATAATTTTAACAGGTATAACACATTCCAATTTATATAGATCGTGGACATATGGTGACATTGTAGTTAGTTTACCTAGAAGCAGTTTTTATATGAAATAACTATGCAAGTAATTTAGAAGTTTTAATTTGAAAATACCAAAAGTTCAGGGACATTATGCAAAAAGAAGTTCTAATTTTACTATACAAGCAATACAAACATTATATTATCAGAAGTTCTAAATTTATAACACTAACCATTTCCCTTCCATTTTCTAATCAGACCAGTGCCCTTCGATGACCCGTGCGATAAAACAAGTTTTCACCAGGTCCCTACACAAGTTTCTTACTTGTACAACTTGCACCCCACTTTGAAGGCTGAGTTTGAGGCAATCATAAATTGGCCCCTGATGCCAACTGAATTTGAGACAGCTTGGCACCAGCTAGTTGATAAATACAAGCTTCATGATGATCACATGATTCTGCACATGTGGGCGGACAGGAAGGAATGGATATCGGCTTACTTCAAAGAGGTTTTCTCTACAAGGATGACTTCTACTCAACGAAGTGAAAGTATGAACTACATACTCAAGAAAGGATTTGTCAAACAGGACCAAAACCTGCACCGATTTGCTGAGCAAGTAAACAACTGCATATTTTCAAGGAGGCAAGTTGAAAATGCACAGACATTGGCATCAATGGTACGCTATCAATTCAAAATTCTTTTGTCTTTGTAAAAAGAAGTGGTAGATTACAGTTTTCAGGGAGGTACAAAAATAATATAGGGGAGAAGTACAGTTGTTACAGTTTACAGAAGTACAACAACTTCTTGCACTTGATATTTCCATACAACCATACTGACACACTTGCTTAAAAGATTTTGTAGACAGAACCAAACACAAGAACTTATTACCGTTTTGAGAAGTAGTTCAGTGAGCACTATACAAAAGCCGTATTCACCGAGTTCAGGAGGAAACTTAAAAATAGCACACTCTTCCGCATAAAAACAAGCCAGGATCCTACAGTTGACAAACATAATTAACTTGTGTCCTACCATGAGCCAACGGATACGTTCTCATGGTCAAACCATGAGTTCAAAGTTGTTGCGAACACTGCGACCGAGGAATACAGCTGCGAGTGCATGTTGTTTGAGCATACACGTAAATATAGACAGAGAACACAAATAATGTTTACACGTCCAATTCCAAAATATACAAAAAGTGAATTTACTATTTATGGTTTTTTCATGATGAAAACTAATTGTTTTTTCATGCACAAAAATTACACTCCTGAGTGCATTACGTGTGCACATAATTGCAATGCTCGAGCACTTGAGGCTGAAGAGTGTACACGATATCTACATCCTAAAGAGGTACACTCTGAGCGAAGGCAAGGGAAACATTTGGCGGAGAGACTACAAGACTGAATCATTTGACGGGTCTTCGTTCCTGCATCAACAAAATGAACTTCTCCAAATAGCTTTGAAAATTATGAGAACAGGAGGCAAGTCAGACGACCAGCACGTAACAGCAAAAGCTGGCCTGCTAGAAGTGTTAAACAGGGTTGAAGCAGTGGGTTCATAAACAGCGGCTGATGATGATGATGGTGATGCATGCACTCCACCAGATATAAACCAGTTTGAGCCTGACTTATCAACAGAGATGCCGAGAACATCGCATGACGATGATGACATGCCTAGTACTGGATGCAATGCTCAATCTGTAACTAAGGCTATCTTACCTCCACCAATACCAAAAACTAAGGGCAACAGGTATAAGAACACGGCTGAATCAAGACCATCGGTGGCTGGAAAGAAAATGAAGCTGGAAGCAGCAGTCCTAAAAACAGATGACAAAACTGAAACAGGGAAGAGGAAATGTGGTATGTGCGGCGAGATTGGGTCAGGGCACAATGCGAGGTCGTGTCCAACAAAATTTCCCATAGATGAAAAGAAACAACTGAACAAAAAAAGTAAAAGGATATGCCAGGGATGCAAGCAAATTGGGTCAGGGCACACCATTCTAAGCTATCCAGTGATCAAAGCTGCTTTGGAGATAGCAAAGAAAATAAATCAGAAATCTAAGAAGAAGAAGAATATGTCCACTGCAGAAGATGAAGAAGAAGAAGAAGAAGAAGAAGAAGAAGAAGAAGAAGAAGAAGAAGAAGAAGAAGAAGAAGAAGAAGAAGAAGAATATGAATAGGAAGGAGAAGAAGAGGATGATGATCAAGACAATGATATTGATGAAGAGGACACCGAAGAAGAGGAAGAACGAACACCACCTCCCCCACCCCAAAAAACCAAGATACAACAACAATAATCAAGCGCCAAAACAAACATCAACAAGGAGTAGCTCTAGATTAAAGAAATGTTGATTAGCTTGTATAATATATTAACTTGTCATATTGCTGCGTGGGTTGTATGTTACTCTCAGAACATAGATGATATATACTACAACTACTGTGCAAACCAATTTCAGACTTAAAAATATGCTGATTTGGATGGATGAGTACAATTTACTTGTTATATTGCTGTAAAAAGTTATATGGTAATGTGCTAATGTGAGTCATGACTGATATATAAACAAATACATTGACATTGAAAATTGATCTGGTTCTATAAAACCCATAGATTTAACAAACTTTGCAAGTACATATAAACAAATACATTGACATTTTAAATACATATATATACAGACTTTGCAAGTATTATTTTAACAAACAACAAGTTTCAAAGAAGTACAGAATACATAGATAAAGAAGTACAAACGTAACACTAAGGGAAGTACATATACTATTATGACATCAGTTATATAATTTTGAAAAATAAAGTACTTTAAAAAATCAAGGTACTATACCCGGTGACTATCGCCCGACTTAGCATATAGTAAAAATGTTTACGCATCATTTACATTTGCCTTCCTTTTAGAAACGTATATAAAATGGTGCCTAACCACACCCACCTATCAACCCCCCCCCCCCACACACACACCCCTAAGATAGATGGTGAGGCTCTAGTGTGACCGGCTCGCCTCCACATGCGATGTCGCGGCAGACCGCGTCATCGCCTGCTACGACTCGTTCCTACCTCGGCCTCACCGGGTGGGCCTGTGCCTCGCTAGCGCTCGCCGTAGGCCCACCCAGCTTGGCCTCGCGCTAACACAGATGGGGGTACAAGTTCACTCGGTACAAAACAGTGTAAGGGGGGGGGGTCTCCCCCTACCCGACCCCCCCTTCCATAACAAGTAAAATATTCTATTATATTTAACAAAATGAATTATTCAGTAAAAAATGCTTGCAGGACAAAAATGATGCTATAAAGAATACATTTTGAGTAAAAAATCTGTGTTGAAAAAGAAGTACAATAAATACAACTATAGGAAGTACAAATAAGCAAAAGTGGAAGTACAAGAATATATTTTCAATAAATTTAAAAATTGATGCCAAATGTTTCAGCATAATTCACACTAAATACACATCATCCAGCTGAGATGTTTTGCATGCTGATAAGGCGACAATATTACCACAAATAAAGTAGTTCTTCACACAATAGATCATCTAGATTACAAAAAGGACACATTGTCTAGCACATATCCTAGTCGCACTACATATTGTGCGTCATCAAATCATTCAGCTGGGAGCTGAGTTAACATCAAGCAGTTCTTCACCTGTGTTGACAACGTAGAAGTAGGGGAGAGCCTTTGGATTTCCTCCGGAAGGTCCTCAAGAGGCACCTTGTTATCCTCATGGAAAAGAACTCTGAACATGTACTCAGCCTTCCAGTCCTCAGAACGGTCCTGCGCCAAAAAATAAAAATGTCAGCACGATGAGCGGCAAAAAAACAAATATGAAGAAAATAGTTTTTGCTTCATAAAACAAAAACTGGGTAGTCTGTAGGGACAAACATCGTAGTTCTTGATATGCTCGACGCATCGATCCCCATCATACGTGCACGCAAACTTGAGGCAATAGATACCACACTCATTAACTCCACATTGAGCGGGCATCAAGTAGTGGGGTTTATACGCAATCTTGCTCCGGCCACGGTATATTGTTCTTCTTGCACGCTTCTTTGCCATAAACAACTTGCATAACAACATCAAACCTTTTGCCCTGTAAAAACAGAGGTGAACTCAATCCTTGAAGTGTAAGAAACTTTTTACTAAAATATCAAAATGGAACAAGAAAAAATTATAAACATAAAAGTAAAGAAGCATAAACTCACAATTTCTTTTACATCACGTTTGTGGAACTCGCTCCTTGTTATTTGAGTGCTGCTTCTTATCGGCCAATTTAATGAATCCAGGACATCAAATGTCTTACAGGATTTGTTCGAGCGTCTGACGAATGGTGGAAAGTAGATGAAGTACCAATAGGTTTACAGTTGGGGAGCAAGATCTGTTTTTAAAAATAACAACCAGATGTGTAAGAAGTAGTTACATATACAGATAAAACAACTGTGTACACTGCAAAAACAAGCAGAAAAAAGAACATGCTAACACCTAAATGAAAGTTTTAACAAACTGTACTAACCAAGTTTGCCAACAAAAGATTTTGTGAAGGCTTCACCAAATTGTGGAACGACCTAACTGCTTCCTCGAGATCAAATTTTGTGGTGTTCGTCAAATTATCCAGTCCAAGAACATACTGCACATCAAAGAAAAAGTGCTTTAAGATTAGAAAATACAGGGTACACATCAAAATACAAAAAGAAAAATAACATACACATGAAAATAAGAGAAACTTGCTAATAGAATCAAAAACATTACATAGCAATCACGAGCTCAAAAGTACACGCTTCCCAGAAGCAAAAACATGACTCATGGTTGCATCAGAATTAAAGCTAGAAATGACAAAGTCCATCATCTCGCCTTCGATCTACCCATAATGAGAAAAATTCCTTGCGAAATCTTCACCGGTGAAAGTTGTCTCAACCTCAAAACCAGTGTCATCAACACCGTGAACGAACCTAGCAAAAGTTGTTCTGCAATTGGTAAAAATGAAGATAAACGAACTAAATTAACATAAGTTATTAAAGTGATTACACCTACAATTTTGAAGAAGCTAATGAAGGCAGTACATGTTTAAGCAATACATGGCAGTACAAAGGTTGAAATTAGGGAAGTACAAAAATACAAAACCAAGAAGTTCAATAATAAAACTTTGAGAAGTACTAGAATCATTATCAGAATTCAGTACAAACTTGTTTAACCAAAAGCAGTGTACTTGCTTTTAAAGCACAAAAAACATGGCAGCAAGAAAAATAAGAAAAAATATAAAAGAATAAGAATATACTATTGCGAAGCACAAGATTAACTAAACATCTAAAATATTAGCAAAACTAGTAAGATCAAGAAGAACGCACAGTTTATACTTCTGAATTGCATGCTTGCTTAACATGAAATCCTTCAAAAGCCTAGCATTTTGGATATTCTTTGTACTCGGCCAGGCCTTAGCTGCTCAACCGGCTGACTCCACTTCTTTGCTTTCTTTGGCGCACGCTCATTGGACAATAAATTCACAGAGTCGATCCCGGGAGCTTTCTTATTCTTCTTTGCAGGGAAAATTGCCCCTGCTTACCATGAGCTAGCCTGCCGGACCTTGTGGTTATTATTGGCCTGACAAAGTCATCGGTGTCAGTAGATTCATGTCCAACAACAATTTTCTCGAAATCTGAATCAGACTCTATAGCCGGCTTCTTCTTGCTGGACGACGTTTTCGTAACGACGGGCTTCTCTTTCAGAACCTCAACATCTTCTCGGCTACTAATAGTAATAACTTCATGAGATAACCATTTGGGTCTCAAACAGTGAAAAGCTTTCATCCCCAACGTTCATACATTCACCTGCATTAAATTGACAAAGACAGAAATTTAAAATAAAAAAATGAAGTACAAAATATCATGAGAGACATGTGAAACCATAAAAGAGAGTGATCTAGCACAAAACTTGCATAACAAAAAGTAGCAAAAAGATGTACAGATAACACTTCTGCTATGATGGCTATATCACAGCTACAAGAAGTACAATAATGATGCAACTGGAAGTGCAGGTAAAATTTTTATATAACAGGTTGATCAGAACAAAACACAAAACTAGTAAATACTAACCTGGATGATAGCCGAACAGCTTGTTAAAATCAATATTCAAATGGACAGACATAGCCCAACTAAAAAGCATGGTCTTCTTCATGTTGGCAATGTCAGCATGTGCAAAGTTCATAAGTTCTTTACCATCCCACATGAGCAAATCGGCAGCATGAAAAACCCACAAGAACACCTTCATACACAACAAAAGGAAAAACACTAATGTGAATGAACTGAAAAAGTGTTATCCATCTAGCAAAAAGAAGTGTGTGATAAGAAAAAATGTGCGCATGTCTCACCCATCTTCTTGTTTCTCTGTGCTCATATATCTGGTCTCAAAACTGTCGATGTTATCAGGTTTTAGATGGATATCCATTTTGTTGCTAACAGCCCTCCAGAGAATCTTAACATTCTTCACCATTTTCAGGAAAATGGATCCACCCATCCTGGTCATCCTTGTCGTACAGAGAATCAATGTACTGGAAGCAATGTCTTTTCATGTCTATCTTTGATGGTCACCCGGTGACCAATCTGGTGACTTCAGTTGGATACCTTTTGGGAGGAGGAGGATCTAACGTTGGGAACACAGTTTGCGAAAACAATATAAAGCACAAACAAAATAACAAAGAGTCACTAAAGAACACAAAAAACAAAACCACACACACAAAGATAACCAAAATTATAATTTACTCACAATATCCTTCTTGTCAATACGCTCGTCTCCGACTCTCTTTGAAAACCATTTAATCACGGGAGCAGATATATCTCCACGATACAACTTAGACTGCACAAAAATATTAAATAAAGCAAGCATAAACAAAAGGTACGCTCACAAAAATAAAGTAGCAAGCAAAAAAAGATAGGCAAAAGATTAAAATATAAGAAACAAACTTACAGTGATCCAGTAGGGCACAACCAACTTTTCAGATTCTTTATACCTCTCTGATAAAATGTAGATCCCAACAGACGCTACTTCTGTGCCAAGCATGCCATCAGGGCGAAACGCTCTAGCAATATCCAATACGGTAGCTTTGCAATGGATATTCTCAAACATAACTTCTCCACTGAAAATTATTATGTACGCATAATAATCGGAAGGACACAGGTGAAATAACAAAATTATAAAGGCATGAAAAAAGATAGAATAGAGGAAATAAGAATACAAAACATACGCAATCTTGTCCTTTTCTTCAATAGAAGTAACTGCATTGTAAAACCTTTCAACAAAATCTGGAATATTAACCTCATCTTGTATCAAATGATCAAAATAATCATCACCTGCAGAAAAAGAAGTACATTAAAAGAAGTACAGAATATACAGGTAGAGTTAGTACATAAACAACTTTAGGAGAAGTACATAACCTCATGACATAATGAAAAGTGTAGCTACTGTAGATACACAAGAAGTACAGATATAAAGTAGTGCTTAGAACTAAAGCGATCTGAAACAACTGCAAATGCAGTTCTGAAATCAAGATGTGCTAGTCAGTTGAGCTACTGTAGCTAACAAGAAGTACATAAACAACTTTAGGAGAAGTACAGAACCTCATGACATAATGAAAAGTGTAGCTACTGTAGATACACAAGAAGTACAGATATAAAGCAGTGCTGAACTAAAACAGTACAATAACAACTGCAAATGCAGTTCTGAAATCAAGATGTGCTAGTCAGTTGAGCTACTGTAGCTAACAAGAAGTACATCACTAAAAAGCAGTACAAATATACCTTCAACAAGGGAAAAGGCAGTACAAACATACCTACACAATGTAAAGCACAAAAGGCATCAGGACACAAAAGCACAACATCGATTACACTGATATAAACATGTTACAAGTATCACAAATGTTTCCCGAAACACATATTGTACATTTTTTCCACAAAAGAAACCCACTTCCCATAAACATACATCACACACTCAAAGATCACCGCAATAGCAAAAAGGTTTAAAGCTTAGAGATGGGTGTGGACATTATTTGTTCTTGCCTATGTCTTTGCATGCAGAAGATGGCACATCTTTAACAACAAGATCCGGCACAACAACAGATGGGATCTCATGTGCATCCGATATGGGAACAGCTTCGCGCTCAATGCCAGCATCAACAGTAGCGGATGTCTTCTCAAGAGCAGCTGCGACTGTAGTAGAATCACTATGACCGGCGGCAACTTCAACTGGATCTTCATGAGCAGCTTCAGCAACACCGACTCGGTTTCTTCACAACTCAAACATCAGTGATAAGTTGTACATCTGTCTCTTCATGATGATCTTCTCACGTCGAAACCTTTGGACGCCACATGATGCTCGGGGCACAAAATTGAGATAATGTTGGCCCACGGTACTCACCTAACAAAAACACACAAAATTAAGAAATCATAGCAAAGCAGAAACATACTTGTACAAAAGATATCTCACCTTATCTACATGAGGAACAGTAGAATCAATGTGTTCCCCTTCCCCACCAGCACATGTATGCACTCCGGCAGCAGCAGCACCAGCATCTCCGCCGGAAGTAGGACAATCTCCCTTAGAAATCTCCGTGAGATACTTTTGTGCGTGCTCTTCGAAAGGCTTGCAGCGACCATCTTGCATGGTCTTGTACATTACAAAACCATCCTTGATTTGGGATAAAGATTTACGCAAATGATCAAGATTAATGACCTCGACATCCAACACAATCCTGTGAGCATCTTCATTAAATGCAAGCTCGGGGCAAAGCTCGGCCAGTCTTTGCTCAGACGGCTGGTGGTGGTAGGCAGCTGAAGTGACAACTGAACTGCCTTTGCTATTGCAGCATCAAGCTCTTGGAAAGTGGAATCAAACAAAGTACCCATTCCTTCCGATGAAACACCTGCAGCACTACTGCTTCCTGCAAACTTACGTCTACTAGCGTGAACAATTCCTGAGGACGGTTCAAACTTCCTCTTCTTGGGATACACACAATAATTGGTACCAGTCCCTTCAACGCTTTCATCAAAATAGATAATATCGTTGTGCCCCTTCCACTGCAAAAAGAGAGTGCAAAAATGTTATACAACAAAATAATACACTAATAGACAAAAGTTAAATAAAATTAAAAGTATAATAACCTAACAAATATAAAAAAGAAGTATAAAGCAGTACTAAATGAACAAGAAGTACTGAGATGAACACTAAAGCAGTACAAACAATGTATGCAAAGCAGTACGAACAGATGCAAAACATAGTAACTTTGTGTGAGTGTGCTGAGATGAACACTAAAGCAGTACAAACAATATATGCAAAGCAGTACAAACAGATGCATACATAATAATTTGTATAAAAAAGAAGTATAAAGCAGTACTAAATGAACAAGAAGTGCTGAGATGAGCACTAAAGCAGTACAAACAATGTATGCAAAGAAGTACGAACAGATGCAAAACATAATAGCTTTGTGTGAGTGTGCTGAGATGAACACTAAAGCAGTACAAACAATATATGCAAAAGCAGTACAAACAGATGCATACATAATAATTTGTGTGAGTGGGATGTGGTGACAGTATTTATATATTGTATTTTTGTTAGCCAAATATGTGGGGGGAGACCCCGCCCTCCCCAACACCCCTAACCTCTTACCACAACACCTACCTCCAAACTTCACATAAGATTAATTACTAATTAAGAAAACATGACAGCACCAAAAAGTATAATACTTACAACTAAAAGAATTGCACTACAAAGGATGGTACTAAAGAACTCACCGACAACTTTCCAAAGATCCAAGATCTAGGGTCCGGGCCACCTTTCTTCAAAATATCCAGATTGGCAAGTTTCATAAGCTTCCTAGGATCCATGTAGATGGCACGGGGGTACCTCTTATCTTTACGGTTAATGGAGCGGTGGTCCAGACAATCCAAATAAGCTAGAACAGGCGCAATAACACAACCAGGAAGAGCTCTCCAGTCTGCACCTGCTTTCTGCCAGGCTTCAATAGCAAGTCTCAACTCGTCAACAATCAGCTGACAAATCTGCATGTTTTTCAACTTGACAATGTCAAAGTCTTCAACCATTGTCGCCTCCTTCTTCACACGCAGAGAATACCCTGGGCAGAAAAACTTGTTGTACAAAATCAGACCAAACACCTTCAGAGCAAGGCCATCCCTAAGAGGATCATCGACAAGCTGCAATAGAATATTCTGAAGCTCATCATTTTTTATATCTTTATTCCTTGGAATCCTAAGCTCATCCTTTAACTTCACCAAAGCAGCACCATAATCCTCTGAAGGCCTTGGAGGAGAGTCGTCACCATTAGGCAGTGCAAAAAGCTTCTCAATGACATCTGCATTGATCTCCAGAACTTTGTTTCCACCAAGATCAAGGATCATGGTCCTAGGATCAATATTATACATCAGAAAACAAGCAAGACGGCGATTAATGTTGGATTTGATCTTGAAGTCTTTGATATGAACAAGATCAACAATATGAAGAACATTCAGGTGACGTTCCTTCAACAACGCAACACAAAGAGCGACCTCCTTCAAAGAGCACCTAATCGTGATGTTGAAGCGCTTTTTCGCCACCTTTTCAACTTTGTTGCTAGGCTCACCTTCCTCGCCTCTCTTCCTTTTGAAAGGCCTCTCCACAAACTCATACTGAAAAACATTAAAAAATAACACAAATTAATAAAAATGAAAAATAACTATACACAAAAAATGAAATTACAAAGAAAAACTAGACTGAGAAATTTCAATGAAGAGTATAAAATGCAATAACTACACAATTGGCGGTTCAATCATAACATCAAAGGGAAGTATAGAATATATTATGCAAGAAACACTTGACAAGAAATAATGAAATAAAAATTCACCTTCCCGATATCATCTCCAGAATCAGAAACCTCTTCAGAAACATAAGGTTCGTCATCGTCGCCTTCTTCATCACCATCATCACCATCATCGGGCTCAAAATCATCATCCTTTGCAAAACGCACAGATTTGTGGGTAGCACGAGGTAGCTTCTTTGTGCTACCTCTAGTTTGCTGGCCCTTGGACAAAACCTTCTCCTTACGCTTAAGAGCATCATTCTTCTTCTTATCAACAGGTGCCTTAGCCTTGGACACAGCCTGGTTAGCTGCCTTCACCTTTTTTGCAACAGCAGGATTAAGATTTGCAGAGCTGCCTCTCTGAATAACTTTAGGACTTTGCCGTTTACCATCGACATCAGGTGATTGTCTAGGCAGAACACGCGGGCTTCTGCATACTGGAGCATCAGGGGGTGACTTTACCTTCCTACAGGTTGTCCTAATATTTTTACGGGGACAGGGTTTACAGGACTGGGAGGGCCATCAGAAACACCAGCACTACCATGAACAAATATATCCTTGAATTGAGATTAAATATCGTGCAATGCCTTTGACCTGCGATTTCGAGCAGCTTCTATTTTCTCCGCCACACTTAACTTCTCAGCCTCCAGCTGATCAGCGACATCCTCGGTGAGTCACGGCTTACCACCATCAGCAATTTGGTGCGTCTCGAAAAGTTCCAAAGAGCCAATATCATGCTCACCCCTTCCAACAGGGCTAGAAGGATTCTTTGGCAGGCTGACTTTGCCTGTCATTCAATGCCTTAGACCTCCGGTTGCGAGCAGGAATGACCTCAGGCGTATTCGTAGCAGGGATGTCCTCAGGCGTATTCACAACCTCATCAACCTTATTACCATCTTCTCCATCAAGCTCTAAGCGAAGATCAGATAGAACATCTGATATATCATTTTCTGATCGGGAAACAAAATCTTCTGCAAACAAAATCAAAGAAGACAATGAATAAGTTTCAGACGCTGCAACACTGTCAACTGTCTCCGCTGCGCAAAAAGAAATAAATATAATTGATATAATAAACACAACAACAACAACAGAAGTACTACAACAATGCTAGAAAGCAGTACAACAATACAGAAAACAAAAGATTGGAACAATTGCAACAAGAAGTACAAAGGAAACTACTAAAGCTATACAACAATTCTGCTAGCACTACAATGCAATATGGGAAAAATAAATAGCAATGTATTATCATGAGCAGTGTAAAGAATATGTGTAAAAGAAATACATGTGGCCAATTCTAAAAACCCTAAAATCACAACAGTTATAGAAAATATACAAATAAAACTCACCACACTACAACATAAGGAAAAATTGTGAAATAAATAAGAAGTACACATGTACTACACAAGTGAAGTATAACAACAGCATGGAGGAGCAATACAAAACTACAACTCGTTGAAGTACAGAAGAACATTTCACGTAAACAAAACATCAAATCAGTGCATGTCATACAAATAGACTTGTTGAAACATCAAACATATATACTAAACATGATAAATAAATAATCTCACATACAAAAACAAATATATAATAAATAAAAAAAATGACAATCCAAGCAAAAACCACAAAACAGCAAAACAATACTAGGAACAAAATTAAAAAATCTACTACATCAGCATGAACATCACAATCCCAAGCACAACATTTATGGATTTAACCTTGCGCCGATTCGGCCATCGGGCACTTAGGTGGAGACAACATGCCTGCGGATACACCAACCAAATAGATCTACAGGAAGAATCCTTGCTTCACCAAGTATCAAAACCCTACCAAAATCGACCACCACCAAGCTTCCCTCTGCGGATTTAAAACGGCAAGGGCAAAAGCAGAGCAAAGCATTAGAGACAAAGGGAGAGGCGAAAAAAGAGCAACAAATCGGAACTACGACTGATGCGGCGGCGATACTGAACTCCGCTTCACGAGATCTGCGGCAGAGTCGCAGATCTTGTACTCAAAGAACGCAATGGACAAGAGTGTGGGGAGAAAGAGAAAGGAAGCGGACCTGGATAAGAGGAGGGGGTCGTGCAGCGGTTGCGGGCGGCGGTTGCTCGTGCAGCGGTTGCCAGTGAGATCGTGCTCCGGATTCGTCGCCGAGGAGCACTGGAGAGAGAGAGGAGGAGGAGGAGCGTCCGCGCGTGAGATAAGAGAAAGGGAGAGAGATTTGGGCCGAGCAGACGGATGGATAGAGTAAATGCCAACTCTCTCTGTAGTTATGGCCAGCAGTTAAGTTGTCCTCACGACACGATTCGTTTCCAATTTTGAAAAACTAAGACAACAATAGCATTTCGAAAACACATAGGGATAAGACAGTATTCACAGAATAAAATTAAAAATGATACCTAAAAAAATTATAGGAAAACAAATACACATTTTCCAAAAACAATATGAAAACAGTTAATTAGAAACAATGCAACACAACAATTTACCCTGGAAATAGCAGCAAGCTAATACGCTAACCTACGTGTGAAAGAAATTTATAGAAGGAAACTACTATGGTAAAGTTCTGTTATATAAAAAGAAGTACAGTTTCCTTAAACAAGAAGTACAGTGGGGAAAGCATAAAGAAGTACAATATAGGTATACAGGGAAGTACAAGATTATTTAAAAATATTATTCTCTGTGTGTGTGTGTGTGTATATATATATATATATATATATATATATATATATATATATATATATATATATATATATATATATATATATAGTAACGCTAAACTAAGCATGAGTGTAGAATAGCTTATTCTACACCCTAGTAATGGTACATGCAAAAATACAGTAACACACTATGTAAAATATAGTAATTTTCATAAAAATGTAGTAAATTACAAACTTAAATGATAAAAAAAATATTCTGAATTACTATATTTTATACACTGTTTTACTAGATTTTGTACATAATGTTACTAGGGGGTATAGAATAAGTTATTCTACACTCATGATTAGAATAATGTAACTATTATATATATATATATATATATATATATATATATATATATATAGGATTGTCTATTCGTCACCCTGGGTGAGGAATAGTTATTCTTCACCCCCTCTATTTTACCATTAATATACCGTAATTTTACGTTTCGTAAGTTTTGTCTTATTTTCGACATAAAAAAAGACCGTAAGAAAATACATAATCGTCGTAAAAAATATTTTCTGTTATGTAAAATTAGAAACATAAAAACATAATGTAAAATACACATAAGCTGCAAATTTTCTTGTCTTATGACCTATATTTTTATTTTCTTATGTCAAATATTACGTAGTGAATGAATAGGAATGCAACTATTTGAAAATCAAACGTAATTTAATTATAAAATGATCGTAAGATTACCTCGGGTGAAGAATAAGTTATTCTGCATCCTGGGTGATGAATAGCATCACTATATATATATATATATATATATATATATATATATATATATATATATATACTAGTCCCCTCATATTTTGAATCATATAATGACCTTGATTATAACTAATAAAATATATGTTATACGTAGCAACAATATTATCATTGAAAACTACATTCAAATATGAATCCAACAATATAATTGTTTGTGACATGCATTAATAATTTACTAATCAAATATGGTCAAACTTGAACACAAAATACGACAAGGACTAATAAAGCTAGACAGAGATAGTACATCACAAGCATGAATGCATATGTGATGGGCTATGTGCACATTAATTTGAAAGCCTTCTATTGGCGATCCACTATCTGTAGAAGTCATGAGTGACTTGGCATTCACCTCTCTTGTGGTGATCCCTAGAGTACGACCTCCTATTCCTCACGACGCCCGGAGTGAAGGCAGCGATCGCTTTCCCCCTGTGCGCGCTTTGGGCCTGCCCAAGTGTGAGGCGGGAGCGCCCTTGTACTTTTTTTTGCGTTTTTTTACTTTCGATTTATAAGTTTGAAAAATGTTCACTAATCTCAAAATAAAAAGTATAGGATTTTTTTGAAATTTTGAAATTCATAAAATGTTCAGTAAATTTATTTATTTTCATGAATTTTAAAAATAATTTAGGATTCTGAAAAATGTTCAAGAATTTGAAAAATCTTCTCGAGTCTAGAAATTGCTTACAAATTCGAAAAAAATTCAAAATTCGAAAATTTCACAAATTTGAAGATACTAGAAAAAATCATGATTCCAAAGCTGTTCATGAATTTGTAAAATGTTCCTGAAATTCAAAAAGTGTTCGTGAATTTGTAAAATTGCCGTGAGTTCAAAACTTCTTTTTTTTGGAAAAATGTTCGAAATTGTAAAAATATTCATGAATTCAAAAAATGTTCCCTCAAAAAATATTCCTGATTTTGAAAATTAAAAAAGAAAGATAAAAAGTAAAATAATAAATTAATAGAAGGAAAAAAGTTAAACGGAAATGAAAAAAGAAAAAGAAAATGAAAAACAGAAAGTAAGAACAAAAATAAATAAGCTTAAAAAAGTCTTATAAGGTTCTAAAACCTTCCAAAACCTAAACATAGAGCTAGTTGGGCCGGCCCAAGTGTACGTAGCGGGAGCATAGGGGGGTACGCCACACCTCGGTAAGTCGCTATGCCTTGACCTACGCGCTAAATAGAATCAACGCCCTAGAGTGTCACCGTGTCAGCAGACACAAGACATGATAATAATTGAATTAAAAAAGGACATGACAAGTAGCCCGTGGGAAATAGAGGAATCCTATACTTGCAGGGTATCTGGAATAGAAATATGAAAACAAAAAGCCCTCTAATGGTCCGTGACACGCGGCTTAGCGCATGTAAATCATTGTCACAACTAAAAAGTATTGGTAAAATTTTCACCCGTCTAGAATGGGAGGGGGGAGGGTCTCGTATTTCTGTTTTTTGGGATCTAAATTTCAAATATTTTTAAATTGAGCATCAAAATTATGAGCCATTTTTATTGTTGTGCTCCTTGAATCAATAGCTTTTTTTGACAAAAATATGGCCCTAGGGCCGCATTTCATTGATTAGTCAAACGGAGAGAAAAGCAGTTACAGAGTTTCAGAACAATGGAAGGCCATCTATGACGATGCTACAAGCATCCCTGTTTCAGACTACAGTTTTAGCAAAAATACATGGGGCAGTGTTCAGAATGGCTCAAAGAGTCTGTCCAACTGATGAATCCCGACTGCAGACCAACATCTGGCCTCGTCCATGATGTGGCTGACGACTTGCCTGGGCGTGCAGTGGGTGGCGTTGAAGATGTGTGCATTGCGTTCCTTCCAAAGCATCGATGCAATGAGACAGATAGCCAACCTCTAAGTGTTCCTATGTGCCGGGCCCGGCAGTGCACGGAGCTGGCTCGTCCAAGAGGATCGGAGAGACCCGTCATTATTGGCCGCCGTGGTCGCCACCGGCAGCGCGGAGAAAGGGGGTCCTAGCTTGATAATGATGGAGCTCCATACCTTGCCTGAGAATGGGCAAACCGTCAGCAGGTGGGCAGCTGTCTCCGGCGTCGTCGAGCACAGTGGGCAGTTTGGGTTGTGCGGGATACCCTGTATAGCCAGATTATCAGCCGTCATGCACCGCCCCCGCGTAGCAAGCCAGAGGAAAGTTTTGGCACGCGGGGCCGCCTTGGCAGACCAGATGAGTTCCTTATCGTTCGTACGTAGAGCTCCCTCAAATTGGCAACGGTAGGCTGACCTGGCGGTGTAAGTACCGTCTACCGTCCACTTCCAGCGAACCGAGTCACTCGCCTCGTCGGTGAAGTTTTAGGCATAACATAGACGTTTAGGCATAGAAGATACGACAACACGTCGCTTACAGAAGTTTTAGGCATAGAAGATACGGCAACACGTCGCTTACAGACAATTTACAACATGGGTCTTGCCGTCCTCATGAACAACGCGTTCATAGTGAGCCGGTGATAGTCCAAGGTGTGCCAGGAGCATGCCAAGAACTGCCGTGTGTGGGATCCTAAACACTCGCTGGGTGTCCTGCAGTTTCCAATAACATAAAACATAAGGCCTTGGGGAATTGCCCAAAACAATTGCATTACAACATGGGAAAGGAATCAGAGAAATCAGTTGCGGATAAAAGCAACCATATTGATAAGAAAGATATGCCAAGCCTATCGTTTAATCAGGATTTTGTTTAGGATGTGCCAAGCATTTAAAAACAGACTATGAATGAGGATTTTGTTGCAAACAGACTAAATGATGGAATGAGAAGAGGAATATATTCATGAAATAAAGCAAGAGAGGTAAAGTTAAAAGGAAAGAAGTGCAGACCTTGCAGGTGAAAAACATCATATAAAATGTATAATCACCAATCATGCAATTTCAAGATGTGATGACTTATTGCTGTGATTAAAACAAAGCTAGTTGATGAATGATTGGAATAAGCTATTTCACTGAATAAATATATTCATGGCGTAGTTTTTTTCCTGGATTCTATTGCTTCTACCTGAATCTCAAGGTATACAGTGACATCCACGATTAACGGAATTAAGCAACAACGACATGCTCTCTGATTTCAATGTAACATATTTCAATTACTCTATAACCCCTGTGTTTTATCAAAACAAGTGCACAAACAAGATAATCATCGAAACAATATTATGTTCTCAGCAAGGCTATGTGCATTCTTCTCAAGTCTGAGATATGCACGTACAGTGGTTTTAAATCAATTGATAATCACTAGAACTAACTACAATACATAGTCTGTGAATCAAAAGTGAGAAAATACCAGGAAGATGATTTGTGTAGTTGCAGGAGCTCAGGGGAAAGGAGAGTAGGCGGACGTGCTTGCTGGAGCTCCTTGACTGGCCAGTTGAACGTGCAGCCACAGCTGAGAGAGTGCTACTACCCTACATGAGAACATGTTAAATGGAAAAAACTCAAATCCCTAACAAGAACTTTTTTTGAAAGATCCATAAAATCCAGATCGGGATAGGGGGACTAACACGAACTCATCCTTCACGCGAGCACCGCCACTCGATGGAGATGGTTGGGACCCCACGCCACTCCACGCATCACCATATTCCTCCTTCACGCGAGCACCGCCGCTCGGCAGCCTCCACATCCATGGCTCGGCTCCCTCGGCGGCCGCTGTGCCCCATGCCGACATGAGCGCCCATTCAAAGGGAAATAAAGAAGTAGACAACAAAACAAAGAGCGATGTTAATATAACCACATCATTCAACTCACATGTCAAGATACAATAGGAAGTCTTTCCACCAAGCGGCTTGATACATACAATTAAACTCAGGAAAATAATTTTCACCACTTATAGATAATAAGCATTGTAAAGAACACGTGAGACAACCGCACACCAGTATACATGCAAATAACTTCCAAAATAAACGTATGCCACAGGAAAAGTAAACTCCAACATATTACCAAATAGACAATAAAAGCTCTGAACCAAAAAATCTAAGAAATGCTCAATTCAGTTTACTTAATAGTTACGAAATTAATTATTCTCGGTCAGGTGGTTCTGGTATACTTAAGAAAACACTTGTAGACTTCAAGTACAGATAAATACTCAAGCTACATGGAACTATAGTCAACAACATAGTTCTATAATAACAAGTGATTCCAATTAAACACAAGTGCTCGAGAACCATGGGCTGGAGCTTTATAAAATCATGCTACTAATTATCTTAGACACCAATTAAGCTCATATGCGGACCATGGTCAACTGTGGGTTTATACACTCGTCAAAAATATTGGCCACTAAAAACATAACAACATTAATACAGTCAACACATACCTCAAGTACTGAAGGACTGAGGCACTGTTCATCTGTTTGACTTGTTTTCACTTCTGCATACGCTATTTTTATAAAGTGATCGAAGGGTGCAGCATCGTCGGCCGAGGGGCGGCAGCATGACGAGACCACCTTGAGCACCATGGTCCGGAAGCCAAGAGCACGAGCAGACCAAAATCAGATTGGATTAACCAGGAAACCCTAGGCAAATCCCTAAAAAACAACAAAGCCCTTGATGAGAACATACACATCACAAAGGGAAAGACAAACGAGGGAGCAAATAATCACCTCAACCATCTTAGAAGCCAACTCGGTGTGCTCCCTCTCCGGCCGACCCGCAAGATAGCCCCAACGCCACGCCACCGTCCCAACCGTGAAACAGCTAGAGAAGCAAGGAAGATGGTAAGAAACAAGCGAAATAAAAGGTAGTGGGCTCCAATATAAACATTAACCAGCCTAAAGACACTGTTATTAGAAACATGGCGCCATGGTTTCTGCTGGTTTATCAACAAATTAAAACAAGCCATTGAACCGACAACTTGCTTACTCTTAACCAGGTGAAATCAAGGACCAACAACAAACAATAAAAGTCAAGAACAACTTATATGCAATAAAGGTATGAGAGAGAAGAAATATTCACATAAGACGGCTATAAACACTGGAGCATAAATAAGCAACACCTTTAAATACAAATAAAAAGGGTTCAGGGTTCAATGCATAGTGGGCTCAGATTTTGCCTTTAAATCGATCATATAATCTACCCCGCCATCTCTTGTCACCAGATTAATCTGTTTATACGGTGGAGCTGCCCCGGTTATCACTCAACAAGAATGACCATCCAAGGACAGAACAATAAGTATCACATGATCAAAAAGGATTCTAGAGACAAGAGGGAGGACCCAACTTGATACCCACAGGTGCCTTGATTGCTCAAAGGCACACTTATTTCAGCCACAGCGAATCATCATCGCCCTAGCAAGGATGGCTTCCGACCGGTGGGGCACGTGCGAATAAAAAGGGTTCAGGGTTCAATGCATATGGGCTCAGATTTGCCTTTCCTCGATCATATAATCTACCCCCATCATCTCTTATCACCAGATCAATCTGTTTATACAGTGGACCTGCCCTGGTTATCACTCAATAAGAATGACCATCCAAAGGACAGAGCAATAAGTATCACAGGATCAAAAAGGATTCTAGAGACAAGAGGGAGGACCCAACTTGATAGCCACGGCTAATCATCATCGCCCTAGCAAGAATGGCTTCCGATCGATGTGGCATGTGATTCAAACGCGGTGGCACGAGATATCTCATTTTGGGAATAACTATTCATTCCAGCAGTAACGTTCTTTTATCCGGCGGACGAGGTCGTTATAGGGGTCGATCCGACGGCCCAAGATCCATCAAGCAACCAGATTCGACGGCCAGGAATACTAAATCGCTAAGGAGCGGCCTGAGGAGCTTCTATTCCTATTTTTGGATGGACTTTTCTGGATGGATCACCGGATCAATATGTTCTTACGAGGGTTTAACTGCCCTGGTTATCACTCATTAGAAATGACCATCCAAGGTGTGACGCCTGAGTAACTACGCTACAGTAATCCCCGCTAATGATGCCACGTCACCTCGGTTACTGTGGATAAACTCGCGCTAGTTCGGGACCTAGTTCGGATTTCAAATTCAAAATCGAGCGAACAATAAAAGTTTTCAAATATTAAAATTTAAATGTTCGGAGTGAACCAAATAATACATAGGTAATTATGGTGGAGAAGCCAAACTTTGGTAAAATGTATAAAGGCCCTAAAACAATTAAAACAATAGTGAAAACAATTGTTTAAATACCTTTTATAATTAATAAAATGTCAAACTAATTTATTTGAGGATTAGACTTTTTGTGATTATGGACTAAGTTGAAATACTAAATTAGATGCTAAGTGGGTACTTTAATTAAAACTAAAATAAATAGAAACTATGATAAATCGAAAAGGATAAACAAAAGGAAAACAAAGAAAAGTAAAAAAAAAAAGAGAAGGAGCAAACCCATCGCCACTGGGCCAACCGGCCCAGCTGGCCACCCACCAGGCCGGCCCAACCTAGGGCCTACCTAACCCCCCCACTCCCCTGTAACCCTAGACGACCGACCCCCACTCTCTCTCGCTAGCTCCCCCCACTTCCCCCCCACGATCCCATCTCCTCCCTCCTGTCCCCGATCCAGATCGGGAAAATGCCCTTGCAGCCGTCGCCGCCGCCACCGCCTCCGACCTCCTCCGCGACGCCACCTCGCCGGGCGTCGCCCCTCGCCTCCTTCCTCACCCCTCCCTTTCACGAACGGAAGGGGCCCCGCCGTCGCCGCATTGCGCCCCAGCGTCGCCGCCTCGCCCTCGCCGCCTGACGACCTCGTCGGCCCCTCCTCCTCGCCTGGCTGCCCTCTCCGTCGCATCCCCGTCCTCCTCTGGACGCCGCTGCCCCGGCGACACTAGGCGCTCGGTGGACCTCGTCGACGTCGCCTTCCCGCCTCTCCCCCGACCGGCTACCCCGAGCACCATTGCCCCGTCCCTACGGCTTGATGGCGCCCTCCTCCTCCCCTTTCCCTGCGCGCGTCTGCCGTCAAGGCGGACTCACCCCCTACTGCCCGCGGCGTCATGTGCTCTGCCGTCGCGGCGACCTCGCCTTGCACGGGCGGGCTGCACCTCATGGCGTGGATGCGCCCGCCTCGCCTTGGCGGCCCCGATCGATCCCTCGCCTGGTTGTAAGATGACGCAGGCCACCGGCCTCGGCCTCGCCTTGCCCTCCCACGGTTAGCTCAGCCTCGGTAGCGGCCTTGACGCCCGGGGGCGATCGCCCGCCCACTTTGTGCCCGCTAAGCGCCCGATCCGCTAAGGCCCCAAGCCATCGATTAGGGGCCCCGCAGCGAGCAGGATTAAAAAAAGGATTTAAAAATAATAATAATAAAGAAAATAATAATAAATAATTAATTAATTAGAATAATTAAAACATTAATTAATTAATGAAAGAATTAATTAACTTAACTAATCCTGATTAGTTAACCTAATTAATTGTAGTTAATAAACCTAATCATTTTAGTTAGACTAACTAAACTTGATTAGTTAGTCTTAGACGATGACAACCGGGACCCACGTGTCAGTTTGACCCAGTCAACTATGTTGACTGCTGATGTCAGCATGACATCATGCTGATGTCATTAATCTATTTTCCGGATTAATCTAAATAATTAATTAAATTCCAGAAATTAATAAAATCTTTAGAAAATCATATCTTTTAATCCGTAACTCGGATTAAAATATTTTCAACATGAAAGTTGCTCAGAACGACGAGACGAACTCGGATATGCAATTGCTCGTCCGCCACACACCCCTAACCTATCGAACCTGCAAACTTTCCTCTCCGGTTCATCTGTCTGACAGACGTCGGGAACCGGAAAACTTTCCGGATGTTTCCCCTTCGCCAAAGATCGCTTAGCGCCACGTTAGAACACGTCTAGCTCATACATTGTCTGTTATGCACTTGCTCGCTATGTATTTACTGTTTCTTCCCCTCTTCTCTCCGATAGACCCCGAGACCGATCTTGATGTCCTCGTGATCGATTACGCCACCGACGACCCCCTTCTTGTCTCGAGCAACCAGGCAAGCCCCCCTTGATCACCGGATATCGCCTACTCTTATCTACACTGCTTGCATTAGAGTAGTATAGCATGTTCTTGTTTTCGGATACTCCTATCTCGCTGCATAGCTTTGTCCTTGTTATACATTGTTACCTGCAATCCTATATGCTTAGTATAGGATGCTAGTACTTTCATCTGTGGCCCTACACCCTTGTCCGTCTGCCGTGCTATACTATCGGGCCGTGATCACTCGGGAGGTGATCACGGGTATATACTATATACTTTACACTATTACATTACCGGTGGTACTGTTCGGAGATGGGGGCTGAAAGGACGGGTGGCTCCATCCCGGTAGAGGTGGGCCTGGGTTCCCGACGGCCCCCGACTGATACTTTATGGCGGAGCGGCAGGGCAGGTTGAGACCGCCTAGGAGAGAGGTGGGCCTGGCCCTGTTCGGCGTTCGCGGTTACTTAACACGCTTAACGAGGTCTTGGTATTTGATCTGAGTTGGCTACGAGCTTATACGCACTAACCATCTACGCGGGAGTAGTTATGGGTAGTGCGGCGTCGTGGTATCACCGGTACTTCAGACGTCGTGACGGGCGGCGCTTGGCCGGATTGGTGGAACGCTGATGGGCTAGGTCTGCTTCCGGCAGCGTCACATAACGTGCGAGGTGTGCTGAGGCGATGGGCCCGGACCCTGCGCTTAGGTTTAGAACCGGCGTGTTGGCCTCTCTGTTGTGCCTAGGTGGGGCTGCGGCGTGTTGATCTTCGCGGCGGGCATGACCCAGAAAGTGTGTCCGGCCAAATGGGATCAAGCGTCTTTGGGTAAGATGGTGCACCCTACAGTGGAAGTTAATCTATTCGGATAGCCGTGATCTTGATAGCAGGGGCGACTTGGAGTTGTACCTTGAGCTTATGACAACTAGAACCGGATACTTGATAAAACACACCCTTCCAAGTGCCGACATACAACCGGTGGTCGCTCTCGCTCAGGGATATGGAGCAGGGATTGCCGGGTAGGATTATTGCTATATGATGTTACTTGGAGGACTTCCGTTGTCCTCTTACATGCATTTGCAAGACCGGTGTCCAGAAGCGTAGTCTTCGTTAAGACTAGCTATCCCCCTCTTATTCTGGCATTCTGCAGTTCAGTCCACTGATATGGCCTTTATATATCCATGCATATGTAGTGTAGCTCCTTGCTTGCGAGTACTTTGGATGAGTACTCACGGTTGCCTTGTTCCCCCTTTTTCCCTATCTCTACTCGATTGCTGCAACCAGACGATGTAGCCCAGGAGCCAGACGCCACCGCCTATGACGACTACTACTCTGGAGGCGCCTACTACTACGTGCAGCCGGCGGCGGCGACCGGGGAGTGACCTAGGAGGATCCCAGGCAGGAGGCATGCGCCTCTTTTGATTGTATCCCAGTTTGTGCTAGCCATTTTAAGGCAACTTGTTTAACTTATGTCTGTACTCAGATATTGTTGCTTCCGCTGACTCGTCTATGATCGAGCACTTGTATTCGAGCCCTCGAGGCCCCTGCTTGTATTATGATGCTTGTATGACTTATTTTATCTGTAGAGTTGTGTTGTGATATCTTCCCGTGAGTCCCTGATCTTGATCGTACACATTTGCGTGCATGATTAGTGTACGATTGAATCGGGGGCGTCACAAGTTGGTATCAGAGCCGACTGCCTGTAGGAATCCCCTTCCACACTCCTTGGCCGAAGTCGAGTCTAGACATTGCAAAAACTTTTACTAACTTGGCTGTGTGCCTTACGGCCCACGCCGCCATTGGGTGGTACTAGGATCTTTTACTCCTCGACCTTTACTCGGGACTCGAACTCTCTTTTATTCGGGTTAAATGAATTTGCTAAAAACAAAACTAACTTTAGGTTCTCGCAAGTACTTTCTCCCGGAGAGCCCCTCACTTCAGATGATCGTCTGCTAATCAGAAGATTCCGAAGATACTCTCTCATGTTCTCTCGAGACCTTGTGCTCATCACTTTTGCTATTCCTGACCACCAATAAATCCGTATGGAAAACTACTTACACTTGCCATTCATACGATCATCCCCCATTGATCTTGTTATTACAAGATACTCCGAAGTTTTCTCTATTGTTCTGAGAATACTTTGTGCCCTCTTGCCTAGCAGTTCTTTGCCACATGAATACCCCTTCAAATAAATCCTCGCACTTGTCGAGTATCTGCTCAACCCCAGTTGTTCATGTGTTTCACTAAAGTCTTCAAAATACTATTCGATCTTCCGAGAATCCTCTGGAGCCTTTGGCTCTTGAAATTCTTGCTTGCTTGCATTATGGTTAATCCCATAAGTCTCGTAGTCATATTGACATTCCTTGTCATTATCATTTTGAGTCTGTTGACTCAATATATTTGCGAATACCCGCAATCATCATTGATCCTTATAAATTACCTTTCTGGCTGAGCTGCCATTCTTTTACTGAAATTGGTTCTCGACCAATCCAATTGTCGTTGATTGTACCCTAAGGCTATTCAACTTATCCATCCCTAATCAGGGCATTGCTTCTGATCCCTTGAATTGGGAATCATAATTCCTTTGCATTTGACAATTGAGTTAGTCAGTTGTTTCTATAGTTTGATCTCCTGGCATTCTTCTTCCTCTAGTTGAGTACTGATGCTCATGTCAGGTCCCTTGTGGACCACCAGATCCTTTGTCGGATTTTATCTGACAACGTCCTTCATATTCAATAACCTTGTGAGCCTCTCCTCTGATACATAATGCCTTTGGTAAATTGTATCCTCTGCTTTCTCAACCATGCTCGCCTTGAGCTTGAGTTAATTATTTCTAAAGATTACGGTATATGATTCCAAGAAGCCCTATGGGTAGAACATATGCCTTCACTAAACCGTGTGTACCCGAAAGTTTTCACGAATCATACTCTTAGGTGCTTCGCCAGATAAAATTTTCAACATCGCAACTTCATCGAACGCGAGAAGTGAATGAAGGGTTATGCATTGGAGAAGTGGGAGTCGACCTTGAACTTGTGTTCATGCCCATGGACACGATGTAGATCTTACCATTAAAGCTTCTCTTAAATTAATTATTCCTTTGGTATGAGATCATCTTGTATCAGGGATCTGGCCATTTGCAATCGTGGTACCGACCGTGTTCTCTTTTAAATACCATTTCTCGTGCAAGTTTTAGCACTTGTCTTCTGTAGAGCAATACCCCCGTCCAACCTCTACTTTGAGATGTCATCGAGTATTACCCCCTGGTATCTCGAGATTATCATGGAACTGCATAACTTCTTATGAGTTCTTCGTCAAGTACTACCTTCGCACTGATTCCAATTTTTCACGGGCTCTGAGTTATTAAACACTCAAAGACACCGATAACTGAACCGAGTCCGCTTTTCACGGTTCAACAACTCTTCAAGAAGCTTCTATAAGTACGAGTTTGTACCCGATCACGCCATTCCTAGCCTGTTTGGCTATACCATTGTCGTGATGATTTTAACTGTGCTACCCGGTCCTTCTTCTCGGAGCACAATTTTCGACGATGAACTAACCTTACGTCGATCCTCATCGTCATATCATTTCGCCTTGAACAACAAACTTGGTTCCGAGTTTGTGTCGTACCCTTGGTTCCAATAACCTTTCACTTCATCATTACTTTGACTTGATGTCGTCGCCGATCGATTACATCTCATGAAATCTCTCGACAAATGTTTCGTGATCATCATCAGCATTTTGAGCACTCCCGGGATATCAGTTGAATTCATGTTGAGTAATACCATCCTTGCCTTCGATGATTTGTGTAACAGTGACCACTTTATTGCCTTCCGTTCAACACAAAACTTGTTCGTGTTTTGTGTTATACCTTGAGTTCCTTGCTATCCAGCAATTGTTCGTCTTTACCTTGGAGTATTACCATCTTTCATGTCAAGAATGTTCTGAGATTTGTTCCACCTCTTGAGAATTCTTGACATAGAAATACTCCTCACCATCACCATTCCTTCTTGGTCCCCGTGTTAATTCCAACAAGTGGACGGTGTTGTTTGGATTCTTTCCTTCTAGCAACCCTAATTTTTTGAAGTTAATGGTCGATGGTTCATTCTTAGGCTATCGATTATTGAATCACCATTCTGACATTGGTCGTGCAACCCAACCCATCGGGCGCACCCTTCAACCAATGTTTACTTGTGTATGTTTCCTCGAGCATACTTCCTTATATCATTTGATCTGACAAATGTTATCTCCGGGTTCACTTAATTGTGGAAACCCATCTTTTGGGAATCTCGGTAAATTGCCGTTGAGTTCACCAGACGCCTCCTTGCCCTCTCCTTGGGATAATGATGGACTCTTGTTAACGGAAATCACTTCAGAGTTCATTTCCCTAGGGATCTTACAATGTCATCTCGTCAATTTGCGTTGCACCTTTTCTTCTCAGGTATCCTAAGTCTGAGGTATCTTTACACCAATCGGATCTGAATCGCGGTCGGATATGATGGTTGGGACAACTTCCAAGAGTTATGATGTTGGTCCTTTGATGACCCGATAGTATGATGTCATGCCTAGCGCCCCGGTGGAGGACCTATCATTATAGATTCCTTTTCATGAGGTTATCCTTTCATCCATGAGGGAATTGTAATCTTGTTTCTACAAGTTATTCTGATGGATCCTTCGTGATTCCAAAGTCCGATCTTCACACGAAGACCATGCCAATGCTATCTCGAAGCATGTACATGATACTCTGATTTTCAACAAGAACATTCGAAGCCCAATGCTAAATGTTTCTTGCTCAATTATCCAAACACCGTTGCATGGGTAATGTCATGAAATTTCTCTCCCCGTACCTAAGGGGTTTTCTACATTATCTCCTGTCGTGGATATCTTGCTCTGCTGTCCTTGGGAAGGATATACCCTTGAATTATGTGTTTAAACATATTTTCCTTTCCATTGTTCTGTTTAATTTGATGATCATATTTTCCATCCATTGGTTTGTTTAAACCTTTTCTATGATCTATATGATATAAGCAGTAATAATCCACCTGCTTGTGCAAGCACCTCGTGTTACAACACTGCCAAGAAGACCACATTACTATTGTTGGTGACATTTCGGTAACCACCGATGGGCGAGAACCTTGCCTATTGGTCCGCCTCGTTCAACGAAGCGGGAAAATGGTTCTCTCCGGTCCCTCGCCACTGGTACCTATGTTGTTGCCGACATGACCCTCGAACTCTCCTCGACATGCCTAGCTTACATGATCGTGCAAGATGTCACCAACCTTTCTACTTTTAACCACATGGTGGGCCCATAACCTACAGTTCCACAGGATCGAAACTCGACTCTCTGTACACCCCTGTTCCCAAAGTTATTCCTCGCGTGGACTCGTATGTAATTCACGGGCCACCGTCATAGTGAGCTATTCTGGTATCAGACGTGATACTTACTCTCGCTACTCTGAACCCCTTTCTCACTCTGGTTCAGGCTTCGAGCAACTACCTACCCGCTTGGAGCCTATTATGGTACCTTCGTACCTTGCTCTCGAGGTATTTCATAGGTTCAACTCGAGAGATAATTTTATACTAATTCATGGGTTAACCCCAGATTGTTTCCCATAAAAGCATTATGTCGTAGTGAGCTGCCCCTTATCTTTCGTAAGTACGATGGAGTTCCCGAAGAAATGATGACCAGTTTATCATGATGCATCGGAATAAAGGATTGAAGACATCAACGAGAAGGATTAACTTCTTCGAGAAGATCCGTTAGAATTTCGTAACCAGACCTTTCCCCCTTACTCCCCTCTTAAATCTCGGGACGAGATTTCTTGTAGTGGAGGAGAATTGTGACGCCTTGGGAGTAACTACGCTACGAATCCCGCTAATGATGCCACGTCACCTCGGTTACTGTGGATAAACTCGCGCTAGTTCGGGACCTAGTTCGGATTTCAAATTCAAAATCGAGCGATAAAATAAAAGTTTTCAAATATTAAAATTTAAATGTTCGGAGTGAACCAAATAATACATAGGTAATTATGGTGGAGAAGCCAAACTTTGGTAAAATGTATAAAGGCCCTAAAACAATTAAAACAATAGTGAAAACAATTGTTTAAATACCTTTATAATTAATAAAATGTCAAACTAATTTATTTGAGGATTAGACTTTTGTGATTATGGACTAAGTTGAAATACTAAATTAGATGCTAAGTGGGTACTTTAATTAAAACTAAAATAAATAGAAACTATGATAAATCAAAAGGATAAACAAAAGGAAAACAAAGAAAAGTAAAAAAAAAGAGAAGGAGCAAACCCATCGCCCTTTGGGCCAACCGCCCGGTAGCCCTACTGCCGGCCCAACCTAGGGCCTACCTAACCCCCCCACTCCCCTGTAACCCTAGACGACCGACCCCCACTCTCTCTCGCTAGCTCCCCCCACTTCCCCCCCACGATCCCATCTCCTCCCTCTGTTCCCCGATCCAGATCGGGGAAAATGCCCCCCTGCCGCAGCCCGTCGCCGCCCCACCGCGCCTCCGACCTCCTCCGCGACGCCACCTCGCCGGCGTCGCCCCTCCTGGCCTCCTTCCTCACCCCCTCCCCTTTCTGACAGGCAGGAAGGGCCCCCCCGTCGCCGCCCGCGCCCAAGCGTCGCCGCCTCGCCCTCGCCGCCTGACGACCTCGTCGGCCCCTCCTCCTCGCCCGGGCTGCCCCTCTCCGTCGCATCCCGTCCTCCTCTGGGCAGCTGCCCAGCGACACTAGGCGCTTCGGTGGACCTCGTCGGCGTTGCCTTCCCGCCTCTCCCCCGACCGGCTACCCCGAGCACCATTGCCCCGTCCCTACGGCCCCGCAGTGAGCGCCCTCCTCCTCTCCCCTTTCCCCTGCCCGCGCCGTCTGCCGTCCCGCGCTGGCGGACTCACCCTACTGCCATGGCGTCATGCGAGCTTTCTGCCGTCGCCGGCGACCTCGCCTGCAGGCGGGCTGCACCCAGTAGCGTGGATCGCCCCGCCTCGGCACTGGCCCCGTTCGATCCTCCTCCGTTGCCGTGCGTGAGCGCAGCCACCGGCCTCGGCCTCGCCTTGCCCCCACGGTCGGGCTCGGCCTCGGTGAGCGACGCCAGCCGGGGCGATCGCCCGCCACATGCCGCTGGCGCCCGATCCGCTAAGGCCCCATCGCGACTAGGGCCCGCCCGAGCAGGATTAAAAAAAGGATTTAAAAAAATAATAATAAAGAAAATAATAATAAATAATTAATTAATTAGAATAATTAAAACATTAATTAATTAATGAAAGAATTAATTAACTTAACTAATCCTGATTAGTTAACCTAATTAATTGTAGTTAATAAACCTAATCATTTTAGTTAGACTAACTAAACACGATTAGTTAGTCTTGAACAATGACAACCGGGACCCACGTGTCGGTTTGACCCGATCAACTATGTTGACTGCTGATGTCAACATGACATCATGCTGATGTCATTAATCTATTTTCGGATTAATCTAAATAATTAATTAAATTCGAAATTAATAAAATCTTTAGAAAATCATATCTTTTAATCCGTAACTTCGGATTAAAATATTTTCAACATGAAAGTTGCTCGAGCAGCGACGAGGCGAATCCGGATACGCAGTCCGCTCGTCCGCCACACACCCTAACCTATCGAACCTGCAAACTTTCCTCTCCGGTTCATCACATCGACAGACGTCCGGGCAGGAAAACTTTCCGGATGTTTCCCCTTCGCCAAGATCGCCTAAGCGCCACGTTAGAACACGTCTAGCTCATGCATTGTCCTGTTATGCACTTGCACGCTATGTATTTACTGTTTCTTCCCCCTCTTCTCTCCGATAGACCCCGAGACCGATGCTGATGTCCCTGTGATCGACTACGTCACCGACGACCCCCCTTCTTGTCTGAGCAACCAGGCAAGCCCCCCCCCCCCTTGATCACCAGATATCGCCTACTCTTCTCTACACTGCTTGCATTAGAGTAGTGTAGCATGTTACTGTTTTCAGATACTCCTATCTTTCTTTGCATAGCTTTGTCCTTATTATACATTGTTACCTTACGCAATCCTATATGCTTAGTATAGGATGCTAGTACTTTCATCTGTGGCCCTACACCCTTGTCCGTCTTGTGCTATACTATCGGGCCGTGATCACTCGGGAGGTGATCACGGGTATATACTATATACTTTACACTATTACATTACGGTGGTACTGTTAGGAGATGGGGCTGAAAGGACGGGTGGCTCCATCCCGTAGAGGTGGGCTGGGTTCCCAGCGGCCCCGGCCCGATACTTTATGGCGGAGGCGGCAGGCAGAGTTGAGACCGCCTAGGAGAGAGGTGGGCACAGCCTGTTCGGCGTTCGCGGATACTTAACACGCTTAACGAGGTCTTGGTATTTGATCTGAGTTGGCTCTGAGCTTATACGCACTAACCATCTACGCGGGAGTAGTTATGGGTATCCCGGCGTCGTGGTATCGGCCGAAGTACTTCAGACGTCAGCGACGGAGCGGCGCGCGCCGGATTGGACTGGAAAGCCTGATGGGCTAGGTCTGCTTCCGGCCGCGTCATAGCGTGCAGGTGTGCTTTCGAGGCGATGGGCCCAGACCCTGCTGGCGCTTAGGTTTAGACCGGCGTGTTGGCCTCTCTGTTGTGCCTAGGTGGGGCTGCGGCGTATTGATCTTCCGCGGCGGGCATGACCGAGAAAGTGTGTCGGCCAAATGGGATCAAGCGTCTTTGGGTAAGATGGTGCACCCTGCAGTGAAGTTAATCTATTCGGATAGCCGTGATCTTGATAACAGGGCGACTTGGAGTTGTACCTTGAGCTTATGACAACTAGAACCGGATACTTGATAAAACACACCCTTCCAAGTGCGGATACAACGGTGGTCGCTCTCGCTCGAGGATATGAGCGAGGATTGCCGGGTAGGATTATTGCTATATGATGTTACTTGGAGGACTTCCGTTGTCCTCTTACATGCTGTTGCAAGACCGGTGTCGAGAAGCGTAGTCTTCGTTAAGACTAGCTATCCCCTCTTATTACGGCATTCTGCGATTCGGTCCACCGATATGGCCTTTATATATCCATGCATATGTAGTGTAGCTCCTTGCTTGCAGTACTTTGGATGAGTACTCACGGTTGCCTTGTTCCCCTTTTTCCCTATCTCTACTCGATTGCTGCAACAGACGATGTAGCCCAGAGCCGACGCCACCGCCTATGGCGACTACTACTGCAGGCGCCTACTACTACGTGCAGCCCGGCGGCGACCGGGGAGTGACCTAGGAGGATCCCGAGGCGGAGGCTGCTCCTCTTCGATCATGTATCCCGGTTTGTGCTAGCCATCTTATGGCAACTTGTTTGACTTATATACGTACTCAGATATTGTTGCTTCCGCTGACTTCGTCTATGATCGAGCACTTGTATTCGAGCCCTCGAGGCCCTGGCTTGTATTATGATGCTTGTATGACTTATTTTATTTGTAGAGTTGTGTTGTGATATCTTCCCGTGAGTCCTTGATCTTGATCGTACACATTTGCGTGCATGATTAGTGTACGATTGAATCGGGGGCGTCACACAAGGACAGAGCCACTAAAATAAGAACGTGATCAAAACAACTCAAAGAAACGGGGGAGGATCCAAATTAATACCCACAAGTGCCTCGACTGCTTGAGAGCATGTCTATATCAGCCACAACTGATCATCATAGCCCTGGCCATGTCCCATATAGTAGCCGAAGCGGAGCAGGGGAAGATGGAGCTCACAGAGGGAGGTTGTAGTCGAGGCAGCACTCAGAGGGCATCGGGCTTGCGCCTGAACGCCATCCAACCAGTGAGGAACCACGTCGGAGTTGCGCCTTGCACCATCCCGCCGACGAGCACGAAAGCCATGGGCACCGAAGTGGCCAAGGAGGTGAGGAGGTGATGTATAGCAGCACATCTAGGAGCACCATCAGAGACGACCGGGGCAACGAGCAGGTAGGGAGAGAGGCGAGGCGGCAAGGAGAGGAAAGGGCGCGACGCGAGTGCAGGCCTGCAGGGAGCGGAACATCAGCTATTTTTTCGTTCGGAGTATATAGGAACTATCAAACATATCATATAAGTGCAATCATCTTTTATAATATAAGAGAGCATACAAATCACAGAGCTTGTTTAAGATATTTTGTCACATCAAGTAGTTTAGATAAGAAAAACCTAACCCAGAATTACAAATAATTGAGCGAGTGATAGATTTATTATTCTGATAATTTGGTAGTAACTATACATAAATAATTCATTTGCCAACAATAAAAAATATGCGATGCAGCTGTCCTATAATATAAGACGTTTTACAGTTCACAATATTTTGAAACCCTAAATCAATCCATGATATTGTAGAGGTTTCTAACTATAACCACCTTAGCTCTATAAGGTTAACATTATGTGTGATGAGAGAGAGAGTTGTAGCTGCAATTAACAGAATTAAATTAATTTTTGTGCCATCGTAAAACTGGAGTGATGTAAATCAAGTCAATAACCTATACAACGCAATCTATGCAACATAAATATCTTTTTTCTAAGGATTAGTGTCAAATTGATTTGCAAAAAAAACATGGATTTACAATCTGCAACCCTATGTTTGTCCCATCTATCCCAAAACTTCAAGCCATGTTTGTGTGTAACAGCTCGTACACTAATGCAGCAGGACAACGTAGGATTAAGAAATGAGGTCACATCATATATTCTTTCTATTTGTATAAGACTAAAAAAATTAAATTCATGCAGTGATATTTTTTAGCACCATGGAGGAGGAAGGGGAGAAGTGAGACCGATGAGGAGAGAACCGCATGCCCTCCCCAGCTCGTAGAGGAAAACACCAGGGACTCAATATGCCGGTGCTCCTCGCCACCCCCGGGAAACTCTTCAAACTTCAGCAAGAGTACAAACATGGCAAATGATTTTAAATAATAGAACAGCAGGTAAGATCTTACATAGAAAAATTATATTTCAAAGAGCAACTGCTTAAACCATTGAGTACAAAAGTCATTCATGCCAACCACAAAAAGGAAATAATCTGCAATGCAAGGCTAATATGATTTATCTATTGCCAATCACTGTATCCATTTAAATTATAATCTGAACATATATACTTTCCAGTCACATGGCATCATCTTTTTAACTGAACTAAACCTCCAAAGTTATGTCAATGATTAAATATGGCATTAGTGTAAAATATGGTAATGGGGTGGTTTATTTGGGTCAAAAAAAGGCAAACAACATAACACAGAGTATCCAATTAAGCATAGCAATTAACAATGAGGGATACTAATGAGGGAACTCTGAAAATGGATAGATCACCTCACATAATGATTATCTCAGCATACCTAGGCTAGGCAAGTGAAACCGACAATAAGGGTAAATAGAGCAGCCGTTCCCTTGGCAGTGGCCGCTCCATGTCCTCCTCCCCCTGCGTATCCTGCCATGGAACAACCGACAGAGCGACCCCAGATCAGAAGCCCACGCGCGACGAAACGAACTTGCGAGACGGGGGTGACGTGGGCCCACCATGTTACCTGGGTGAAGAGGAGGGAGCCAAAGAAGCCTGCGAGGAAGAAGAGGCGACATGAGAGGAGCACCACAGGGAGCCACAGCCGCGTCCGCACGAACCAAACGCAGTCGCTCCTGATGGCTGGCTAGCACAAGGGAGGGCCGGCATGATTCCGCAACAACAACATGAATTTGTAGCAATCCATCCATGCTCTTATCATGTTTTCTGCAAAACACACACAAAATCTGATCATGTTAATAGAGCAACCAGAACCTTCTATGTCATATGGAGATTAAAAGGAAAAAGAATTAAGGATATATGAAACGAGTGGTTCAACTCTACACACATGATCAAGAAAATGGTAGTGTGGGCAGCATGTATATGCAGCAACCCATCTCCATGCTCTTATCATGTTTTCTGCAATCCAGAGTAACACCTACCATCAGCAACATAACCTGCATAAAAGCACACCGATGATTAGTAATACTGGACTAAATCTCGCTATAAATTAGAGCACGTTGATACTCTTTATGGGAATAAATTAGAACAAAAACTGAAAACAAATTATGGATACATACTATCGGATCTAGCGTGAGCATTTGAAAATATGTGCCAAAAACATACAAGGTTATGTTCTGTGAGAAAACGAGAAGTGTCTGACACACAAATAGATGCATTACAGACAAACATTTTCAGGTTCTCAACTTCTCAAGTAATCAATTTTCGACCACAAATGTTGTTCTTTAAAAGGCGTGAGTTCAAATGTGTAAACTGAACCAAGGCATATTACTTTTTCTATGGTACAAATAACCCCCTATGCACTCCTGGCCTTCTTCTGGCCATATAAATTCTCAAGCTCTTTCAGATTTCTCAAACCCTGCCTTTCTCCGACAACATGTCCATTATCCAACCGATTCAAGTGATTAAGTCTGAACATGGCAACTGAGAGCCATTGTCTTCCTCAACAGAAAGGAAGCAAGTTACATTCAAGCAAACTAAGCACAAGCTTGACCTATTAAAATACAAGATATAAATGAAAGAATAAGGTAGGAAGAGGGCTGCCAGAAATGCTTAAAACCCACTAAACACCAACGCTGACTATTGGATATTTTGCCAAACACACCATCTATTCTTCTCTTAATTCATCGATGATGGCGCAACAGGTGTATTGCTCAATCTATCTATCCAACTAATGTATAGCCTTCAACCATCTATGTCGATGCATCTCACCTCTATCTGAACTGTTACCACCCAAAACATAAATACACTGCATATGTACCAAGAAAAGTAATCCTTGATTTCTCTTTGTATAGCAATAATGAAATTAAACAAAGGAGAACATAATGTTTACATAGACATGAAAAACAACAGAATTAGATATTTTGTCAGAAGCATAGCACGCACATAATAAAGTAAAAGCCCAGGAAAAGAAACAAATTGTGAGAGGAATGGAATATGGAGAGAAACAACCTTGGAATCAGAGTGAGAGGGGGATCACATGTACGTGTTGCTTCCAAGGATTGCCTCATTCTTCAGGCCATTGCAGATCTGAAAATAAAAGGCAACCGAGGTTGACATCAGAGAGAGAGAGAGAGAGAGAGAGAGAGAGAGAGAGAGAGAGAGATGGCCGGGGTGCTTTGCTCCCTGATAAACCGTGGCGAGCCAGCGTGCTACACGGGAGAAAATGGATGGAATCGAGGCCTTGGCACAAGGCGCTTGTAGGACTGGATGTAGAGGAAGAGGAGCACGTCGTGGAGGTCGGCCTCCCACGCGCCGTCCGCTGCGGGGTTCGTCGTTGTCGCCGGGGAGCACGGAGGCGAGCGCCCCGAGCGCCAGCACGGCCTGGTCGGCGGGGATCGGCAGCGGCTCTGCGAGCACCACGGCACCCACGCGCCTGGGCCCCGGCGGCACGAGCTTCGCCTTAAGCTGTGCTAGGGCTTGCGTGGAGGTCGGCCTCCCACGCGCCGTCCGCTGCGGGGCCGTCGTCGTCTCCGGGGAGCACGGCGGTGAGTGCCCCGAGTGCCAGCGCGGCCTGGTTGGCGGGGATCTGCAGCGGCTCCGCGAGCACCGCGGCACCCACGCGCCCGGGCCCCGGCGCCACGAGCTTCGCCTTAAGCTGTGGAGGAGGAGAAGGAGGCCCGGGTGGGGAGGAGGCCGGGCGGCGGCGGGGAAGGAGGAGAGCGTAACGCGGGTGGGAAGGAGAGGAGGCAGGCGGTGACGCGCGAGAAAGGGAGCGAGGCGGCTAGGGTTTCACCACGGGCGTGGCCGCCTTTTATACCCCCAGGAAGCGAAATGACGAAAATGCCCCCGGCGGGGCAAGGAAATTACGCACGAGACGGGAGTAACTATTCATTCCAGCAATAACTTTTTTTTATCCGAAGGACGAGGTCGTTCCAGGGGTCGATCCGACGGCCCAGATACCATCAGGCCACCAGATCCGACAGCCAGGAATCTCAAATTGCCCAGGAGCCGTGTGAGGAGCTTCTATTCTTGTTTCTGGATTCGGTCATGCATCTTCACGGACTACAACTACTTTACATCGTTGCTATAAGCCACCGGCCGGGCCATCTCGTTTGGCGCTCTCTCATGGTCGTGCTCCGTTAAGAGCATCTCTAACAGTCGCCCCAAACGACGCAGCCGTAACGCAGCTTTTAGCGCTGCTGGGCGGTTTGTCAGCGCTCCGGCGTCGGGAAACAAGCGCCAAGACGGGAATCGTTCTTGTGGCAGCGCTGCTTCGTACAAGAAGATTTGGCCCGCGGCAGCGCTTATAAAGCTGCGCGCCACGCGCCTTCTCCACACATCTCTTCCCTCTCCCTCTCCCTCTTCATCGCGCCGCTCGGTATCCCGCCACCGACAGCGCCGCCATGCCGCGCGCCGTCGAGGCGTCCGGCTATCATGGGCGTCTGCACTGCGGCCAGCAGCTACACCGTGGAGATACGCTCCGGCGAACTCCGGCTCGCCCTCGGCACGTCTGGACGGCGCGACAGCCGCCCCAGATGCACGCGCGGCGGCGTGGCGCCTAGGCCGGCCGCGCGGCCAGATGAACTTTCAAGATGTGTACACGCTCGAGCAAGCGCTCAACCTCGCCCCTCTGCCTCGTCTGAACACGGCGGAAGACCGTGCGGAGCACGCCGAGCGGCAACGCCGCCTCCTCGTCGCCCAGGAGGACGAGAGGGTCATGGCGGACTGGCGCCAGCGCCACCGGAGGGCGTCGCCACGAGCAAGCCTCTTTGGACAAAGGCGCTGCGAGAGGACACGCAAAAGCGCCAGCAGCGTCGCGCGGTTGGTGGCGTCGGCGGAAGGCGTTGGCGAATGTGCAGTCCGACCTCGTTGCAGCAGGTGGGCGGTCGTTCTTCACGCCAACGAGCGATGGCGGTGGCTGGACATGTGGCTATCTACCTCGGACGACACCGCCGAGGATGATAGTGGTGATGATGATAGCGACTTAGAGTAGTTTTTTTTTGTTAATGCAATCTATGTTTCGGATGTAAAATACCTTTGTATCGTTTAATCTATGCAATCTATCTAGTTTTTTTAAAAATTTCAAAGTTTAAAAATGCATACATTTCTAGTCGCGCTGCTAGGCGGCCTTGTATTTCAATGGCGCTGCTGGAGCCAGCTTAAGCATAAAACCAACCGCAGCAGCAGCGCTAACAGGTTTTCTTGTGCGGCGCTTTAGCGCGGCTGTTGGAGATGCTCTAAGGCGGGTTACCCGGGCCATGTTCACTAAGCGTCGTTTCATTAAGATTTCCATGTCTTAGGATCTCATTAACCCAGATTCTTTTAGATCACCGAAAGTTATCTTGTTCCATTATCTCTGAAACGACGTGTCTGATTAATCTGTAGCCCAGTGCCAGCGGGAGACAAACTGTGATGTTATACAACGACAATCGGAGATCATATGCCTTAGAGGCTAACTTGTAGTCTTATATTAGGTCTCTTTTGTTTCATAGAATCTAAATATTAATTATAGGAATATAGAAAAGTCATCGTAAATGGGATAACATGTATCTCAATTCTTATAGAACAAAAATCATTTGGTACATACGATGCGAATATTTTTCAGTACGTCCTAGCTATTTTTTTTTCTTTTGAAATGTGAAGGATGGAAACCAATTCACATGCGAATAGGAATCCATTCATAGAAAGCAAATGACTCAAAGGAAAAATTTTCTATAATAATCCTATCCTACAAAATTCATGTAAATAAAAGGAGGCCATACATTGATGTACTTACTCCCTCCGGTCCTTTTTACTCCGCGTTTCAGATTTTTGTCCAGTCAAACATTATAAACTTTGACCAAATATATATACTATGAAACTACATTTCATAACAAATCTAACAATATTGATTTGCCATTGTAAATGTTGGTGCTTTTTTTATATGTTTGGTCAAAGTGAAAATACTTTGACTTTAGACAAAATTTATATGGGACTGTTTGGTTTGGAGCCGTGACTTGCCCGACCAAAACTAGCCTGGTGGTGGCGTTTGGATGGATCCAAATAATTGGCATGCCAGCCCCGCCTCAGCCTTCCCTCCTTCTTTTGCGCCAATTAGTTGGCAGAATCACGGGCGAGGGAATCGTTCGCCAATCTTTTGGCTAGCCAACAGCGCCAACGATTTGGCAGGTCTGAGATGGGCACAAACCAAACGACCCATATATGCAAACTGTAGAAGTGCATGTTCTAGTTAATGCAAAAAAAAATCGATCTGATGGAAGATACTAGTAAATATATTATCCGTCAACACCCCCACTCCCCCCCCCAACGTGTGGCTCCCTCAGGCCTAAACTGGACCGAAAGTGGACTGCAACTTTATTACGCCAGCCGGGTCTTGAACTCAAGACCTCTTGGCTCCGATACCATGTTGAATTCATGCTCCAACCAACTCATCCAAAAGTCCGAACTATGGGAGAGGGCCAGACATTATACTCCAACACTCCCCCTCACATCTATGCTTCTTTGGAGCTATATGACGTGGGCAGCGGAAGCGGGGCAGGCCGCAATTATTTATTGTTTACTGGGTTTTGAACCCAGAACCTCTTGGTTATAAGTTTATGCACCTAACCAGTTCACCCATCAGTCCGAACTATGGGAGAGGGCCGAACATTATACTCCAACACTCCCCCTCACGTCTATGCTTCTTTGGAGCTATATGACGTGGGCAGCGGAAGCGGGGGCAGGCCGTGTAGAAGTGCATGCTCTAGCTAATGCAGCCAAAAGACCGATCTGATGGAAGAGACTATGCAGCACATTATACGTCAACACTCCTCCTTACGTGTGGCTCCCTCAGGCCTAAACGTGGACCGAAAATGGGCTGCAATTCAATTGCGCCAGCCGGGTCTTGAACTCAGACCTCTTGGCTCTGATACCATATAGAAGTCCATGCTCTAGCCAATGCAACCAAGAGATCGATCTGATGGAAGAGACTAGGCAGCATATTATACGTCAACACAAACTAAAAAGAACCGGAGGAAGTACATAGAATAGAATAAGAACTTTTTAAAATTAAGCAGCGGATGTATAGACCGAGGAAAACACATTAGTGTGTTTCCAAATTAAATTGGATTATACTCATTTGTTTTTTCAGGCAAGGTTCATTTTTTATAAGGATTATATTTTCATTAGAGATAAGTCCACTGTACAGCTTTCAATTTACCACTATGTTTAAGACTCAACCCTGAACTCTGAAACAGTGATTGACTTACTATCCTATAAGTGGACTTATCTCTTTTCATTCCGCTAAAGATGACTTGATATCCTTGATCAGTTAGGTCTCTGCGCAGCACACAATGACACAAGAAAACAGTACTGCCATGCATGCATTTATGTAGCATGTAGCTGCGACCATGGACCTTGGCGAAGAAATAATTTACTGAATACCACTGAAAATAATACATCACACTACAGTACATAATAATATCAGACAGAGATGCAGTGCAGTTACAACAACTAATTAAGAATCAACTAATGCTAATTGGGAGCGTAGCATTTCTTCCTGATCTCTCCCTCGGCCCCGGTGAGCACGCCGACGTCGCCCATCTTGATCATGGACGCGCTGAAGTCCTTAAAGAACTCGCCGTCGAAATTGCCGGTGGCGATGCGCTGGACGTAGTCCCTGGTGCTGGCGTTGAAGAGGAGCGCCGAGTCGGAGCGGAAGAGGCCCCTCCGCTTGGCGACGTGGCGGTAGTAGCTGGTGTCGAAGGTCTTGAAGCTACCGGGGTCCATCTCCGACAGCATAGTGCGGTCATCAACGCTCTTGCACTTGAGCCTCAGCTTGTCGGCGTACTCGCTGTCCAGAGACGGGTCGACTAGGCCATAGGCACCGTTCTCCCCGGTGCTGTTGTAGAGGCGGTCGGCGAAGGACGGGCAGTGCGCCGTGCCGAGCGTGTGGGCGCCGGAGAGCACGACGAGGTCCTTAAGGTCGAGGCCCTTGGAGGCGAAGATCTTGGCGAGCAGAGGGACGTCGCCGGAGGCCGGGGGCAGCTCGTCGCTGGCCTCCGTGGCGCTGGAGACCCTACCGTCTCGCCTGCCCAGCGCCACTGGCCAGAAGGGTCCCTTTGCCAACACGACAGCGTCGCGGGACATGAGGGTGAGCACGTCGGCGCAGGAGACGATGCCCGGACACGCGGCCTCGAGCTTGGCCTTCACCCGCTCCACGGAGCCGAACCCACGCAGGCTCTTGTTGGGCTTGGCGTCCTTCTCCGCCACGTTGCCGTCGGTGGATTCGAGCAGGACAGAGGCGTCACAACCCTATAATTTAATTTGCGTTGCATGCACGAACATGTAAGCATACATTTCATGTTCAATAGCAGCATAACAGGCTAGGCAAGTTACGTACCCTGACGAAGCAGTCGTGAAAATGGAGACGGAGGAGCGGGCCGGCGAGGCTGGGCGTGGCGGCGATGATCGTGGCCATCTCCTGGCGGACGATCTTCTCGGCGTCCGGGCATGTCTTGCTGTAGAAGCCGATCTCCAGCTGAGCCACCGCTGCCGAGCTAGCTGCTGCGAGAACCAGCAGGGCCAGAGGGAGCAGCAGAGACCTGATCGCCATGGACCTTGGCCAAATTAAACGATCAAATTAAGCTGCAGTAAAGAGGCTACAGACAAGAATGTAGTTGAGTGATCTATGTCCTTGCAACTCCCTGTACTTATAGATGTCCGGTGACGTAGACTTGGGTGCATGGTGTCAGCGTGACAACCTGGTTGCCGCGTATGCATGCATGTGCTAACTCCCGCCTCCATACAACCGCCTCAATTATCTCCAACGTACGCAACCGCGGCTAAGCGAACCAGTCAATTAATGCCGAGGCCGGTTCATGATCAATGTGTCGTCAATGGTAACATGCTACTATGCTAGTATGAATCTATCATCTGTCTCTTCACCGGAAGGGGACGCAATATCTGATTAGGTTAATGATTTCACCAAGAGAATAATCTCACATGTAATTGGCCAATCATTTGCGCAGGCTGGAGTGTTCTTGACGGGGCCGCCCTATCCTGCATGAAAAGTAAAGAACTCAGTCGTGCGGTGATCACCTCTGTGTCCCTCACATCTAGAGCCTCACACTAAGATCGTAAGCCTTTTTTCTTGCTACATCCATGGGCGTATTTGGGCCCCAGGCAGCCCAAGCCTAGGGCGTGGGAAAAATTCTCGGCCTATATCTTTTTTCAAAAAAAAAAACTTTGGCCTAGGGTGCAGTCCAGTTCCAAGCTCAGGCAGCCCATGCCAACTGGCCCAGCAGCCCAGGCCGACTCACCGGCAGACCAGCTAACCTCACAAACTAACAACCATATGCAGCCGCCCCTTCCGGCCTCTTCCCCCGACCCGACGAACCCTAAGCCGTCGCCGGTGGCCGCCCGATGCCCGCGGTCTTCGGTCAGCTCCGTCCGCCAGCGCCCCCAACTCCCCCCTTCTAGTCTTCATTCCAGCGCCCCCCACCCCCCCCCCCCCCCCAGTTTGCGTTGCTACGGCTGCTGCCCTGTCACCGTGTCCGGCGAGGGCGACCCCGGCTAGGGCGTGAGGCTGTAGCCTGCAGGCTGCCCGACGTCCGGAGAGGTAGTCCTGTTGACTTAGCATTGATTTTATCTGTTGGAACCGCAACTGTGGAAAGAGCATTCTCGGCAATGAGCATTATCAAGACTGGATTGAGGAACAAAATGGGTGATGATTGGATGAATCATAGAATGGTATGTTACATTGAACGAGATGTATTTGTTAGTATTAAAGAATCAAATATCATTGAACGATTTCAAGGTATCGCACACGTAAAGGTGTTTTGCCTTGTCCTAGACATAAGGTTTCGCATTTTGCATCTACCATTAACTAGTTTTACCTGCTATATTATGCACTGATTTGCATTTCAAAATTGATGATTGAACGTTTAGCTTCTTCTACTATTGAAGATGTAGTCATCATAGGCTCATATCAACCAATCCTTTGATTTGCTATCAATCTTTTGCATCATCTATCTATGCTACATATTGTCTTTGATTTGTCTTACTTTATTAGTTGATCCATCATGGAACAAATGCTGGCATTGAATATTATGTTCGGTTTCTTATTAGTTGACCCTGCACCCGTCCCGGTTTATTAGCCCCCTCGTGTGCAGGGTTAGATTTTGATCATGATTTTAACTAATAAAATATAAATTATACTCCCTTCGTCCGGAAATACTTGCCGGAGAAATGGATCCATTTCTCTAGCAAGTATTTCCGGACGGAGGGAGCGAGTATGTAGCAAAATTAATATCATTGAAAACTACATTCAAATACGAATCCAACATATAATTTTTTGTGACATGCATTAATATTTTGTTAGTTAAATCCATGGTCAAAATTTACCACAAGTACAAAGGGGGCCAATAAACTAGGACGAAGGTAAGTAACAGGTATTCCCCGGCGCGTCAGGTAAATCCCAACAAAGCATAACCCTGTGGCCATGTACTGGCGAGGCATCACAGTAACGAGCCGAAGTTAACGATGACACGTTGCCTTGATTGGTTCAGACGCCAGGAGGCATGGTGCCGGCTGGTCGCCGACGTTCAGCACGGAGAGGTTTTGAGGGGCACCGAGGATGACCACGAACCGGCTCATGAAGTGGATTGACTAGGGTGGGGAGGCGGGGCACCCGCGGCAGCGCTAATGGTGGCAGTGGCCAGGCTTGCCATGGGTAGGAGGAAGGTTCTTCGCGGATTCCTTTTTCTTTTTTATCTGTCCTTTTCTTCTTTCTTTTTCTAAATTCGTAATTGTTTTGTTCAAATAGATGAACTTCTTTCAAAATAGTACTATATGTTTAATGTTTATACCGACAGAGGTCTAATAGAGCTATTTCCTCCTGCAGTCAACAAACTGTGCTTGGTCGAGTGGTTAATGTGCTCGTCATTGACTCTGGCTACTCTCGAATTAATATGACCTTTTCCCCCCTTTGCATTTTGCATTTCATCAGGTTGCTGGGCCGACCCTCGCGTTTTGCATTTTCATCAGGTTGCTGGGCCGGCCCGCTGCACGTCGCGTGCGAGCGCCAGCAGCGCGAACTGGCGAATAGGAGGTCCCAAAAAACCCTGCATGCATCTTGGTTAGAGCAACTCTAGCAGATGTGCTATATCCGCCTTCCCACAGAATAACTGCAGATATATGGTACTTGGACGGAAAAACCGTATATCGGTCCAACTCGTAATTTTTTTTGCGGGGAGCTCTAAAAATTGGCCGGCAGCTGCCAAATCCCTCCATCCCCTCATTTTGCGGCTCGCCATATTCTACCCGCGATTTGGCGTGAGGGAAACTTCCTCCCTTTCGCGCTGCCACTCCGTGTCGTCGCCGTCACAAATTCATCCTGCCTCACGCCCTCTCACCTCACCGTCGTCCATGCCGCCACGCTAACTTCCGCCACGGCCCGGCGCCGCCTCGTCCATCCCCTCTGGCGGACACCCAAAGGCGCAAGTGAAGGGCCACATGAAGAAGGCAGCGGCGGCACGAGGATGGGCCCCTCCGCCACCCCCTCCGGCCCACAATGTGCCCTGAGATTTGATCATGGCTGGATGTACTTTGATCATGTTTGATTTTGTTTGATTGCACATCCGTAGGGATAAATTTGCTAACTCTTGATATTGCACAAGATTTTGGATGTCAACCATTGCGGACGCCTATTTTATATGTACTAGGAAATATGCCCGTGCGTTGCAATGGGAGAAAACAGCCCTTACATGCCCTTATCTTCTGAGCATGGCTAAAGACCTCACCCTCATGTCCGTAACATAATAAACATGACTAATACCTTATTCTCAGGTCCACATCCTCCATTTCAATATAACACCAGAGACATGTTTCTGCTTGTCGTCTTTGCCGTCCTCGTCGCCGGTGGTCGCAGTACCAACTGTCACTAACCAAGGTTGTCAAGGTCCAATAGCTGGATTGTTGAGCCGCCTTCGTGTCCGATGAAGATCAAAAGCGTTGACCACAATTTGTTTTTATCATTTGGCTAATATAATAGGGGAAAAGCACTGCACATAACATATGTCCGTGTATCATGTAAATTGAGTAGTTGGTATCAGATAGACCATGAAACCTTAGCTGGACTCCTCATGCATTTTGACGGGAGTCATTGGGCCGAGTGAGACTGGTTGCACGTGAAGACGCGAAAGAGAAAAAGATTCCTTTCATATCCCTAGTTTAATAAAATGAAGTAAAACAAAGCATCATGTGGGCATGTTTCAAATATTCGCCAAGTTTTATTAATATATGTATAGATTAAAAAAATTTAGCTACAATACCTCCCAGTTTAAAAAAAATGTTTACTAAAATGTTTGCCTTTTCAAATTTAAAGTTTAAAAAAATATTTGTGTGTTTAAAATGTTTCCAAATTTGAGAAATAATCACAACAATACCTCCTAGTTTAAAAAAATTCCGTGTTTTAGAAAATACTCGGGTTTCAAAAAAATAAAAATAAAAATATTTTTCTTTCAAAAAAGTGCGACTTTAAAGTTTTTATTAACAAATTTTCGCATTCTAAAATATATTCACTTTGAAAAATATATTTTCCTCTCAGTATCTCGCGCCACTGTATACTTAATTTAAAATTTCATGGTGCTAATAAAACAAATAGTCCTGTTTAGTTTATTGGTAAGCATTTGAGTGTTTTAGCATGATTGGCTGGGTTTGATTCCTTGCGTTGCAGTGTTTTTCTCTTCGAAATTCTTTTAGCGCGGGCTCTTTTCTCCGCTAATGGGCCGGCCCATTGCGCGGCTCTATGTGTCCTGTGATTTTTATTTTGATAGAAACGAATCAGGAGATGGAGGAAACGCTGTGATGTAGGAAGCCTGGGACGTACGAAAATTATGTGGGTCCACTATGAACGAAAAAAACTGGAGAAACAATTCTCCCTTTAATATTAGGGAAAGATTTCGTGCATCAATGTGAATTATAGATTATGTCAATATTTGTCCACAAAATTATTTGCGGTACCGTAAGGGTTCCGGCAGAAACGGATATTGTAAACTCGTACCACAAAAACCTATATCTGTTCCGCTGGAGCGCTCGTGTAAATATTTTTATGGACGCCCATATAACATTTTTGTTGGTCACGATTATAATGCATCTGCTAGAGTTGCTCTTAATTACTATGGCCAGTCAATACACGCTCATGTCGGCTCCTGGTGGCAACGGGGCGATGAGGCCGAGTCGCCGGTGTTAAGAATATGTGTTGTATATTGTGTATTGAGCTCGTCTCTTAGTTTTTTGTATAGTTAAGGTCCGTGATTCATTTTTGTATATCATATATATGTGTCTATGCACGAAGAGCAATACATTGTATAATCATAATCTCACACATGGTATCAGTTTTTTAGGTTTCTTTCTCGCTTCCGCCGCCGCCGTCGCCGCATGTCTCCTCCACGCCGCCGCCCCGCACACGCCTCGCTGCGCTAGCTACCGCCGCTGCCACCCCACCGCCGGCGCTCGCGCGCCCTCTGCGCTGGCCGCCGCTCCTGCCCGATCGATCCCGCTTCGCATCCAGCCCTCGAAGCCGCGCCGCCCGCCAGCAACCCCGCTCGCCCCCATCGATCCAAGCCCGCGCTCGATCTCCGATCGCCCGCGTCGCCCGCCAGCTACCCCGCTACCCATCCGACTGCTTTCCTACTGAGTCGTCGAGCCGCTCGCTCGCGTCGCTCGCTACCCGCCCGCCCGACCGCTCGCGTTACCTGCATCGCCCGCAACCGCCCGCTAACTCGTTCGCCCACAACGACCGAAGTCGTCGCTGCCAAACAGCCTCGCCAGCCGCTGCTGCCAAACCGCGTCGCCGACGCCGCCTGCTGCTGCCGCCACACCTGAGCCGCCGAGCCGCTCCACCCTCGCCATGTCGTCCGTAACGTCCTCTGCGTCCACCAACTCCAATCCGTTCGCCGACACCAACCCTCCTGACGTCAACGATATCCGCAACATGAACATCTTCGAGCGGGTGCCGGTTCATCTCTCTCAGGCGGACTCCTCCTACTACATGTGGAAGACTTACTTCTCGTGTTTCGGGAGTATCATCTCGTTGATCACGTGGACGGCACCGTCGACTCCAGCCCCGTCCCCGAGTTCCATGACTGGTCCACCATTGACACCATGATCATCCGGTAGTTCTTCCTCACCATCTCGCCCGACCTCTTCCAGACGGTCGTGGCGGACGGTGATGACGCATGCGCCGTGTGGACCAAGCTGAACGGGCTCTTCACCGATAACTAGCTCCAGCATCGCGTTTTTTTGCAGCAAGAGTTTTTTGGGTGTCACCAGGACAACACCTCCGTCGACAACTATTGTCGCCGCCTGAAGACTCTCGCTGACGAGCTCCGCGATATTGGCGCGAAGATCGATGATGACCTCCTCCGCAGCACACTCACCGCCTGGCTCAACGAGGACTTCGGCAATGCCGCGGCGAACTTCAGCCTCATCCCCAACCTGTCCTTTGCCAAGTTCGTTGTGTACCTCCGCTTGGAGGAGCGGCGGATGAAGCAGGTGAAGGCGTGGGCCATCCACACCGCCCTCGCCGCCGGCACCACCCGCGGCGCCTCCGCTGCGCTTCCAGCCGCCCCGGCCGCAGCGCCACCGCCGTACCAGCCACCCGGCAGGGGCTGCTCGCTGCCTTATGGGCTGCCTGCCCCTCCCGCCCCTCCCGCCCGAGCAGCGCTTGAAACCAGCAGTGGGGCCGCCGCAGCAGTCGGCAGCGGCATAGGGCGTCGGCCAGCCCCGTCAGCAGCAGCAGCAGCTCTAGGTGCCCCCCCCGTGGGCCTCCGGCTACAACCCGTGGACCGCTGTTGTTCATGCTTACACCATGCCGGTTCCACGGGCTCCTACATCGACCCTTCCCGTGTCACGCCTGCCGGCGCATCAGGCGTACTGCACGGCTCCGCAGCCGTACGGAGGATACCCACTGCCGCAGCTGAGCGGCGCCTACGGTCTCCCTGTGGCCCCGCCGTCGCCCTCACCGGACCTGCCGCCGGCGCCTTGGGATCCGTTGTTCCTCGCCGCGCTGCACCCCGCGCCTACGCCAAACAACTACACTAGAGGCGGTGATTGGTACATGGACACCGGGGCTACGGCTCACATGTTTGTTGATCCTGGTAATGTTGCCTCCTTCACTCCCGTCACCACCAACCGCCGCATCATTGTCGGCGACGGTTCCACACTCCCTATCACACATGTCGGGCACACTTCTTTTCCTTCTAATTCCATGCCTATTACTTTGTCTAACATACTTGTGTAAATTCATCTTATTAAGAACCTTGTTTTCGTTCGTTGTTGTAACTCGTGAAAATCCTGTTACTGTTGAATTTGATGACCTTGGTTTTTGTGTCAAGGATGCTCGAACCAGGATGGTACTTCATCGATGTGACAGCCTCGACGAGCTCTATCCGGTGCTGAAGGTAATATGCCCTAGAGGCAATAATAAAGATGTTATTTATATTTCCTTATATCATGATAAATATTTATTATTCATGCTAGAATTGTATTAACCGAAAACTTGATACATGTGTGAATGCATAGACAAAACAAAGTGTCCCTAGTATGCATCTACATGACTAGCTCATTAATCAAAAGATGGTTAAGTTTCCTGACCATAGATATGTGTTGTCATTTGATGAACGGGATCACATCATTTGAGAATGATGTGATGGACAAGACCCATCCCTTAGCTTAGCATAATGATCGTTTAGTTTTATTGCTATTGCTTTCTTCATGACTTATACATGTTCCTCTGACTATGAGATTATGCAACTCCCGAATACCGGAGGAACACCTTGTGTGCTATCAAACGTCACAACATAACTGGGTGATTATAAAGATGCTCTACAGGTGTCTCTGAAGGTATTTGTTGGGTTGGCATAGATCGAGATTAGGATTTGTCACTCCGAGTATCGGAGAGGTATCTCTAGGCCCTCTCGATAATGCCCATCATGATAAGCCTTGTAAGAAATGTGACTAATGAGTTAGTTGCGGGACGATGCATTACGGAACATGTAAAGAGACTTGCCGGTAACGATATTGAACTAGGTATGAGGATACCGACGATCGAATCTTGGGCAAGTAACATACCGATGACAAAGGGAATGACGTATGTTGTTATGCGGTTTGACCGATAAATATCTTCGTAGAATACGTAGGAGCCAATATGACCATCCAGGCTCCGCTATTGGTTATTGACCGGAGAAGTGTCTCGGTCATGTCTATATAGTTCTCGAACCCGTAGGGTCAGCACGATTAACGTTTGATGATGATTTGTATTATGAATTATGTGATTTGATGACCGAAGTTTGTTCGGAGTCCCGGATGAGATCATGGACATGTCGAGGAGTCTCGAAATGGTTGAGAGGTAATGATTCATATATTGGAAGGTTATATTCGGACATCGGAATGGTCCGAGTGATCCGGATATTTTTTTCGGAGTACCGAGGGGTTACCGGAATCCCCGGGGAAGTTAATGGGCCTTAATGGGCTTTAGTGGAGAGAGGGAAGAAGGGCCACGAGGTGGCGCGTACCTCCGCCCTGCCCAAACCAAATTTGACAAGGGGTGGGTGCGCGGCCCCCTCCTTCCTTCTCCTTCTCCCCTCCTTCCTTTCCCTCCGGTGGAAGAAAGGAAAAGGGGGGGGGGGTGGGGGGGCGAATCCTACTTGGACTAGGAGTGCAAGTAGGACTCCCCCCTTGGCGCGCTCCTCCTGGCCGTCGGCCTCTCTCCCTCCCTCCTTTATATACGTGGCCAGGGGGCACCCCAAAGCACAATAGACAATCTCTTAGCCGTGTGCGGTGCCCCCCATAGTTTAACACCTCTGTCATATCGCCATAGAGCTTAGGCGAAGCCCTGCGCCGGTAACTTCATCATCACCGTCGCCACGCCATCGTGCTGACGGAACTCTTCCTCGTCCTCAACTGGATCAAGAGCTCGAGGGATGTCATCGTGCTGAACGTGTGCTAAACATGGAGGTGACGTACGTTCGATACTTGGATCGGTTGGATCGTGAAGACGTTCGACTACATCAAACGAGTTACTAAACACTTCCGCTTTCGGTCTACGAGGGTACGTGGACACACTCTCCCGTCTCATTGCTATGCATCTCCTAGATAGATCTTGCGTGATTGTAGGAATTTTTTGAAATACCGCGTCCCCCAACAGGTGCGTCCGCCGTCCACCTCCACCACCGCACCGGTTGCTCTCTCCACCGGCATCGGTCTCTAGCACGATCGTTTGGGTCATCCTAACCCCGTCACACTTCATCATATTCTTAGGATTTCAGTTTTAGTTGTAATAAGATAGAGGATCACACCTGTCATGCCTGTCATGTCGGCAAACATGTTCGCCTCCCGTTTAATAACTCCATCACCATAGCTTCTTTTCCTTTTCAGTTGATTCATAGCGATGTGTGGACCTCTCCGGTTCCTAGTAATTTGGGCTATTTATATTATCTGGTTATCCTTGAAGATTATTCTCACTATGTGTGGACGTTTCCTTTACAACGGAAGTCGGATGCACTCTCCACTTTGACGGCTTTTTACTCCTATGTCAGCTCGCAGTTTGGGCGTCCCATCCTTGCTCTTCAGACTGACAATGGAAAATAGTTCGACAACCTTGCTTTCCACACTTTTCTGTCTCACCACGGCACAGTTTTTCGTCTCACATGCCCGTATACTTCACAGCAGAACTGTCGAGCCGAACACGTCCTTCGCACTCGGAACGACTGCGTTTGCATGCTCCTATTCCATGCTAATGTGCCGCCTCGTTTCTGGCCGGACGCACTTGCTACTGCTTCACTTCTCCTTAACCTTCGCCCTTGCCGGCCACGGTGGAACTATGCACCTCACCATCTTCTCTTCGGTACGCCCCCATCTTATGATGGCTTGCATATTTTCGGGTGCCTTTGCTATCCTAGAGCTGCCGACTCTGCTCCTCACAAACTCGCACCATGTTCTATCGCTTGCATCTTCATCGGCTACCCCTCCAACTCCAAGGGATATCGGTGCTACGATCCCGTCTCTCACCGTGTGTTCACTTCACGGCATGTTTACTTTGATGAGCATGTGTTTCCGTTTCAGCAGGTACCCCCCGGCTGTTCCTCCCGATACCGGTGACGCGGGCTCCTCGACGCCTCTCCTAGAGCGCTCGCGCGCCTCTCTTGGTCCGCCCCTGGCTTTGAGGTGCGCCCCCCGCATGCGGCGACTCCTACCGCCGCGGTGCTGGCGCCCCCGACGTTGGCGCCCAGCCCTCGGCGCCCGTGGCCCCTCGGCGCCGTGGCCCCCTCGGTGCCAGCCCCCCCCGGCGCCTGAGGCTGGTCCGGTCACCCGCGCTCGTACGGGCGTTTTTCGCCCGAGCTCGTGCTACGTCTCGGATGACTACGTCCATGCGGCGTCCACCTCTGAGCCGTCGCCGTCGCCGTCCTCCGTTCAAGCCGCTCTTTGTGACACGCTATGGATGGTTGCAATGCAAGAGGAGTTTGATGCCCTGTCTCGCAACCGGACTAGGCACCTTGTTCCCTGTCCCCAGCATGACAACGTGATTACCGAAAGTGGGTCTTCTAAACACAAGCTCCGTCCTGATTGTACCCTTGATCGCTATAAAGCGCACTGGGTCGCTTGTGGCTTCCGACAGCATGCTGGCATCGACTTCACTGACACCTTCGCTCCGATCGTCAAGCCCGGCACGATATGCATGGTTCTCCACCTCGCGGTCACCCGTGATTGGCCGGTGCACCAGGTGGACATCTCCAATGCCTTCCTCCTTGGTCACCTCTAGGAGCAGGTCTTTTGCCAGCAGCCCACCGGGTTTGTTGACCCGGCGCTTCTTGGGCACGTGTGCCTGCTTTCGCGGTCCTTGTACGGACTCAAGCAGGCTCCGCGCGCTTGGTATTAGCGCATCGTGGTGTTTCTCCACCAGCTTGGGTTCCGCTCTACCCGCTCGGACGCCTTGCTCTTCGTCTATCATTGGGCTCTGACACGGCCTACTTGCTGCTCTATGTCGACGACATCATCCTGACGGCATGTACGGCTGGTCTCCTCAGTCAGCTCACGGCTCGTCTTCGCGCTGAGTTCGCCATCAAGGACTTGGGTCCTTTGCACTACTTCCTCGGTGTCGAGGTGGTGCGCTGTCCGGATGGCTTCTTCCTTCATCATCAGAAGTATGCTCACGAGCTCCCGGATCGTGCCGGTATGCTTCACTGCAAGCCCGCCGCTACGCCTGTTGATACGAAGGCCAAGCTTTTGCCACAGATGGTTCTCCTGCTTCGGATGCTGTTTTCAATTGGTCTATCATTGGTGCTCTCTAGTACCTCACTCTGACTTGACCGGAGATCCAGTATGTCGTGCAGCAGGTGTGTCTTCATATGCATGCTCCTCGAGACGTTCACTGGGCTCCCGTCAAGCGGATTCTCCGCTATATCTGTGGCACTATGGACCTTGGCGTCACGCTTCACGCTGAAGGAAATATGCCCTAGAGGCAAAAATAAAGTTGTTACTTATATTTCATTATATCATGATAAATGTTTATTATTCATGCTAGCATTGTATTAACCGGAAACTTAGTACATGTGTGAATACATAGAGAAATAGAGTGTCCCTAGTATGCCTCTACTTGACTAGCTCGTTAATCAAAGATGGTTAAGTTTCCTAACCATAGACATGTGTTGTCATTTGATGAACGGGATCACATCATTAGAGAATGATGTGATGGACAAGACCCATCCGTTAGCTTATCATTAATGATCAATTAGTTTTATTGCTATTGCTTTCTTCATGACTTATACATGTTCCTCTGACTATGAGATTATGCAACTCCCGAATACCGAAGGAACACCTTGTGTGCTATCAAACGTCACAACATAACTGGGTGATTATAAAGATGCTCTAGAGGTGTCTCCGATGGTGTTTGTTGAGTTGGCATAGATCAAGATTAGGATTTGTCAGTCCGTGAATCACTATACGCCTTGCAAGCAATGTGACTAATGAGTTAGTTGTGGGATGATGCATTACGGAATGAGTAAAGAGACTTGCTGGTAACGAGATTGAACTAGGTATGAGGATACCGACGATCGAATCTCGGGCAAGTAACATACCGATGACAAAGGGAAAAACGTATGTTGTTATGCGGTTTGACCGATAAAGATCTTCGTAGAATATGTAGGATCCAATATGAGCATCCAGTTTCCGCTATTGGTTATTGACCGTTGATGTGTTTCGGTCATGTATACATAGTTCTCGAACCCGTAGGGTCCGCACGCTTAACGTTCGATGACGATTTGTATTATGAGCTATGTGATTTGCTGACCGAAGTTTGTTCGGAGTCCCGAATGAGATCACAGACATGACGAGGAGTCTCGAAATGGTTGATAGGTAAAGATTCATATATTGGAAGGTTGCATTCGGACATCGGAATGGTTCCGGGTGATTCGGGCATTTTTTCGGACTACCGGGAGGTTACCGGAACCCGGCAGGAGAATTATTGGGCCTATTGGGCCTTACTGGAGGAGAGGAGAGAGGCCACGTGGGAGGGGTCCCCCCCTTGCCCAAATCGAATTGGACTAGGGGAGGGGGCCGGCCCCCCTCTTTCCCTCTCCCTCTCTCTCCCTTCCCCTTTTCCCATTCCGGTGGAAGGAAGGAGGGGGGGCCGAATCCTACTTGGACTAGGAGACCAAGTAGGACTCCCCCCTTGGCACGCCCCCTTGGGCCGGCCTCCTCCTCCCTCTCCTTTATATACGTGAGAGGGGGGCACCCCAAAGACACGAAGTCTTCTCTTAGTCGTGTGCGGTGCCCCCTCCACAGTTACACACCTCGATCATATCGTCGTAGTGCTTAGGCGAAGCCCTGCGCCCGTAACATCATCATCACCATCACCACACCGTCGTGTTGTCAGAACTCTCCCTTGTCCTCAACTGGATCAAGAGCTCGAGGGACGTCATCGTGCTAAACATGTGCTGAACACAAAGGTGCCGTACGTTCGGTGCTAGGATCGGTTGGATCGCGAAGACGTTCGACTACATCAACCGCGTTACTAAACGCTTCCGCTTTCATTCTACGAGTGTACGTGGACAAACTCTCCCCGCTCGTTGCTATGCTTCTCCTAGATAGATCTTGCGTGATCGTAGGAATTTTTTTTAAATACTGCGTTCCCCAACAGTGGCATCCGAGCCAGGTCTATGCGTAGATGTTATATGCACAAGTAGACAACAAAGAGTTGTGGGCGATAATAGTCATATTTCTTACTAGCAACGTCTTACTTTGATTCAACGGTATTGTTGGATGAAGCGGCCCGGACCGACATTACATGACTGCGTTCATGAGACCGGTTCTACCGACGTGCTTCACACACAGGTGGCTAGCGGGTGTCAGTTTCTCCAACTTTATTTGAATCGATTTTGACTGCGGCTGGTCCTTGTTGAAGGTTAAAACAGCACACTTGACGAAAAATCGTTGTGGTTTTGATGCGTAGGTAAGAACGGTTCTTGTTAGAAGCCGGTAGCAGCCATGTAAAACTTGCAACAACAAAGTAGAGGATGTCTAACTTGTTTTTGCAGGGCATGTTGTGATGTGATATGGTCAAGATGTGATGAGATATAAATTGTTGTATGAGATGATCATGTTTTGTAACCGTTATCGGCAACTGGCAGGAGCCTTATGGTTGTCGCTTTATTGTATGAAATGCAATCGCCATATAATTTCTTTACTTTATCACTAAGAGGTAGTGATAGTCGTAGAAGCAATAGTTGGCGAGACGACAACGATGCTACGATGGAGATCAAGGTGTCAAGCCGGTGACGATGGAGATCATGACGGTGCTTTGGAGATGGAGATCAAATAAACAAGATGATGATGGCCGTATCATGTCACATATTTTGATTGCATGTGATGTTTATCTTTTATGCATCTTATTTTGCTTAGTACAGCGGTAGCATTATAAGATGATCTCTCACTAAATTTCAAGGTATAAGTGTTCTCCCTGAGTATGCACCGTTGCTACAGTTCGTTGTGCCGAGACACCACGTGATGATCGGGTGTGATAAGCTCTACGTTCACATACAACGGGTGCAAGCCAGTTTTGCACACGCAGAATACTCGGGTTAAAATTGACGAGCCTAGCATATGCAGACATGGCCTCGGAACACTGAGACCGAAAGGTCGAACGTGAATGATATAGTAGACATGATCAACATAGTGATGTTCACCATTGAAAACTACTCCATCTCACGTGATGATCGGACATGGTTTAGTTGATATGCATCACGTGACCATTTAGATGACTAGAGGGATGTCTATCTAAGTGGGAGTTCTTAAGTAATATGATTAATTGAACTTTAATTTATCATGAACTTAGTACCTGATAGTATTTTGCATGTCTATGTTGTTATAGATAAATGGCCCGTGCTACTGTTCCATCGAATTTTAATGCGTTCCTAGAGAAAGCTAAGTTGAAAGATGATGGTAGCAACTACACGGACTGGGTCCGTAACTTGAGGATTATCCTCATTGCTGCACAGAAGAATTACGTCCTGGAAGCACCGCTAGGTGTACCACCCGCGCCAGCAACTGTGGACATTGTGAATGCCTGGCAGTCGCGTGTTGATGACTTCTCAATAGTTCAGTGTGCCATGCTTTACGGCTTAGAATCGGGACTTCAACGGCGTTTTGAACGTCATGGAGCATATGAGATGTTCCAGGAGTTGAAGTTAATATTTCAATAAAATGCCCGAGTTGAGAGATATGAAGTCCCCAACAAGTCCTATAGCTACAAGATGGAGGAGAATAGTTCTGTAAGTGAACATATACTCAGAATGTCTGGGTACCACAACCACTTGACTCAACTGGGAGTTAATCTTCCTGATGATAGTGCAACTTATTTGTTGCACCACCGTTTAGGTCATATTGGTGTAAAGCGCATGAAGAAACTCCATGCTGATGGGATTTTGGAATCACTTGATTATGAATCACTTGATGCTTGCGAACCATGCCTCATGGGCAAGATAACTAAGACTCCGTTCTCCGGAACAATGGAGTGAGCAACTGACTTATTGGAAATAATACATACTGATGTATGTGGTCCGATGAGTGTTGAGGCTCGCGGTGGGTATCGTTATTTTCTGACCTTCACAGATGATTTGAGAAGATATGGGTATATCTACTTGATGAAACATAAGTTTGAAACATTTGAAAAGTTCAAAGAATTTCAGAATGAAGTGGAAAATCATCATAACAAGAAAATAAAGTTTCTACGATCCAATCGTGGAGGTGAATATTTGAGTTATGATTTTGGTCTTCATTTGAAACAATGTGGAATAGTTTCGCAACTCACGCCACCTGGAACACCACAACGCAATGGTGTGTCCGAACGTCGTAACCGTACTTTATTGGATATGGTGCGATCTATGATGTCTCTGTTGGCATCCTAGGAACGGGGGTCCCCAGACTTGCCTTCCTGCGGCCAATGGCGTGGCTCCACCAGCGGCCCCGTATGACCCATCTTCACTAGCAAACACTCAAGACCCTCTCGAGGGGCCAAGCCTCGTGAGGCGGACGAGGCGAGACCTCCTCGGGGGCAGCCTCACCAGGCTGGCTCGCGAGGGGCGGAGAGATCAATGCAAGGGGCACCTCACGAGGTTCTCGTGACGCAAGCCATGACGACCGATGCCAGGCGGGCGCCAGCGTGCACAGGGTCCTCCTTTCCTCTTTGGTGCTAAAGAGGCGGGCGCAGGCGAGGAGTCCCGAGGCATCAGGCAAAGGTTCCCATATTGGTGCAACAAGACCGAGACCAGATGGACGACAGGACGGAGGTCACCGTGGAGCCCAAGATGGCGTCACCACCAGAGCCTTTGGCGGGCGAAGACCACCTTTAGTCAGGATAACTTGTACTAGTTGTCTCCCTTCGAATTTGGCCGTTGTGGCATCCCTTCCCGCTCAATATTTGGGGAGAGGACCAGGGCCTCTATAAATATGACTAGCCACCACAGCAGAGGGGGATCGAACAGGGAACTCATATGAGAGGATTCATACCATCCTCGACCACACAAGCTCACCAAGCACAAGAGCACCTCTCCTCAGGAGGCTGTTCTTCCCTTGTAACTGTTCATCCTCAGCCCAAGAGGCAATCCACCACACCACATTGGAGTTGGGTATTACACCACATCAGTGACCCGAACCAGTATAAACTCTCGTGTCTCTCTTTCTATGGGTTCGACGTGCTAAGCTTTGAGATCGCGGTGAGGGTGAGGGCGTGATTAGGTAGGGAGAAATCTTCATGCGCACCCCAGTGTTCGAACCTCAAGGGTTTTGCCGGAACCCGAAATCCGACATTTGGCGTGCCAGGTAGGGGTGCGCCGAAGCTTTCTTTCCGCCGATCCGCGTCCCACCACTTTGTTGCATCCATGGCGGACGCTCGCGCTGAGCACCGGGCCGCCCCCGTCACTCAGACAACTCCTGTCGGTGGGCCTCCCCGTCGTTCTCCGTCACCCGCCGCCAACGCCGCCACCGGCGCGGCGGGGAACGAGCAACAAGCGTCCTCGCTGCACCCGTTGGTGCGGCGGGACAGCCGCACCGCCACTCTGTCGCTGACCCCGGTCGGCTCATCGTCTCACGCTCGTCGCGCTCCCGCCGACGCGCAGGCCGTGCTGCTCATGGCACGCGAGCTCCTGTGCTACCGCCCGGTCGACGACCTCTACGAGGACTGGCTAGACCGCGTTGCCGAGCTCGTCAGCGCCGCAGGGGGCTCCCCCGCACCATCCCTCTCGCTGCCTCGCCCTCCGCCAGCTGCGGGCGACGTGGCTCACGGAGCGCCTCCACCACCTCTACACCAAGACGGCGTTCTGGCGCCAAGGTGTGCGCCCCCCCGGCGTGACCTCCCGCGTCGGGCGCCCGCGCGAGAAGAAAGAAGCTGCCAAGAAGTTCCCCGGCCGCAAGAGAACGCTCCTGCGCTCCCAGCGCCACTGCGACAAGACCGTGCGCCGCCTGCGGCGGCGATGCACGGACATCAAGGGCAGGCTCCGCATCAGCAGAGGGTCTCGGTGCACCCCCGACCCCGCGGAGTTCTTGCAGCTCTATGAGCTGAGCATCGAGGCAGCCAACGGCGATGAAAAAGGCATGGCGAACTGGTTCCCCATGGCTCTCAAGGTTGGTGCTCGCTCGTGGCTCCTGAACCTGCCCCCGGGCTAGATCTCCTCCTAGGAAGAGATGTGCGACCGCTTCGTCGCCAACTTCCAGGGCACGCGCGACCGCCCTTCGACCGCGGGTGACCTACGCCGCATCAAGCAACAGCCAGGAGAACCCTGCAGAAGTACGTCCAGCGCTTCAACAACGTTCGACTCAAGATCCCCATGGTGGCGGATGAGGCCATCATCTCCGCGTTTTCTGATGGCGTCCGCAACGTCAAGATGAAGGAGGAGCTCGCCATCCACGAGGAGCTATGCACGGCTTTGGAGCTGTTCAACCTGGCGACCAAGTGCACAAGAGCTGAGGAGGGGCGCCTTTCCCTCCTCGAGCTCCCAGCTGCCGATCCGGAGGAGAAGAAAGCCAAGACCAAGGACGTGAAGCGCAAAGGAGTGGTCGTGCTCGCAGCGGAGCAGGATATGAAGCGCGGTCGGGACCTTCCCGAGTCGTCCAAAAGTAGCTGACCGTTCTGCGCCTTCCACAACGTACACAGCCACAACACCAACGACTGTCATGAGCTCAGGGCCATTCGAGATGGACGCCTCAGTCGACGCCCCTAGCGCAATGACCGGGGCTACGGCCGAGGAGGAGGACATGGCGGAGGATGCTGGGACGATCGCGGCCCTCTCCAGGAGTGGCGTGACCGGCCTCGCGAGGACCGCTGGCAGGACCAGCCTCGTGAGGGTGCCTGGAGGGATCAGCCTCGCGGGGACCACCCCCAGGGCAACACTGGCCTTCCTCCGTTGCCGCCACCACCAAGAAGGAACGACGACCACCATAAGGACGAGGGGGCTGGGGGCTTCCAGGAACCGCGCGCCATCGCCTGCATCTTGGGCGGAGCTCAGGCCCCAGCTTCTCAGCGTATCTTCAAGCAGTTTGCTCGGGAGGTGAACACAGTCCTTCCCAGGCTTGAGGCCACGCGCCCACTCAGGTGTTCCAAGTGCGCCATCACTTTCAGTTCGGTAGATCAGCTGAAGTGTGCGGCCACTGCCGGCGCCCCCCCCCCCCCGATGCTCTGCTCACCCGTTATCAGCAACGTGCAAGTCACCAAGACCCTCATCGACGGCGGCACATGGCTTAACGTCCTGTCTGTCGAGACATTCAACAGCCTCCAAGTGTCATACGATTAGCTTCAGCCTACCAAGCCCTTCTCAGGAGTGACTGACAGCTCCACCACCTCGATAGGGTAGGTCCGCCTCCCTGTCACCTTCGGACAACGCGACAACTACCGCACCGAGCTCATCGACTTCGACGTCGCCCACATCCGTCTGCCATATGATAACCCACAAGTATAGGGGATCAATTGTAGCCTCTTTCGATAAGTAAGAGTGTCGAACCCAACGAGGAGCTAAAGGTAGAACAAATATTCCCTCAAGTTCTATCGACCAGCGATACAACTCTATGCATGCTTAACGTTCGGTTTACCTAGAACAAGTATGAAACTAGAAGTACTTTGTAGGTGTTGTTGTATAGGTTTGCAAGAATGTAAAGAGCACGTAAATAAAAACTAGGGGCTGTTTACGTAAAGAAGCAATAAAGTTGGTATAGCGAGTGTGGAAAAGTGGTGGTAGGAGTTGCGGAATTGTCCCTAAGCAATTGACTACTTTACTAGACCGTTAGCAAGTTTTATGTGGGAGAGGCCACTGCTAGCATGTCATCCCTCACTTGGAATTCTATGCACTTATGATTGGAACTATTAGAAGGCATCCGCAACTACTAACATTCATTAAGGTAAAACCCAACCATAGCATTAAGATATATTGGTCCCCCTTCAATCACGTATGCATCAATTTCTATGCTAGGTTGAAGCTTCTGTCACTCTTGCCCTCCAATACATAGTCCTATCAACATACAACTAACCCTATGGTGTGATCCACGCAGCTCATATGATGGGCACCAAAGGACTGCAACATAACCACAAGCAAATTAAACCAATCATAGCAATTCACCAATTACTGATAGGACAACGAAAATCTACTCAGACATCATAGGATGGCAACACATCATTGGATAATAATATGAAGCATAAAGCACCATGTTCAAGTAGAGGGTACATCGGGTTGCGGAGAGTGGACCGCTGTAGATAGATGTGTTGGGGAACGTAGTAATTTCAAAAATTTCCTACGCACACGCAAGATCATGGTGATGGCATAGCAACGAGAGGGGAGAGTATTGTCCACGTACCCTCGTAGATCGTAAGCGGAAGCGTTATGACAACGCGGTTGATGTAGTCGTACGTCTTCACGATCCGACCGATCCAAGTACCGAACGTACGGCACCTCCGAGTTCAGCACACGTTCAGCTGGATGGCGATCCCGGACTCGATCCAGCAAAGTGTCGGGATGAGTTCCACAAGACGACGGCGTGGTGACGACGATGATGCTCTACGGCGCAGGTCTTCGCCTAAACTCATGACGATATGACCGAGGTGGAATATGGTGGAGGGGCACCGCACACGGCTAAGGAACGATCACGAAGATCAACCGTGTCCATGGGGTGCCCCTGCCTCAGATATAAAGGAGTGGAGGAGGAGGGAGGGCGGCCCTCTCTATGGCGCCCTAGGGGAGTCCTACTCCCACCGGAGTAGGATTCCCTTTCCTAGTCCAACTAGGAACCCTTCCATGTAGTAGGAGTAGGAGAGAAGGAAAGGGAAGAGAAAAGGAGAAGGAAGGAAGGCGCCCCTTCCCTAGTCCAATTCGGACCAGACCAAGGGAAGGGGTGCGGCCACCCTTGAGGCCCTTTTCCTTCTTTCCCGTATGGCCCAATAAGGCCCAATACGTATTCCCGTAACTCTCCGGTACTCCGAAAAATACCCGAATCACTCGGAACCTTTGCGATGTCTGAATATAGTCGTCCAATATATCGATCTTTACGTCTCGACCATTTCGAGACTCCTCGTCATGTCCCCGATCTCATCCGGGACTCCGGACTCCTTCGGTACATCAAAACTCATAAACTCATAATAAAACTGTCATCGTAACGTTAAGCGTGCGGACCCTACGGGTTCGAGAACTACGTAGACATGACGTAGAACTATTCTCGGTCAATAACCAATAGCGGAACCTGGATGCCCATATTGGCTCCTACATATTCTACGAAGATCTTTATCGGTCAAACCGCATAACAACATACGTTGTTCCCTTTGTCATCGGTATGTTACTTGCCCGAGATTCGATCGTCGGTATCCAATACCTAGTTCAATCTCGTTACCAGCAAGTCTCTTTACTCGTTACGTAATGCATCATTCCGTAACTAACTCATTAGCTACATTGCTTGCAAGGCTTATAGTGATGTGCATTACCGAGAGGGCCCAGAGATACCTCTCCGACAATCGGAGTGACAAAACCTAATCTCGAATACGCCAACCCAACATGTACCTTTGGAGACACCTGTAGTACTCCTTTATAATCACCCGATTCACGTTGTGACGTTTGGTAGCACCCAAAGTGTTCCTCCGGTAAATGGGAGTTGCATAATCTCATAGTTACAGGAACATGTATAAGTCATGAAGAAAGCAATAGCAACATACTAAACGATCAAGTGCTAGGCTAACGGAATGGGTCAAATCAATCACATCATTCTCCTAATGATGTGATCCCGTTAATCAAATGACAACTCATGTCTATGGCTAGGAAACTTAACCATCTTTGATTCAACGAGCTAGTCAAGTAGAGGCATACTAGTGACACTATGTTTGTCTATGTATTCACACATGTATTATGTTTCCGGTTAATACAATTCTAGCATGAATAATAAACATTTATCATGAAATAAGGAAATAAATAATAACTTTATTATTGCCTCTAGGGCATATTTCCTTGAGTCTCCCACTTGCACTAGAGTCAATAATCTAGTTCACATCATGATGTGATTCAACACTAATATTCACATCGTATGTGATTAACACCCATAGTTCACATCGTCATGTGACCAGCACCCAAAGGGTTTACTAGAGTCAATAATCTAGTTCACATCGCTATGTGATTAACACCCAAAGAGTACTAAGGTATGATCATGTTTTGCTCGTGAGAGAATCTTAGTCAGCAGTTACATACATTCGAGCCGTATGTATTTTTGCAAATATTCTATGTCTACAATGCTCGCACGGAGCTACTCTAGCTAATTGCTCCCACTTTCAATATGTATCCAGATTGAGACTTATACGGATCGGTGTAAAAAGCTTGCATCGATGTAACTCTTTACGACGGGCTCTTTTATCACCTCCATAATCGAGAAATATTTCCTTAGTCCTCACTAAGGATGTTCTTGACCAATGTCCAGTGATCTACTCCTAGATCACTATTGTACTCCTTGCCAAATCTGAGCAAGGTATACAATAGGTCCGGTTCATAGCATAGCATACTTTATAGAACCTATGGTGAGGCATAGGGAATGACTTTCATTCTCTTTTCTATTTTCTGCCGTGGTTGGGATTTGAGTCTTACTCAATTTCACACCTTTGCAACACAGAGGCAAGAACTTTTCTTTGACTGTTCCATTTTGAACTACTTCAAAATCTTGACAAGGTATATACTTATTGAAAAACTTATCAAGCGTCTTGATCTATCTCAATAGATCTTGATGCTCAATATGTAAGTAGCTTCTTGATGTCTTTCTTTTAAAGAAGTCCTTCCAAATACTCCTTTATGCTTTCCGGAAAATTCTACATCATTTCGATCAACAATATGTCATTCACATATACTTATCGTAAATGTTGTAGTGCTCCCACTCACTTTCTTGTAAATACAGGCTTCACCGCAAGTGCATATAAAACTATATGCTTTGATCAACTTATCAAAGTGTGTATTCCAACTCTGAGATGCTTGCACCAGTCCATAGATGGATCATTGGAGCTTGCACATTTTGTTAGCTCCTTTAGGATTGACAAAACCTTCTGGTTGCATCATATACAACTCTTCCTTAATAAATCCATTAAAAAAGTAGTTTTGACATCCATTTGCCAGATTTAATAAAATGTGGCAATTGCTAACATGATTCGGACATACTTAAGCATCGCTACAGTTGAGAAAATCTCATTGTAGTCAACACCTTGAACTTGTCGAAAAACCTTTTTTGTGACAAGTCGAGCTTTGTAGATAGTAACACTACTATCAGTGTCCGTCTTCCTCTTGAAGATCCATTTATTTAACATGGCTTGCTGATCATCGAGCAAGTCAATCAAAGTCCGTACTTTGTTCTCATACATGGATCCTAGCTCAGATTTCATGGCCTCAAGCCATTTCGCGGAATCTGGGCTCATCATCGCTTCCTCATAGTTCATAGGTTCATCATGGTCTAGTAACATGACTTCCAGAACATGATTACCGTACCACTACAGTGCGGATCTTACTCCGGAAGACCTCACGAGGTTTGGTAGCAACTTGATGCGAAGTTTCATGATCATCATCACTAACTTCCTCACTAATTGGTGTAGGAATCACTTTGGAACTGATTTACGTGATGAACTACTTTCCAATATGGGAGAAGGTACAATTACCTCATCAAGTTCTACTTTCCTCCCACTCACTTCTTTCGAGAGAAACTTCTTCTCTAGAAAGGATCCATCTTAACAACGAATAACTTGCCTTGGATCGGTGATAGAAGGTGTACCCAATAGTTACCTTTGGGTATTCTATGAAGACGCACTTTTCCGATTTGGGTTCGAGCTTATCAGGTTGAAACCTTTTCATATAAGCATCGCAACTCCAAGCTTTAAGAAACGACAGCTTAGGTTTCTTCGCTAAACCATAGTTCATACGGTGTCATCTCAACGGGTTTAGATGGTGCCCTATTAAACGTGAATGCAGCTGTCTCTAATGCATAACCCCAAAAACGATATTGGTAAATCGGTAAGAGACATCATTGATCGCACCATATCAAAATAAAGTACGGTTACGACGTTCGGACACACCATAACGTTGTGGTGTTCCAGGTGGCGTGAGCTGTGAAACTATTCCACATTGTTTTAATTGAATACCAAACTCGTAACTCAAATATTCATCTCTACGATCAGATCGCAGAAACTTTGTTTTCTTGTTACGATGATTTTCCACTTCACTCTGAAATTCTTTGAACCTTTCAACTATTTCAGACTTATGTTTCATCAAGTAGATATACGCATATCTGCTCAAATCATCTGTGAAGGTCAGAAAATAATGATACTTGCCACGAGCATCAACACTCATTGGATCACATACATCGATATGTATTATTTCCAACAAGTTAGTAGCTCGTTCCATTGTTCCGAAGAACGGAGTTTTAGTCATCTTGCCCAAAAGGCACGGTTCGCAAGCATCAAACGATTCATAATCAAGTGATTCCAAAACCCATCAATGGAGTTTCTTCATGCGCTTTACACCGATATGACCCAAACGGCAGTGCCACAAATAAGTTGCACTATCATTACTAACTTTGCATCTTTTGGCATCAATATTATGAATATGTGTATCACTACGATCAAGATCCAACAAACTATTTTCATTGGGTGTATGACCATTGAAGGTTTTATTCATTTAAACAGAACAACAATTATTCTCGATTTTAAATGAATAAGCGTATTGCAATGAACATGATCAAATCATATTCATGCTCAGCATAAACGCCAAATAACATTTATTTAGGTTTATCACTAATCCCGAAAGTATAGGGAGTGTGCGATGATGATCATATCAATCTTGGAACTACTTCCAACACTCATCGTCACTTCCCCTTCAACTAGTCTTTGTTTATTCTGTAACTCCTATTTCGAGTTACTAATCTTAGCAACCGAACAAGTATCAAATACTCAGGGGCTACTATAAACACTAGTAAAGCACACATCAATAACCTGTATATCAAATATACCCTTGTTCACTTTGCCATCCTTCTTATCCATCAAATATTTGGAGTAGTTCCACTTCCAGTGACCATTTCCTTTGCAGTAGAAGCACTTTCGGTTTCAGGCTTTAGGTTCAGCTTTGGGCTTCTTGGCGGGAGTGACAACTTACTGTCATTCTACTTGAAGTTCCCTTTCTTTCCCTTTGCCATTCTCTTGAAACTAGTGGTCTTGTCAATCATCAACACTTGATGCTCTTTCTTGATTTCTACCTACGTCGATTTCAACATCACGAAGAGCTCGGGAATCGTTTTCGTCATCCTTTGCATACTATAGTTCATCACGAAGTTACGCTAACTTGGTGATGGTGACTAGAGAATTCTATCAATCACTATCTTATACGGAAGATTAACTCCCACTTGATTCAAGCGATTGTAGTACCCAGACAATCTGAGCACTTGCTCACTAGTTGAGCGATTCTCCTCCATCCTTTAGCTATAGAACTTTTTGGAGACTTCATACCTCTCAACTCGGGTATTTTCTTGAAATATTAACTTCAATTCCTGGAACATCTCATATGGTCCATGACGTTCAAAACGTCTTTGAAGTCTCGATTCTAAGCCGTTAAGCATGGTGCACTAAACTATCAAGTAGTCATCATATTGAGCTAGCCAAACGTTCATAACGTCTGCATCTGCTCTGCAATAGGTGCATCACCTAGCGGTGCATCAAGAACATAATTCTTACAGGCAGCAATGAGGATAAACCTCAGATCACGGATCCAATCCGCATCATTGCTACTAACATCTTTCAACACAGTTTTCTCTAGGAACATATTAAAATAAACATATGAAAGCAACCAACATAGGGAAGCAACAACGCGAGCTATTGATCTACAACATAATTTGCAAAATACTACCAGGACTAAGTTCATGATAAATTTAAGTCCAATTAATCATATTACTTAAGAACTCCCACTTAGATAGATATCCCTCTAATCTTCTAAGTGATTACGTGATCCATATCAACTAAACCATGTCCGATCATCACGTGAGATGGAGTAGTTTCAATGGTGACATCACTATGTTGATCATATCTACTATATGATTCACGCTCGACCTTTCGGTCTCCGTGTTCCGAGGCCATATTTGTTATATGCTAGGCTCGTCAAGTTTAACCTTGAGTATTCGCGTGTGCAACTGTTTTGCACCCGTTGTATTTGAACGTAGAGCCTATCACACCCGATCATCACGTGGTGTCTCAAAGACGAAGAACTTTCGCAATGGTGCATACTCGGGGAGAACACTTCTTGATAATTTTAGTGAGAGATCATCTTATAATGCTACCGTCAATCAAAGCAGAATAAGATGTATAACAGATAAACATCACATGCAATCAAAATATGTGACATGATATGGCCATCATCATCTTGTGCCTTTGATCTCCATCTCCAAAGCATCGTCATGATTTCCATCGTCACCGGCATGACACCATGATCTCCATCATCTTGATCTATATCAATGTGTCGTCACATGGTCGTCTCGCCAACTATTTCTCTTGCAACTATTGCCATCGCATAGCGATAAAGTAAAGCAATTATTTGGCGCTTGCATCTTATGCAATAAAGAGACAACCATAAGGCTTACGCGATTCTTTGTAACTTTAACAAAACATGATCATCTCATACAACAACTTATATCTCATCACGTCTTGACCATATCACATCACAACATGCCCTGCAAAAACAAGTTAGACGTCCTCTACTTTGTTGTTGCAAGTTTTACGTGGCTGCTACGGGCTGAGCAAGAACCGATCTCACCTACGCATCAAAACCACAACGATAGTTTGTCAAGTTGGTGCTGTTTTAAGCTTCGCAAGGACCGGGCGTAGCCACTTTGGTTCAACTAAAGTGAGAGAGACAGACACCCGCCGGTCACCATTAAGCAACGAGTGCTCGCGGCGGTGAAACCAGTCTCGCGTAAGCGTCTGGCGTAATGTCGGTCCGGCCGCTTCATCTCACAATACCGCCGAACCAAAGTATGACATCTTTGGTAAGCGGTATGACTTGTATCGCCCACAACTCACTTGTGTTCTACTCGTGCATATGACATCTACGCATAAAACCTGGCTCGGATGCCCTTTGTTGGGGAACGTAGTAATTTCAAAAATTTCCTACGCACGCAAGATCATGGTGATGGCATAGCAACGAGAGGGGAGAGTATTGTCCACATACCCTCGTAGACCGTAAGCGGAAGCGTTATGACAACGCGGTTGATGTAGTCATACGTCTTCACGATCCGACCGATCCAAGTACCGAACGTACGGCACCTCCGAGTTCAGCACACGTTCAGCTCGATGACGTTCCCCGGACTCGGATCCTGGAAAGTGTCGGGATGATTTCCGTCGACGACTGACGGCGTGGTGGCGATGATGATGCTCTATCGGCGAGGGCTTCGCCTAAACTCCACGACGATATGACCGAGGTGGAATATGGTGGAGGGGGCACCGCACACGGCTAAGGAACGATCACGAAGATCAACCACGTGTCCATGGGGTGCCCCTGCCCCGTATATAAAGGAGTGGAGGAGGGAGGGCCGGCCCTCTCTATGGCGCGCCCTAGGGAGTCCTACTCCCACCGAGTAGGATTCCCCTTTCCTAGTCCAACTAGGAACCCTTCCATGTAGTAGGAGTAGGAGAGAAGGAAAGGGAAGAAAAGGAGAAGGAAGGAAGGCGCCCCTTCCCTAGTCCAATTCGGACCAGACCAAGGGAAGGGTGCGGCCACCCTTGAGGCCCTTTTCCTTCTTTCCCATATGGCCCAATAAGGCCCAATACGTATTCCCGTAACTCTCCGGTACTCCAAAAAATACCCGAATCACTCGGAACCTTTACGATGTCCGAATATAGTCGTCCAATATATCGATCTTTACGTCTCGACCATTCGAGACTCCTCGTCATGTCCCCGATCTCATCCGGGACTCCGAACTCCTTAGGTACATCAAAACTCATAAACTCATAATAAAACTGTCATCGTAACGTTAAGCGTGCGGACCCTACGGGTTCGAGAACTATGTAGACATGACCTAGAACTATTCTCGGTCAATAACCAATAGCGGAACCTGGATGCCCATATTGGCTCCTACATATTCTACGAAGATCTTTATCGGTCAAACCGCATAACAAATACGTTGTTCCCTTTGTCATCGGTATGTTACTTGCCCGAGATTCGATCGTCGGTATCCAATACCTAGTTCAATCTCGTTACCGGCAAGTCTCTTTACTCGTTACGTAATGCATCATTCCGTAACTAACTCATTAGCTACATTGCTTGCAAGGCTTATAGTGATGTGCATTCTTGAGAGGGCCCAGAGATACCTCTCCGAGCAATCGGAGTGACAAAACCTAATCTCAAAATCGCCAACCCAACATGTACCTTTGGAGACACCTGTAGTACTCCTTTATAATTACCCGATTAGTTGTGACGTTTGGTAGCACCAAAGTGTTCCTCCGGTAAACAGGAGTTGCATAATCTCATAGTTACGAGGAACATGTATAAGTCATGAAGAAAGCAATAGCAACATACTAAGCGATCAAGTGCTAGGCTAACGGAATGGGTCAAGTCAATCACATCATTCTCCTAATGATGTGATCCCGTTAATCAAATGACAACTCATGTCTATGGCTAGGAAACTTAACCATCTTTGATTCAACGAGCTAGTCAAGTAGAGGCATACTAGTGACACTATGTTTGTCTATGTATTCACACATGTATTATGTTTCCGGTTAATACAATTCTAACATGAATAATAAACATTTATCATGAAATAAGGAAATAAATAATAACTTTATTATTGCCTCTAGGGCATATTTCCTTCAAGATGGAGGAAGGTGATGAAGATGACAGAGGTGTTGGTGTAGATCGCGGTGATGATGATGGCCCCGGCGGCGTTCCGGCACCATCAGGAGAGAGGGGGAGAGCCCCCCCCCTTCTTCTTCTTCTTCTTTTTCCTTGACCTTCTCCATAGATGGGAGAAGGTTTTCCCCTCTGGTCCTTGGCTTCCATGGCATGGGAGGGGCGAGAGCCCCTCCGAGATTGGATCTGTCTCTCTGTCTCTCTCTGTTTTTGCGCTCCAGATTCTGGCCTTTCACCGTTTCTTATATTCCCGGAGATCCGTAACTCCGATTGGGCTGAAATTTGGACACGATTTTTATCCAGATATTGGCTTTCTTGCGGTGAAAGAAGGGCACCAACCGCCTTACGGAGTGGCCACGAGGGTCAGGGGCGCGCCCCCTTCCTCGTGCCCCCTCGGGCATCGTCTCGCGTTGATTCTTATTCCCAAAAATCACATATATTCCGAAAAAAATCTCCGTAAGTTTTTATCCCATTTGGACTCCGTTTGATATGGATTTTCTGCGAAACAAAAAACATGCAACAAACAGGAACTGATATTGGGCACTGGAGCAATATGTTAGTCCCAAAAATAGTATAAAAAGTTTTCAAAAGTATATAAAAGTTGTAGAATATTGGCATGGAACAATAAAAAATTATAGATAAGACGGAGACATATCAGCATCCCCAAGCTTAATTCCTGCTCGTCGTCGAGTAGGTAAATGATAAAAAAGATAATTTTTGATGTGGAATGCTACCTAGCATAATCTTGAACATGCAATCTAATCATGGCATGAATATTAAGACACGAGTGATTCAAAGCAATAGTCTATCTTTTGACATTAAGACAATAATACTTCAAGCATACTAATAAAGCAATCATGTCTTTTCAAAACTACATGGCCAGAGAAAGTTATCCCTACAAAATCATATGGTCTGGCTATGCTCCATCTTCACCACACAAAGTATTCACATCATGCACAACCCCGATGACAAGCCAAGCAATTGTTTCATACTTTTGACGTTCTCAAACCTTTTCAACTTTCACGCAATACATGAGCGTGAGCCATGGATATAGTATTATAGGTGGAATAGAATATGATGGTGGAGGTTGTGTGGAGAAGACAAAAAGGAGAAAGTCTCACATCGATGCGGCTAATCATTGGGCTATGGAGATGCCCATCAATTGATGTCAATGCGAGGAGTAGGGATTGCCATGCAACGGATGCACTAAGAGCTATAAGTGTATGAAAGCTCAAACTGAAAACTAAGTGGGTGTGCATCCAACTTGCTTGCTCATGAAGACCTCCGGAGTTTGAGGAAGCCCATCATCGGAATATACAAGCCAAGTTCTATAATGAAAATTCCCACTAGTATATGAAAGTGATAACTCAAGAGACTCTCTATATGAAGAACATGGTGCTACTCCGAAGCACAAGTGTGGTAAAAGGATAGTAACATTGTCCCTTCTCTCTTTTCTCTCATTTTTTTATTTTCTTTATTTTTTTTAAAAAAGTTCTCCTTTTTTTGGTGGGCTTCTTTGGCCTCTTTTTTTATTTGGGCTTCTTTGGTCTCTTTTATTTTGATAACCTCACCTGGGACAATGTTCTAATAATGATGATCATCACACTTTTATTTACTTACAACTCAATACTAGAACAAAGATATGACTCTATATGAACACCTCCGGAGGTGTACCGGGATGTGCAATGATCTAGCGTAGCAAAGATATCAAAAAAAAGGACAAGCCATGAAAATATCATGCTAGCTATCTTACGATCATGCAATGCAATATGACAATGAATGCTCAAGTCATGTATATGATGATGATGGAAGTTGCATGGCAATATATCTCGGAATGGCTATGAAAATGCCATGATAGGTAGGTATGGTGGCTGTTTTGAGGAAGATATAAGGAGGCTTATGTGTGATAGAGCGTATCATATCACGGGGTTTGGATGCACCAGCGAGGTTTGCACCAACTCTCGAGGTGAGAAAGGGCAATGCACGGTACCGAAGAGGCTAGCAATGATGGAAGGGTGAGAGTGCGCATAATCCATAGACTCAACATTTAGTCATAAAGAACTCACATACTTATTGCAAAAGTCTATTAGCTATCAAAACAAAGTACTACGCGCATGCTCCTAGGGGGATAGATTGGTATGAAAAGACCATCGCTCGTCCCCGACCGCCACTCATAAGGAAGACAATCAATAAATAAATCATGCTCCGACTTCATCACATAACGGTTCACCATACGTGCATGCTACGGGAATCACAAACTTCAACACAAGTATTTCTACAATCCACAACTACCCACTAGCATTACTCTAATATCGCCATCTTTATATCGCAAAACTATTACAAGGAATCAAACATATCATATTCAGTGATCTACAAGTTTTATGTAGGATTTTATGACTAACCATGTGAATGACCAGTTCATGTCATCTCTCTAAATAGATATAATTGAAGCAAGAGAGTTTAATTCTTTCTACAAAATATATGCCCACGCTCTAACAAATATAAGTGAAGCAAAAGAGCATTCTACAAATGGCGGTTTTCTATGTGAAGAGAAATAGGCAATCCAAACTTCAAATGATATAAGTGAAGCACATGAAGCATTGTATAAAGCCATACTCAAAAGATATAAGTGAAGTGCAAAGAGCATTCTATAAATCAAACAAGGACTATCTCATACCAGCATGGTGCATAAAAGAAAAGTGAAAACTAAATGCAAAAGATGCTCCAAGATGTGCACATATCGCATGAACGAAACGAATCCAAAAACATACCGATATTTGTTGAAGAAAGATGGGATGCCTTCCGGGGCATCCCCAAGCTTAGATGCTTGAGTCTCCTCGAATATTTATTTGGGGTGCCTTGGGCATCCTCAAGCTTGAGCTCTTGCCTCTCCTCCTTCTCCTCACATCGAGTCCTCCTCGATCTTCGAACATTTCATCCACACAAAACTCAACAGAAAACTTGGTAAGATCCATTAGTATAATAAAGCAAATCACTACTCTAAGTACTGTTGCAAACCAATTCATATTTTTTTTGCATTGTAGCTACTGTAATATAACTTTTCCATGGCTTAATCCACTGATAGATATCGATAGTTTCATCAAATCAAGCAAACTATGCATCAAAAACAGAATTTGTCTTAAACAGGACAGTTTGTAGTAATCTGAACATTCACCATACCTCTGGTACTCCAAACATTCTGCCAAAATTAGGAAAAATAAAAAAATTGTGTAGAAAGACAGTGCAAAAAGTTTCAGAACCGTTTGACATTCCAGTAAAAAATGTAAAATCGCGCACTACAGCTAAAGTTTCTGTCCTGCACCGCACAAACCAACAAGCATTGTAAACATCGTAAAGGCAAACCTTGGCACATTATTTTTATTATACAATGGAATTGTACAAGGGGATAATTACTTTTGTTGAAAAGTTTCTGTAATCAAGATTCACAAAGTTACCGTGAGCATGAACAAAGTTCAAGGAGCTCCCCCACTTCAACAATGCTTGTCTCTTTCACTTGCACTTTCCTTTTTGAAAAAGTTTTGGGTTCCCCTCTTTATTTTTTGTTTTTAAACTATATAAAAGCACTCAACAGAAATAAATGACTCTCTAAAACTTTCGGGTTGTCTCCCTGGTAGAGCTTTCTTTAAAGCCATTAAGCTAGGCATATAGTGCTCAAGCAATGGATCCACCCGGATCCCAAGGTATATCAAAGCCAATTTTAATTAGAAATGATTTGACATTTAGTAGTAAGCACAAAGCAACATATATCAAGCAATGACAAAGTCTAACTCTCTTCCTATGCATCGGCATGTCATAAAAGAACAGTTCATGCATACATAGTAAAGGCCGATGCATAGTATAAACAATTTCTTGCAATTTTATCATGTTGGAAACATAGAGAAGTGGAGATATGTTTCCTCTCTCATAATAATTGCAAGTAGCAGCAGCAAGCACATGCATATTATATCTATCAAAATCATCATGTGCAACAGTAAAAGGCAACCCATCAATATAATCCTTAACAAAGGCAAACTTCTTCGATATAGTGTAGTCGGGAGAATTCAAAAAGATAATAGGACTATCATGCGTGGGTCCAATAGCAACGATTTCATGTTTAACATAAGGAACTATAGCAAGTTCATCTCCATAAGAATAATTCATATCGACATCTTGGTCACAAGCATAGCAAGCATCATCAAAAAGGGATATTTCAAGAGAATCAACGAGATTATAACAGTCATCATAGCAATCATCCTTCGGTAAGCACGAAGGAAAATTAAACAATGTATGAGTTGAAGAGTTACTCTCATTAGAAGGTGGGCACGGGTGATCAATCCGCTCTTCCTCCTTTTGTTCTTCGCTCTCCTCCTCATCTTTTTCATCCAATGAGCTCACAATGTCATTAATTTCTTCTTCCATAGACTCCTGCAAAATATTAGTCTCTTCTTGGACAGCGGAGACTTTCTCAATAAACGCATCAATATCGGCATTGTATTCATAATTCTCATAGCAATATTTAAGGATAGCTAAATTTTCAGGTCTATAAACTGAATCATCAAAATCTTCAAATTCTTTAAACAAATATTCAATTTCACATGCACCCTTAAAAGCAACAAATTCTTCTATTCGTTCCACATCATAGTAATCATATATACCTCAAGCATAAGAAGCCAAGGTTTCATTATCATTAAATTTGCATGAAAAGGGAAGGTGTGGAGCCTTCATCCTAGAGCAACAAGTATAATCATATATCAAGCATAGTTGCCTAGCATGCCACTTCAACTTATAAATTTGATCCCACAATAGTTTCCCTTTTTGAGTCAAGCGATAATCCCTAAAGTATTCATGTTGATCCAACGTGTCTCCCATTACAAAATTGAATGGGGTTTTCTCAGGATTATCAAAGTAGTACATAAATATCTTTCACATAATGGACATCGAGGGTTTTAGGAGGTTCCCCATCTCCATGAGTAGCAAGTACACCTAATTTTTTTGGTATTTCGTGTTCCATATCCATAACTAAAGATAGAGAACAACTAAGAATAGCAAATAAAATTTACTTAGTCATAAAGTAAACAATCACACATAAGAATATTCACCCCACGCTATTGCTCCCCGGCAACGGCGCCAGAAAAAGGTCTTGATAACCCACAAGTTTAGGGGATCAATTGTAGCCTCTTTCGATAAGTAAGAGTGTCTAACCCAACGAGGAGCTAAAGGTAGAACAAATATTCCCTCAAGTTCTATCGACCACCGATACAACTCTACGCACGCTTAACGTTCGCTTTACCTAGAACAAGTATGAAACTTGAAGTACTTTGTAGGTGTTGTTGTTAGGTTTGCAAGAAAGTGAAGAGCACATAAATAAAAAGTAGGGGCTGTTTAGATAAAGACACAACTAAATTAGTTTTAGTAAAGAGCTTTTTGTTACGAGAAAGTTATTTGTCCCTAGGCAGTCGATAACTAGACCGGTAATCGTTATTGCAATTTTATATAAGGGAGAGGCATAAGCTAACATACTTTATCTTCTTGGATCATATGCACTTATTATTGGAACTCTAGCAAGCATCCGCAACTACTAAAGATCATTAAGGTAAAACCCAACCATAGCATTAAAGCATCAAGTCTTCTTTATCCCATACGCAACAACCCCCTTACTCGGGTTTGTGTTTCAGTCACTCACGCAATCCACTATAAGCGAATCATGAACGTATTACAACACCCTACAGCGGGAATCCCTCACGCTTGCGCGACATGGAGGGCACCATAGGACATCACCAATAATAAAACATGCAACTCAAACCAATCACGATCATCAATTAACCCATAGGACAAAACGGATCTACTCAAACATCATAGCATAGCCATACATCATTGGGAAATAATATATAATGTTGAGCACCATGTTTAAGTAGAGATTACATCGAGTAAAAGAGGGGTTACACCGCTGCATAGAGGGGGTAAGAGTTGGTGATGATGGCGGTGAATTTGTTGGTGTAGATGGCGGTGACGATGATGGCCCCGGCGGCGTTTTGGCGCCACCGGAAGCGAGGGGGAGAGAGCCCCCCTCCTTCTTCTTCCTTGACCTCCTACCTAGATGGGAGAAGGGTTTCCCCTTTGGTCCTTGGTCTCCATGGCATGGGAGGGGCGAGAGCCCCTCCGAGATTGGATCTGTCTCTCTGTCTCTCTCTGTTTTTGTGTTCCTGGATTCTGCCCTTTCACCGTTTCTTTTATATCCGGAGATCCGTAACTTCGATTGGATTGAAACATTCGCCAGATTTTTCTCTAAAAATTAGCTTTCTTGCGGCCAAAGAAGAGCAGTAACCGCCTTACGGGGTGCCCACGAGGATCATGGGCGCGCCCAGGGGCGGCAGGCACGTCCCCCTGCCTCATGGCCCCCTCGGGCACCGTCTCGCGTTGATTCTTCTTCCCATATTTCACAAATATTCTAAAAATATTCTCCGTCTGTTTTTATCCCATTTGGACTCCGTTTGATATGGATTTTCTGCGAAACAAAAAACATGCAACAAACAGGAACTGGCACTGGGCACTGGATCAATATGTTAGTCCCAAAAATAGTATAAAAAGTTGCCAAAAGTATATGAAAGTTGTAGAATATTGGCATGGAACAATAAAAAAAAATAGATACGACAAAGACGTATCACCATACAATGCCATCCTCGGGTATCCAGCCCTGACCAAGTTCATGGCAGTGACACACCACGGCTACAACGTCCTCAAGATGCCAGGAAGCGGCAGGATCATCACAGTCCCCTGTGAAGAAAGAGATGCGGTGTGCTCCCTCGAGCGCGCCCTCCAAGCTGCATCAATCCAAGACCTCGACGACCAAGGCACCATATACCCTCTTGAGGCCGTCCCCAAGAAGAAGAAGAAGAAGCTACTCCGCACAGGGCCTCAGGGGAGCGGCGCCTCTAGCGGTGCCACCACAGGATCGGCGCCCGCGCCTAGGGCGCCTCCATCCCTCGCATAGGAAGGCGCACCCAGCGCCCTCCTTGGGCAGGGCTCGGGGGCTTTCTTCTGGAAGGCCTCAGACCTAGCCAACATCACAAGGGAGGCGCTCGGGCACCACATGGAAGCGTGCTTTGCGGCACGTTTCCCTCAGGAGGGCACTGGGCAAGGAGCGCTCGGTGCTCAGGAGTTCATCACCAAGACCACACAAGAGCTTCAGGAAGCAAGAGCCATGCGTGGCGACTGCCGTCCACCTGGCGCAGCTCCCCATCCAGGCGAGGATGGTGGGCTGCGCGTCTGCATCAACATCCCAGGGCTCAACAGGGACGCATCTCAGGAGCTCTTCTGGCCATCGTGCGTGGGACATTGCGAGGGCCTGCCTCACAGCTATGTTCGCATGGCATTTGGCCTGCCGAGCGTGGCAGCCGCCTTCTAGCGCAACCTACGGAGCGTCCTAGCGGGTCAGGAGGACAGGCATCACACAGTCCTGACAGAGATGGAGACGGTCCTCAAGGAACCGCCCAGACCCCTAGAGCCTCCCGAGGCTCAGGGCCCCGTGGCTCGTGAGGAGCAGCCCCTTTGCCACGCATCTTGAGCTGCCCCAACATTCCTTCGACAACAAAACCAGGTGACATTTTCCAAGTTTATTTATCTGGGAGCGCCCCCTGAGCTGCATGTATCGTTTTACGTATTTAGCTTGCTCTGCTAGGGGTGCCCCTCGAGCTGCATCATCCCCAGGCCGCTCGAGTCCAACCCGGTGGCATGTATCGTTCCTGCATTTACCTAAGCTAGTTCGCTTTCCATGCATAATCTATCTATGATTATCACCTTCTTGATTGTCACCCACCATGGGAGCTACTCACTCTGGCACGGTGCTTGTGCTCGGGTCCGTCCCTGCAACATCGATAAATCTGAGCGGTCGAGCTCTGACTCGCGGCGCGCCCCGCGCACGTCACCTCACCAAGCCCTCGGTGCCTTCATCTTCTTGCAGAGTGACCTGCGGCAGACCAGCAATCATCATGGCAATCTGTGTCCCTCCTCGTGCTAACCTGCAAGGACCTCCTGAGGATGACAGCAGGCGGTACCACGAGCTCCCTCTTCTCCCACACGATTCGCTTTCTCATTAAAAGGAGGGCTCCTGAGCATCGTGACTCGGGAGCTCTTACTGGCTCTCCATCCCTCACCCCCTGGCCTTTACTACGGCATCGCGACCTGGCATACCAGCGGCGGCTGAGCTCGCTCGAGGGCCGGGACCTGAGGACGTAGCGCACACAGAAGAGCGTGGAGAAGAGGGGAGGCTCGCAAGGGCCTAACCTGGCTCCATTACGGCCGCCAATGCGTGAGTCTGGCGTAGCACAAGGAACCGGCTCTGGACTACCAAGATAAGTTTTCGCGCCTGGATCAATCAAGCGCCATGGCATAGAATTCTCACTTGTGCAGCCCTGTTACGGCGACGTCGCCTCCCTTTCATGACTTTCGGTGGCTGCTAGCGCGCTAAAGGGGACCTCTTGAGCATCACGCCTCAGGAGCTCTTACTGGACCTCGGGCCACTCACCTCCTGGCCTTGACCACGGCATCGCGACCTGGCATACCAGCGAGGGCTGCAACCTGCCTGGGGATCGGGACCTGTCGGCATAGAGCACCAAGCTACCGCGGGGTTGGAAAGGGGAGACCGAGCCGAAGCAAGACACGCACTCGCAAATTTTCATAATAAGGATGATAAGAACAAAAGACATTACAGACCCTTTACACGCCCCTGCGGGGTCCATCTCGATTCCTTGCAGGAAACAAAAGAAGGGAGAAGAAGCGAGAGGAGCAGGAAGAGATGAGCGACGGGGGCTCCTCCCCCCTCCTCATTTATAGCGGGAGAAGGCCAACCGGCAATCCCCATGATCACAAGTAATGATGGTTTTTCTCTGCATGCACCAGGGACTCATCAAGTCGGGCAGTTGCCGGGGCAGCATGAGGAAGTGGAGACGCCCACGTCAAATCAATCACCATGCGGAAAGCGAGGCCGCAGGCTGTTGGGGCCCGCGGTGATCCGCACTTGCCCTTTGGCTTCGCCTTGAAGCCAAGTCCGAGCGCGCCTTGGGCCCGGGGGCTACTGTCGGTGTCCTGGGAATGGGGGTCCCCAGACTTGCCTTCCTGCGGCCAATGGCGTGGCTCCACCAGCGGCCCCATATGGCCCATCTTCACTAGCAAACACTCAAGACCCTCTCGAGGGGCCAAGCCTCGCGAGGTAGACGAGGCGAGACCTCCTCGGGGCAGCCTCACCAGGCCGGCTCGCGAGGGGCGGAGAGATCAATGCAAGGGGCACCTCGCGAGGTTCTCGTGACGCAAGCCATGACGACCGGTGCCATGCGGGCGCCAGCGTGCACAGGGTCCTCGTTTCCTCTTTGGTGCTAAAGAGGCGGGCGCAGGCGAGGAGTCCCGATGCATCAGGCAAAGGTTCCCATATCGGTGCAACGAGACCGAGACCAGCAGGACGACAGGATGGAGGTCACCGTGGAGCCCAAGATGACGTCACCACTAGAGCCTTTGGCAGGCGAAGACCACCTTTAGTCAGGATAACTTGTACTGGTTGTCTCCCTTCAAATTTGGCCGTTGTGGCATCCCTTCCCGCTCAATATTTGGGGAGAGGACCAGGGCCTCTATAAATAGGACTAGCCACCACAGTTGAGGGGGATCAAACCGGGAAATCATCTGAGAGGATTCAGATCATCCTCGACCACACAAGCTCACTGAGCACAAGACCTCTCCTCAGGAGGCTGTTCTTCCCTTGTAACTGTTCATCCTCAGCCCAAGAGGCAATCCACAACACAACACTGGAGTAGGGTACTACACCACATTGGTGGCCCGATCCAGTATAAACTCTCATGTCTCTCTTTCTGTGGGTTCGACGCGCTAAGCTTTGAGATCGCGGTGAAGGTGAGGGCGTGATTAGGTAGAGAGAAATCTTCCTTGGCACCCCAGTGTTCGAACCTCAAGGGTTTTGCCGGAACCCGAAATACGACAGTTTCTTACTGATTTACCGCTGTCGTTTTGGGGTTATGATTTAGATACGGCTGCATTCACGTTAAATAGGGCACCATCTAAATCCGCTGAGACGACACCATACGAACTATGGTTTGGCAAGAAACCTAAGCTGTCGTTTCTTAAAGTTTGGGGCTGCGGTGCTTATGTGAAAAAGCTTCAACATGATAAGTTCGAACCCAAACCAGAGACATGTGTCTTCATAGGGTACCCAAAAGAGACTGTTGGGTACACCTTCTATCACATATCTGAAGGCAAGATATTCGTTGCTAAGAATGGATCCTTTCTAGAGAAGGAGTTTCTCTCGAAAGAAGTGAGTGGGAGGAAAGTAGAACTTGATGAGGTAATTGTACCTTCTGCCGAATTGGAAAGTAGTTCATCACAGAAATCAGTTCCAATGATTCCTACACCAATCAGTGAGGAAGCTAATCCTGATGATCATGAAACTTCAGATCAAGTTACTACCGAACCTCGTAGGTCAACCAGAGTAAGATCCACAGCAGAGTGGTACGGTAATCCTTTTCTGGAGGTCATGTTACTTGACCATGACGAACCTACAAACTATGAGGAAGCGATGATGAGACCAGATTCCGCAAAATGGCTTGAGGCCATGAAATCTGAGATGGGATCCATGTATGAGAACAAAGTGTGGACTTTGGTTGACTTGCCCGATGATCGGCAAGCCATAGAGAATAAATGGATCTTCAAGAAGAAGACTGACGCTGACGATAATGTTACTGTCTACAAAGCTCAACTTGTTGCGAAAGGTTTTTGACGAGTTCAAGGAGTTGACTACGATGAGACCTTCTCACCCGCAGCGATGCTTAAGTCTGTCTGAATCATGTTAGCAATTGCCGCATTTTATGATTATGAAATTTGGCAAATGGATGTCAAAACTGCATTCCTTAATGGATATCTTAAAGAAGAGTTGTATATGATGCAACCAGAAGGTTTTGTCGATCCTAAAGGTGCTAACAAAGTGTGCAAGCTCCAACGATCCATTTATGGACTGGTGCAAGCCTCTCGGAGTTGGAATATACGCTTTGATAGTGTGATCAAAGCATATGGTTTTATACAGACTTTTGGAGAAGCCTGCGATATGTCTCCAATGTATCTATAATTTTCTATTGTTCCATGTTGTTTTATTATCAATCTTGGATGTTTCATAATCATTTAATAGTCATTTTATATCATTTTTTGGTACTAACCTATTGACATAGTGCCAGGTGCCAGTTGCTGTTTTTTCCATGTTTTTTACATCACAGGAAATCAATATCAGACGGAGTCCAAATGCAACGAAACTTCATGATGAGTTTTTATGCACAAAAGAAAGAAGTTGGGCCCTGGTTGCACCTGGGGGAGTCCCGAGGAGGGGACAACCCACCAGGGCGCGCCAGGAGGCCCAGATGCGCCCTGGTGGGTTGTGCCCACCTCGGGTGCCCCCGGACCACCTCTTTGCTCTATAAATACCCCAAAAATCCCAGAAACCTATGGGAGTTGATGAAATATTCATCCAGCCTCCCCAAAGTCCAGAACCACCAGATCCAATCTAGACACCATCTCGGATGGGGTTCACCACCTCCATTGGTGCCTCTCCGATGATGCATGAGTAGTTCTTTGTAGACCTTCGGGTCCGTAGTTAGTAGCTAGATGGCTTCCTCTCTCTCACTGAATTCTCAATACAGTGGTCTCTTGGAGATCCATATGATGTAACTCTTTTGCGGTGTGTTTGTTGGGATCTGATGACCTTCGAGTTTATGATCAGTTATAGCTTTTTATATCCATGAAAGTTATTTGAGTTTCTTTGATCTCTTATATGCATGATCTCTTATAGCCTCGTATTTCTTCTCCGATATTCGGGTTTTGATTGGCCAACTTGATATATTTATCTTGCAATGGGAAGAGGTGCCCAGTAGTGGGTTCGATCTTACGGTGCTTGATCCTAGTGATAGAAAGGGAACCAACACGTATGTATAGTTGCTACCTAGGATAAAAAGATGGGATCTATATCTACCGCCATAGATAAATGGATCTTGTCTACATCATGTCATCATTCTTATTGCATTACTCCGTTTTCCATGAACTTAATACGCTAGATGCATGCTGGATAGCGGTCGATGTGTGGAGTAATGGTAGTAGATGTAGGCAGCAGTCGGTCTACTAATCTTGGACGTGATGCCTATGTAATGATCATTGCCTGGATATCGTCATAATTATTTGAAGTTCTATCAATTTCCCAACAGTAATTTGTTTACCCAACATTTGCTATTTTTCTCGAGAGAAGCCACTAGTGAAACCTACGGCCCCCGGGTCTTCTTTGTCATATATTTGCTTCCGATCTATTTTTCCTTTCCACTTTTATTCAGATCTATTAAACCAAAAATACAAAAATACTTTGCTGCACTTTATTTTATTTGTGATCTATTATTTCAATCTATTATAACTTTCTCCCGTCCATGCACCGTTTCTGGCGCCGTACCCCGAAAGGGATTGACAACCCCTTTAACACGTCAGGTTGCGAGTGGTTGTTATTTGTGTGCAGGGGTTGTTTACATTGTGTTGCTTGGTTCTCCTACTGGTTCGATAACCTTGGTTTCATATCTACTGCATCATCCCTTCCTCTTTGGGAAATACCGACGTAGCTTCAAGCGACATCAAAAGGAATTTCTGGCGCCGTTGCCGGGGAGGATCTTCAACATAACCAGGTTCCTAATCACAAATCTCATCTCTTCGCAATTTACATTATTTTCCATTTGCCTCTTGTTTTCCTCTCCCCCACTTCACAAAAATTTGCCATTTTATTCGCCTTTCTTTTTTCGTTCGCCGTTTTCTTGCTTTCTAGTCTTGATGGCTAGCGTCCCTACTCCTCCTTTGTCACAAGATTTTGATGTTCTTTACTTCAAGCAAAGACAAGGAGAAAATCAGAAAGATTCCTGGTATAGGCTTATGGAATCGTAGCGTGTTTCCAATCTAAAGGGGATGCTAAAGTTTTGCTTTGTAATTTTTACATAGGATTGGCTTTGCATCATAGGGAACTTCTGGACTTTGCCGCTAAAGGACATTTTATTGAGCTTGATGCTAATGCTGCCTATGAAATTTTAGAGGGAATTTTGGGAATTCCTCCTCAAAAGAAGGGGTTTTCTTTTACCCCCAAGGGAGTTCAAATGTTGGACAAACTTGGTGATTTGCATAAACATATGGTTGAAATACAGAAATATAATGAACCCCTCAAGCACCTCAATGGTAGTATCAATCGCATGAATACTTTGATTACTCTTTGCAACAAGCGATTTGATATTTTGGATCTTAAGATGGTTTATTTTCCGGAGAATTTAGGGAAGCGTAAAGAGCCCCCCGGGTTTAAGAAAATCCTTACAAAAGTTGCCTAAACTTTGGTGGACAAAACTTAGATCCATGCTTTATGCCTAGCTAAGGTCATAAAACTATAGCGCTTGTTGGGAGGCAACCCAATGAATAAAATTTATTTTTGCTTTTTGCTTTTTGTTGTTGTGTGTTTACACAATTATGCTACTGTTATGATTGTGTTCTTTATGTTTTAATTAGTGTTTGTGCCAAGTAGAACCAATAGCATCTTCTTGGGTGATAGTTGTTTGATCTTGCTGAAGAAGGCAGAAAATTTGTGCTCACAAAAATAATTCTTAAAATTCACCAGAACATGATAAAATGCCAATACGCTTTGCAGAAGATCAATATACAAATTATCTAGGTTGCCCTAGGTTTTCAGAAATTTTGGAGTTCGATAAGTATTCGAACAAATCAGATTACTACAGACTATTCTGTTTTGACATATTCTATTTTCTTTGTGTTGTGTGCTTATTTTGATGGCTCCATGGTTTTATTTGATGAGTTTTTGCCATATAAAAGTTGGAATACAGTAGATATAATACAAAAACAAAATATGAATTGGTTTGATACATCACTTATAGTAGTGATTTATTTTTCTTACACTAACGGATCTCATGAAGGTTTTGTTGAGTTTTGTGTGATTGAAGTTTTCAAGTTTTGGGTTATCTTATGATGGATGAAGGAAGTATGTAAGAGCCTAAGCTTGGGGATGCCCCGGCATCCCAAGCTATTATCCAAGAATGAGCAACCAACTAAGCTTGGGGATGCCCGCGAGTGGCGTCCCCAATTTCTTCCAACAACAATCGGTATTTTACTCGAGGCTATATTTTTATTCATCACATGATATGTGTTTTGCTTGGAGCGTCTTGTATGATATGTGTCTTTGCTTCATTTATTTTGTGTTTTAAGTCATCAATCCTTGCTGGACACACCTATTTGAGAGAGCCAAAAATTATATCATGACTTGTTAGAATTGCTCTCTGTGCTTCACTTAAATCTTTTATGAGCTAGGACTTGCTCTAGTGCTTCACTAATATCTTTTTGAGCATGGTGTGCTTCGTTATTTTTGATGAAATACTCTCTTGCTTCACTTAGATTTATTTGAGAGTTAGTAAATTTTTGAAGAAAATCTCTCTTGCTTCACTTAAATTATTTTGAGAGAAATAAAATTTGTTATGCTCATGATCTTCACTTATATTCGTTTGAGCTTATGAAAAGCAACACATGAAAATTAGTCCCAAAGTGATAGATATCCAAGAAGGATAAAGAAAAAGAAAATGTCATGAAGATCATTGGACAAAATAAACTTGATTCTTAGTAATAGTTTTGAGATATGATGATGTTATATGTGAGTTATGTTGATGAGTAATTGTGCTCTAATAAGAATATTGGTGTTAAGGTTTGTGATTCCCTATGCATGCACGAAAGTCAATATTCATGGAATGAAAATTATATCCTACTTGTGATGCATTATACGGTGTTAATTATGCTTAATGCTTGATTATGAGATTATTTGTTTCTTGGTTGGTCGCTTCTCAATCTTTTTGCTAGCCTTCATTTTGCACTAAGTATGACCTCTACTTGTGCATCCAAAATCCTTTATACTAGTTTTGCGACATGAGTCCACTATATCTAACTATATGCGGTATTCTTTTGCCGTTTTAAGCAAATTTGCATGTGCCATCTCTAATTTTCAAAATAAACTTCTCTTTTCTGTGTTTGTTTCGCTCGCGGAATGGTAACGGGTGGCTAATATTTTCCATGTTGGATGTGTTATTCTCAAGATGAGTATTTATTCACTTATCATCGCACGAGAGTAAGGCAAAGGTTTTAGGGATGCATAGTCCCGAAATGCAAAAAAATGAATTTACTTTATGTTGTCGAATAATAAATTCCTTGGAAAGTGTTGGTATGGTGGGCACCCGTGGATACGGCTAGCCATGGAAAGTGAAAGAATGGTGGAAAAAGTAATAAACTTTATTTTCTGTTTGGGAACCACCTATGGCATATCTAGCATGGAAAGTGTTTGTAACTCCGAGTCGTTTTCATTGGTGGGATGGATACACCTCCCAAAATATTTTTATCTCTAATCTTTCGCTTTGAGCTCTGGCACCTCTAAAAATCCCTACTTCCCTCTGCGAAGATGATAACCCACAAGTATAGGGGATCACAACAGTTTTCGAGGGTAGAGTATTCAATCCAAATTTATTGATTCGACACAAGGGGAGCCAAAGAATACTCTCAAGTATTAGCAGTTGAGTTGTCAATTCAACTGTGACGCCCGAATAATTAAGCTACAGTAATCCCAAGTTAATAGTGCCACGTCACCAATCTTACTGTTGCTAATCCCCACTTGATCCAAAGTTACCGTCCGGATTCAAATTCAAATTTAAAGTCAAAAATCCAAGTTTGTCAAACATGAAAGCTAAAATGTTCAAAGTGTGACAAATAATCCTTGGATATTTTTTTATGTTGGAACCAACCTCTTTTGAGTTCCCAAAATGCCCCTGGGATTTTGTTTTGTGGTCCAGCAACTTTTATCTTGCCTTATTTTATTTCTAAAAATACCTAGTCACTTCCAAATGCCTTGAAACATTTTGTGGCAGTTTCATAATTCACAAAGTATTTATGTGGCCTGGATCCACATCGATCAAAAGTGTTTTGGCAGCCCTAATTATTTCTAGACAACTTTTCTTTATAAAGAAAAGAAAAACACCCCCCTCACCAGGCCAACCATGGCCCAGCTGCCCAGCCCAACTGGGATCCAGGTCACCAGGCCGGCCCACCTCTCCCTCCTTATCCCCACCCCGAACAGAGGGAGCTCCTAAACGGCGCCTTAAGCGCCGGTTCAGGCACCTGGCGCTCGCATGCCGCACCCATGGGCGGCCCACAGCAAAGTAGAAGGTAAAAACGTCTCATGAAAAAAAGTGCAGATACGGGCACTCGACCTCACGACTTGCGGCTACAACAAAGGAACTATTTCGCTAACCACTACGGCTTGTGAGGACTAGTGACTACAAAGAACGCGAAATAATTATGAACCAATGCATCAACGCTATTTATTAGATTTGCAAATTATTTGCAAACAATTTGGAAAATATAATTTTTTTTATGAAAAAGACTTCATCAAATTTTAAAAAAACTTAACGAAATTAAAAAAACAGTTCATTGATGTTTAATAAAAGTTGAGTGAATTAGAAAAAAGTTCATTGATTTTCAAAACTGCTCATCGAATTTGAAAGAAAAGTTCATCAATTTGAAAAAAGTTCATCAAATTAGGAAAAAAGTTCATCAAATTAGGAAAAAAGTTTATCGGTTCTACGAAAAGTTCATCAATTTTGAAAAAAAAGTTCATCAATTTTGAAAAAAGTTCATCGATTCTGAAAAAGTTCACAGATTTTGAAAAAAAGTTCATTGGTATTGAAAAAAAGTATACAAACTTCAAAAAAGTTCACGAATTTAACAAAAGCATTCAGTGTACATCAAAATATGTTCAATGGGTATTTAAATGGTTTTTCAGCGCATATCACAAAATTGTTCAATGTGTAGTTAAAAATTGTTCAGATTATATTACAAAAATGTTCAATGGGTATTTAAATGGTTTTTCAGCGCATATCACAAAATTGTTCAATGTGTAGTTAAAAATTGTTCAGATTATATTACGAAAATGTTCAATGTATAAAATTTGTTCATCTTATATCAAAAAAATGTATAATATGTTTTAAATTATTTCAATGTATGTCACAAAAATGTTCGTTGTGTAGTTAAAAATTGTTCATTGTACACCAAAAAAATGTTCAGTGTATATTTGAAAATCGCTCGCCGTATATAAATTTTTGTTCAAGTTCTCAATAATTGTTCACGTTTTAAAAAGTTCATGTAATTTTAAAATTTTGGTCGAATTTTTAAAAAAGTTCATCGATTTGATAAAATATCATTCAATTTAAAAAATTTCACGAATTTTAAAAAGTTCGCATTTGCTTGTTGGTAGAAAGGAAAAAAAATAGGAAAAAGAAGAGGAAGAATAAAATGAAGTAATGATAAAGCTGCGGAAAGGTTGTCTGTAAACACGTGCATGCTATTGGTTGAGTTGGCTAACGCAGCTGCTTTGCAGGGCGAGGTCGTAGGTTCGAAACCCGCTGCTCGCACTCTTTTTGCATCACTTATAGCCGGAAAGTGGTACGCGATATGGGCCGGCCCATCTCAACGCTGGGGGTGTGCGCCCGTTTGCGTAAACCGAAGGATCGGGCGCAGAGGGCGCCGTTTAGGGTTTGCCCCGAACAGAACCCTAGCCCATAACCCCCCACTCCTTCCCCTGATCCCTTTCGTCTCCCCACCCGCCCCCGAGTGGATCTGGATCGGGAACGGGCGCTCCCGCGCCTCCCATCGCCACCGTGCTCCGCCACCGACCCTGCCGCTCGGAACCCCCCCACCCCCCATGCCGGATCGCCCCCTCGACGCCGGCGCCCACCCCGGCGACGCCGGACTCCGTCAACGTCGTCGCCTCCTCGTCTTGCGCTGGACTGCCTCGTCCCCGCCTCTCCATCGCCGGCCGACCCTGATCCTCGCAACCCCCCGCTTCCCTCCATCGCTGGTGAGGCCCTCGGCCTCCGCCTCCCCCATTTCCTCCCGTCGTGCGTGCCTTTGTCTGGTGCCACGCAGCGCCGTCCTGCCGTGGTCGTCATCACGACGCTTTGGTTGCCGTGCTTCGCCGCCTCTGTTGACCTTGCCGTGTACGCCGGTCGCGCCCGTCTCGCTGCGCGCGCCCTAGGGCGTGCCTAGCTGCCCCGCCGCTCGTCGGGCCTCGCCCGCTCGCACCTGCCTCTCTGGCCGTGCTTTCGCGCTCGACCTCGGCAAGGGCAGCCTCATGCCCAGCGCCTCGCCACACCCCGCCGCCATGCTCCGGCCACAGCCAGCAGCGCGCCTGTCGCGCAGCGTCGGCCTCCAGCCTCGTCGAGGACACGGCCTCGCCGCCCGTTCGCCCGGCCTGCTAGGCGGCCAGACCCAGCGATCAAGGGGCCCCATGGCCCTTTAAAAAAAGGATACAAAAAATGTATATTAAAAATAATTATGTCTAATTAATTAATTAATCAATTACTTAACTTTATTAAAGTTTATTTAATTAACTTAACCTGCTCCTTAACTACCTAACCTGTATTTAGCTTGATGTGACACTGACAGATGGGCCCCATTGACTGGTCAACTTTGACCAAGTCAACGCTGACTGGCTTTGACTGGCCCCACATGTCATTGACTGGCTGTCTCAGCCTGTGTATAAAAGTATTACTATTATTTTTGAATTAAATAAATTCTAGAAAATTAGAAAATCATTTAGATCGTCGACAAACCATATAAAATAAACCGTAGATCGGATGAAATTTTTTTCTACATGAAAGTTGCTCAGAACGACGAGACGAATCCGAATACGCGGTCCGTTCGTCCGCCACACGTCCCTAACATAGCAAACGTTGAACCTTTCCCCTCCGGTTCATCTGTCTGACAGACGTCCGGAACCGGGAAAACTTTCCCGATGTTTCCCCCTTCGCCAGTATCGCATAGCGCTGCGTTAGAACACCTCTAGCCCCGCTTATTGTCTTGTTATGCTTATGTTTGCGTGTATTTACTGTTTCTTTGCCCCTCTTCTCTCCGGTAGACCCCGAGACTGCCGCTGATGCCGCTGTGATCGACTATGTCGACGACGACCCCCCTTCTTCTTGTCTGAGCAACTAGGCAAGCCCCCCCTTTGTAGCGACCCGACCCGAATGGATCAAGTCTCTGTGCTTTCGTGTCATCCCTGGATCGGTATGCTGACACACACAGTACTCGAAGGATTTATAACAGAGGTAAATCACATGTATAAAGTAACGTAAATACTATTACCTCAATCCAATATATAGCGGAAGCAACAAGGTTGTGGATTCCAATCAACACCAACGACAAAGTTGAGTATAGGAAATCGTAACCCTAATGTATCACCTACTGTAAATGCGAAAAGTGCGCAACATGAAAAGTTGCAGCCCGAAAACGGGTCAGCACATGGAATATGCTGGCAAAGTAACACATAGAGAGTAATGAAAGAATAGGCCTATACTACATGCATATATGGCTGGTGGAAAGCTGTATGGTTACAGTTTTTTTGCGAAAAGCCAATTTTCCCCTACTGCAAAAGAATAAATAAATTTAATTATCATGTGGTTGTTAAACATTGAGAATGGTTGACAGCATCCTCAATCCCAATTAAAAGCACTCATTAAGTCCCAAACAAATTATATTAAGTAACGTGATGAGATCAACAGGATAATCCAAGAACTAGATACTCAAAATTGTCCATAACCGGGGACACGGCTAACCATGATTAGTTTATACACTCTGCAGAGGTTTGCGCACTTTTCCCCACAAGACTCGATCGCCTCCGTTTGGTTTGTCGCACTACACGGTGTTTGAGAAACGGATGACCGAGACATAGTCTTTCAGAAGCGCTAGCACCTTTCGTGTGGGTAGACCGTACCAACCTACAACCCCTACATCTGCTAGTCTACCCGTAAGAGTTCGAACAACTTAGTCAACTACACCAGAGCCCATAATGGCTTGTGGCTGCACACGGAAATTTCTAGTTTGAATAATCTCATGATCCCTTTGAGCCTGGGTGGCGGTCCGAAGAAATACATGCAAATTCTGTCTACCCAGGTGCCTTGATTGACAAATCCTGGAATAGCCAGGTGCCTCAATCCACCCAGATGTGTGTTTAAGTTGCCACCTTAGATAAACCATTAAATAACAATCTCACATCTGTCATGGATACACTCACCCAATCCACGTCTACTAGCATAGCATAGCATAATAAGCAAACGTAGAAGTAACTCCCAAAGGTTTGATAATAAACAGGTAATAGGTACTACCTCAACTACTTCCCATCCCACAATTTAATTAGATCCTAATCATGCAAGTGGTTGAGGAATAGATCTAATGCATAAAACTGGGTATGAGAAAAGTATGATCAAAGTGTTACTTGCTGCAAAGTTGATGAAGATGATTCGCACTCAAAACTCTTGATAGCTCTACTCGTCACACTCCGGTCAATCTATCGTAATCAAGCAATAGTAACCACACATAAGCAATCACTCAAAAGATCAGAAAGAACGAAGAATCAATTCGGAAAACATCAAAACCAAGCAAATAAGTCTTGCAACATAAACAATTTCTAACAGTACCAAAATTATGTGAATTTGGCCTTATCAGAAAGTTTAGGTCAAGAGCTTCGTTTTGCAAAAAGAATCAACTAAATCGGAGTTACGAAACTCAAGTTATGATCAAACGAAGTTTGAATTCAAATCTGATCTAATTCAAATTTTAAACTTTTAAAAACATGTTTGAGTTGGATTACTGGAAAGAGGGGATCATAACGAAGAAGTGGGCGTTGGTTTCGTTGGATTTGGATAAACGAGTAAAAAGTTATGAGGGTTTGAAGATTAGGGACTAATCTGTAAAGGAAATCATCACAGATAGGTCCCTGGCCTGAAATTAAAAATAAAAAGAAAAATCTATCTTGCGAACGCTCGCTACAGAAACAAAACCGACGAAAACCGTTCGCTCCAGAAGCCTAACTAGTGAACGCTCACTACATAACTAAACATAAAAAAAACAGATCTAGGTTTTCTGTAGAAAACCGATCTATTAAAATAAAACCGATCAAAATAAGAAAACTGGGCGGTTTTATAGATTTTACCGGCTCGGGGAAAATAAACCGGCGGCGGACGGATCCGGCCGGCGACGAACATCCGGCGCGGGCGGCTTCATGAGGCGGGCGATGGCTCCGGTGAACTTCGGGCGGTGGCGACGGCGGGCTCCACGCGACATCGGGCGGGCGGGGCGAGGGGAGAGGCGGCGGCGGCGACGGCAACCGAAAGGCGGCGGCGGCGGATCTGGTGATGGGCGGCGGCGGCGGCGGCGGGGAAAAGAGGAGAGGGGGCGGGGCCGGCGCGGCTTTAAGGAGGGGGGGGGGCTTGGAGAAGGGGGAAAGAGGAGGTGCAAGACGACAGCCATGGCGGTGGCGGGCGCCGACTCGGGAGGAGTCCTGGGCACGGGAGGGAGGCGGCGAGCGGAGCTGGGCCTTGGCCTGGCTTCGGCTGGGCCGGCCCAGTCGGCGGGGAATAAGTTTTTTTAAAACAACGAAAATAAAATAAAAACAAACCAAAAAATAAAATAGAACCTAGGCATATTATATATCAAAATTTTCAGAAAAAGATTTCCTACAAGATGAACATTATTCTAGAGTCAAATAAAATACACACAAATTCAAATAAAGCAAAGAGTGCTTCTGGTCCAATAAAATCCAACAGAAATCATTTTAAAAATACCAAAATGAATTCAATTTTATTTCTCTCCATTTTTATGATGTAGGGAATCATGTTACCCTATTTTCCATATGTTTTATTTTTGGAGAAAAATAATTTGAATAAAACTCAAATAACTCCAAATTGAAAATAAATTCAAAAGAACTTTGAATTGAGTTCTTTGAAATTCCCAACTCGTATTTCATATGTTTTGAAGAAGTCATTTTATCTTCGTCGTGAAAATCATTGAGTTGCATAAAGTTTCAGAATTGGAAATGTTTTCCAAATGAAATTCAAATATTTTCAACACCCTTGTCATTTAAATAAATGGAAGAAGTCATGTCATCTTCTCCGTGGTTTTGTGATGGAAAGAATTTGAATTCGAAGATCATAAAAGCAAAATGAAAGTTTTGGAAAGTCCTTTTATTCCCTCTCATTTAACTTTCAAAAAGTTTTGAATTCACTCACTTTCACCAATCAATCAAGCAATCAATCAAATCTATCTATGTGTTTATAACATCCCAAAATTTAGAATTTTGGGATGTTACAAACTACCACCCTTAAAATGAATCTCGTCCTCGAGATTCGGAGAGGCTAGCAAGAAATAGGTTAGGGTTTGGGGGTCTTCTCAAAAATCCATCGATCATCACAGGGGGTCTCGGGTGCTACCACCCTTAGAAGTATGGTTACGATTCCAACAAAACTCATATACTCCATCCTTATTGTTGACAGTGTCGGTCTTCTCAGATCGTAAGGAAAATTCCTTCTCTGGGCTCTTCCTGTAGCGGCATAACCTTTTCCTCAATACTTTTGTCCTTTTTCCTTTTGGTAAGGTTATTCCGAGATTGGGTCTTCATAGCATGACGGGTCTGGCGCCAATTCTAAACAACTATCGATATCTCATGGTGGTCATCAATTTATGGTTTCTCCTGCAGGAAATGGGTCTGGGTTTAACCTCACCGTGTGACCTACGGTTGGCAACAACTGCCGTGTACAAGGGAAAAAATACCTGTACCATTCTAAGGTTTTGAACAGGGTTTTGATCGTCGTCTCTCTACTATAGGTAAGTCACTCAGATTTACCATACCATATAGCAAAGCGAATAATAAGAGTAAGTCGGTATGGTGATCAATCCATCCCGCACCCAAATCATTACCTTGTACATGGTTTAGCGAATCTCGCATTCTAACACTCGGTCATCCTCACAAGCATTGCAGAATTTCTCTTGTCGACGAACCAAGTTCGGAAAATCCATTGATTCTGCAAGCCAAACAAACATCTATCGTTCCTTAGCAACTCTCAGGTTTTGCGTTACTCCTATAGGATCGTCTGTGGGCAAGGTCGTAATCTCTTCCAGGGTTTTTCCTTCAGCAAGGGCGTGCTTGCTTCTTGGTAGGTCCAGGGGCCTATGGGTTATGGCCCATCTCATCACTTAAAATCCTTGAACACATCCTCGGGGCAACTGATCGTTATCCAACATTCAACTTCCAGCTTCCTAGTATTCTTAAATCCATCCAATTGCATTGTCTTCCTTTCTTCTATTTGTACCAAACTAGGACACGATTACTCAGACTCATCATGGATTTCCATTGATCCATATTTCCAACATCATACCTCCTTTATATCCAATAGTAATTCATCTCTTCATCCTCATGGGATGTCCCACATACCGAGATAAAAACTTATACTTTTGAAATCCATACTCCACTTCGTGGAACATCATTATCCTTTCCAGGGTCAAGCGTCCTTACAGGGGAATATTGGCCATCTCCGCATGGCACTTCTTCAACTGGGAAACATGAAACACATCATGAACTCCTGACAGTCCTTCGGGTGACTCCAACTTGTTAGCTAATTCTCCCATACGTTCCAAACTCGGTATGGTCCTACAAATCTTAGGGCTAACTTTCCCTTAACTCCAAATCGTTTAACTCCCCGCAGAGGGGGCACACAAAGATATGCTCTGTCTCCGATTTCGTATTCTGTCTCCTTGCATTTAGAATCCGCATAACTTTTCTGCCAGGACTGAGCTACCTACAGTCTATCTCGAAGCAACTTAACATTCTCTTCCGAATCCTTGATCACATTTGGTCCAAACAACTGACGGTCTCCAACTTCATCCCACATCAACGGTGTCTGGCTCCTTCTCCCATACAAAGCTTAAAAGGGGGCCATCTTCAAACTGGTTGGGTAACTGTTGTTGTATGAGAACTCCCCGTAGGGTAGATTATCATCACTACTAGATCCATAATCTAGCGCACACGCTCTCAACATGTCTTCCAGATTCTGATTGACTCTCTCGATTTATCCACCTGTTTGCAAATGAAAGGCCGTACTGAACTCTAGCCTAGTACCCAAAGTCTGGTGCAGCTGATTCCAAAACTTTGAGGTAAACTGTGTTCCTCTACGATGGTCCTCGGAACTCCATGCAGACATACGATCCTTGTCAAAGATATCTTGGCCAACTTCGCACTTGTATATGTGGTTTTCACTGGGATAAAGTGTGCCACTTTGGTCAAGCGAATCAACTACTACCCAGATAGAATCATATCCCGATCAGGTTCTGGGAAATCCGGTAATGAAATCCATGCCAAGCTTATCCTGCTTCCATTCGGGTATCGGCATAGGCTGTAATAATCTGACTGGCTTCTGATGCTCTTCTTTTACTCTCTCTGGCATACATCACCTACGACTACATACTCCGCAATATTCTTCTTCATACAAATCCACCAGAAATGCTCCTTCAAATCTAAATACATCTTGGTGTTTCCAGGGCGAATCGAGTATGGTGAGTCATGAGCCTCCTGAAGTATTAACTTCCTGATCTTTGCATTATTGGGTACATGTACACTATCCTCAAACCATAAGGTGTCGTGCTCATCCTTACGAAAACCTTTGGCCTTTCCTTTGCTCATCCTCTCCTTTACCTCAACAATCTCTTTGTCGTCCTTCTGAGCTTCACGGATCTTTCCCAACAATGTAGACTGAACTTCCATTACTGCAACAAAACCTTTGGGAACAATCTCCAACCGAAGTTCCCTGAAAATCCTCGGCTAACTCCTTTGGTAATCCTCTGCTTATGAGGGTATTCGTCCTTATTTTCTTTATGGTTGTGTCCTATTTTCCACAAAGCTTGTATGCACAAGGTTTCTTCATATCCTTTCCATAAGGCTTCAACTTCTGGGACACAAGCCGAGACTTTTAGCAAAGTCAACTTAAATTCTTCCCAAACGATTACTCCTTGTCATCCATTGATGGTTTGGTACATCCTCCACCAAGTAGCAGCACCTCTTTCAAAGCATTGAAGAGCATGCTAGGCCATATTCTTTCCGGCTATAGGGTTATTCTCCATGTGACCCTCCATGTTCTGAATACATCGGTTTGTCTCCAATTGACTCATAGGTCCTGAGAATACAAGCTCATCTCCATTCGTCCTCTATTGGGTCCATGGGTTTGGGGTGGGATAAGAGAGACCGAGAGAGAAGCACACAATACAAACAAAAGTTTTGAAAAAGCAAATTTTATTGTGGCTGTCGGAAAAACATCAAACAAATGACAGCTCACAATCGTCGCATCTAACGCAGGTATAAACAGGGTTTTGGTCTTCTAAAGGTCTATAGGTCTCAACATCATCAAACTCTTCAAGTCTTGGTCATGTCTCCGATGGCTCCCTCTGATCATGCTTGTCCTTCTCAAGTTCTTTTGCCAAATCATCTCTGTTGACGCAAAGTCTCTCGCGACGTCCTTTAATATTTCCGGAGTTGCATTCCAAACTTCTGGTTTCATCAACCTTGATATGAACGATGATCCTACTGTGCTTCAGTTACTTACAAATCTTTGATGTCTCAAGGTTTTGCTCCTCAGCTTGTCTACTTTCAGTTTCAGGTTCCTGAATTCTTCATGAATTGCCTCCTTGTCAAATACGGCTTCCTGCAGATCCATCTTAAACTCCTTGATGTAATACTCCAGATCCTGGTCTTACTCCAATACACCTTAATCTCGGGTATGGATTACTTCCATAATCTCTCAATTCCATAAGCTAACCTTCCTAGGTCATACAAATCCGAAAATTCTTCAAAGCCTTCAAATTCTCCTAGTCTTCGGAGTCTTCACCGTTGTAGTTTCCATTTACACGTTAAAATCCTCTTCATTCCAAATGGTCTTAGTTGTCCGATATCTTATCTCCTTGGAGTGGTCTCATCGGTCGAATCTTCGAGTGGTCAAAAGGGAAAAGGGGTATGGTCTCACTAAAAGGGATATTTGAATAAGCTCAGAAGTGAAGAGAGGTAAAAGATCTTTTTGAAAAAGAAAGTTGTAGAGAAAAATCTTTCCTATGGGTTTGCCAGTTTCTAGGGTCACGTCCTACAGTCAACATGTGCTCGATACCATCTTGTAGCGACCAATTCGAATGGATCAAGTCTCGTGCTTTCGTGTCATCCTCGGATCGGTATGCTGACACACACAATACTCGAAGGATTTATAACAGAGGTAAATCACATGTATAAAGTAACGTAAATACTATTACCTCAATCCAATATATAGCGGAAGCAACAAGGTTGTGGATTCCCATCAACACCAACGACAAAGTTGAGTATAGGAAATCGTAACCCTAACGTATCACCTACTGTGCGTTGCGAAAAGTACGCAACATGAAAAGTTGCAGCCCGAAACGGGTCAACACATGGAATATCTTTGGCAAAGTAACACATAGAGAGTAATGAAAGAATAGGCCTATACTACATGCATATATGGCTGGTGGAAAGCTCTATGGTTACAGTTTTTTTGCGAAAAGCCAATTTTTCCCTACTGCAAAGGAATAAATTTATTTAACTATCATGGTGGTTGTTAAACATTAAGAATGGTTGACAGCATCCTCAATCCCAATTAAAAGTACTCATTAAGTCCCAAACAAATTATATTAAGTAACGTGATGAGATCAACAGGATAATCCAAGAACTACATACTCAAAATTGTCCATAACCGGGGACACGACTAACCATGATTAGTTTATACACTCTGCAGAGGTTTGCGCACTTTTCCCCACAAGACTCGATCGCCTCCGCTTGGTTTCTCGTGACTACACGGTGTATGAGAAGCGGATGACCGAGACATAGTCTTTCGTAAGCGCTTAGCACCTTACGTGGGTAGACCGTACCAACCTACAACCCCTACATCCGCTAGTCTACCCGTAAGAGTTCGCACAACTTAGTCAACTACGCCAGAGCCCATAATGGCTTGTGGCTGCACACGGAAGTTTCTAGTTTGAATAATCTTATGATCCCTTTGAGCACGGGTGGCGGTCCTAACAAATACAGTAAATCCTGTCTACCCAGTGCCTTGATAGGCAAATCTCGAATAGCCAGTGCCTCAATCCACCCAGATGTGTGTTTAAGTTGCCACCTTAGATAAACCATTAAATAACAATCTCACATCTGTCATGGATACACTCACCCAATCCACGTCTACTAGCATAGCATAGCATAATAAGCAAATGTAGAAGTAACTCCCAAAGGTTTGATAATAAACAGGTAATAGGTACTACCTCAACTACTTCCCATCCCACAATTTAATTAGATCCTAATCATGCAAGTGGTTGAGGAATAGATCTAATGCATAAAACTGGGTATGAGAAAAGTATGATCAAAGTGTTACTTGTCTGCAAAGTTGATGAAGATGATTCGCACTCAAAACTCTTGATAGCTCTACTCGTCACACTCCGGTCAATCTATCGTAATCAAGCAATAGTAACCACACATAAGCAATCACTCAAAAGATCAGAAAGAACGAAGAATCAATTCGGAAAACATCAAAACCAAGCAAATAACTCTTGCAACATAAAACAATTTCTAACAGTACCAAAATTATGTGAATTTTGCCTTATCAGAAATTTTGGTCAAGAGCTTCGTTTTGCAAAAAGAATCAACTAAATCGGAGTTACGAAACTCAAGTTATGATCAAACGAAGTTTGAATTCAAATCTGATCTAATTCAAATTTTAAACTTTCAGAAACATGTTTGAGTTGGATTACTGGAAAGAGGGGATCATAACGAAGAAGTGGGCGTTGGTTTCGTTGGATTTGGATAAACGAGTAAGTTATGAGGGTTTGAAGATTAGGGACTAATCTGTAAAGGAAATCATCACAGATAGGTCCCTGGACGGAAATTAAAAATAATAAGAAAAATCTATCGAGCGAACGCTCGCTACAGAAACAAAACCGACGAAAACCGTTCGCTCCAGAAGCCTAACTAGTAAACGCTCACTACATAACTAAACATAAAAAACAGATCTAGGTTTTCTGTAGAAAACCGATCTATTAAAATAAAACCGATCAAAATAAGAAAACCGGGCGGTTTTATAGATTTTACCGGCTCGGGGAAAATAAACCGGCGGCGGATGGATCCGGCCGGCGACGAACATCCGGCGCGGGCGGCGGCTCCGGCGAGGCGGGCGGTGGCTCCGGTGAACTCGGGGCGGTGGCGCGGGCGGCGGCTCCACGCGCATCGGGCAAGGTGGCGGCGGCGCGAGGGGAGAGGCGGCGGCGGCGACGGCAACCGAAAGGCGGCGGCGGCGGATCTAGTGATGGGCGGCGGCGGCGGCGGCGATCTCCGACTGCGGCGCGGCGGGGAAAAGAGGAGAGGGGCGGGGCCGACGCGACTTTAAGGAGGGGGGGTGGGCGCGGCTTGGAGAAGGGGGAAAGAGGAGGTCGGGCGGCGCACGGCAGCCATGGCGGTGCGACGCCAGACTCCGGGGAGGAGTCCCGGTCGGGGACGGGAGGGAGGCGGCGAGCGGAGCTGGGCCTTGGCTTTACCGGGCCGCCCAACAAGGGAATAAGTTTTTTAAACAACGAAAATAAAAATAAAAACAAACCAAAAAATAAAATAGAACCTAGGCATATTATATATCAAAATTTTCAGAAAAAGATTTCCTACAAGATGAACATTATTCTAGAGTCAAATAAAATACACACAAATTCAAATAAAGCAAAGAGTGCTTCGGTCCAATAAAATCCAACAGAAATCATTTTAAAAATACCAAAATGAATTCAATTTTATTTCTCTCCATTTTTATGATGTAGGGAATCATGTTACCCTATTTTCCATATGTTTTATTCTTGGAGAAAAATAATTTGAATAAAACTCAAATAACTCCAAATTGAAAATAAATTCAAAAGAACTTTGAATTGAGTTCTTTGAAATTCCCAACTCGTATTTCATATGTTTTGAAGAAGTCATTTTATCTTCGCTCGTGAAAATCATTGAGTTGCATAAAGTTTCAGAATTGGAAATATTTTCCAAATGAAATTCAAATATTTTCAACACCCCTTGTCATTTAAATAAATGGAAGAAGTCATGTCATCTTCTCTCCAGGGTTTTGTGATGAAAAGAATTTGAATTCCCGAAGATCATAAAAGCAAAATGAAAGTTTGGGAAAGTCCTTTTATTCCCTCTCATTTAACTTTCAGAAAGTTTCGAATTCACTCCCTTTCAGTCAATCAATCAAGCAATCAATCAAATCTATCTATGTGTTTATAACATTCCAAAATTTAGAATTTTGGGATGTTACACCCTTTGATCATCCCGATATCGCCCATTCCATTCTCTCATGCTTGCATTAGATTTTTCTACTGTTATTGATTGCTCCTATTCTGATGCATAGCCTGCTTTTGTACCTGCTATTGTACCTTACCTGCTTATCCTAAACTGCTTAGTATAGGTTGGATAGTGATCCATCAGTGACCCCCACTTGTCCTTGTTGCCCTTGCTTCATCATCGACGACTCGATCAACATGATCGACGACCAGAGCCCGACACTTCACATCACATCACGCCCCTTTTGTTGCTCGACTCTGCAGAGCTACTATCGAGTGCCGAGGGTGATCCCTCATAACGCACTCCTGATGTTAATTCTGTAGTGTAGCTATTAGGTCATGGTCATCGAGGGTGATTTCCTCCTTCACCATTCCCGATACGGCTCTGTCGTGCAACCCCTCAAGTGTGAACCTCGAGGATGGTTCCTCTTACATTCACCTTGATGGTTACATCGAGTGGAATCCTCCGAGGATGATTCCTTGGGTTTTCCCCTTGATGTTTGGACACACGGTTACATTGACATTACTTGAGACCTTTGGGAAAGTCGGGCGGGCCCGGAGAGCACCAAGAAGATGGTTACGAGGCACGGCCGGGAAGTCTGGCAGCCCTCGAGTGGGCTGGGCTTGCCCTTGCCGTATTTCCTCGAGACGGGGCGACGGAGTCACACTATCGTGAGTCTCTGCTCGTCTCCGCGAGCTAATAATACACTATGGTTTGGGTATTTGTTCTGAATTGGCCTTTGGCCTTTACGCACTAACCACCCCGCGAGAATAGTTATGGGCCTCGACGTCATGCGGTATCACCAAGCTTTGTCGACGTCCCGCTTCAAAGCATTGTGGCCAGGCCGGATCGTGCCATCCACTTCACGGGTGGTGCTGGTATCCCCTTGCGCACAACGACCCGGAGTGCAACGGGCGATGGGCCCAGACCCCGGAGTGCTTAGGATGTAGACCAGCGGGGACCTCTCTGCTGAGTCTAGGTCGGGCTGCGACGTGTTGATCTTCCGAGGCCGGGCATTGACCCCAGAAAGGTGTGTCCGGCCAGAGTGATCGAGCGTGTTGGAAAACGTGGTGCACCCCTACAGGGAAGATCTTTATTCGAATACCGTGTCCACGGTAATGGACGTTCAGACTTATATCTTGATCTAATACAACTAGAAATGGATACTTAAGTTATATGGCTCCGGGATTGCTTTCTCGCAGGGAGTCGAGAAAGGATCTCTGGGCGTTATTGTTACAACATGCTTGTTAATTATAAACTGCTATTCTTTACTCATCTACATGATGCAATATGCTTGGAGCTGCTTGAAGATGCTAGTCTTTGATAGGCTAGGCCTTCCCCCCTATTCTGGCATTCTGCAGTTCAGTCCACAGATACAACCCTTCCATTTGATACCAATGCATACTTAGTATAGATCTGATGCTTGCGGGTACTTTGGATGAGTACTCACGGTTGCTTTGCTCCCCCTTTTTCCCCTTCTTCCTTCTTTCCGGTTGATGCAACCAGTTGGTGGATCCCTGGAGCCAGATGCCACCGCCGACGGTTACTACTACATGGAGGCCACGAAGATCGTGGAGTAGTTAGGAGGTCCTGCAGGAGGCCTTGCCTCTTCGATCGTGTTGTTTTTGTGCTAGCCTTCTTAAGGCATCCTTGTTTAACTTATGTCCGTACTCAGATATTGTTGCTTCGCTGAATCTTGTGTATCGAGCTTGTATTCGAGCCCCGAGGCCCTCGGCTTGTAATATAAAGCTTGTATTATTTTGATTTGTGTCTAGAGTTGTGTTGTGATATCTTCCGTGAGTCCCTGATCTTGATCGTACATGTTTGCGTGTATGATTAGTGTACGGTCGAATCGGGGGCGTCACAAGTTGGTATCAGAGCCGACTGCCTGTAGGATCCCCCTTTCCAACTCCTTGGCCGAAGCTGAGTCTAGTCTTTGAAAAACTGATTTACTAACATGGTTGTGTGGCTTACGGGCCCACGTCGCCATTGGGTCGTATTAGGATCTTTTACTCCTCGTCTATACTCTGGGAATCTGATCTCTATTCTATTCGGGTAAAATGGATTTGCTAACTATAACTCTAGGTTCTCGTAAATACTTCTCCCGGAGAGCCCCTCACTCCATACGATTTCTTGGTGCACCAGAAGTTTCTGAAGATACTCTCCGAAGTTTTCTCGAGACCCTTGTGCCCTTCGTCGTTGCAATCCCTAACACCGATAAATCCTTATGCGTAACTACCTACGTTGTCGTTCATACCTTCATCCCCAGTTGCTCTTGTTATTACAAGATGTCCTGAAATACTCTTCGATGTTCCGAGGATCCTTTATGCTTACTGCCCTGTAGTCCTTGCCGCATGAATACCCCTACGGATAATTACTCGCTTTTATCGAGTATCCATTCATCCCCAGTTATTCTTATGCTTCATAAGATACTTTTTAATACAATCTGAGCTTTCGATAACCTCTATCGCCTATTGCTCTAGAAGGTCTTGCCTGCCTACACTCTGGTTAATTCCATATGCCTAGCAGTATCCATTGACGTCCTTTGTCATTATCATCTTGAGTCTTTTGATTTGATATGTCTGTGTCGCAATCATCGCTTGATCCTTATAGATTATCTTTCCGACTCGATCGCCTTCCTAACATGAGTCGGTTCTCGCCAATCAGATTGCCATCGATTGTGCCCTAAGTCTATTCAACTTAACCATCCTTGGTCAGAGCATTTGCTTCTGATCCCTTGATTTTGGAAATCGTAAATTCCTTTGCATTTGAACTCTGAATTAGTCAGTTGCTTCTATAATCTGATATCCTTGCATTCTTTCTACCTCTGGTTGAGTACTGATGCTCACATCAGATCCCTTGTGAACCACTAGATCCTTTGTTGGGTTCTATCCGACAGCGTCCTTCATATTCAGTTACCTTGTGAGCTTTTCCTCGGATGCATAATGCCTTTGGTAAATTGTATCCCCCGCTCTTGCCAACCATACCCTTCTTCCGGGCTTTTACTCGTGAAGTGGTGGTATATGTTCTTAAGATGCCCCTATGGGTTGAATCTCTTTCTTACCTAAATCCGTGTGAACCCGGAAACTTCTACGACTCATACTCTCATCGGTGTTATGCCGATAAAATCTCAACACTACGACTTCTTGAAAATGAGAAGTGAATGAAAGGTTATGCATTGGAGAAGTGGGAGTCGACCTTGAACTTTGTGTTCATGCCCATGGACACGATGTAGATCCTATCATGGAAGCTTCTTGTTATTACAATAATCCCCTTGTGATAAGTTCATCGGCATCTATATTTGGTCCTTTGCAACCGTGGTTCCGACCATATTGCTCTTCCTTGACCCCCTTTCTGGACAAGTTGAAGTACTTGTCTTACGTGATACCACTTCACCTATCCAACCTCTATTCTGCTCTACCCCCGAGTATTTTCCCTCTTGTATCTCGAGAATATCACGGAACTACATAACTTCTTATGAGTTCATCATCAACTATTATTTCTCGCTGATTCAAAGTTTCCACGGGTTTTGAGTTGTTAGACACTCGAGAACACCGGTAATTGATTCAGGTCTCCATTGCTTTGTTTAACCTTTCTTGTAACCTAGCATATCTAAGCAATGATAATTCCCTGCTTATGTAAACACCTTGGTGTACAAACTCTGTTAGTAAGACCTTGTTACTATTGTTGATGACATTCCGGTAGCCACCGATGGACGAGAACTTTGCCTATTGGTCCGCCTCGTCTTAATGAGCAGGAAAATGGTTCTCTTCGTCCCTTGCCCTCGGGACCAACATTGTTGCCAACATAACTGACAGGCTATCCTCTGACCTACCTTGCTATCATGACCGTGCATATGTTAGCTCCCTTCCTACCTTTAACCCACATGGTGGGCCCATAACCCACAGCCCACAGAACGAAACCCCGACTCTCCTGTACATCTCTGTCTTTCAAAATTGTTCCTCACGCTTGGCTTCATATGTAATTCACGAGCCACCCTCTTGTGATCTGTTCTGCTATCATATGCAATACTTATTTTCGATGCACTGAACCCCTTTCACACTCTGTTTCAGACATCGAACGATTGTCCATCCGCTTGAAGCTTCTTATTGCTCCTCCTTACCTTGCTCTCGATGAATTTCTTGAATTTCAACTCGAGAGATGCCTCTATGCCATGTCGCGAGATAGCCCCCAGGTACCTATCTTGTGTTGAGCCCCGTCCTTTTCGAGTCTTTCCCACTACTACACCCCCTTAAATCTCGGGACGAGATTTCTTATAGTGGAGGAGAATTGTGACGCCCGGATAATTAAGCTACAGTAATCCCAAGTTAATAGTGCCACGTCACCACTCTTACTGTTGCTAATCCCCACTTGATCCAAAGTCACCGTTCGGATTCAAATTCAAATTTAAAGTCAAAAATCCAAGTTTGCCAAACATGAAAACTAAAATGTTTAAAGTGTGGCAAATAATCCTTGGATATTTTTTATGTTGGAACCAACCTCTTTTGAGTTCCCAAAATGCCCCTTGGATTTTGTTTTGTGGTCCAGCAGCTTTTATCTTGTCTTATTTAATTTCTAAAAATACCTAGTCACTTCCAAATGTCTTGAAACATTTTGTGGCAGTTTCATAATTCACAAAGTATTTATGTGGCCTGGATCCACATCAATCAAAAGTGTTTTGGCAGCCCTAATTATTTCTAGACAACTTTTGTTAATAAAGAAAAGAAAAACACCCCCCTCACTAGGCCAACCGTGGCCCAGCTGCCCAGCCCAACTGGGCATCCAGACCACCAGGCCGGCCCACCTCTCCCTCCTTATCCGAACCCTGACCAGAACCCTAGCCCATAACCCCCCACTCCTTCCCCCGATCCCTCTCGTCTCCCCACCCGCCCCCGAGTGGATCTGGATCGGGAGCGGGCGCTCCCGCGCCTCCCATCGCCACCATGCTCCGCCACCGACGCTGCCGCCCGGACCCCCCCATGCCGGATCCCTCCCTCGACGTTGGCGCCCACCCCGGCGATGCCGGACTCCGTCAACGCCGTCGCCTCCTCGTCTCACGTTGGACTGCCTCGTCCCCGCCTCTTCATCGTCGGCCGACCCTGATCCTCGCCGCCCCCACTTCCCTCTATCGCCGGTGAGGCCCTCGGCCTCCGCCTCCCCATTTCCTCCGCTGTCGTGCATTGTACGCGCACGCCGCCCTGCCCGTGGTCGTCATCCCGACGCGCTCGGTTGCCGTGTTTCGCCGCTTACGCCGACCTTGTTGTACACGCCACGGTCTCCGCCTCGCGCCCTAGGACATGCCTAGCTGCCCCGCCGCTTGTCGGGACTTCGCCGCTGGCCCGGCCTTTACGGCCGTGCTCGCGGCCGACCTCCGACCGGGCAGCCTCATGCCCGCCTCACCACCCCGCCACTGTGCTCCGGCCGGCCGGCTGGGCGCTTCTATCTCAAGGCGTCGATGCCTCATTGCCTCGTCGAGGACACGGCCTCGCCCAAGGCGTGGCGCCTGTGGCCGTTTAGCCTAAGCGCGCTGCTAGGCCAGCCAGAACCATCGATCAAGGGGCCCCATGGCCCTTAAAAAAAAGGATACAAAAAATGTATATTAAAAATAATTATGTCTAATTAACTAATTAATCAATTACTTAACTTAATTAAAGTTTGTTTAATTAACTTAACCTGCTCCTTAACTACCTAACCTATATTTAGCTTGATGTGACACTGACAGATGGGCCCCATTGACTAGTCAACTTTGACCAAGTCAACGCTGACTGGCTTTGACTGGCCCCACATGTCATTGACTGTGGCTGTCTCAGCCTGTGTATAAAAGTATTACTATTATTTCCGAATTAAATAAATTCCAGAAAATTAGAAAATCATTTAGATCTTCGACAAACCATATAAAATAAATCGTAGATCGGATGAAAATGTTTTCTACATGAAAGTTGCTCAGAACGACGAGACGAATCCGAATACGCGGTCCGTTCGTCCGCCACACGTCCCTAACATTGCAAACGTTGAACCTTTCCCCTCCGGTTCATCTGTCCGACAGATGTCCGGAACCGGGAAAACTTTCCCGGATGTTTCCCCCTTCGCCAGTATCGCATAGCGCTGCGTTAGAACACCTCTAGCCCCGCTTATTGTCTTGTTATGCTTATCTTTGCGTGTATTTACTGTTTCTTTGCCCCTCTTCTCTCCGGTAGACCCCGAGACTGCCCTTATGCCGCTGTGATCGACTACGTCGACGCATTTACCCCCTTCTTCTTGTCTGAGCAACCAGGCAAGCCCTCCCTTTGATCATCCCGATATCGCCCATTCCATTCTCTCATGCTTGCATTAGATTTTGCTACTGTTATTGATTGCTCCTATTCTGATGCATAGCCTGCTTTTGTACCTGCTATTGTACCTTACCTGCTTATCCTAAACTGCTTAGTATTTGTTGGATAGTGATCCATCAGTGACCCCCACTTGTCCTTGTTTCCCCTGCTTCATCATCGACGACTCGATCAACGACCAGAGCCCGACACTTCACATCACATCACGCCCCTTTTGTTGCTCGACTCTGCAGAGCTACTCTCGAGTGCCGAGGTTGATCCCTCTTAACACACTCCTGATGTTAATTCTGTAGTGTAGCTATTCGGTCGTGGTCATCGAGGGTGATTTCCTCCTTCACCATTCCCGATACGGCTCGTTGCAACCCCTCAAGTGTGAACCTCAAGGATGGTTCCTCTTACGTTCACCTTGATGATTACATCGAGTGGAATCCTCCGAGGGTGATTCCTTGGGTTTTCCCCTTGATGTTTGGACACACGGTTACCTTGACATTACTTGAGACCTTTGGGATAGTCGGGCGGGCCCGGAGAGCACCCGCAAGATGGTTACGAGGCACGACCGGGAAGTCTGGCAGCCCTCGAGTGGGCTGGGCTTGCCCTTGCCGTATTTCCTCGAGACGGGGCGACGGGGTCACATTATCGTGAGTCTCTGCACGTCTCCGCGAGCTAATAATACACTATGGTTTGGGTATTTGTTCTGAATTGGCCTTTGGCCTTTGCGCACTAACCACCACGCGAGAATAGTTATGGGCCTCGACGTCGCGGTGTCAGCCGAAGCTTTGTCAGACGTCCATTTCAACATTGTGGCCGGGGCGGATTGTGCCATCCACTTCACGGGTGGTGCTGGTATCCCCTTGCGCACAACGGCCCGGAGTGCAACGGGCGATGGGCCCAGACCCCGGAGTGCTTAGGATGTAGATCGGCGGGGACCTCTCTGCTGAGCGTAGGTCGGGCTGCGACGTGTTGATCTTCCGAGGCCGGGCATTGACCCCAGAAAGGTGTGTCCGGCCAGAGTGATCGAGCGTGTTGGAAAACGTGGTGCACCCCTACAGGGAAGATCTTTATTCAAATACCGTGTCCACGGTAATGGACGTTCAGACTTATATCTTGATCTAATACAACTAGAAATGGATACTTAAGTTATATGGCTCCGGGATTGCTTTCTCGCAGGGAGTCGAGAAAGGATCTCTGGGCGTTATTGGTACAACATGCTTGTTAATTATAAACTGCTATTCTTTACTCATCTACATGCTACAAGATGCTTGAAGCTGCTTGAAGATGCTAGTCTTCGATAGGCTAGGCCTTCCCCCTATTCTAGCATTCTGCAGTTCAGTCCACAGATACAACCCTTCCATTTGATACCAATGCATACTTAGTATAGATCTGATGCTTGCGAGTACTTTGGATGAGTACTCACGGTTGCTTTGCTCCCCCCTTTTCCCCTTCTTCCTTATTTCCGGTTGATGCAACCAGTTGGTGGATCCCTGGAGCCAGATGCCACCGCCGACGGATACTACTACATGGAGGCCACCGAAGACCAGGAGTAGTTAGGAGGTCCTGTGCAGGAGGCCTTGCCTCTTCGATCGTGTTGTTTTTGTGCTAGCCTTCTTAAGGCATCCTTGTTTAACTTATGTCTGTACTCAAATATTGTTGCTTCCGCTGACTCTTGTGTATCGAGCTTGTATTCGAGCCCCCGAGGCCCCTGGCTTGTAATATGAAGCTTGTATTATTTTGATTTCTGTCTAGAGTTGTGTTGTGATATCTTTCCGTGAGTCCCTGATCTTGATCGTACATGTTTGCGTGTATGATTAGTGTACGGTCGAATCGGGGGCATCACATCAACCACACCTGGATAACTTAGTATCTGCAGCAAAGTATTTAGTAGCAAAGTAATATGGAAGTAACGGTAACGGTAGCAAAAGTAACATTTTTGGGTTTTGTAGTGATTGTAACAGTAGAAACGGAAAAGTAAATAAGCGAAGAACAATACTTGGAAAGCTCGTGGGCATTGGATCGGTGATGGAGAATTATGCCGGATGCGGTTCATCATGTAAAGTCATAACATAGGGTGACACAGAACTAGCTCCAATTCATCAATGTAATGTAGGCATGTATTCCGAATATAGTCATACGTGCTTATGGAAAAGAACTTGCGTGACATCTTTTGTCCTACCCTCCCGTGGCAGCGGGGTCCTAGCGGAAACTAAGGGATATTAAGGCCTCCTTTTAATAGAGTACCGGACCAAAGCATTAACACATAGTGAATACATGAACTCCTCAAACTAAGGTCATCACCTCGTGTGGTCCCGATTATTGTCACTTCGGGGTTGCCGGATCATAACACATAGTAGGTGACTATAGACTTGGAAGATAGGATCAAGAACACACATATACTCATGAAAACATAATAGGTTCAGATCTGAAATCATGGCACTCGGGCCCTAGTGACAAGCATTAGGCATAGCAAAGTCATAGCAACATCAATCTCAGAACATAGTGGATACTAGGGATCAAACCCTAACAAAACTAACTTGATTACATGATAAATCTCATCCAACCCATCACCGTCCAGCAAGCCTACGATGGAATTACTCACGCACGGCGGTGAGCATCATGAAATTGGTGATGGAGGATGGTTGATGATGACGAAGGCAAGGGATTCCCCTCTCCGGAGCCCCGAACGGACTCCAGATCAGCCCTCCCGAGAGGTTTTAGGGCTTGGCGGCGGCTCCATATCGTAAAACGCGATGAATCCTTCTCTCAAATTTTTTCTCCCCGAACACGAATATATGGAGTTGGAGTTGAGGTCGGTGGAGTTTCAGGGGCACGAGGCGGGCGTGTTTGGGGCAGGCGTGCCCCCACCCTCGTGGATGTGTGGAGGCCCCCCGACGTGGATTCTTCTTCCAAAGATTTTTAATATTTTCCAAAAATGAGTTCCGTGGAGTTTCAGGTCATTCCGAGAACTTTTGTTTACGCACACAAATAACACCATGGTAATTCTCAATAAAACAGGCCCGATGCAGGTTAGTTCCATTCAAATCATGCAAGTTAGAGTCCAAAACAAGGGCAAAAGTGTTTGGAAAAGTAGATACGACGGAGATGTATCAACTCCCCCAAGCTTAAACCTTTGCTTGTCCTCAAGCAATTCAGTTGAAAAACTGAAAGTGATAAAGAAAAACTTTTACAAACTCGGTTTGCTCTTGTTGTTGTAAATATGTAAAGCTAGCATTCAAGTTTTCAGCAAAGATTATGACTAACCACATTCACAATAACTCTTAGGTCTCATGTTTACTCATGTCAATGGCATAATCAACTAGCGAGCAATAATAATAAATCTTGGCGGACAACACTTTCTCAAAACAATCATAATATGATATAACAAGATGGTATCTCGCTAGCCCTTTCTGAGACCGCAAAACATAAATGCAGAGCACCTTTAAAGATCAAGGACTAACTAGACATTGTAATTCATGGTAAAAGAGATCCAGTCATAGTCATACCCAATATAAATTAATAATAATGAATGCAAATGACAGCAGTGCTCTCCAACTGGTGCTTTTAATAAGAGGGTGATGACTCAACATAAAAGTAAATAGATAGGCCCTTCGCAGAGGGAAGCAGGGATTTGTAGAGGTGCCAGAGCTCGGTTTTGAAATAGAGATAAATAACAATTTGAGCGGCATACTTTCATTGTCAACATAACAAACAAGAGATGGCGATATCTTCCATGCTACACACATTATAGGCGGTTCCCAAACAGAATGGTAAAGTTTATACTCCCCCTCCACCAAGAAGCATCAATCCATGGCTTGCTCGAAACAACGAGTGCCTCCAACTAACAACAGTCCCAGGGGGAGTTTTGTTTGCAATTATTTTGATTTGATTTGCATAAAGCATGGGACTAGGCATCCCGCTAACCATCCATTTTCTCGTGAGTGAGGAGCGGAGTCCACTCTTCTTGGGAATAACCCGCCTAGCATGGAAGATACGGACAACCCTAGTTGATACATGATACATCTCCAACGTATCTATAATTTTTGATTGCTCCATGCTATCTTATCTACTGTTTTGGACCATATTGGGCTTTATTTTCCACTTTTATATTACTTTTGGGACTAACATATCAACCGGAGGCCCAGCCCAAAATTGTTGTTTTTGCCTATTTCAGTGTTTCGAAGAAACGAAATATCAAACGGAGTCCAAACAGAATGAAACCTTCGGGAACGTGATTTTCTCACCGAATATGACCCAGGAGACTTGGACCCACCGTCAAGAAAGAAAGGAGGCGGCCACGAGGGTGGAGGGCGCCCCCCTAGGGCGCGCCCCCTACCTCGTGGGCCCCCCTTTGCTCCACCGACGTACTCCTTCCTCCTATATATACCTCACGCACTCCCAAACGATCGACACGGAGCCAAAACCTAATTCCACCGCCAAGAACCTTCATGCATTCTACGAGATTCCATCTTGGGGCCTGTTCCGGAGCTCCGCCGGAAGGGGAATCCTCTCTCATGGAGATCTATTCGATGTAATCTTCTTTTTGCGGTGTGTTTGCTGAGATCGATGAATTGGCCTACTAGATTGGTTTTTCTTGCAATAGGAGAAGTGCTTAGCTTTGGGTTCAATCTTGCGGTGTCCTTTCCCAAAGTGATGAGGGGCAGCAAGGCACGTATTGTATTGTTGCCATCGAGGATAACAAGATGGGGTTTTTATCATATTGCATGAATTTATCCCTCTACATCATGTCATCTTGCTTACATGTTACTCTGCTTTCTTGAACTTAATACTCTAGATGCATCTTTGGATAGCGGTCGATGAGTGGAGTAATAGTAGTAGATGCAGGCAGTGAGTCGGTCTACTTGTCTCGGACGTGATGCCTATATACATGATCATACCTAGATATTCTCATAACTATGCTCAATTCTTTCAATTGCTCAACAGTAATTTGTTCACCCACCGTAGAATACTTATGCTCTTCAGAGAATCCACTAGTGAAATCTATGGCCCCCGGGTCTATTCTCATCATATCAATCTTCCATCACTTTATTATTGCTTTGCTTTTTTACTTTGCCTTTTATTTTACTTTCCATCTTTATACCGAAAATACCAAAAATATTATCTATCATCTCTGTCAGATCTCACTCTCGTAAGTGACCGTGAAGGGATTGACAACCCCTAATTGCATTGGTTGCGTGGAGCTATTTGTTTTGTGTCGGTACGAGGGACTCGCGCATAGCCTCCTACTGGATTGATACCTGGGTTATCAAAAACTGAGGAAAATACTTACTCTACTCTGCTGCATCACCCTTTCCTCTTCAAGGAAATCCAATGCAGTGCTCAAGAAGTAGCAGGAAGATTTCTGGCGCCGTTGCCGGGGAGGCTTACGCAAAAGTCAAGTCAAGATTTGGACTCCTGACAACGAGCCATTTCTGGCACCTTTTGTCTACGCAAAAGTCAACATACCAAGTACCCATCACAATCCCTTATCTCTCGCATTACATTATTTGCCATTTGCCTCTCGTTTTCCTCTCCCCCACTTCACCTTTGCCGTTTTATTCGCCCTCTCTTTTTTGTTCGCCTTCTTCCCGTATGTATCTTTGTTTGTGTTTCCTTGTGCCTTCTATATGCTTGCATCTTTGCTTGCTGAAAATCTATTGGTATGGATCCACTTAAAGTGTTCTACTTGGATCATCTTCGATCCTTATTCGCTCGTGCTGAAACCCCAACTAGCCTAGTTGATGGGAAATCTTTAGATGAGCATGCTCATTTTGTGTGTCATCGTTTGTCTGAAAAAGGGAAGCTATTATGGTATCATATAAATAGTTTGCTATGCTATGCTTGGAATCTTTGTGAAATTTATGATTTTACTTGTTGCTCTAAGAACCCTAAAAAACACCTTCCCTACCTATGTGAGTTCAATGATAATGAAATCTTATCTTCTTATGCAAAGGGTGTTTATAGTTACTACGATATCGAACAAATTGAAGAATTTGTCATTTTTAAGGGTGCTCATGAAGTTGCTTCTTTGATTGAAAAGTATGATTTTACTCTCAGCAAATCTGAAAATTCCGTTATACTTAAATATTGCAATGAAAACTTTGCTCATAATGTCTATGTCCAAGAATTTATTGAAAGAATGACCGTTGCTTTGGAAGAAAATAATGATATGCATGAATCTATAGATAATGATGATTCAGATGATTTGGTTGAAATATCCCTTGATGAACATGATGCTTGCTGTGGCCATGATGTCAATATTTATGAAGACGAATTTGCTATAGTTCCTTATGTTAAAAATGAGATTGTTGCTATTGCACCCATGCTTGATAGTTCCCTCGATGAAAAGCATGATTTCAATGATTTTACTATAAATTATCTTGATGTCAATTGTGCTAATAATATGCAAAACCCTAAGCTTGGGGATGTTAGTTTTGCTATGTCTACTACTTGTTGCAATGATCATGATTGGGGTGATTCTTCTTATGATCTTGAAAATTTATTTAATCCCCATGATGAATATGAGATTGATAATATTGTTTGCAATAATATTGAAAGTGGGTTTGGAAGAGTGTCAACTTTAGATTCCACATATTTGGAGAATATTCAATCTTATGAAATTTTTGATAAAAGTGGGTTTGGAGAGGTCATGACTTTAGTTAATGTTAATCCCGCTATTTCGGAAGAGTGTCAACTTTGCATGCATGTGGATCGTGTTGAAAATATTTTATGTGATAGCTATTTTTTTGAATTTGCTTATGATCCGATATGTAATTATTATGAGAGAGGAAAATATGGTCGTAGAATTTTCATGATAATAAATTACCTCTCATTATGTTGAGATTGCTATTATTTCTTTCCGCTTCCTTGCATATGCTAGTTTTTGCTTGCTATGATAATTTGTTTGCCTATAAGATGTCTATGCATAGGAAGTATGTTAGACTTAGATGTGTTTATCACGTGTTTCATGATACTCTCTTTGTGCTTCAATTCTTGTCTCTCATGCGAGCATCATTAAAATTATTTATGCCTAGCTAGGGGCGTTAAACGATAGCGCTTGTTGGGACCAACCCAAATTTATTTTTAGTTTTTTCCTTTTTGCTTCTGTCTAGGAATAAATAATCCATATAGCCTCTGGTTATATTTGTTTTTATGTTTTAATTAGTGTTTGTGCCAAGTTAAACCTATAGGATCTTCTTGGATGATAGTTATTTGATCTTGCTGTAATTTCTAGAAACTTTCTGTTCATGAAAACAATTATTAAAAATCACCAGAACGTGATAAAATAGTGATTCCAATTGCTGCTGATCAATAAAAAAATTCATAGGTCGTCCTATTTTGGCTGATTTTTTGAGTTCCAGAAGTTGTGTTAGTTCTGATTACTACAAACTGCTCGCTTTTTGATGATTCTGTTTTTCGTGTGTTGTTTGCTTATTTTGATGAATCTATGGCTAGTAAAATAGTTTATAAACCATAGATAAGTTGGAATACAGTAGGTTTAACATCAATATAAATAAATAATGAGTTCATTACAGTACCTTAAAGTGGTCTTTTGTTTTCTTTTGCTAACGGAGCTCACGAGATTTCTGTTGAGTTTTGTGTTGTGAAGTTTTCAAGTTTTGGGTGATTTTTTTTGATGGATTATGGAACAAGGAGTGGAAAGAGCCTAAGCTTGGGGATGCCCATGGCACCCCAAGATAACCCAAGGACACCAAAAGTCAAAGCTTGGGGATGCCGGAAGGCATCCCTCTTTCGTCTACTTCCATCGGTAACTTTACTTGGAGCTTTATTTTTATTCACCACATGATATGTGTTTTGCTTGGAGCGTCTTGTATGATTTGAGTCTTTGCTTTTTAGTTTACCACAATCATCCTTGCTATACACACCTTTTGAGAGAGCCATACATGAATTAGAATTTGATAGAATACTCTTTGTGCTTCGCTTATATCTTTTGAGCTTTATAGTTTTGCTCTAGTGCTTCACTTATATCTTTTAGAGCACGGTGGTGGATTTGTTTTATAGAAACTACTGATCTCTCATGCTTCACTTAGATTATTTTGAGAGTCTTAAATAGCATGGTAATTTGCTTACTAATAATATGCTTGGTATTCAAGATTTGTAAAACTTTCTTTTGAGTGCATTGAATACTAAGAAAAGTTTGATGCTCGATAATTGTTTTGAGATATGAAGATGGTGATATTAGAGTCATGCTAGTTGAGTAGTTGTGAATTTGAGAAATACTTGTGTTAAAGTTTGTGATTCCCGTAGCATGCACGTATGGTGAACCGTTATGTGATGAAGTCGGAGCATGATTTATTTATTGATTGTCTTACTTATGAGTGGCGGTCGGGGACGAGCGATGGTCTTTTCCTACCAATCTATTACCCTAGGAGCATGCACGTAATACTTTGCTTTGATAACTTGTAGATTTTTGCAATAAGTATATGATTTCTTTATGACTAATGTTGAGTCCATGGATTATACACACTTTTCTTCCTTCCACCATTGCTAGCCTCTCTAATCACAGCACTTTTCACCGGTATCATATACCCACCATATACCTTCCTCAAAACAGCCACCATACCTACCTATCATGGCATTTCCATAGCCATTCCGAGATATATTGGCATGCAACTTTCCACCATTTTGTTTATTATGACATGCTCCATCATTGTCATATTGCTAGCATGATCATGTAGTTGACATCGTATTTGTGGCAAAGCCACCGTTCATAATTCTTCCATACATGTCACTCTTGACTCATTGCATATCCCGCATTTCACGGAGGCATTCATATAGAGTCATATTTTGTTCTAAGTATCGAGTTGTAATTGTTGAGTTGTAAGAAAATAAAAGTGTGATGATCATCATTTTTAGAGCATTGTCCCAAGTGAGGAAAGGATGATGGAGACTATGATTCCCCCACAAGTCGGGATGAGACTCCGGATGAAAAATAAAAAAAAAGAGAAAAAAAGAGGCCAAAAAAAAGAGAAGGCCCAAACAAAAAAGAAGAAGAAAATAAAAAAAAAATGAGAGAAAAAGAGAGAAGGGACGATGTTACTATCCTTTTACCACACTTGTGCTTGAAAGTAGCACCATGATCTTCATGATAGAGAGTCTCTCATTTTGTCACTTTCATATACTACTGGGAATTTTTCATTATAGAACTTGGCTTTTATATTCCAATGATGGGCTTCCTCAAAATGCCCTAGGTCTTCGTGAGCAAGCGAGTTGGATGCACCCCCACTTAGTTTCTTTTGTTGAGCTTTCATATACTTATAGCTCTAGTGCATCCGTTGCATGGCAATCCCTACTCACTCACACTGATATCTATTAATGGGCATCTCCATAGCCCGTTGATACGCCTAGTTGATGTGAGACTATCTTCCCTCTTTTTGTCTTCTCCACAACCACCATTCTATTCCACATATAGTGATATATCCATGGCTCACGCTCATATATTGCGTGAAGATTGAAAAAGTTTGAGGACAAAAAGTATGAAACAATTGAGTGGCTTGTCATCGGGGTTGTGCATGATTTAAATACTTTGTGTGGTGAAGATAGAGCATAGCCAGACTATATGATTTTGTAGGGATAACTTTCTTTGGCCATGTTATTTTGAGAAGACATAATTCCTTAGTTAGTATGCTTGAAGTATTATTACTTTTATGTCAATATGAACTTTTATCTTGAATCTTTCGGATCTGAATATTCATACCATAATTAAGAAGAATTACATTGAAATTATGCCTAGTAGCATTCCACATCAAAAATTCTGTTTTTATCATTTACCTACTCGAGGACGAGCAGGAATTAAGCTTGGGGATGCTGATACGTCTCGGGGCGCGCCCTCCACCCTCGTGGGCCCCTCGTGGCTCCCCTGACGTACTTCTTCCTCCTATATATATATCCATATACCCTAAAACGATCCGGGAACAGAAGAGATCTGGAGTTCCGCCGCCGCAAGCCTCTGTAGCCAACAAGAACCAGTCGGGAACTTGTTCCGGCACCCTGCCGGAGGGGGGATCCATCTCCGGTGGCCATCTTCATCATCCCGGCGCTCTCCATGACGAGGAGGGAGTAGTTCACCCTCGGGGCTGAGGGTATGTACCAGTAGCTATGTGTTTGATCACTCTCTCTCTCTCTCTCTCTCTCTCGTGTTCTTGATTTGGCACGATCTTGATGTATCGCAAGCTTTGCTATTATAGTTGGATCTTATGTTGCTTCTCCCCTCTACTCTCTTGTAATGGATTGAGTTTTCCCTTTGAAGTAATCTTATCGGATTGAGTCTTTAATGATTTGAGAACACTTGATGTATGTCTTGTCGTGCGTATCTGTAGTGAAAACGGGATATCACGTGATTCCCTTGATGTATGTTTTGGTGATCAACTTGCGGTTTCAGCCCATGAACCTATGCATAGGGGTTGGCACACGTTTTCGTCTTGATTCTCCGGTAGAAACTTTGGGGCACTCTTTGAGGTTCTATGTGTTGGTTGAATAGATGAATCTGAGATTGTGTGATGCATATCATATAATCATACCCACGGATACTTGAGGTAACATTGGAGTATCCAGGTGACATTAGGGGTTTGGTTGATTTGCGTCTTAAGGTGTTATTCTAGTACGAACTCTAGGGCTGTTTTTGACACTTATAGGAATAGCCCAACGGATTGATTGGAAAGAATAACTTTGAGGTGGTTTCGTACCCTACCATAATCTCTTTGTTTGCTCTCCGCTATTAGTGACTTTGGAGTGACTCTTTGTTGCATGTTGAGGGATAGTTATGTGATCCAATTATGTTATTATTGTCGAGAGAACTTGCACTAGTGAAAGTATGAACCCTGTGCCTTGTTTCGTAGCATTGCAATACCGTTTACGCTCACTTTTACCACTTGTTACCTTGCTGTTTTTATATTTTCAGATTACAAAAACCTATATCTACCATCCATATTGCACTTGTATCACCATCTCTTCGCTGAACTAGTGCACCTATACAATTTACCATTGTATTGGGTGTGTTGGGGACACAAGAGACTCTTTGTTATTTGGTTGTAGGGTTGTTTGGGAGAGACCATCTTCATCCTACGCCTCCCACGGATTGATAAACCTTAGGTCATCCACTTGAGGGAAATTTGCTACTGTCCTACAAACCTCTACACTTGGAGGCCAACAACGTCTACAAGAAGAAGGTTGCGTAGTAGACAACAAGAAGCCTAGTTCTTAATTCCCGTAGAAGAGAAGAGGTAGACTCGGATCAGAAGGACATGAGGTAAATGAGTAAAAAGAGCCTTACGTTCCCTTCCACAATCAATTCCCTTATATAACTAAAGCATTTCTAGACTCAACTTCGACCAGTTTGGCTTGGTAATCCTATAGGCAGTCAGGCTCTGATACCAAAGCTGTCAGGACCCCGATCCTAAGTCACACCGATCTAGCATGTAACACATCATATCACTTTGCGGCCTCACGCACGGTATTCCCACGGGTGCCACCTTACCTGGCCCGGGACCGTTTGCGCCTTTTGGCTCACGTATATGATAGTGTCGCTAGCATCCATATGACAGAGAACCCGGGCCGACATGACTAGTCGTGAACCCAAAGTGGCGCTAACTTACGGGGACAGGCATACATGAACCAACATCAAACGTGTCAGTCATTAGCATGTGAATCCGGGCTGTAGCAACTGGGCTAACAGGACTCCGGGAACCCGGGCTATAGCGAGCTAGCAGGACTCTGAAGTTCACCGCGTGACATTTCCCCGAAAGTACAGACACAGGAACGAAGTGGATCACATGCTGGCCAGTCTAAGTGTTCAGGAGCAGTAGTAACTGGGCTAGCAGGACTCTGGTATACCGGGCTGTAGCAGACTACCATGGCTCAGTGGAAGCACTAGACTACATTTCCCCATAAGAGAGGCTACCGAGGATAGACAACTAGGTTGTTGGATCCCACAAATACCAAGCATTTCAATCATACACACAATATGCTCGATATGTGCAAATACAACATGGCATCACAACAAAACTCTACGACTCAAAGTATTTATTCATTAGGCTCCAAGGAGCCAAATATTACAAACATGGGTCTCATGACCCAACATACAGAGCATACAAGCAACAAGCACATTCGGAAGCTTAACTTGTCTGAGTACAGACAACTGCAAAAGAAGAAGGTTGAGAAGCCTGACTATCTACAAAACCCTCCCAAGGGTACAAGATCATAGCTGAGGTAACAAGCTAAACGTGGAAGTCCATTCGGAACTACTAGTGAGACTGACGTCTCTCTGCAAAAACATAAATTAAGCAAACGTGAGTACAAATGTACCCAAAGAAGACTTACATCGTAACTATCTACATATGCATCAGTATCAACAAAGGGGTGGTGGAGTTTGACTGCAGCAAGCCAGCTTTGACTCGGTGGCTATCCTGAACTACGACTGCAAATAACTCTTTGAGGTGGTGCACACGAGTCCACATATTCACCATATCAGTACACCACTATGGATCCGCTCCCGTCTCCCAACGAGAAGGCCATCCATAGCACTCACGCTTATCTTGCGAGTTTTAGAGTATCCACTTCAAGTTATCTATGGACTGCACAGGCAACCCAGAAGTCCTTTACCGCGGACACGGCTATTCGAATAGATGATGTTAACCCTGCAGGGGTGTACTTCTTCACACACGCTCTCGCCACTTACCACCATGTACACGTCGTGTATCTCGGCAACCTTCAAGCGGAAGCCTTGCGAGGGAGTCGGCCACGACCTGACTAACCACACAAGTCTCTAGTCCAGATTTATCGCCTATTCGGTTCCATCTACAAGGAGATCCGGCCGGGGTGTCGCTCATGGCCCCAAACGATGTGTACAGGGTTCCCAAGCCCACCTCGATGGATGGATCTACGCTTGGTACACCGTGCCACGGTGCCTAGTCTGTCCCAAGCCCACCTGTACCGGGTGCCACCTGGTAGACTACTAACACAACCTACAAACACCAGAAACTAGTTGCAACTCCTGGACAGAGATCAGGTTGATTAATAAGTCGAGAAGGGCACTTAAGCATTCCAATGCATGGTAGTAACTGTTCATGGATCACAAACACAGAACTCAGTTCCTGAGGACGGCTGCAATGAGACAACCCACCATGTACTCCTACATGGCCTCTCACCGCTACCTTTACCGAACTGTGTTCACACACTTAGCTCTTAACAGTAGGACATGTTCACTAGATTGCAATTCATCCCCGATGAATCAGACCTGACTCAACTCTAAGAAGTAGCAGGCATAACAAACAAGCATGAATGAGTAGGCACGTCAGGGCTCAAACAACACTTACTCATGCTAGTGGGTTTCATCTATTTACTGTGGTAATGACAGGTCATGCAGAGGAAAGGGGTTCAGCTACCGCAGCATGTAACAGTTGAATCGTTGTTGTCCTAATGCAGTAAAAGAGAGCAGGAGCGAGAGAGTGGGATTGTATCGGAATGAACAAGGGGGTTTTGCTTGCCTGGCACTTCTGAAGATGATATAGCTCTTCATCGGTGTCATCGAACTCATCATCGAAACACATCTATCGAGAGGAACAACCACCGCAAACAAGAGGGAACACAATCAATGCAATGCGACAATATGATGCATGATCATGACATGGCAAAATGAGTGTGTTTGAGCTAATGCAACTGGCAGCAATTTAAATGAAGTTGGTTTGAACCCAAGGTTCAAAATCAAATTCCATATGTAATTGTTTAAATGCCATTTAATTGATTTGACCTGATCAGCAGGCATAAATTCCTCAAACATGCATGAAAATGGTACAGATGGAAAGATTGGATTTTTCTGATCATTTTTCATATATAACTTATTTCATTCTGAGCTACGGTTGAATTTCTATGATTTTTAGAAGTTTAGGACATTTTCTGAAAATAAATAAATAGTTTAGATTTATTTAAAATCCAGAAAAGTGATTAGTGCATCAGCATTACATTAGTGTGACGTCAGCAAGTCAACATGACTTCTCCGGGTCAAACCTGACAGGTGGGACCCGTAGGTTAGTGACACAGCGCTGGCTGGAGTCACAGACAGGTGGGCCCAGTCAGCGCTGACTAGGTCAAAGTCAAAGCCGACACGTGGGGCCACGGGGTTCTCACTATTCTAAATAGAAAATTAGTCTAACCTAAACAGGCATAGGGGCCCACATGGCAGTGGCTCTAGGGGTGTTTAGTTGGCAAGGTTAGCGCTAATGACGGCCACGTCGGCACTTGCCGGAGCCTGGCCGGAGGCGACCAAACGACGGCGGCGCGGCTCGGATTTGAGCTTCGGGTGGTGGTTTGGCGTGCTGAGCACACCGGGGAGGAGCTCTTGCTCGTCCGCATCCAAAGGACCAGATGGAAGGCCGCGGGGTGGCCGGAAGCAGCGCCTTCGTTGAGGTTAGCGGCGGCCGGAGCTATGGGATCGACGGGTTCGGCACTACGGTGATCGATAGGATGAGTTGGTGAGTTCTAAAACTCCCGAGGAAGGCTCTGAGCACATTGGTGTGCTCGTACGCGAGCTGCAGAAACTATGGCCACGAATGCGCCATTGCCGACGGCGAGGAGCTCACGGCTCCGGCGGTTATGGCGGCTAGAGCACGCGTTTGACTGAGAGAAAAGAGGGGAAAGACGTCGGGTTTCACAGTGAGGTCTACAGGGTGGTCAGTGGGCTCGAGGGAGGCCTGGAGCGGACGAAGTAGTGGGGTCGATCTCGGCGAGCCGAGGTTGAAGAAGACGGCGTGGACTTCGCTTCGGGGCGTCTGGCGTAGCTTGACTCGGCGGGAAGGATAGAGAGGTCGTGGCAGAGCCTGGGGAACGTCGGAGAGGTGACGAAGGGCGATGGGCCGCAGCAACAGAGAGCGGCGGCGACGAGCTCCGCTCGGTGGGAGGGGGAGAGGGAGCCAGAGGAGGGGGAGGGCAAGGGAGAGGGGAAGCGAGGGGTCCGGGGGGTGCGTGGTGCTCGTAGCGGCGTCGGGAAGGCAGCAGGCAGGCAGCAGGCACGCACCCCTATCCTCCTGACGAGAGGATAGGGACGACTAGCGTGGCCTGTCGGCTGGGCCGAACTGCTGGGCCGGCTGGTAAGTGGCCCAGGTAAGCTTCTCTCCCCTTTTTCTATTTTGTTTTCTTTTCTATTTCTGTAATTCTGTTTCTGATTTAGTAAAATACTAAACCAATTTATTTTCTTCTGAAAATTAATGTAGGAATTAATTGGATTATTCCAGAGCCCCACAGTAAAAATCAGAATTATTGGACATATATAATATATATAACATATATATATATATATCCAATGCAAATATTTACTGGATTAACTCAAATGGCCAAAACTTAATACTTGTGAGCTCCCAAAAATATTGGTTGGAATTTTAACTCTGGCCAATATTCTTAGAGAAGAACAGGAACATCTTCTTGGGTCAAATTGAAGCAATTTTTATCTTGATCATTTTCAAAATGATTCCCGAGGCTTTCACAAGTCCCCATTTCAAATTCATTGCATTTTAAACATGATACACACATGACTAGCTAGCCCAGAGCAAACCAGAACTAGGAATGTGACATCTTCATAGAATATGTGGGAGCCAATATGAACATCTAGGTTCCACTATTGGTTATTGACCAGAGATGAGTCTCGGTCATGTCTACATAGTTCTTGAACCCGTAGGGTCCGCACGCTTAACGTTCGATGACGATCGGCATTATGAGTTTATGTGTTTTGATGTACCGAAGGTAATTTGGAGTCGTGATCACGGACATAACGAGGAGTCTTGAAATGGCCGAGACATAAAGATTGATATATTGGAAGGCTATGTTTGGACACCGGAAAGGTTTCGGATGAGTTCGGGCATTTTCCGGAGTACGGGGGGTTACCGGAACCCCCTGGGGTGTTAATGGGCCGTAATGGGCCATGGTGGGAGAGCGGACGCGGCGGCCACGGGGGTGGCGCGCGCCCCGCCAGCCCAATCCGAGTGGGGGGGGGGGGCTTTCCTTCTCTCCTTCTCCCACTGCCATCTTCGCATACGCCAACAAGGGAAGGGGGGACCTACTCCTACTGGGAGTAGGACTCCCCCCTTGGGCGCGCCATAGAAAGGGCTGGCCCTCCCCTCCTCCACTCCTTTATATACGGGGGAGGTGGGCACCCCATAGACACACAAGTTGACAGTTGTCTTAGCCGTGTGCGGTGCCCCCCTCTACAGATTTCCACCTCGGTCATATCGTTGTAGTGCTTAGGCGAAGCCCTGCGTCGGTAACTTCATCATCACCATCATCACGCCGTCGTGCCGACGAAACTCTTCCTCGACCTCAGCTGGATCAAGAGTACGAGGGACGTCACCGAGCTGAACTTGTGCAAATCGTGGAGGTGCCGTGCGTTCGGTACTTGATCAGTTGGATCACGAAGACGTTGGACTAAAACAACCACGTTATTTTGAGAAGACATGATTGCTTTGTTAGTATGCTTGAAGTATTATTATTTTTATGTCAATATGAACTTTTGTCTTGAATCTTTCGGATCTGAATATTCATACCACAATTAAGAAGAATTATATTGAAATTATGCCAAGTAGCACTCTGCATCAAAAATTCTTTTTTTATCATTTACCTACTCGAGGACAAGCAGGAATTAAGCTTGGGGATGCCTGATACGTCTCCAACGTATCTATAATTTTTGATTGGTCCATGCTATATTATCTACTGTTTTGGACCATATTGGGCTTTATTTTCCACTTTTATATTACTTTTGGGACTAATCTATTAACCGGAGGCCCAGCCTGTAATTGTCAAGTTTTTGCCTATTTCAGTATTTTGAAGAAACGGAATATCAAACGGAGTCCAAACGGAATGAAACCTTCGGGAACGTGATTTTCTCACCGAATATGATCCAGGAGACTTGGACCCTCCGTTAAGAAAGAAAGGAGGCGGCCACGAGGGTGGAGGGCGCCCCCCCTAGGGCGCGCCTGCCCTCGTGGGCCCCCTTTGCTCCACCGACGCATTCCTTCCTCCTATATATACCTACGCACTTCAACGATCAGATATGGAGCCAAAAACCTAATTCCACCGCCGCAACCTTCTGTACCCCACCATATCCCATCTTGGGGCCTGTTCCGGAGCTCCGCCGGAAGGGGAATCCACCATGGAGGGCTTCTACATCATCACCATAGCCCCTCCGATGAAGGTGAGTAGTTTACCTCAGACCTTCGGGTCCATAGTTAGTAGCTAGATGGCTTCTTCTCTCTTTTTGGATCTCAATACAATGTTCTCCCCTCTCTTGTGGAGATCTATTCGATGTAATCTTCTTTTTTGCGGTGTGTTTGTTGAGACCGATGAATTGTGGGTTTATGATCAAGTTTATCTATGAACAATATTTGAATCTTCTCTGAATTCTTTTATGTATGATTGGCTATCTTTGCAAGTCTCTTCGAATTATCAGTTTGGCTTGGCCTACTAGATTGGTTTTTCTTGCAATGGGAGAAGTGCTTAGCTTTGGGTTCAATCTTGCGGTGTCCTTTCCCAAAGGATGAGGGGCAGCAAGGCACGTATTGTATTGTTGCCATCGAGGATAACAAGATGGGTTTTTATCATATTGCATGAATTTATCCTCTACATCATGTCATCTTCCTTACATGCGTTACTCGCTTTTCTTGAACTTAATACTCTAGATGCATGCTGGATAGCGGTCGATGAGTGGAGTAATAGTAGTAGATGTAGGCAGGAGTCGGTCTACTTGTCTCGGACATGATGCCTATATACATGATCATACCTAGATATTCTCATAACTATGCTCAATTCTGCCAATTGCTCAACAGTAATTTGTTCACCCACCATAGAAATACTTATGCTCTTGAGAGAAGCCACTAGTGAAATCTATGGCTCCCAGGTCTATTCTCATCATATCAATCTTCCATCACTTTATTATTGCTTTGCTTTTTACTTTGCTTTTATTTTACTTTGCATCTTTATACAAAAATACCAAAAATATTATCTATCATCTCTATCGATCTCACTCGTAAGTGACCGTGAAGGGATTGACAACCCCTAATCGCGTTGGTTGCGTGGAGCTATTTGTTTTGTGTAGGTATGAGGGACTCACGCGTAGCCTCCTACTAGATTGATACCTTGGTTCTCAAAAACTGAGGGAAATACTTACTCTACTCTGCTGCATCACCCTTTCCTCTTCAAGGAAATCTAACGCTGTGCTCAAGAAGTAGCAATACATGAGCTATTCGAGCATACAAAACAGAATTTCATTTGAAGGTTTAGAGTTTGGCACATGGAAATTTACTTGGAACGGCAGGTAGATACCGCATATAGGAAGGTATAGTGGACTCATATGACATAACTTTGGGGTTTAAGGGATTGGATGCACAAGCAGTATTCCCGCTTAGTACAAGTGAAGGCTAACAAAAGACTGGGAAGCGACCAACTAGAGAGCGACAACAGTCATGAACATGCATTAAAATTAATGAACATTGAGTACAAGTATGAGTAGGGTATAATCCACCATGAACATAAATATCGTGAAGGCTATGTTGATTTGTTTCAACTACATGCGTGAACATGTGCCAAGTCGGGTCACTTAAATCATTCAAATGAGGATACCACCCCATCATACCACATCACAACCATTTTAATAGCATGTTGGCACACAAGGTAAACCATTATAACTCATAGCTAATCAAGCATGGCATAAGCAACTATGATCTCTAATTGTCATTGCAAACATGTTTATTCATAATAGGCTGAATCAGGAATGATGAACTAATCATATTTACAAAAACAAGAGAGGTCGAGTTCATACCAGTTTCTCTCATCTCAGTCAGTCCATCATATATCGTCATAATTGCCTTTCACTTGCACGATCGAACGATGTGAAAATAATAAGAGTGCACGTGCATTGGACTAAGCTGGAATCTGCGAGCATTCGATAAACAGGAGAAGACCGGGCAATATGTGCTCTTGGTTAAATCAACAATAATGCATATAAGAGCCACTTCAAAAATTTAATCATGGTCTTCTCCTATCGACCCCCAAAGAAAAGAAAATAAATAAAACTATTTACACGGGAAAGCTCCCAACAGGCAAAAGAAGAACAGGAAATCTTTTTGGGTTTTCTTTTTAATTATTACTACTACAACAAGAAAAGTAAACGAACTAAAAGCTACAACTAAGTTTTTTGTTTTTCTTAAGGTTTATTAAACACATAAGAAGAAAGCAAGAAAAAGGAAAATAAACTAGCATGGATATTACAGTGAAAGAGTATGAGCACAGACAACTAGCAATGAGTGTGTGAACATGAATGTAATGTCGGTAATAAATACGTACTCCCCCAAGCTTAGGCTTTTGGCCTAAGTTGGTTTATTGCCACGGATGGCCTGGCAGATATCCAAAGTTACAATCGGGGTCGTACTGAGATGAAGAAGACTCTGATTGCCACTGGTTGGCAATCATCTCCGGATCCCACTGGTAATTAGGCTGTCGTGGAGGTTCAAATTGTGGTTCCGGCTCTGTGGCTGATGTAGGGTTCCGGTAGGCGTGAATGGCTGCCGGTGAATGAGATCTGAGACACTGCAGATAAATCAAACAAGGAAGGAGCAGGCAAGGTAATAGTCTCAGGGTGATGTTTATCAAAGAACAATTTGTATTTAAGCGCCCCTTCCCTATTCTTAACAATAAAGTCATGTGCTGCCATACTCTTATAATCTAAATAAACAGTGGGCATCAATTTTTCTTCTTTTTCATAGTGCCTAATAGGTATGTTATAATATGCAGCAAGGCATGAAGCATAGACACCTCCAAAGATGGGGCCCTTAAATGACGTTCAGACTTAACCGTTTGGCAATAATACCGCCCATACTAACAGTATTATCATAGAATAAACCATGGAACAAAAATAATAATATCAGGAATACTAAGGTTTCCACAGTTTCCGCGACCAATTAAGCAACGACTAGCAAATATTGCAAAATAGCGTAAAATAGGAAAATGTATTCTAGTGATTCTTGCATCGGAAACCTTCCTAGTTTCCCCTACAGTAATAGTGTCAATAAACCCGTCCACATCTTTACGATGTGGTTCTTCTAAGCTACCCTCGAAAGGTATTTTGCAAACCTTGCAAAATTCATCTAGTGACATCTTCTTAACCACATCATATAAATGAAACTCTACTGAAGGAGGTGATTCCTTAGGATAATAGTAGAAGTTTTGCACAAAAGTATTGGTGAGTAAGAGATACTGTTCGCGTTGGTCGTGGAGGAAGTCGGTGAGGCCTGCATTCTCAGCCAATTCATAAAAATCATCATAAATCGGCTGCTCTCAAAGAAATCATTGGAAGGCCATTCACACGGCCGGACCTCCGTAGTCTTGAAGCAAATTATATTTGGGCCTCTCTCGCTTCTTCACTTTGCTTTTCCTTGAGCTTTCGATGAGCCCCTCAAAAATCTCTTCATTATTTCCTGAAAAATTCTGAAATTTTTAGTAACTTCAAATAAAAGTGAACCAAGCTCAACAAAATTGATAGCAACTACTCCTACAAGTGCATAGAGACTATATCATGCATTAGAACTACTTGGAATCATATAAATTTGACATGCAGGCCAAAGAACATGGTCACCTAGGCAGCACAAATTTGCAATGAATAGAGCACTTGAACAAAAACTAATTGGACCAATAGAGGAGTCACATACCAAGGAAGAATCTCCCCAAGCAGTTTTGTGAGAGGTGCTTTGAGCAAGGAGATCCAAAATCGCAGCAAAATGAGCTAGAACTCGTGCTTGAGCTGGATAGTGATTTTTTTTGGGAGGAAGAAGAAGTGTGTGGGTGCAGGAATAAGTGGAGGGGAGCCACCATGGGCCCATGAGGCAGGCGCGCCACAGAGGGGTGGGCGCGCCTGGACCTCGTGGCTGTGTGCTTGCTCCCCCTGCTGTGTTCTCAGTGCCAGATGTTCTCAAATATTCCAGAAAAAATCATATTCCATTTTCAGGGCATTTGGAGAACTTTTATTTTCGGGGTATTTTTATGTTGCATGGATAATTCAGAAAGCATGTAAAAAATACTATTTTTACTTTATTTCAACTAAATAACAGAAAGTAAAAGGAGGGTACAGAAGGTTGTGCCTTCTAGTTTCATCCATCTCATGCTCATCGAAAGGAATCCACTAACAAGGTTGATCAGGTCTTGTTAACAAACTCATTCCGTATAACATGGAACCGGAGAAATTTTGAATAACACTATGTTACCTCAACGGGGATATGCACATCCCCAATAATAAGAATATCATATTTCTTCTTGACAGTAGGAAGAGGAAATTCAAAACATCCAAAAAATAATCGATGGAATTTTTCCAATAGAATTGATACTGTGGACTTGAGGTTGTTTCCTCGGAAAGTGTACCGTATGCTCATTAGCATTAACATGAAAAGTGACATTGCCTTTGTTGCAATCAATAACAGCCCCTGCAGTATTCAAAAAAGGTCTTCCAAGAATAATAGACATACTATCGTCCTCGGGAATATCAAGAATAACAAAGTCCGTTAAAATAGTAACATTTGCAACCACAACAGGCACGTACTCACAGATACCAACAGGTATAGCAGTTGATTTATCCGCCATTTGCAAAGATATTTCAGTAGGTGTCAACTTATTCAAGTCAAGTCTACGATATAAAGAGAGAGGCATAACACTAACACCGGCTCCAAGATCACACAGAGCAGTTTTAACATAATTTCTTTTAATAGAGCATGGTATAGTTGGTACTCCTGGATCTCCTAGTTTCTTTGGTATTCCACCCTTAAAAGTGTAATTAGCAAGCATGATGGAAATTTCAGCTTCCGGTATCTTTCTTTTATTAGTAATAATTCCTTTCATGTACTTATCATAAGGATTCATTTTGAGCATATCAGTTAAACGCATACGCAAGAAGATAGGTCTAATCATTTCAGCAAAGCGCTCAAAATCCTCATCATCATTTTTCTTGGATGATTTGGGAGGAAAAGGCATGGGTTTCTGAACCCATGGTTCTCTTTCTTTACCGTACTTCCTAGCAACAAAGTCTCTCTTATCATAACCCTGATTCTTTGATTGTGGGTTATCAAGATCAACAACAGGTTAAATTTCTACATCATTATCATTACTAGGTTGAGCATCATCATGAACATTATCATTAATATTATCACTAGGTTCATGTTCATTACCAGATTGTGTTTCAAAGATCGTAAATAGAAATATCATTTGGATTCTTAGGTGTTTCAGCAATAGGTTCACTAGAAGCATGCAAAGTACTATCATTTTTATTTTTCTTCTTTTTAGAAGGATTAGGTGCATCAATATTATTTCTCTGAGAATCTTGCTAAATTCTCTTAGGATGGACTTCAGGATACAAAGGTTCCTGAGTCATTTTACCAGTTCTAGTAGCCACTCTAACAGCATAATCATTATTCTTACTATTCAATTCATTGAGCAAATCATTTTGAGCTTTAAGTACTTGTTCTACTTGAGTGGTAACCATAGAAGCATGTTTACTTATGAGTTTAAGTTCACCTTTAACTCTAGACATATAATCACCCAAGTGTTCAATCATATAAGCATTTTGTTTTAATTGTCTACCAAAATAAGCATTGAAGTTTTCTTGTTTAACAATAAAGTTGTCAAACTCATCTAAGCATTGTCGAGCAGACTTATAACGAGGGATATCACCTTCATCAAATCTATAGAGAGAATTTACCTTTACTACCTATGCCGGGTTATCAAGACCATGAGTTTCTTCAATAGGTGATGGATTAAGATCATATGTTTCTTCAACAGGCGGTAAATTAAGACCATGTATTTCTTCAATAGGAGGTAAATTCTTAACATCTTCAGCTTTAATACCCTTTTCTTTCATAGATTTCTTTGCCTCTTGCATATCTTCGTGTCGAGAAATAGAACACCCCTATTCTTCGGAGTTGGTTTAGGAATAGGCTCAGAGTTGGCTCGGGAAGTGTCCAATTATTTTCATTTGTCAACATATTATTCAATAAAATTTCAGCTTCATCCGTGTTCTTTCCCTAAAAATAGAACCAGCACAACTATCCAGGTAATCTCTGGAAGCATCGGTTAGTCCATTATAAAAGATATCGAGTATTTCATTTTTCTTAAGAGGATGATCAGGCAAAGCATTAAGTAATTGGAGAAGCCTCCCCCAAGCTTGTGTGAGACTCTCTTCTTCAATTTGCACAAAATTATATATGTCCCTTAAAGCAGCTTGTTTCTTATGAGCAGAGAAATATTTAGCAGAGAAGTAATAAATCATATCCCGGGGACTACGCACACAACCAGGATCAAGAGAATTAAACCATATCTTGGCATCACCCTTTAATGAGAACGAAAATATTTAAGGATATAAAGGTAGCGAGTTCTCTCATCATTAGTGAACAGGGTGGCTATATCATTTAATTTAGTAAGATGTGCCACAACAGTTTCAGATTCATAGCCATAAAAAGGATCAGATTCAACCAAAGTAATTATATCAGGATCAACAGAGAATTCATAATCCTTATCAGTAACACAGATCGGTGACACATAACTAGCTCCAATTCATCAATGTAATGTAGGCATGTATTCCGAATATAGTCATACGTGCTTATGGAAAACAAGTTGCATGACATCTTTTGTCCTACCTTCCCGTGGCAGCGGGGTCCTAGTGGAAACTAAGGGATATTAAGGCCTCCTTTTAATAGAGTACCGGACCAAAGCATTAACACATAGTGAATACATGAACTCCTCAAACTAAGGTAATCACCGGGAGTGGTCCTGATTATTGTCACTTGAGGTTGCGGATCATAACACGTAGTAGGTGACTATAGACTTGCAAGATAGGATCAAGAACTCACATATATTCATGAAAACATAATAGGTTCAGATCTGAAATCATGGCACTTTCGGGCCCTAGTGACAAGCATTAAGCATAGCAAAGTCATAGCAACATCAATCCCAGAACATAGTGGATACTAGGGATCAAACCCTAACAAAACTAACTCGATTACATGATAAATCTCATCCAACCCATCACCGTCCAGCAAGACTATGATGAATTACTCATGCACGGCGGTGAGCATCATGAAATTGGTGATGGAGGATGGTTGATGATGATGACGGCAACGGATTCCCCTCTCCGGATCCCGTACGGACTCCAGATCAGCCCTCCCGAGAGGTTTTAGGGCTTGGCGGCGGCTCCGTATCGTAAAACGCGATGAATCCTTCTCTCTGAGTTTTTTCTCCACGAACACGAATATATGGAGTTGGAGTTGAGGTCGGTGGAGCATCAGGGGGCCCACGAGACATGGGGTGCGCCCATGGGGGCAGGCGCGCCCTCCACCCTCGTGGACAGATGGAGGCCCCCCTGACGTGGATTCTTCTTCCAGTATTTTTAATATTTTCCAAAAATAAGTTCCGTGGAGTTTCAGGTCATTCCGTGAACTTTTGTTTCTGCACATAAATAACACCATGGCAATTCTGCTGAAAGCAGCGTCAGTCCGGGTTAGTTCCATTCAAATCATGCAAGTTAGAGTCCAAAACAAGGGCAAAAGTGTTTGGAAAAGTAAATACGACGGAGACGTACCAGAAGGGCCTTTCTTTTACTTTATGCCATTTTTATTTTGAACTTGAGTCTCCATCTTCTCTTACAAAAAGCACCAACTAGGAGGCAATACGATCGTGCTTAAGTATTGGGTGTGGCTAATATTCGAGTGTGTTTCATGAATGGATCAATGTTTGAGCATGATGGGCTGGGGATAACTTATTCTAGCATTGATATTTTGAAAGATATGGTTGCCTGTTCATATGCCTGAGTATCTAAATTATTATATCAAAACTAGACTATTGCTTTGAATCACATAAAAGTCCAAATGTCCATGCTATAAAGAAAAGAATATGATATGACTTGATAAACAACACTCCACATCAAAAAATCTGGTTTTTATCACTTACCTACTCGAGAACGAGTAGGATTTAAGCTTGGGGATGCTGATACGTCTCCAACGTATCTATAATTTTTGATTGTTCCATGTTGTTTTATTATCAATCTTGGATGTTTCATAATAATTTTATAGTCATTTTATATCATTTTTTGGTACTAACCTATTGACATAGTGCCAAGTTCCAGTTTCTGTTTTTTCCATGTTTCTTACATCGCAGGAAATCAATATCAGACGAAGTCCAAATGGAACGAAACTTCACGATGATTTTTTGTGGACCAAAATAAAGAAGTTGGGCCCTGGTTGCACCTGGGGGGAGTCCCGAGGAGGGGACAACCCACCAGGGAACGCCAGGAGGCCCAGGCACGCCCTGGTGGGTTGTGCCCACCTCGGGTGCCCCCCTGACTGCCTCTTTGCTCTATAAATACCCCAAAAATCCCAGAACCCTAGGGGAGTCGACGAAATATTTATCCAACCTCCGCAGAGTCCAGAACCACCAGATCCAATCTAGACACCATCTCGGATGGAGTTCACCACCTCCATTGGTGCCTCTCTGATGATGTGTGAGTAGTTCTTTGTAGACCTTCGGGTCCGTAGTTAGTAGCTAGATGGCTTCCTCTCTCTCTCTGAATTCTCAATGCAATGGTCTTTTGGAGATCCATACGATGTAACTCTTTTGCGGTGTGTTTGTTTGGATCGATGAACTTGAGTTTATGATCAGTTATATCTTTTTATATCCATGAAAGTTATTTGAGTTTCTTTGATCTCTTATAGCCTCGTATTTCTTCTCCGATATTTTGGTTTTGTTTGGCCAACTTGATCTATTTATCTTGCAATGGGAACAGGTGCCCAGTAGTGGGTTCGATCTTACGTTCCTGATCCAAGTGACAGAAAGGGAACCGACACGTATGTATCGTTGCTACTAAGGATAAAAATATGGGACCTATATCTACCGCCATAGATAAACGGATCTTGTCTACATCATGTCATCATTCTTATTGCATTACTCCAATTTTTCATGAACTTAATACACTAGATGCATCTTTGGATAGCGATCCAATGTGTGGAGTAATAGTAGTAGATGCAGGCAAGAGTCGGTCTACTAATCTTGGACGTGATGCCTATTTAATGATCATTGCCTGGATATCGTCATAATTATTTTAAGTTCTATCAATTGCCCAACAATAATTTGTTTACCCACTGTTTGCTATTTTCTCGAGAGAAGCCACTAGTGAAACCTACGACCCCCAGGTCTTCTTTCTCATATATTTGCTTGCGATCTATTTTTCCTTTGCACTTTTATTCAGATCTATTAAACCAAAATACAAAAATACTTTGCTGCACTTTATTTTATTTGTGATCTATTATTTCAATCTATTATAACTTTTTCCCGTCCATGCACCGTTTCTGGCGCCGTACCCCAAAAGGGATTGACAACCCCTTTAACACATCGGGTTGCGAGTGGTTGTTATTTGTGTGTAGGGGCTGTTTACGTTGTGTTGCTTGGTTCTCCTACTGGTTCGATAACCTTGGTTTCATATCTAAGGGAAATACCTACCACCGCTGTGCTGCATCATCCCTTCCTCTTTGGGGAAATACCAATGTAGCTTCAAGCGACATCAGCCTATATTTACAAGAAAGTGAGTGGGAGCTCTGTAGCATTTCAGATATTATATGTGGATGACATATTGTTGATCGGAAATCATATTGAATTTCTAGATAGCATAAAAGGATACTTGAATAAGAATTTTTCAATGAAAGAGCTCGGTGAAGCTGCTTATATATTGGACATCAAGATCTATAGAGATAGATCAAGAAGCTTAATTGGACTTTCACAAAGCACATACCTTGATGAAGTTTTGAAGAAGTTCAAAATGGATCAGTCAAAGAAAGGGTTCTTGCCTGTGTTACAAGGTGTGAAGTTGAGTCATTGTCAATGCCCGACCACTGTAGAAGATAGAGAGAAAGTGAAAGTCATTCCCTTTACCTCAGCCATAGGTTCTATCATGTATGCAATGCTCTATACCAGACCTGATGTGTGCCTTGCTATTAGCTTAGCATGGAGGTACCAAAGTAATCCAGGAGCGGATCACTTGACAGCGGTCAAGAACATCCTGAAATACCTGAAAAGGACTAGAGATATATTTCTCATTTATGGAGGTGACAAAGAGCTCATCGTAAATGGTTACGTCGATGCAAGCTTTGACACTGATCCGGATGACTCTAAGTCACAAACGAGATACATATTTATATTGAATGGTGGAGCTGTCAGTTGGTGCAGTTCCAAGCAAAGCATCGTGGCGGGATCTACGTGTGAAGCGGAGTACATACCTGCTTCAGAAGCAGCAAATGAAGGAGTCTGGATGAAGGAGTTCATATCCGATCTAGGTATAATACCAAGTGCATCAGGTCCAATGAAAATCTTTTGTGACAATAGTAGAGCAATAGCCTTGGCGAAGGAATCCATATTTCACAAGAGAACCAAACACATCAAGAGATGCTTCAATTCCATCCACGTTCAAGTCAAGGAGGGAGACATAGAGATTTGCAAAATACATATAGGTCTGAATGTTACAGACCCGTTGACTAAGCCTCTCTCATGAGCAAAACATGATCAGCACCAAGACTCCATGGGTGTTAGAATCATTACTATGTAATCTAGATTATTGACTCTAGTGCAAGCGGGAGACTGAAGGAAATATGCCCTAGAGGCAATAATAAAGTTGTTATTTATATTTCCTTATATCATGATAAATGTTTATTATTCATGGTAGAATTGTATTAACGGGAAACTTAGTACATGTGTGAATACATAGACAAACATAGTGTCCCTAGTATGCCTCTACTTGACTAGCTCATTAATCAAAGATGGTTAAGTTTCCAAACCATAGACATGTGTTGTTGATAATCCCCAAGTGCAAGGAATCATCGTAGCAATTTCCAAAGGTGGAAGTGATAAGTATGGAGTGTCGAACCCACAAGGAGCTAAAGGTAAGATCAATATTCTCTCAAGCCCTATCTACCAATCGACACGACTCTCACGATAATCGAACGTTTGCTTCCAACTAGCTATAAAACTATGTTGTGGGTATGAAGAGGATAACTTTGTATGATATCGGAGAGCTAAAATATAAAAGTAGGTGTTGTTATCATAAAGTTAGAATATATTACTAAATATTATAAATAGCGAGTGTGGAATAATGGTGGATCGGTGTGCGGAATTGTCCTAGGCAATTATTAACAAGACCGGTAGTCGTCATTGCAATTTCATATGAGGGAAAGGCATAAGCTAACATACTTTCTCTACTTGGATCATATGCACTTATGATTGGAACTCTAGCAAGCATCCGCAACTACTAAAGATCATTAAGGTAAAACCCAACCATAGCATTAAAGCATCAAGTCCTCTTTATTCCCATACGCTACAATCCCTCTTACTCGGGTTTGTGTTTCAATCACTCACCAACCCACTATAAGCGAATCATGAACGTATTGCAACACCCTACAGCGGGAATCCCTCACGCTTGCGCGACACAGAGGGCACCATAGGATAGCACCAAAATAAAACATACAACTTGTAACATCCCAAATTTTCAATTTGGAATGTTATACATTAAGTCATCATGCATATCATATTTTCTTGCATTTTCCGATCCTAGAAAATTTCACGGAACTCAAGGACCCTCGGAGAGAGTTGGAGATTTCATTATTTTCATATTTGGGTTTTCTCAAATTTTGAAAATAGGATCAGTTGGATTTATTTATTTATCTTCAAATATTTTTCCAATAAAAAAATAAGAGAGGGAATAATATGACTTTCCCAACATTTAGGAAAAATGAAGATTGAATAAATAAATCAAATTTTGGTTTTTTCGAAGTTTATTTGCTTTAGGGAAAAAAATGAGTATTCTAAAAATATGCATTTTTGGCCCCGTATTAAAGTTCATTTTGTTCGACTCATTTTTAGGAGTTGGGGAAAATTTATTTTGTTTAATTTGGAGTTCGTTTAGATTTATTTTAATTCGTTTTCATTGTTTAAACCCCCCGCGCCCGCTTTGGGCTAAGGGCCCACTGCCCAACCGCCAGGCCCAGCCCCTTCCTCGCGCGCTCCCACGGGAGGAGTCCCTCGCCGTCGCCGCCTCGAGTCCGGCTCACACGCCCGCCGCTGCCCCTCCCCAAGCAACCCCACCCCTCCCTCCTTATAAGCCGCCCCCTCTCTCCTCCCACCCAGCGCCGCCTTAACCCGCCTGAGCCGCTGAGCCGCCGCCGCCAAGACTGACGTCATTGTGCCAGGCGCCACACTGACCCCGCCCACCGAGCCCACCCGACCTCACGGAGCCCGGAGCCCGCCGGCGACCTCGCCAAGGTAGCCACCGCGTCACCCCGGTCCGGTTTTGTTTTTAAAAACCCGTCCGGTTTTTCTTTCGTTGTTCGGTTTTTTTTAAACCCTAGATTGGTTTATTTTTTTTTCCGGATTAGTTAATTAGTGAACGTTCACCGATCCGTTCGTTCTAACGAACGCGTCCGCCGGTTAGTTTCCGGTTAACGAACGACCGTTCGTTTAACCGTTCGTCGTTTTTCTTTTAAATCGGATTTAATCCGTTATTTTCCGATTTCGATTTCCGATCCAATCTTCGAATCAGTTTATTTTCTCGCCGTTTATCGGAATCGTGATTCAAGCTACCGGAGTTTCGTTTCAAACCGCCGTTCCGACTAATCCACTTAAACAAAGTTTTGCTACTGTAAAATTTGACATAGTTTCAAATTGCTAAAACCGAGTCGTTTTCTTTTCGACGTTTGACTTTCGTTGCTTTATTTGATTCGATTCTTTTTGCACCGTGGTTCTTAAGCTGAATTTTCTGGTTAGATTTTCTATCCGAGATTTCCTGTGCATTAGATGAGTACTTATTGTATGCTTGTTGTTTGTCTGCGTTAGATCACCTTGAGTGCGCCGCTTGTTACTTCGAGTCTCTAGGTTTTGCGGATCGTCAGCAAGGCAAGTAACACTTGATCATACCTTTTCTACTACCCAGTTTTATGCATTAGCTTTATTCCTCAAAACACTTGCGTGTTTAGGATCTAATTAAATTGTGGGATGGGAAGTAGATTGAGGTAGTACCTATTACTGCTTTTACTTATGAAACCTTGGGAGTTACTTCTACGTTTGCCTATTATGCCGTGCTATGCCAGTAGACGTGGATTGGGTGAGTGAATATCCATGACAGATGTGAGATGGTAAAATAATGGTTTATCTAAGGTGGCAACTTAAACACACATCTGGGTGGATTGAGGCACCTGGTTTCTATCAGGACTTGCTCTGTATTTCTTGGACCGCCACCCGTGCTCTAAGGGATCATAAGATTATTCAAACTAGAAACTTCCGTGTGCAGCAGCCACAAGCCATTATGGGCTCGACATAGCTGAGTAAGTTGTGCGAACTCTTACGGGTAGGCTAGCTGATGTAGGGGATGTAGGTTGGTACGGTCTACCCACATGTAAGGTGCTAAGCGCACGAAAGACCTGTGTCTCGGTCATCCGCCTCTCAAACACCATGTTGTGCGAGAACCAAACGGAGGCGATCGAGTCTTGTGGGGAAAAGTCATAAACCTCTGCAGAGTGTAAAACTAATCATGATTAGCCGTGTCCCGGTTATGGACGTCTTGAGTATCTAGTACTTGAATATCATGTGAATCTCATCATGTTACTTCTAATTAATGTTATTGGGTTTTTAATGAGTACTTTTAATTGGGATTGAGGATGCTTGTCAACCATTCTCAATGTTTAACAACCACCATGATAGTTAAACAAAATTATTCCTTTGCAAGAGGGAAAAATTAGCTTTATGCAAAATCAGAATCAGAGAGCTTTTCCACTAGCCACATATGCATGTAGTATAGGCTTATTCCTTCATTTCTCTCTATGTGTTACATTGCCAAAGCATATTCCATGTGTCAATTCGTTTGGGCTGCAACTTTCATGTTGCAGACTTTTCGCATTTGACGAGTAAGGTGTTAGGTCGTGGTTCTATACTCGGTGATGCCGATGGAGTTGATGGACTCACTTATCTTCCAAGCCTTCCGCTGTTATCGTTATTAGATGGCCTTAAGCCATATTTATTGTAATAAGTCCCTTTTGGACAATGCTTTGTAATGAGTGTGTGATTGCTACTCGCTATAAACCCTTCGGCATCGTGGTGTCAAGACATCGATCCAGTGGATGACACTGAGCACAGAGACTTGATCCATTCGGGTATGGTCGCTACAGAGATGGTATCAGAGCACACGCTGAATATAGGACACGACCACTAAGTCAAAGCCATAGATCACTACTCTCTTCCCATTTTCTAACTCCTCATCTTTTCTACTCTTTTAGGATGAAGGACGCCAAGATCAAGTACGCCCAACCAGATGAAGGCACACCTTTTGGATTTCACTTGAAGGAAGTCACCAAGTACTTGAACATTGGACTACCAAGTTTCATCGGGACTTTCAACGCCACTCTGCTCAAGAGGAGCGCCGAAGATTCAAGCTCACGCTCGGGAAGGACATTCGCCCCAATCACCAAGCCTATAGATAGTGTTTTCGATTGCACCAACCTCGAGTGCAGGAAAGAGCATGGCAGCTCATATCACCATGGGACGCATTGGAGAAGTTTATCAAGAAGACCTCAAAGACACCATCTATCAGATTTGTGGACGCCGAGATGAACAATGGGAGATAGTCGGCACCAAGAAGGATAGATCCATTGCAGCTTTCATCCAGGAGTTAAACCAGCACATTCGACGCCAGGAGAACCAGATGTGCAATGATATGTTAGAGTTGAAGAATGCAAAGGGAAGGAGCATCGAACTTGAAGAAGAACTAAAGTCTACACGCAAGGACTACATGGACGAGATCGTAGCTCTAGCAAGACACAATAACGATCTTAAGTACGAGATCGAAGAACTCAAGCAGAAATTGGCGCTCAAGAATGAAGACAAGTACGTCGGCTGCCCGAGCAACTACATCATCATCGACGACACCGATTCGGATCCAAGTGAACCCGACTTTCAAGACGTTGGAGCGGAGACATCATGGAGTCTTCCACCTGTTCAAATTAGTAGATGACCCCCACATATTAGTAGTATTACCTCCATGTAAACATTATAGTACACGCACTTTTGCGATAGATTAGATCGTTGTAAGCCCTTGTTTGAATTGAATGAAGTGATTTTGTGTGCATTTGCTCATATACATTGGGTAGTGTTTCTCCTTAGACCCCACTCTATTCTTAATTCTCGTCTTTTCTAAACCCATCAGATGCCTCCGAGACGCGACCCCGGGTTTGTTTTCCCGCCAGAGATCACCCAGTTGATTTAGCAGCAGAACACTTTGATTCAAACATTGGTGCAGAACCAAGGCAACAACAACAACAACAATCCACCACCTCCACCCCCTGCGGATCACTTGACTCGTTTCCTTAGGCTGAATCCGCCGGTGTATTCCAGTAGCACCGAGCCGATTGTAGCAGATGATTGGCTCCGCAAGATAGGAAGGGAGTTGACCACTGCAGGATGCACAGATGGAGAAAAAGTGAAGTTTGTTACACACCAGCTTGAAGGACCAGCAGCAGCATGGTGGGAAAACTTTACAGCCACTTACCCTTAGACACTGTCACATGGGATCAGTTTCAGCAAGCTTTCCGCACTGCCCATGTTTCAGCAGGAGCTATGGCCATGAAGAAGCGTGAGTTTCGCAACTTACGCCAAGGAGGAAGGACAGTTGGCACAAGATGTGGATGATTTTAGTAAGTTAGCACGTTATGCCCCAGATGACGTTGCTACAGATGCGGCTAAGCAGGAGAAGTTTCTGGAAGGACTGAATGATGAGTTCAGCATGCAGATGATGGTAGCAAGTTTCAATAACTACCAGGAGTTGGTAGACCGAGCCCTCATGATTGAAGGAAAGCAGCAGCAAATTGAGAACCGCAAGAGGAAGTATGGGCAGGGAAAGTATAACTCTGGAGCTCAGCAGAAGCCTCGTTATACCCCTAAACAAGGAATTCAGTTTCAGCATACCCATGGAGGAGGTAATTCGCACAACCATAATGGCACCAAGAATGGGAACGGGAATGGAGGAAGCAATGGACAGAACCGCACCAACCCGTCAACACCATCCAAGGTAGACCTGAGTCACATCACTTGTTTTAAGTGCCGCAAGACTGGACATTATGCAAATGACTGTCCCGTGAAGGCCGTAATGGAAATGGCAATGGAAGCTCGGAAAGAAGCCAAACCCTTTTAACAGGGGATGTGAACCACATTGATGTGGAGGAGGTTGAAGATCAGCCCGATGCAAAGAATCGGTAAGTTTTTGGTTAAGTCATTTATCGCAGTTGTTCTTTTCGACATTGGTGCATCGCATTCATACATATCAAGGGATTTGTGGATAAGTACAAATTACCAACCCAAGCCCTTAGGTCACCCATGCTAGTAACCTCACCCGAGCAGAATACATGGCTAGTAAATGGTGTGATCGACCGCCATTAAGGATTGGACACTATGTTTTCCCTTAGACCTAATAGTTCGGAATCCCAAGGATTGGATGTGATATTAGGAATGGATTGGTTATCAAGTATGGAGGGAACATAGATTGCACCACTAAGTCAATTTTGCTCACCACACCGAAGGAAGAAGGATCCACACGCATTATCCAAGACGAGCCGAGGAGAGCGCAAGCAAATTGCCTATCAGGAGTTGTGCAGGAAGAAGTACCGGTGGTGAAGGATTTTTTTGATGTATTTCCGGAAGAGTTGCCAGGAATGCCACCAGATAGAGACATTGAGTTTTTGATTGAACTTTTGCCAGGAACAGGTCCAATATCAAAGCGACCATACAGGATGCCCGCACAGGATTTGGTGGAAATCAAGAAGCAGATTAAGGAACTATTGGATAAAGGTTTTATACGCCCAAGTTCTTCACCTTGGGGATCACCCGCATCGTTAGTGGAGAAGAAGGATGGATCGTTAAGGATGGTTGTTGATTATCATGGATTGAATGAAGTAACAATCAAGAACAAGTACCCACTACCAATGATAAATGATCTCGTTTGATCGCTTTGCAAGGAGCTAAAGTGTTTTCCAAGATCGATTTGCGATCGTGGTACCATCGCTTGGAGATTCGGGAGCGTGACATACCTAAGACAACATTTACCACGAGATATGGATCTGTATGAGTACACCGTTATGTCATTTGGACTGACTAACGGCCAAATTTATTTCATCAACACGATGAACAAAGTGTTTATGGAGTTTTTGGATAAGTTCGTCGTGGTGTTCATTGATGATATTTTGATTTTCTCAAGAATGAAGAGGAACATAAGGAACATTTGCGATTGGTTTTGGAGAAACTGAGGGAACACCAGTTATATGCCAAGTTCAGCAAATGTGAGTTTTGGCTAAAGGAAGTGGGATTTCTTGGACATGTTATATCCGGAGAAGGAATAGCAGTTGACCCCACAAAGGTTGAGACCAGAACCAAATGGGAAGCACCAACGACAGTTGGAGAGATTCGAGTTTCCTTGGACTCGCAGGATACTACCGAAGATTCATTGAGAATTTCTCAAGGATTGCAAAGCCTATGATGGAATTGTTGAAGAAGGATACCAAGTTCATATGGACTGAGGACTGCGAGGCAAGTTTTCAGGAGTTGAAGAGAAGGTTGGTTACCTCACCAGTGTTAATATTGCCGGATCAGACCAAGGATTATGAGGTGTATTACACGCTTCACGCCGAGGACTTGGAGCAAGTGCTTATGCAGGAAGGAAGAGTTGTTTCATATGCTTCACGACGGCTTAAGCCTCATGAGTTGAATTATGCCACACATGATTTGGAATTAGCAGCCGTTGTGCATGCATTGAAGACATGGAGACATTTTCTCATTGGAAATCATTGTGAAGTGTACACGGATCACAAGAGTTTGAAGTACATTTTCACACGTATGAATTAAATCTCGCAGGAGGAGATGGTTAGAGCTTATCAAGGACTATGATATGAGATTGCATTATCACCCCGGAAAGGCTAACGTTGTAGCAGACGCATTGAGCCGTAAGAGCCACGTCAATGCCCTAATGATGGGAGGAATACCCAATGAGTTAGCCGAGGACCTCCGAGAGGCTATGTAGCAGCATTGGAGATTCAGTCTACACTGATGGACAAAATCAGAGAAGCTCAAAAGGCAGATAAGGAAGTTGCCTCTATAAAGGAGAAAATGAGCAAAGGAAAAGCTAAAGGATTTCGTGAGGATGAGCACGATACCCTATGGTTTGAGGACCGTGTTTATGTGCCAAATAACCCGGAGATCAGGAAGTTGATTTTGCAAGAAGCCCATGATTCACCCTATTCGATTCACCCAGGAAATACCAAGATGTATTTGGATTTGAAGAATACTTTCCGGTGGACCGGAATGAAGAAGGATATTATGGAGTATGTAGCAGTTTATATGTATGTCGAGAGTAAAGGCGTAACATCGAAGCGGCCAGGATTGTTACAACCATTGCCGATACCCGAATGGAAGTGGGATAAACTAGGCATGGATTTCATCACAGGTTTGCCAAAGACTCGTTCAGGATATGACTCGATATGGGTTATAGTCGACCGCTTGACAAAGGTAGCTCATTTCATTCCAGTCAAGACTACCTATAGCAGTGCTAAGTTGGCAAAGATATACATGACTAGAATTGTGTGTTTACACGGAGTTCCAAGGAGTATCAGACGATAGAGGAACCCAATTTACCTCAAAGTTTTGGAACCGGTTGCACGAAACATTGGGACCTGTGTTGAATTCAAGACAGCTTTTCCACCCACAGACCGATGGACAGACTGAGAGAGTCAATCAGATTTTGGAGGATATGCTGAGAGCTTGTGCACTAGATTATGGATCTAGTTGGGATGATAATTTGCCGTATGCAGAATTTTCTTATAACAACAGTTACCAAACCAGCTTGAAGATGGCACCTTTCGAAGCTCTGTATGGAAGGAGATGCAGGACACCGTTGTCATGGGACTAAACCGAGATCGTCGATTGTTTGGACCAGATTTGATTAAGGAGTCTCGGAAGGTAAAGTTGATTCGAGATAGGCTCAAGGTAGCCCAGTCCAGACAAAAGAGCTATGCGGATTCAAAGCGTAAAGCGATTGAATATGAAGTTGGAGACAGAGTATATCTTAGAGTATCCCCGCTTTGAGGGGTTAAGCGTTTTGGAGTTAAAGGAAAATTAGCACCACGTTTCGTTGGACCGTATAAGATTTTGCAACGCATGGGAGAAGTTGCTTATAAGCTGGAATTGCCAGAGGGGCTGTCAGGAGTTCATGATGTATTCCATGTTTCTCACCAAGAAATGTCACTCCGAGATAGCAGAGATACCGCTAAGAGACACAGTGCCACTTGAAGCAATTCAGTTGAAGGATGGTTTAACATATGAGGAAAAACCAGTCAAGATCCTCGATTATGCCAGCAGAGTTACTCGCAGCAAGGTTATCAAGTTTTGCAAGGTTCAGTGGAGCCACCACACTGAAGATGAAGCCACCTGGGAAAGAGAGGAAGATTTGCTCAAGGACCACCCCTCACCTATTTTCTAGCCAACCCTAATCTCGAGGGCGAGATTCATCTTAAGGGGGGTAGGTTTGTAACATCCCAAATTTTCAATTTGGAATGTTATACATTAAGTCATCATGCATATCATATTTTCTTGCATTTTCCGATCCTAGAAAATTTCACGCAACTCAAGGATCCTCGGAGAGAGTTGGAGATTTCATTATTTTCATATTTGGGTTTTCTCAAATTTTGAAAATAGGATCAGTTGGATTTATTTATTTATCTTCAAATATTTTTCCAATAAAAAAAAAGAGAGGGAATAATATGACTTTCCCAACATTTAGGAAAAATAAAGACTGAATAAATAAATCAAATTTTGGTTTTTTCGAAGTTTATTTGCTTTAGGGAAAAAAATGAGTATTCTAAAAATATGCATTTTTGGCCCCGTATTAAAGTTCATTTTGTTCGACTCATTTTTAGGAGTCGGGGAAAATTTATTTTGTTTAATTTGGAGTTCGTTTAGATTTATTTTAATTCGTTTTCATTGTTTTTTTTTTTAAAAAAACCCTCCCAGCTCACGCTTTGGGCCAAGGGCCAGCCGGCTAACCGCTTGACCCAGGCGCCCCTCCCTCACGCGCTCCCCGCTGGGAGGAGTCCCGCCGCCGCCGCCCGAGTCCCGGCTCGGCCACGCCGCCGCTGGTGCCCCTCCCCAAGCAACCCCACCCCTCCTCCTTATAAGCCGCCGCCTCCCTCTCTCCTCCCCACCCAGTGCCGCCGCCTAACCCGCCTGAGCCGCCTGAGCCGCCGCCGCCGCACAAGACTGACGCTTGCCGCCCGTCAGGCCGCCACCGACCCCCGCCGCCCACCGAGCCCACCTCGACCCGGATCCCGAGCCCCACCGGCGACCTCGCCGGAGGTAGCCACCGTCACACCCCAGTTTTGTTTTTAAAAACCCGGCCGGTTTTTCTTTCGTTGTTCGGTTTTTTTTAAAACCCTAGATTGGTTTATTTTTTTTTTCTGGATTAGTTAATTAGTGAACGTTCACAGATCCGTTCGTTCTAACGAACGCGTTCGCCGGTTAGTTTCCGGTTAACAAACGACCGTTCGCTTAACTGCTCGCTGCTTTTCTTTTTAAATCGGATTTAATCCGTTATTTTCCGATTTCGATTTCGATCCAATCTTCGAATCAGTTTATTTTGCGCTTTTATCGGAATCAGGTGATTCAAGCGCTCGAGTTTCGCTTTCAAACCGCCGTTCCGACTAATCCACTTAAACAAAGTTTTGCTACTGTAAAATTTGACATAGTTTCAAATTGCTAAAACCGAGTCGTTTTCTTTCGACGTTTGACTTTCGTTGCTTTATTTGATTCGATTCTTTTTGCACCAGGGTTCTTAAGCTGAATTTTCTGGTTAGATTTTCTATCCGAGATTTCCCTGTGCATTAGATGAGTACTTATTGTATGCTTGTTGTTTGTCTGCGTTAGATCACCCGGAGTGCGCCGCTTGTTACTTCAAGTCTCTAGGTTTCGCGGATCGTCAGCAAGGCAAGTAACACTTGATCATACCTTTTCTACTACCCGGTTTTATGCATTAGCTTTATTCCTCAAAACACTTGCGTGTTTAGGATCTAATTAAATTGTGGGATGGGAAGTAGATTGAGGTAGTACCTATTACCTGTTTTACTTATGAAACCTTGGGAGTTACTTCTACGTTTGCCTATTATGCCATGCTATGCCAGTAGACGTGGATTGGGTGAGTGAATATCCATGATGATGTGAGATGGTAAAATAATGGTTTATCTAAGGTGGCAACTTAAACACACATCCGGGTGGATTGAGGCACCTGGTTTCTATCAGACTTGCCTGTATTTCTTGGACCGCCACCTGTGCTCTAAGGGATCATAAGATTATTCAAACTAGAAACTTCCGTGTGGAGCCACAAGCCATTATGGGCTCTGGCATAGCTGAGTAAGTTGTGCGAACTCTTACGGGTAGGCTAGCTGATGTAGGGGATGTAGGTTGGTATGGTCTACCCACATGTAAGGTGCTAGCGCTTCTGAAAGACTGTGTCTCGGTCATCCATCTCTCAAACACCATGTTGTGCGAGAACCAAACGGAGGCGATCGAGTCTTGTGGGGAAAAGTGCGCAAACCTCTGCAGAGTGTAAAAACTAATCATGATTAGCCGTGTCCCCGGTTATGGACGTCTTGAGTATCTAGTACTTGAATATCATGTGAATCTCATCATGTTACTTCTAATTAATGTTATTGGGTTTTTAATGAGTACTTTTAATTGGGATTCAGGATGCTGTCAACCATTCTCAATGTTTAACAACCACCATGATAGTTAAACAAAATTATTCCTTTGCAGTAGGAAAAAATTAGCTTTATGCAAAATCAGAATCAGAGAGCTTTTCCACTAGCCACATATGCATGTAGTATAGGCTTATTCCTTCATTTCTCTCTATGTGTTACATTGCCAGCATATTCCATGTGCTGACCCGTTATCGGGCTGCAACTTTCATGTTGCAGACTTTTCGCATGAAGTAAGGTGTTAGGTCGTGGTTCTATACTCAGTGATGCCGATGGAGTTGATGGACTCACTTATCTTCCAAGCCTTCCACTGTTATTGTTATTAGATGGCCTTAAGCCATATTTATTGTAATAAGTCCCCTTTTGGACAACGCTGTAATGAGTGTGTGATTGCTACTCTGCTATAAACCCTTCGGCATCGTGTGGTGTCGACATTATCGATCCAGTGGATGACACTGAGCACAGAGACTTGATCCATTCGGGTATGGTCGCTACACAACTCGTACCAATCTATATCATTAATCAACCCAAGGACAAAAGATATCTACTCAAAACATCATAGGATGGCAACACATCATTGGATCATAATATGTAGCATAAAGCACCATGTTCAAGTAGGGATTACAGCAGGGTGCGGGAGAGTGGACCGCATAAAAGGGATGAGGATGGTTATGATGATGGCGATGTTGATGAAGACGATCACCGTGGCGATGATTCCCCTCCCGATGGCACTCCGGCGCCACCAAGAGAGAGGAGGAGAGGTTCTCCCCCTTGTGCTTCCTCCTCCATGGCTTCCACCCTCTGGTCCTTGGCCTTCATGGTGATGATGGCCCCTCCGAAATACTCCTCCAAGGCCACCGGTGATGATGGCCCCCTCCGGCAGGGTGCCGGAGAGGGCCTAGATTGACTTCTCGTGGCTACAGAGGCTTGCGGCGGTGGAACTTCTAATCTAGGTTTCTTTCTGGAAGTTTGGGTATATATAGAAGAGTTTTGCGTTGATTTCACGTCAGGGGGAGGGGGTCTCCGGGCTGTGCACAAGGCAGGGGGCACGCCCCCACCCTCGTGGGCAGCCCGGGACTCTTCTGGCTTGCTTCTGGTACTCCGTGGGCTTCTTTTGGTCCAAAAATGATCTCCGTCAAGTGGCACGTCTATTGGACTCCGTTTGGTTTTCCTTTTCTGCGATACTCTAAAACAAGGAGAAAATGTAAACTGCACCGGGCTCTAGGTTAATAGGTTAGTCCCAAAAATCATATAAAATATCATATAAATGCATATAAAACATCCTAGAAGGATAGTATAATAGCATGAATACTTCATAAATTATATATACGTTGGAGACGTATCAGCATCCCTAAGCTTAATTCTTGCTCGTCCTCGAGTAGGTAAACGATAAAAGAAATAATTTATGAAGTGTGAATGCTAGCAAGTGCTTAAGATTGATCAATGATAATTCTAATCACTTTTTCTAGCATCACTATATGTCATAACAGTAGCTCATCTCATAAAACTTTTCATGATCAAGTAACAAGCTGTTCACATGTCAAAGTATAGATCATAAACTTTCTTGAAACTAACAAACTATATTCTCAGTCATCAAACAATTGCAATTCATCTTATTTTCAGGAAGGGTCTATGTCAGAGCTTTGATTTAGCAAACTCTACATACTCAACTATCATTTAATCTTTCACAATTGCTAACACTCACGCAATACTTGTGGTTATGGAGTTTTAATCGGACACAGAGAAAGATAGGGGCTTATAGTTTCGCCTCCCAACCTTTTACCTCAAGGGTAATGTCAACAATAATAGCTCATGCTAACTTACATCCAATTGGATATATATATCAGGATGCTTCCAACATCCTGTGCTTGCCAAAGGATAAAATGTAAAAAGGAAAGGTGAAGATCACCAAGACTCTTGCATAAGGTAGAAGATAAAAGTAAAAGATAGGCCTTTCGCAGAGGGAAGCAGAGGTTGCCATGCACTTTCAGGGTTGGATGCACAAAATCTTAATGCGAAAGAACGTCACTTTATATTGCCACTTGTGATATGGACCTTTATTATGCAGTCCGTCGCTTTTATTTCTTCCACATCACAAGATCGTATAAAGCTTATTTCCTCCACACCAATCAATCATACATATTTAGAGAGCAATTTTTATTGCTTGCACCGATAACAACTTACTTGAAGGATCTTAGTCAATCCATAGGTAGATATGGTGGACTCTCATGGCAAAACTGGTTTTAAGGGTATTTGGAAGCACAAGTAGTATCTATACTTGGTGCAAATAATTTGGCTAGCATGAGGGGGAAAGGCAAGCTCAACATGTTGGATGGTCCATGACAATATACTTTATTTCAGATATAAGAAAACATAACCCATTATGTTGTCTTCCTTGTACAACATCAACTCTTTAGCATGTCATATTTTAATGAGTGCTCCCAATCATAAAAGATGTCCAAGATAGTATATTTATATGTGAAACCTCTCTTCCTTCAATATTCTTTTCATGAATTGTTCAAGTGATCAATTCTACGTTTGCTAACTTTCAATAAGTTTACTACCTATACTTATTATGTGTGAAGTCATTACTCCCCATGTTATAAGCATATGAAACATATATAAATTCAGGTTTATGACATTCAATTTATTCAACCATTTACTCAAAGGATATACGTGAAGCACACAAGTAAATGACAAACTACTCCAAAAGATTATGAGTGAAGAACACTGAGTAGTCAAATAATTAACTAGCCATGGGAGGATTATTTTTCATTCAATATTTCAGATCCAATGATTTTATTCAAATAACAAGTAAAATTGAAAATACGCTCCAAGAAAAACACATATCATGTGACGAATAAAAATGTAGCTCCGAGTAAGGTATACCGATAGTTTTGAAGACGAAAGAGGGGATGCCTTCCGGGGCATCCCCAAGCTTAGGCGCTTGAGTCTTCCTTGAATATTACCTTGGGGTGCCTTGGGAATCCCCAAGCATAGGTTCTTTCCACTCCTTATTGTCCTCATATCGGTATCTCACCCAAAGCTTGAAACTTCAATCACACAAAACTTAACGTAATTTCGTGAGATAGGTTAGTATGATAAAGAGTAAACCATCCACTTTGGTACTGTAAAAGACAAGGTTCATAATTGTTCTCACACAATGCCTACTGTACCATATCATTTCTACAATTTATATTGAAAAATATAAGTCATAGAAATTAGAAAACAAGCAAACTATGCAATGAAAACAGAATCTGTCAGAAACAGAACAGTCTGTAATGATCTGAACATAAACCATACTTCTGCTGCTCCAAAAATTATGAAATAAACTTTTGGACGTGCGGAATTTGTGTATTAATCTTCTGCAAAAAGAATCAACTACTCTTCAGTAAAAAATGACAGCCAATCTCGTGAGCGCAAAGTTTTTGTTTTTTACAGCAAGATCACATTGACTTTCTCCCAAGTCCTCCAAAGGTCTTGCTTGGCACTTTATTGAAACAAAAGCTATAAAACATGATTAATACAGTAGATTAATCATTTAAGCACACAAAAACAGTAAGGGTAAATATTGGGTTGTCTCCCAACAAGCGCTTTTCTTTAATGCCTTTTAGCTAGGCATGATAATTTCAATGATGCTCACATAAAAGATAGGAATTGAAGCACAAAGAGAGCATCTTGAAGAATATGACTAGCACATTTAAACATAACCCACTTCCTATTCCTAGGGATTTTGTGAGCACACAATTTATGGGAACAATAATCAACTAACATAGGAAGGCAAAACAAGTATAACTTCAAAACTTTAAGCACATAGAGAGGAAACTTGATATTATTGCAACTCCCACAAGCATGTATTCCTCCCCCATAATAATTTTCAGTAGCATCATGAATAGCAACTTTGTTATCATAATCAATTGGAACCTCTTCCGAAATAGTGGAATCATTACTAGCTAAAGTTGACACTCTTCCAAATCCACTTTCATAAATATCACACTAAGATTCAACACCTCCAAAATAGTGGGATCACTAATTCCTAAAGTTGACACTCTTACAAACCACTTTAAATGATAGTATTATTCATACTCCAAAAGATATAAGTGAAGTTAATGGAGCATTCTACAATTAACATAGACTAACCGATATCCAAGCTCAAAATATATAAGTGAAGCACACGAAGCATTCTATAAAACCATACTAAAAAGATTTAAGTGAAGCACAAAGAGCAATTCTATAAGATCATACTTAAAAGATATAAGTGAAGCACATGAAGTATTCTATAAATTTATGAAGGGACATCTCATACTAGCATGGTTCTTAAAGAAAAATAAAAACACAAAGGACACAAATCATGTGAACAAAACAAAAACCAAGGTATACCAATATTTGTTGAAGAAGAAAGAGGGGATGCCAACCGGGGCATCCCCAAGCTTAGATGCTTGAGTATCCTTTGAAATATTTACTTGGGGTGCCTTGGGAATCCCCAAGCTTGAACTCTTGCCTGTGACGCCCGGGTAATTAAGCTATAGTAAACTCCTGCTAATGACTGCCAAGTCATCACAATAATTTTTTCTAACCATCATTTTGTTCCAAATCAAACTCCAATTCAAATTCAAATTGCATGTCAAATTATTTTCTTCAAAAACTAAAATACAAAACTGTTCGTTGGGTTGCAAATATTCACTAGCTAATTATCATGTAGAAACCAACATTAATTGACTCACCATTTAATCCGTAGGAAAATATAAAGTTGTCCAACGGCATATTAATTGGCTTTTTCAGTGTCCAAAAATGCTTGAACAATTCCATTGGCTCTAAAACTTTTTATCCAACACCACAATGTTGTTCTTGAATTGGGTGCTAGATTTCAAGATTGACTAAATTCATTTTTTATCACTCAAATTAATGCGAAATAGTAGCTAACTTAAATACATAAAAGGGAAAATGCCTAAAAAGCTACTCATTGCATTGTATGCACATACAGTGCATTTGGCTCAGCCCAACAGTGGCCCAGTCCACCCAATCAAGAGTGGCCCAGCCCACCTCTCCTCATCTCCCTCCTCTCGCTACAGGAGAAGGGGGAGGGCGTGGCGGCCATCCCACGGCCGTGGTCGCCCCCCAACCACGTGCAATCATCGCCCCGGTTCCCTAGTGGATGAGAGCATCCCCAGAGCACCCTCGACCGAACCCTAGGCAATTCTTCCCCTTCCCCTTATTGTTTTCTTCCATCCCGATGTCACCCACGTGCATCCATGGTCGCGCCGCCGTCGTGTCCATCGAGCTTCCCGTGCCACGGAGGATGTCTAGGAGAGCCGCAGCTTCCACCTTCATCGTCTTCATCGCTGCATCGGAGCCGAGATGTGCGAACGACGATGCCCGCGACCGCCTTCCTCGCCACGACCACCGGAGCTCCGTCGCCGATCCATCACCGCTCGACCTTCCCGACCATGCCGAGTCCTCCCCAAGCTCACTGTCAGCCCCGCATCTTTCCCCTCTCCCGTGGCTCGGTTCGGCCTCTAGATAACCCAGCCGTCGCTCTTGTACTTGCCGTGGTAGCCATGGCATGGAGCTCCGCTATGGCGCCTCTAGCCGCCTTCGCTTCGCCGGCCGCTTCGCCGTCCTAGCCGCCTCGCCCATGAGCCGGTGTGCCCTCCAGCGGCGCCAAAGGCGTGCCCGCAGCCCCTCGCCGCCTCCGCTGCTCGCCATACATTGCTTGCTGGCACTGCTTATTCTTTGCGTTACTGCTATTGCCGCGCTGCTTGTTGTGTCTGCAGAGCTGCTCGGCTTGCTATTGCTGCTGCTGCGATGCGTTGCCGTTGCTCTGCTCTCGTGTATATTGCCACTGCGTTGCTTTGCTTGCGATTGACCATGGCCTTGGCCAAGGCCATGGCCAAGTGGCGTGTGCTATGTGTGCGTGTATGCGCAGGGCCTCACGGCTGGCCCAAAATCAATTAGGGGCTAATCCCTCTTTAGTACTAGCCACCCCCACTTTGAGTCTAGTACATGTGGCCCTCAAGTGCTATATTAATCCTCTAAAGAAAATGCTAGTCTATTACATGTGGGACCCCCAACATTAGATTAAACCAGGAAGTTAAAATAAATAATATGCTAATTTAAGGTGTGTGCCAATGACACTGGCCCCAATCAGTAGTTTGACAAGTCAACAGTCAAACAGTTGACCGTTGATCGGACTGTTGATCGGGTCAATCGGGACCCCTGGACCTTTGTCAGCCTTTGTGTACAATCTGTGTACACAGGGCGGGGTACCCATAGCGTTTAAGTCATTATTTTCGAATTAATAATAATCTCAAAATACTGCTAAAACTTTAGAAATTCATAAAAAAATAAACTGTAACTCCGATGAAAAAGTTTTATACATGAAAGTTGCTCAGAACAACGAGAAGAATCCAAATACGCGGTCCGTTCGTCCGCCACACATCCCTAGCATAGCGAACATCGAACCTTTCCCCTCTGGTTTGTCTGTCCGAAAATGCCAAACTTCGGGAAAACTTTCTCGGATGTTATTCCTTCGCAGAACGTGTAGCACCGCTGTTATAACACGCCTAGCTCGCTTGTTGTCCTGTTATGCACTTGCTTGCTATGTATTTACTGTTTCTTCCCCTCTTCTCTTCGATAGACCCGTGATTTGCCATCGATGCCGCCGTGATCGACTACGCCGACGATTTAATTCTCCTTGCCGTGAGCAACCGTGCAAGCCCCCTTTGATCATCCGGATATCGCCCATTCCATTCTCTCATGCTTGCATTAGATTTTGCTACTGTTATTGTTTGCTCCTATTCTGTTGCATAGCCTGCTTTTGTATCTGTTGTTGTACCTTACCTGCTTAACCTAAACTGCCTAGTATAGGTTGGTTAGTGATCCATCTGTGACCCCCACCTTGTCCTTGTTGCCCCTGCTTCATCATTGAAGACCCGATCAACGGGAGCGAAGACCAGGCCCCGACACTGCACATCACTTTCCCCTTAGTTGCTCGACAATACTAGGTTACTATCGAGTACCGAGGGTGAGTCCTCATCGATTACTCTGATGTTAACCCCGTAGTGTAGTTATTCGGTCGTGGTCATCGAGGGTGATTTCCTCTTTAACCACTTCTGATACGACTCTGCCGTGCAACCCCTCAAGTGTGGACCTCGAGGGTGAATCCTCTTACGTTCACCTTGATGATTACATCGAGTGGAATTCACCGGGGGTGATTCCTCGGGCTTTCCCCTTGATGTTTAGACACACAGTTACTATGATTACTATGACTTTACACTGAGCCATGTTACTAAAGACGGGTCGACCCAGAGGGGTACCCGCGTGAACTTAATTTCGAGTGATGTGGAGACGGGTTGACCTGGAGGGTACCCGCGAGATAATTACGAGGCGTGGCCGGGCATTCCTAGCCCTTGCCGGAAGTCCTCGAGACGGGGCAACGGGGTCACATCTTTCGTGAGTCTCTGCTTGTTACCGTGCGTTCCTAATCCACTACGATTTGGATATTTGATCCGAGGGGCCTCGCCCGATAGCACTAACCATCACGTGGGCATAGTATGGGCGTTACTGCGTCGTATACATCACCGGAGCTTAATAGACGCTGGGCCGAGCGGCGCTTGGCCGGGTTGGACTGCGTGGCGCTGCCTTGTTGAAGGAGGTAGCTAGGTCTGCTCACCGCCACAGACACGACGTGCAGAGTTCCCGGGAGATGGCCCATGACCCTGGGGGCATAGGTTTAGTCCGGTGTCTTGGCCTCTCTATTAAGCCTAGGTCGGGTTGCGGCGTATTGTTTGGCGAGGCGGGCATGACCCAGGAAAGTGTGTCCTGCCGGAGTTAAGCGGCGTGGTGGGTAAGTTGGTGCACCCTGCAGTGAAGAAAACATCTATCGATAGCCCGTCCTCTGATAGCGGACACTTGGAGTTGTATCCCGATCAATACAACTAGAACTGGATACTTGTGATGAGAATTTGATGGTGATGAGAACTGGATTGTGATGATAATCGGATAGTATGGCTCGGGATTTCTTTCTCGCAGGGAGTCGAGAAAGGATCTCCTACGAGGTTGATAACACTACTACTAATTTACTTTATGCTACTCTAATCCCTCCTGTTCTTGCAAGATGGTGGTTTCGGAAGATCCTAGTCTTGGTAGGACTAGGCCTTCTCTCTATTCGGGCATTTCTGCAGCCCAGTCCACATATACAACCTTCCTTTGATAATGTTGCATACGTAGTGTAGATCCTTGCTTGCGAGTACTTTGGATGAGTACTCACGGTTGCTTTGCTTCCCCTTTCCCCCTTTCTTCTTCTTTCCGGTTGATGCAACTAGATGTCGGAGCCCAGGAGCCAGATGCCACAGCCGATGCCTACTACTACGTGGAGACCGACGATGACCAGGAGTAGTTAGGAGGCTCCCAGGCAGGAGGCCTTGCCTTTTCGATCGTAGATGCTTTTGTGCTAGCCTTCTTAAGGCAAACTTGTCTAACTCATGTCGTACTTTCGAGATATTGTTGCTTCCACGACTCTTGTGTATTCGAGCTTATGTATTCGAGCCCTCGAGGCCCTTGGCTTGTAATATAAAGCTTGTATTATTTTAATTTGTGTCTAGAGTTGTGTTGTGATATCTTCCCGTGAGTCCTTGATCTTGATCGTACACATTTGCGTGCATGATTAGTGTATGATTGAATCGAGGGCGTCACAAGTTGGTATCAGAGCCGACTGCCTATAGGTAGCCCCCTTTCCAACTCCTTGGCCGAAGTTGAGTCTAGTGAAACACTTTTACTAACATGGCTGTGTGGCTTACGGGCCCACGTCGCCATTGGGTGGTATTAGGATCTTTTATTCCTCGCCTTTACTCTGGGACTCTGATCTCTCGTCTATTCGGATTAAATATTTTACTAACTCTAACCCTAGGTTCTCAAAACCGCTTTCTCCCGGAGAGCCCCCCCCCCCCCCTCATTCCAGAAGATGGCGTGTCATCATCAGAAGACTCCGAAGATACTCCTAGAAGTTCCCGAGACCCTTGAGCCCCCTATTTTTGGAGTTCCCTATCATTGATAAATCCCCGTGGATAACCACACATCCTTGTCGTTTGTATCTTTATTCCCAGTCGCCCTTGTTTTCGCAAGATACCCCAGAATACCTTCCCTTGTTCCGAGAATCCTTTGAGCTATTGCCTTGTAGCTCTTTTCCACATGAATACACCTACGAGTAATTCCTCACACTTATCGAGGATTCGTTCATCCCTAGTTGTTCATGTGTTTCACAAAATTCTTTGAAATACTATTCGAGCTCCCGAAATCCTTAGTAACTTATTGCTCTTGTTCTTCACTACCTGATTGCATGATGGTTAATTCCATATGTCTAGCGATATCCATTGAAATCCGTTGTGGTTGACTTTCTGATCCTATTGGTTCAACATGTTTGTGAATGCACGCAATCGTCAGTTGATCCTTATGAAATTCGTCCTTTTGGCTCAGACGTCACTTCAAACATGAGCTGGTACTCGGCAAATCAAACCTTGAATGATTGTCGATCTATGTCTTTTCAACTTGCTTATCTTTTGATTAGAGCATCTGCTTCTGATCCCCCGAATTGGAAATCATAATTCCTTTACATTTAAGCTTTGGAATTATCAGATGTTTCCAAAATCCGATGCCTCTACATTATTTCTTCTTCTGATTGAATATCGCTACTCACATCAGCTCCGTTATGGATCTCCAGATCCATTATTGGATTATCATCCGACAGTGTCCTTCATATTCAAAGAATCTCGTGACGTTCTTTCCCAGATACATAACACCTTTGGTAATTGTATCCTCTCCTTTTGTCAACCATGCTCTGCTTCCGAGCTTGAGTTAATTACCTCTAAAGTTTTTGCAAATGTTCCTAAGATGCCCCGACGGGTTGAACTTATGCCTTCCATAATCCGTGTGAACCCAAAAGTTCACACGAGCCTTACTCTTCTGGTACCTCGCCAGATAATTTTTCTGCGCTATAATTTCTTCGAAAACGAGGAGTGAATGAAAGGTTATGCATTGAAGAAGTGGGAGTCGACCTTGAACTTTGTGTTCATGCCCATAGAAAAAATGTAGATCTTATCATGGAAGCTTCTCTTATAATCAAATGCTCCCTTGGTATGAGCTCATCTTGCATCTGTAAATTGATTCTTTTCCATCGTGGTTCCGACCATATTTTTCTCCTTGATTCCATTTCCTGGACAAGTTAAAATACTTGTCTTCTACAGATCGTTTCATCTGTCCAATCTCTATTTTGATCTACCTCGAGTATAGCCCCCTATTATCTCGAGGATATTGTGTCATTGCACTACCTCTTGTAAATTCTTAATTGGAGTGATACTCCGTCATCTCATTCCTAGCCTGATCGACTAAATCATTATCGTGCTAATTCTAACTGTGCTACCTGGTCCTTATGCCCGGAGCAACATCCGACGATGAGCTAAGCTTACGTCGATCTTCCTCATCTTATCATTTCACCTCGAACAACAAGCTTGACTTTGAGCTTGTGTCGAATCCGTGGTTCTCATAGCCTTTTCACTTCATCCTTCCTTTTCTACTCGATGGCATCTTCATAGAGTCTCTCGACAAAATTTGTCATGATCACCGTCAACACTTTGGCTTCTTCAGAGATGTCAACTGAATTCATGGCCAGAAATACCATCCCTGCCCCTCGATGATTTGTGATATCATCGATGACATCTTGACTCCCTGCCAACACAGACCTGATTTTGTTTGGTTATACCTTACGTTCCGAGATAATATTGGAAATGTTCCTTTGAATCTCTTATGATATACAGACCCAATCCTTAATTGAAACACCATATCAGTGCTATCTCGAAGCATGACTGTGGTATTCTGAATATCAACACGAACATTTGAAGCGAAATGCTAAATGCTTCTTGATCTATTATCCAAACACCGTTGTATGGGTAATATCCTAAGTCTTCGCTCGCCCCTTATTTAAATGCTTTTGCACTTAATGTCCTATCATGTATATCATGCTCCGCTTTTCTTTGGGAAGGATATACTCCCAATTCTTGTGTGAAACACATTTTCCTTTCCATTGGTCTGTTAATTTTGATAGACACATTTTCCTTTCCGTTGGTTTGATTAACCTCTCTTATAAATTTTATGATCAAAGCAGTAATAAATACCTGCTTAAGTAAACACCTCGGTGTACAAACTCTGTCAGTAAGATCTTGTTACTATTGTTGATGACATTCCGGTAGCCACCGATGGACGAGAACTTTGCCTATTGGCCCGCCTCGCCTTTCGAGCAGGAAAATGGTTCTCTTCGTCCCTCGCCCTTGGTACCAACGTTGTTGCCAACATAACTGACAGGCTATCCTCTAACCTGCCTTGCTATCATGTTTATGCAAACATAACCACCCTTTCTACTTTTGACCCGCATGGTGGTCCCATAACCCACAGTTCCACAAGATCAAAACCTGACTCTCCTGTACACCCTTGTTTCTAAGGTTATTTCTCACGCTTGGCTTCATATGAAAATCCCGAGCCGCCTCCCGCGAGGCGATCTATTCTGGTATCAGACACAATACTTATTCCCATTGCTCTGAACCCCCTTCACGCCTTGTTTCAGGCAACAAACAATTTTCTACCAGGTTGAAGCTTCTTATTGCACCTCACCTTGCCCTCGACGACTTTCTTGAATTTCAACTCGAGAGATGCCTCCATGCCACGTTCACTGAGATAGCCCCCATGTACCTATCTTGTGTCGTGCTTCGTCCTTCCTGAGTCTTCCCCCTTTACTCCACCCCTTAAATCTCGGGACGAGATTTCTTTTAGTGGAGGAGAATTGTGACGCCCGGGTAATTAAGCTATAGTAAACTCCTGCTAATGACTGCCAAGTCATCAAAATAATTTTTTCTAACCTTCATTTTGTTCCAAATCAAACTCCAATTCAAATTCAAATTGCATGTCAAATTATTTTCTTCAAAAACTAAAATACAAAACTATTCGTTGGGTTGCAAATATTCACTAGCTAATTATCATGTAGAAACCAACATTAATTGACTCACCATTTAATCCGTAGGAAAATATGAAGTGGTCCAACGGCATATTAATTGGCTTTTTCAATGTCCAAAAATGCTTGAACAATTCCATTGGCTCTAAAACTTTTTATCCAACACCACAATTTTTTTCTTGAATTGGGTGCTAGATTTCAAGATTGACTAAATTCATTTTTTATCACTCAAATTAATGCGAAATAGTAGCTAACTTAAATACATAAAAGGGAAAATGCCTAAAAAGCTACTCTGCTGGTGCGCTGTATGCAGCTACAGTGCATTTGGCCCAGCCCAACAGGTGGCCCAGTCCACCCAATCAAGAGTGGCCCAGCCCACCTCTCCTCATCTCCCTCCTCTCGCTACAGGAGAAGGGGGAGGGCGTGGCGGCCATCCCACGGCTGTGGTCGCCCCCCAACCACGTGCAATCATCTCCCCGGTTCCCTAGTGGATGAGAGCATCCCCAGAGCACCCTCGACCGAACCCTAGGCCATTCTTCCCCTTCCCCTTATTGTTTTCTTCCATCCCGATGTCACCCACGTGCATCCATGGTCGCGCCGCCGTCGTGTCCATCGAGCTTCCCGTGCCACCGGAGGATGTCTAGGAGAGCCGCAGCTTCCACCTTCATCGTCTTCATCGCTGCATCGGAGCCGAGATGTGCGAACGACGATGCCCGCGACCGTCTTCCTCGCCACGACCACCGGAGCTCCGTCGCTCGATCCATCACCGTTCGACCTTCCCCGACCATGCCGAGTCCTCCCCAAGCTCCGCTGTCAGCCCCCGCATCTTTCCCCTCTCCCCGTGGCTCAGTTTCTGGCCTCTAGATAACCCAGCCGTCGCTCTTGTACTTGTCGTGGTAGCCATGGCCGGAGCTCCGTTGCGGCGCCTCTAGCCGCGCCCGCTCGCCGCCGGCCGCGCTCGCCCGTCCCTAGCCGCCTCGCCGCGATCCCCGGTGTGCCTCCCTGGCCGCGCCAAGGCCTGCGCCCGCAGCCTCCCGCTCGCCTCCGCTGCTCTGCCTTCTGTTGCTTGCAGCGCTGCCACTGCTGTTGTTGCGTTCTGCTACTGCCGCGCCTGCTGTTGTGTGCCGCTGGAGCTGCTCGGCTTGCTATTGCTGTTGCTGCGATGCGTTGTCGTTGCTCTCTACTCTCGTGTATCTTGCCACTGCGTTGCTGCTTGCAGTTGACCATGGCCTTGGCCAAGGCCATGGCCGAGTGGCGTGTGCTATGTGTGCGTGTATGCGCAGGGCCTCACGGCTGGCCCAAAATCAATTAGGGGCTAATCACTCTTTAGTACTAGCCACCCCCACTTTGAGTCTAGTACATGTGGCCCTCAAGTGCTAAATTAATCCTCTAAAGAAAATGCTAGTCTATTACATGTGGGACCCCCAACATTAGATTACACCAGGAAGTTAAAATAAATAATATGCTAATTTAAGGTGTGTGCCAATGACACCTGGGCCCCAACTGTAGTTTGACAAGTCAACAGTCAAACAGTTGACCGTTGACTGGACTGTTGACTGGGTCAACTGGGACCCCCTGGACCCACTGTCAGCCTTTGTGTACAATCTGTGTACACAGGGCGGGGTAGCCATAGCGTTTAAGTCATTATTTTCGAATTAATAATAATCTCAAAATATTGCTAAAACTTTAGAAATTCATAAAAAAAATAAACCGTAACTCGGATGAAAAAGTTTTATACATGAAAGTTGCTCAGAACAACGAGAAGAATCCAAATACGCGGTCCGTTCGTCCGCCACACATCCCTAGCATAGCGAACATCGAACCTTTCCCCTCTGGTTTGTCTGTCTGAAAATGCCAAACTTCGGGAAAACTTTCTCGGATGTTATTCCCTTCACGCAGAACGTGTAGCACCGCTGTTATAACACGCCTAGCTCGCTTGTTGTCTGTTATGCACTTGCTTGCTATGTATTTACCGCTTCTTCCCTCTTCTCTTCGATAGACTTCGTGATTCGCCATCGATGCCGCCATGATCGACTACGCCGACGATTTAATTCTCCTTGCGAGCAACTGTGCAAGCCCCTTTGATCATCCCGATATCGCCCATTCCATTCTCTCATGCTTGCATTAGATTTTGCCATCATTATTGTTTGCTCCTATTACATTGCATAGTCGCTTTTGTATCTGTTGTTGTACCTTACCGCTTAACCTAAACTACCTAGTATAGGTTGGTTAGTGATCCATCGCTGACCCCACCTTGTCCTTGTTGCCTCGCTTCATCATTGAAGACCCGATCAACGGGATCAAGACCAGCCCCGACACCACACATCACTTTCCCTTAGTTGCTCGACAATACTAGGTTACTATCGAGTACCGAGGTGAGTCCTCATCAAGACTCGATGTTAACCCCGTAGTGTAGTTATTCTACGTGGTCATCGAGGGTGATTTCCTCTTTAACCACTTTTGATACGACTGCGTCAGGCAACCCTCAAGTGTGAACCTCGAGGGTGAATCCTCTTACGTTCACCTTGATGATTACATCGAGTGGAATTCACCGGGGGTGATTCCTCGGGCTTTCCCCTTGATGTTTAGACACACAGTTACTATGATTACTATGACTTTACATTGAGCCATGTTACTAAAGACGGGTCGACCCTGAGGGGTACCCGTGCGAGCTTAATTGCGAGTGATGTGGAGACGGGTTGACCTGGAGGGTACCCGCAAGATAATTACGAGGCGTGGCCGGGCATTCCTAGCCCTTGCCGCAAGTCCTCGAGATGGGGCAACGGGGTCACATCTTTCGTGAGTCTCTGCTTGTTACCGCGCGTTCCTAATCCACTACGATTTGGATATTTGATCAGGGCCTCGCCCGATAGCACTAACCATCACGTGGGCATAGTATGTATGCTGCGTCAGATACATCAGAAGCTTAATAGACGTCACGATCGAAGCGGCCGGGTTGGATCAAGTAAGTACCGCCTTTGTTGAAGGAGGTAGCTAGGTGCGCTCCCACGGCGTGCATAGCGTCAGGGAGTTCCGGGGAGATGGCCCATGACCCCGGGGCATAGGTTTAGTCCGCGTCTTGGCCTCTCTATTAAGCCTAGGTCGGGTTGCGGCGTATTATTTGCCGAGGCCGGCATGACCCAGAAAGTGTGTCCACGGAGTTAAGCGGCGTGGTGGGTAAGTTGGTGCACCGCAGGAAGAAAACATCTATCGATATCCTATCCTACCAGAACGGACACTTGGAGTTGTATCCCATCAATACAACTAGAATCGGATACTTGTGATGAGAATTTGATGGTGATGAGAACTGGATTGTGATGATAATCTGGATAGTATGGTTTCGGGATTTCTTTCTCGCAGGGAGTCGAGAAAGGATCTCCGGCCGAGGTTGATAACACTACTACTAATTTACTTTATGCTACTCTAATCCCTCCTGTTGCTGCAAGATGGTGGTTTCCAGAAGATCCTAGTCTTCGGTAGGACTAGGCCTTCTCTATTCTCGCATTTCGCAATTTCACCACATATACAACCTTCCTTTGATAATGTTGCATACGTAGTGTAGATCCTTGCTTGCAGTACTTTGGATGAGTACTCACGGTTGCTTTGCTTCCCCTTTCCCCTTTCTTCTTCTTTTCCGGTTGATGCAACCAGGATGTCGGAGCTCAGAGCAGATGCCACCGCCGATGCCTACTACTACGTGGAGACCCACGATGACCGTGGAGTAGTTAGGAGGCTCTGTGCAGGAGGCCTTGCCTTTTCGATCGTAGATGCTTTTGTGCTAGCCTTCTTAAGGCAAACTTGTCTAACTCATGTCTCAGATTTCAGATATTGTTGCTTCCACGACTCTTGTGTATTCGAGCTTATGTATTCGAGCCCTCGAGGCCCCTGGCTTGTAATATAAAGCTTGTATTATTTTAATTTGTGTCCAGAGTTGTGTTGTGATATCTTCCCGTGAGTCCTTGATCTTGATCGTACACATTTGCGTGCATGATTAGTGTATGATTGAATCGAGGGCATCACATTGCCTCTATTTATTCTTCTCATATTGATAGCTCCTCGACCTTCGGACACTTAATCCACACAAAACTTTAACAAAAACTTGTGAGATCCGTTAGTGTAACAAAGCAAATCACTACTATAACTACTGTTGCAAACCAATTTACATTTTGTTTTTGCATTATAGCTACTGTAATATAACTTTTCTATGGCTTAATCCACTGATAGAAATTGATAGTTTCATCAAAACAAGCAAGTAATGCATCAAAAACAGAATCTGTCTTAAACAGGACAGTCTGTAGTAATCTAGAAGTTTAGCAAACTTATGTAACTCCTAAAATTATGAACTAAACTTGAAAATTTTAAAAATTTGTACAGAAGTAATGTACAAAAAGTTTCAGACCCATTTGACTCTCCAGCAAAAAATGTAAAATCATGCACTACAGCCAAAGTTTCTGTTTTTGTTCTGCACATAGCAAACAAGCAATCTAATCATCCTAAAACCAAAGCTTGGCAAATTTATTTTTATAATACAATGGATATATAAAAAGGGATAATTATTTATAGAGAAACTTCCATGAAAAATTCTACATTGTTTCCGTGAGCATGAACACAAGTGCTCAAGGTCGACCCTCACTTCTTCAATGCATAACTTTCCAATCACTTCTCTTTTTGAAAAACTTTTTAGGTATGAGAGGCAAGTAATAATTTTTTTGTATTTTCATTCTTTTAAATTTTTTTTGTATGTTTCACCCACAACTAAACAGAAACAAAAAGGAAAAAATAAAATCTACTTGGTGAAGAAAGCAAACAAGCACACACGAGAATATCAACCCCACGCTAATGCTCCCTGGCAACGACGCTAGAAAAGAGCTTGATAATCCCCAAGTGCAAGGAATCATTGTAGCAATTTCCAAAGCTGGAAGTGATAAGTATGGAGTGTCGAACCCACAAGGAGCTAAAGGTAAGATCAATATTCTCTCAAGCCCTATCTTCCACTGATACGACTCTACGTACACCGAACGTTAGCTTCCAACTAGCAACGAGAAATAAAACTATGTTGCGGGTATGAAGAGGATAACTTTGTATGATATTGGAGAGCTAAAATATAAAAGTAGATGCTGTTATCATAAAGTTAGAATATATTACTAAATATTATAAATAGCGAGTGAGGAATAATGGTGGATCGGTGTGCGGAATTGTCCTAGGCAATTATTAACAAGACCGGTAGTCGTCATTGCAATTTCATATGAGGGAGAGGCATAAGCTAACATACTTTCTCCACTTGGATCATATGCACTTATGATTGGAACTCTAGCAAGCATCCGCAACTACTAAAGATCATTAAGGTAAAACCCAACCATAGCATTAAAGCATCAAGTCCTCTTTATTCCCATACGCAACAATCCCTCTTACTCGGGTTTGTGTTTCATCACTCACCAACCCACTATAAGTTTAATCATGAATGTATTGCAACACCCTACAGCTGAATCCCTCACGCTATGCGACACGGAGGGCACCATAGGACAGCACCAAAATAAAACATACTACTCGTACCAATCTATATCATCATTCAACCCAAGGACAAAAGATATCTACTCAAAACATCATAGGATGGCAAGACATCATTGGATCATAATATGTAGCATAAAGCACCATGTTCAAGTAGGGATTACAGCGGGTGCGCAGAGTGGACCGCGTAAAAGAGATGAGGATGGTGATGATGATGGTGATGTTGATGAAGACGATCACCGTGGCGATAATTCCCCTCCCGACGGCACTCGGGCCACATCGAGAGAGAGGAGGAGAGGTTCTCCCCTTGTGCTTCCTCCTCCATGGCCTCCACCCTCCGGGTCCTTGGCCTTCATGGTGATGATGGCCCCTCCAGGATACTCCTCCAAGGCCACCGGTGATGATGCCCTTCGAGGGTGCCGAGAGGGCCTAGATTGACTTCTCGTGGCTACAGAGGCTTGCGGCGGCGGAACTTCCGATCTAGGTTTCTTTCTGGAAGTTTGGGTATATATAGAAGAGTTTTGTGTTGATTTCACGTCAGGGGGTCTCCGGGCTGTCCACGAGGTAGGGGGGCGCGCCCCCACCCTCATGGCAGCCCGAGACTCTTCTGGCGTGCTTCTGGTACTCCGTCGGCTTCTTTTGGTCCAAAAATGATCTCCGTCAAGTGGCACGTCAATTGGACTCCATTTGGTTTTCCTTTTCTACAATGCTCTAAAACAAGGAGAAAACATAAACTGGCACTTGGCTCTAGGTTAATAGGTTAGTCCCAAAAATCATATAAAATATCATATAAATGCATATAAAAGATCCTAGAAGGATAGTATAATAGCATGAATACTTCATAAATTATAGATACGTTGGAGACGTATCAGTTGTCATTTGATGAACGGGATCACATCATTAGAGAATGATGTGATGGACATGACCCATCCGTTAGCTTAGCATTAATGATAGTTTAGTTTAATTGCTATTGCTTTCTTCATGACTTATACATATTCCTCTGACTATGAGATTATGCAACTCCCGAATACCAGAAGAACACCTTGTGTGCTATCAAACGTCACAATGTAACTGGGTGATTATAAAGATGCTCTACAGGTGTCTCCGATGGTGTTTGTTGAGTTGGCATAGATCAAGATTAGGATTTGTCACTCCGCGAATCGGAGAGGTATCTCTGGGCCCTCTTGGTAATGCACATCACTATAAGCCTTGCAAGCAATTAATGTGAATAATGAGTTAGTTGCGGGATGATGCATTATGGAACGAGTAAAGAGTCTTGCCGGTAACGATATTAAACTAGGTATGAGGATACCGACGATCGAATCTCGGGCAAGTAACATATCGAAGACAAAGGGAACAATGTATGTTGTTATGCGGTTTGACCGGTAAAGATCTTCGTAGAATATGTAGGAGCCAATATGATCATCCAGGTTCTGCTATTGGTTATTGACCGGAGATGTGTTCGGTCATGTCTACATAGTTCTCGAACCCGTAGGGTCCGCACGCTTAATGTTCGATGACGATTTGTATTTTGAGTTATGTGATTTGATGACCGAAGTTTGTTTGGAGTCCCTTAAGGGATCATAGACGTGACGAGGAGTCTCGAAATGGTCGAGAGGTAAAGATTCATATATTGGAAGGTTGAATTCGGACATCAGAATGGTTCTGAATGATTCGGGCATTTTTTCGGAGTACCAGGCGGTTACCGGAACCCCGCGGGAGAAGTATTGGGCCTATTGGGCCTTATTGGAGGAGAGGAGAGAGGCCACGTGGGAAGGGCGCGCCCCCCGCCTTTCCCAAACCGAATTGGACTAGGGGAGGGGGCCGGTGCCGGTGTCAAAACCGGTCGATCTCGGGTAGGGGGTCCCGAACTGTGCGTCTGTGGATCGAAGGTAACAGGAGGCGGGGGACACGATGTTTACCCAGGTTCGGGCCCTCTTAATGGAGGTAATACCCTACTTCCTGCTTGATTGACTATGATGAGTATAGGGGTTACAAGAATTGATCTACCACGAGATCGTAATGACTAAACCCTAGATGTCTAGCCTGTATGAATTCTGATGGGCTCTACGGACTAAACCCTCCGGTTTATATAGATATCAGAGGGGGCTAGGGTTGTACAGAGTCGGTTTACAGAGAAAGGAAGTTCCATATCCGAGCGCCAGGCTTGCCATCCACTCAAAGGAGAGTCCCATCCGGACACGGGGGAAGGCCTTCAATCTCGTATCTTCACGGCCCATTAGTCCGGGTCACATAGCCCGGATCCTCAGGGACCCCCTAATCCAGGACTCCCTTAGTAGGCCCCGAACCAGGCTTCAATGATGTCGTGTCCGGCACGCAGATTGTCTTCGGCATTGCAAGGCGGGTTCCTCCTCCTCTGAATACTCCAAAGCAATTTGAACAAAAGAAATGTATTCGGCTTTTCGATGACGACGCAGTATCCAGCTTCATATCTTCGGCTTTGTAAGGTGGGCCCTCCATGATACTTCGAACAACTTCTTTACATTAAGTATCATACCCTTCAGCTTCTGCGCCACCGTCGCCTTGGCTTACACATGTCAGACGAATACGAAGGGTCCAAGTGTTTTACAGATAACCCTGACTCTATAGGGAAGGCATCTATTTAAGGAGATTGGATCTCAATGCCATTCCACACTAGGCGAAAATCCTTAGAGCTTGCCACAGGAAACTGCGCAGACATGGCTGGCGCTCCCAGTTCTTCCTCACGCCCCCACGGCCCTCAAAAAGGTGATTGGGAGAGCTGCTCGGTATCCCACGCCCAGCTGACCAAGCTTCAGACGCAGGGGTATCTCCCTCCCGCGGATGTAGTCCCCATTCGGGCAGGATTAACTTCCGTCAATGGCGAAGCCCTGGCGGAAAACTTCCCCAATCCTATAGAAGGGGAGCGAGTGTGCTTCATTTCCTTCCTATTAAGAGGCGTTAGGTTTCCAATCCACCCTTTCCTACAAGGTCTCCTGGAGTATTATGGCCTCCAACTGCACAATCTCACGCCGAGCTCCATTCTGCACATCGTGGGCTTCGTCGCTCTTTGCGAGCTGTTCCTAGGCTGCGAGGCCCATTTTGAGTTATGGAGGAAACTTTTTTGCCTCGTCCCCCGCTCCCAAAAGGGATCCATATTCGATGTGGGCAAAGTATGGTGGCGTGTAGTCGGACAGGATACCTGTCCGGCACTCCGAAGAAGGCATCCGAAGAGTGGCCCTCAGAATGGTTTTATATTGAAGATGTTGTTCTTCCAGACCCAATCCAATGGGGCCTTCCCGAATTTTCCAATGCTCCATTAAAGAAGCGTACCAGCTGGCGCCCTCGAAGCCTCGAGGAGGAAGACAGTGCGGAGATTAAGAAGCTAATGAGCAAGATAAAAATACTCGCCCAATCCGGACTATCTATAATTGAGGTAATGGCGGTTTCAATAACGCGAGGCGTTCAACCACTCCAATCTAGAGGACTCCCCATGTGGCATTACAACGGGGAAGATGACGCATCACGCTGCGGGCGCAAGGGTCCGGACAACTTTGCCGCCTTGGCTGCCATGTTAGCCGATGTTTACAAAGGCGAGAAAGAAGATTTTACTCGCCTTAAATGCCGAGAAGGTCTTTCCATGTACAACCCTGCTAGCTGGGTGAGCTTTCAACCAGTAGCCTTATTCAATCCTCTTCTTGAGTCGTGCTTAGTTGAACTTAATCCGACTATTTTTAACAGGAATGGAGAAAGGTCGTCGCGGGGATCCATAGTCCCGCTCGGCAGTTGGAGGACTATATTCGAGACCTGGATCCCGGATTTGAAGAGGATCTGGATATATTTATAGAGCTTAAGGAGGGGGTCTTTTATCAAGCGAGCTACGACGGCACAAAAGTAGCCATCACTGTCGATTATCCAGCCTTCTCCCCTCCTCCCACGTAAGTGCCCAGGAAACATCTTTTCAACAAGAGCTTCCCTATTGCGTCTCACCCACCACACTATCTCATGCTCCAAAGGGGCGGCGCTCATCCCGCTAAACCATATCAAAGGCATCCTCCAAGAAGGTGACGCTCGCGCAGGGCAAGTCTTTGAAAAGAAAGGCGGGTGATACGTCTCCAACGTATCTATAATTTTTGATTGCTCCATGCTATATTATCTACTGTTTTGGACCATATTGGGCTTTATTTTCCACTTTTATATTACTTTTGGGACTAACCTATTAACCGGAGGCCCAAATGTAATTGTCGTTTTTGCCTATTTCAGTGTTTCGAAGAAACGGAATATCAAACGGAGTCCAAACGGAATGAAACCTTCGGGAACGTGATTTTCTCACCGAATATGATCCAGGAAACTCGGACCCTCCATCATGAAAGAAAGGAGGCGGCCACGAGGGTGGAGGGCGCCCCCCAGGGCACGCCCCTGCCTTGTGGGCCCCCCTTTGCTCCACCGACGTACTCCTTCCTCCTATATATACCTACGTACCCCCAAACGATCAGATACGGAGCCAAAAACCTAATTCCACCACCACAACCTTCTGCACTCCACGAGATCCCATCTCGGGGCTCGTTCGGAGCTCACTGGGAAGGGGAATCCACCACGGAGGGCTTCTACATCATCACCATAGCCCCTCCGATGAAGTGTGAGTAGTGTACCTCAGACCCTCGGGTCCATAGTTAGTAGCTAATGGCTTCTTCGCTCTTTCTGGATCTCAATACAATGTTCTCCCCCTCTCCCGCGGAGATCTATTCGATGTAATCTTCTTTTTGCGGTGTTTGTTGAGACCGATGAATTGTGGGTTTATGATCAAGTTTATCTATGAACAATATTTGAATCTTCTCTGAATTCTTTTATGTATGATTGGTTATCTTTGCAAGTCTCTTCGAATTATCAGTTTGGTTTGGCCTACTAGATTGGTTTTTCTTGCAATAGGGAGAAGTGCTTAGCTTTGGGTTCAATCTTGCGGTGTCCTTTCCCAGTGTGATGAGGGGCAGCAAGGCACATATTGTATTGTTGCCATCGAGGATAACAAGATGGGGTTTTTATCATATTGCATGAATTTATGCCTCTACATCATGTCATCTTGCTTAAGGCGTTACTCTGTTTTCTTGAACTTAATACTCTAGATGCATGCTGGATAGCGGTCGATGAGTGGAGTAATAGTAGTAGATGCAGGTGAGTCGGTCTACTTGTCTCGGACGTGATGCCTATATACATGATCATACCTAGATATTCTCATAACTATGCTCAATTCTGTCAATTGCTCAACAGTAATTTGTTCATCCACCGTAGAATACTTATGCTCTTAAGAGAAGCCACTAGTGAAATCTATGGCCCCCGGGTCTATTCTCATCATATCAATCTTCCATCACTTTATTATTGCTTTCCTTTTTTACTTTGCCTTTTATTTTACTTTGCATCTTTATACCAAAAATACCAAAAATATTATCTATCATCTCTATCAGATCTCACTCTCGTAAGTGACCGTGAAGGGATTGACAACCCCTAATCGCGTTGGTTGCGTGGAGCTATTTGTTTTGTGTAGGTACGAGGGACTAGCGCGTAGCCTCCTACTGGATTGATACCTTGGTTCTCAAAAACTGAGGGAAATACTTACTGTACTCTGCTGCATCACCCTTTCCTCTTCAAGGAAATCCAACGCAGTGCTCAAGAAGTAGCAGGAAGATTTCTGGCGCCGTTGCCGGGGAGGCTTACGCAAAAGTCAAGTCAAGATTTGGACTCCTGACAACGAGCCATTTCTTGCGCCGTTTGTCTACGTAAAAGTCAACATACCAAGTACCCATCACAATCCCTTATCTCTCGCATTACATTATTTGCCATTTGCCTCTCGTTTTCCTCTCCCCCACTTCACCCTTGCCATTTTATTCGCCCTCTCTTTTCCGTTTGCCTTTTTTCGCTTGCCTTTTGTTTGCTCGTGTGTTGGATTGCTTGCTTGTCACGATGGCTCAAGATAATACCAAATTGTGTGACTTTACCAATACCAACAATAATGATTTCCTTAGCACTCCGATTTCTCCTCTTACCAATACTAAATCTTGTGAAATCAATACTGCTTTGTTGAATCTTGTTATGAAAGATCAATTCGCCGGCCTTCCTAGTGAAGATGCCGCTACTCATCTAAATAGCTTTGTTGATTTATGTGATATGCAAAAGAAGAAGGATGTCGATCATGATATTGTTAAATTGAAGCTATTTCCTTTTTCTCTTAGAGATCGTGCTAAAGCTTGGTTTTCGTCCTTGCCTAAAAATAGTATTGATTCTTGGAACAAGTGCAAAGATGCTTTTATCTCTAAGTATTTTCCTCCCTCTAAGATCATCTCTCTTAGGAACGATATTATGAATTTTAAGCAACTTGATCATGAACATGTTGCACAAGCTCGGGAGAGAATGAAATTAATCATACGTAATTGCCATACTCATGGTTTGAATTTGTGGATGATTATACAAAAATTGTATGACGGATTGAATTTTGCTTCTAGAAACCTTTTAGATTCGGCGCGGGAGGCACTTTTATGGAAATCACTTTAGGAGATGCTACTAAACTCCTAGATAATATTATGGTTAATTATTCTCAATGGCACCTTTGAAAGATCTACTAATAAAAAGTGCATGCGATAGAAGAAATCAATGTTTTGAGTGGAAAGATGGATGAACTTATGAAATTATTTGCTACTAAGAGTGTTTCTTATGATCCTAATGATATGCCTTTGTCTACTTTGATTGAGAATAATAATGAATCTATGTATGTGAATTTTTTTTGGTAGGAATAATTTTGGTAACAATGCGTATAGAGGGAACTTTAATCCTAGGCCTTATCCTAGTAATCCTTCTAATAATTATGGAAATTCCTAAAACAACTCTTATGGAAATTTTAATAAGATGCCCTCTGAATTTGAGACTAGTGCTAAAGAGTTTATGAATTCACAAAAGAATTTCAATGCTTTGCTTGAAGAGAAATTGCTAAAAGTTGATGAATTGGCTAGGAACGTTGATAGAATTTCTCTTGATGTTGATTCTTTAAAACTTAGATCTATTCCTCCTAAGCATGATATCAATGAGTCTCTCAAAGCCATGAGAATTTCCATTGATGAGTGCTACGAAAGATGCCTTTAATAAAGCGTGTTCTTCCAATTCCTATGAAAATCAAGATGAAGATCTAAAAGTTATTGATGTGTCCCCTATTAAATGTTTGTTTTGTAATATGAATCTTGATGAGACTGAGTATGATCCACATTTACCTAGAAGGCGTTCTAAAAATTCGGAGTTTTTAGATCTTGATGATGAAATTGATAGAAGTGCGATTGAAAAGAATAAAACCCTAGATGTTGCTAAACCCACTATTTTGTATTTCAAGGAATTTAATTATGAAATTTGTTCTTTAATGGATTGTATTTCCTTGTTGCAATCTGTGCTAAATTCTCCTCATGCTTATAGTCAAAATAAAGCGTTTACTAAACATATCGTTGATGCCTTGATGCTATCTTATGAAGAAAACTTGAGTTGGAAGTTTCTATCCCTAGAAAACTTTATGATGAGTGGGAACCAACTATTAAAATAAATATTAAGGATCATGAATTTTATGCTTTATGTGATTTGGGTGCTAGTGTTTCCACTATTCCCAAAACTTTGTGTGATTTGCTAGATTTCCGCGATTTTGATGATTGCTCTCTAAACATGCACCTTGCGGATTCCACTATTAGGAAACCTATGGGAAGAATTAATGATGTTCTTATTGTTGCAAATAGTAATTATGTGCCCGTAGATTTTATCGTTCTTGATATAGATTGCAATCCTTCTTGCCCTATTATTCTTGGTAGACCTTTCCTTAGAACGATTGGTGCAATTATTGATATGAAGGAAGGGAATATTAGATTCCAATTTCCATTAAAAAAGGGCATGTAACACTTCCCTAGGAAGAAAATAAAACTACCATATGAATCTATTATGAGAGCCACTTATGGGTTGCCTACCAAAGATGGCAATACCTAGATCTATCCTTGCTTTATGCCTAGCTAGGGGCGTTAAACGATAGCGCTTGTTGGGTGGCAACCCAATTTTATTTTTAGTTTTTTTTTTGCTTTTGTTTCTGTTTAGGAATAAATATTTGTTATAGCCTCTGGTTAGATGTGTTTTTATGTTTTAATTAGTGTTTGTGCCAAGTAAACCTATAGGATCTTCTTGGATGATAGTTATTTGATCTTGCTGTAATTTCCAGAAACTTTCTGTTCACAAAAAAATTATTAAAAATCACCAGAACGTGATAAAATAGTGATTCCAATTGCTGTTGATCAATAAACAAATTGCCTAGGTCGTCCTATTTTGGATGATTTGTTTAAGTTCCAGAAGTTTGCGTTAGTTAAAGATTACTACAGACTGTTCTGTTTTTGACAGATTCTGTTTTTCGTGTGTTGTTTGCTTATTTTGATGAATCTATGGCTAGTAAAATAGTTTATAAACCATAGATAAGTTGGAATACAGTAGGTTTAACACCAATATAAATAAATAATGAGTTCATTATAGTACCTTAAAGTGGTCTTTTTTTTGTTTCGCTAACGGAGCTCACGAGATTTCTGTTGAGTTTGGTGAATTTTTTTTGATGGATTATGGAATAAGGAGTGGCAAGAGCCTAAGCTTGGGGATGCCCATGGAACCCCCAAGATAACCCAAGGACACCAAAAATTCAAAGCTTGGGGATGCCCCGGAAGGCATCCCCTCTTTCGTCTACTTCCATCGGTAACTTTACTTGGAGCTATATTTTTATTCACCACATGATATGTGTTTTGCTTGGAGCGTCTTGTATTATTTTATTCTTTGCCTTTTAGTTTACCACAATCATCCTTGCTGTACACACCTTTTGAGAGAGCCATACATGAATTGGAATTTTATAGAATACTCTTTGTGCTTCACTTATATCTTTTGAGCTTTATAGTTTTGCTCTAGTACTTCACTTATATCTTTTAGAGCACGGTGGTGGATTTGTTTTATAGAAACTATTGATCTCTCATTGCTTCACTTAGATTATTTTGAGAGTCTTAAATAGCATGGTAATTTGCTTAATAATAATAATATGCTTGGTATTCAAGATTTGTAAAACTTTCTTTTGAGTGCGTTGAATACTAAGAAAAGTTTGATGCTTGATAATTGTTTTGAGATATGAAGATGGTGATATTAGAGTCATGCTAGTTGAGTAGTTGTGAGTTTGAGAAATACTTTTGTTAAAGTTTGTGATTCCCGTAGCATGCACATTATGGTGAACCGTTATGTGATGAAGTCGGAGCATGATTTATTTATTGATTGTCTTCCTTATGAGTGGCGGTCGGGGACGAGCGATGGTCTTTTCCTACCAATCTATCCCCCTAGGAGCATGCGCGTAATACTTTGCTTTGATAACTTGTAGACTTTTGCAATAAGTATATGAGTTCTTTATGACTAATGTTGAGTCCATGGATTATACACACTTTTCTTCCTTCCAGCATTGCTAGCCTCTCTAATCTGCGCAGACTTTTCGCGGTATCATACACCCACCATATACCTTCCTCAAAACAGCCACCATACCTACCTATCATGGCATTTCCATAGCCATTCCGAGATATATTGCCATGCAACTTTCCACCATTCCGTTTATTATGACACGCTCCATCATTGTCATATTGCTAGCATGATCATGTAGTTGACATCGTATTTGTGGCAAAGCCACCGCTCATAATTCTTTCATACATGTCACTCTTGACTCATTGCATATCCGCATTTCACCGGAGGCATTCATATAGAGTCATATTTTGTTCTAAGTATCGACTTGTAATTGTTGAGTTGTAAGAAAATAAATGATGATCATCATTTTTAGAGCATTGTCCCAAGTGAGGAAAGAATGATGGAGACTATGATTCCCCCACAAGTCGGGATGAGACTCCGGACGAAAAATTAAAAAAAGAGAGAGAGAGAAAAAAGAGGCCAAAAAAAAGAGAAGGCCCAAACAAAAAAAGAAAAAATAATAATAAAAAAATGAGATAAAAAGAGAGAAGGGACAATGTTACTATTCTTTTACCACACTTGTGCTTCAAAGTAGCACCAAGATCTTCATGATAGAGAGTCTCTCATTTTGTCACTTTCATATACTACTGGGAATTTTTCATTATAGAACTTGGCTTGAATATTCCAATGATGGGCTTCCTAAAAATGCCCTAGGTCTTCGTGAGCAAGCGAGTTGGATGCACACCCTCTTAGTTTATTTTATTGAGCTTTCATATACTTATAGCTCTAGTGCATCCGTTGCATGGCAATCCCTACTCACTCACATTGATATCTATTGATGGGCATCTCCATAGCCCGTTGATACGCCTAGTTGATGTGAGACTATCTTCCTCTCTTTTGTCTTCTCCACAACCACCATTCTATTCCACATATAGTGCTATATCCATGGCTCATGCTCATGTATTGCGTGAAGATTGAAAAAGTTTTGAGAATGTCGAAAGCATGAAACAATTGCTTGGCTTGTCATCAGGGTTGTGCATGATTTAAATACTTTGTGTGGTGAAGATAGAGCATAGCCAGACTATATGATTTTGTTGGGATAACTTTCTTTGGCCATGTTATTTTGAGAAGACACGATTGCTTTGTTAGTATGCTTGAAGTATTATTATTTTTATGTCAATACGAACTTTTGTCTTGAATCTTTCGGATCTGAATATTCATACCACAATTAAGAAGAATTACATTGAAATTATGCCAAGTAGCACTCCGCATCAAAAATTTCTTTTTTATCATTTACCTACTCGAGGACGAGCAGGAATTAAGCTTAGGGATGCCTGATACGTCTCCAACGTATCTATAATTTTTGATTGCTCCATGCTATATTATCTACTATTTTGGACCATATTGGGCTTTATTTTCCACTTTTATATTACTTTTGGGACTAACCTATTAACCGGAGGCCCAACCCAAAATTTCTGTTTTTGCCTATTTCAGTGTTTCGAAGAAACGGAATATCAAACGGAGTCCAAACGGAATGAAACCTTTGGGAACGTGATTTTCTCACCGAATATGATCCAGGAGACTTGGACCCTCCGTCAAGAAAGAAAGGAGGCGACCATGAGGGTGGAGGGCGCCCCCCTAGGGCGCGCCCCCTGCCTCGTGGGCCCTCCTTTGCTCCACCGACGTACTCCTTCCTTCTATATATACCTACATACCCCCAAACGATCAGATACGGAGCCAAAAACCTAATTCCACCGCCGCAACCTTCTGTACCCACGAGATCCCATCTTGGAGCCTGTTCTGGAGCTCCGCTGGAAGGGGAATGCACCACGGAGGGCTTCTACATCATCACCATAGCCCCTCCGATGAAGTGTGAGTAGTTTACCTCAGACCTTCGGGTCCATAGTTAGTAGCTAGATGGCTTCTTGTCTCTTTCTGGATCTCAATACAATGTTCTCCCCCTCTCTCGCGGAGATCTATTCGATGTAATCTTCTTTTTGCGGTGTTTGTTGAGACCGATGAATTGTGGGTTTATGATCAAGTTTTTGTATGAACAATATTTGAATCTTCTCTGAATTCTTTTATGTATGATTGGTTATCTTTGCAAGTCTCTTCGAATTATCAGTTTGGTTTGGCCTACTAGATTGGTTTTTCTTGCAATAGAAGAAGTTCTTAGCTTTGGGTTCAATCTTGCGGTGTCCTTTCCCAAAGGTGTGAGGGGGCAGCAAAGGCACGTATTGTATTGTTGCCATCTAGGATAACAAGATGGGGTTTTTATCATATTGCATGAATTTATCCTCTACATCATGTCATCTTGCTTAAGGCGTTACTCTGTTTTCTTGAACTTAATACTCTAGATGCATCTTTGGATAGCGGTCGATGAGTGGAGTAATAGTAGTAGATGCACGGTGAGTCGGTCTACTTGTCTGGACGTGATGCCTATATACATGATCATACCTAGATATTCTCATAACTATGCTCAATTCTGTCAATTGCTCAACAGTAATTTGTTCACCCACCGTAGAATACTTATGCTCTTGAGAGAAGCCACTAGTGAAATCTATGGCCCCGGGTCTATTCTCATCATATCAATCTTCCATCACTTTATTATTGCTTTACTTTTTTACTTTGCCTTTTATTTTACTTTGCATCTTTATACCAAAAATACCAAAAATATTATCTATCATCTCTATCAGATCTCACTCTCGTAAGACAACCCCTAATCGCGTTGGTTGCGTGGAGCTATTTGTTTTGTGTAGGTACGAGGGACTCGCGCGTAGCCTCCTACTGGATTGATACCTTGGTTCTCAAAAACTGAGGGAAATACTTACTCTACTCTGCTGCATCACCCTTTCCTCTTCAAGGAAATCCAACGTAGTGCTCAAGAAGTAGCAGCGGGCGGTGATACTACCTAGCCTCCTCATTCACCGAAGAGGTATAATTTTCAACCTGCACTTGGCAAATAGGCTGGATTGTGACGTGGTCCGCTATGCCATATTTCAGGAAGAGCGTACACCGGACTGTATCCAGAGGTCTCGCCGGCCAAGCATCGGCCAATCCGGCCCCGGACCCTGTCAATAGGACTAGGGTTTGTACGGGCACCACACCCTAATTGTCACCTCCACGAGGATTCAGATAATGTATCCGTCACCAATTCCGAAGTGGAGAGCGCGATGGTCCATCGGCGGCGGAAAGAGGCTATGCGTGATCCAAGTTTCACCGAAGCGGCTTTTAACGCCCCCAGCTCTGCGGATGCATATATCCGGGCTGCTCGGGATGGACTTGCCGGAGCTACACACCAGCTTTCGAAGGATATGCGGGTAAAGGCTTTGCATAGATTCAATAATCATGTGACAGTAGCCCCCGAGACTTGAAGCAGTTGGCACAACTGATTGAAGGATCGTTGTATAATCAGGTACTCACGGAGAAGAACAACATGTTGTCTCAGGAGCTTGCAGAATGTCAGACCAAGCTAGCTGTTGGCACTGCCGAACTGGAAGATTTGAAGAAATCCCAGAAGGCATCGAATGGTAAGTACCACCGTTGCCGGAAAGTACGATTCTGCGGCAACAATGATCTTTAAATATGCATTGTGTAACAGCGGCAGGGTCGGTAAATCAGTTGGAGGAGAGGCTAAAGGTTGCTGAGGCGGCCAAAGAACATGCCGAAGGGAAAGAAGCCGTTGGTCAACGTGTATTGACACAGACCATCAATGAGAAAAACAGACTACAGGATACCAACATCCAGCAAGCCGAGGAACTAAAGGACATAAGAGCCCACTGGCGGATGCCTTGAAGGAAAACAAAAAGCTGAAAGGCGGCATATTTAGTATGCCCTTTTAACCTGTCTTTCATATGGCCCCTTGATGGAAATTGTTGTTTAACAAGATTGTTCCTGTAGGCTTATTAACAGGGCGGCCTGAAGGAGAAGTGTTCGGATTTCAAGGTGACCTGCTGCCAGAGTTATCAAACGTGCACGAGCGAGCTCGAAAGGCGATGAGGAGTATAGCTAAGGCATTATGGCCATCCGAATCTCCTCCAGGACTAATGGGGGAGCTCGTGGAGCTATTCAAAGGAGCTCGTCTTCTCTTTGAGCTGTGGAAGGCATCATGTCGAGAAGGTGCACGAGAGGCCTGGGCCATGGTGAAAACGTGGTATACCGGACTTGATCCGAATCATATGGCCCGGGTCGGACCTCGGGGACCAGATGGACAAGAAATTCCGATTTGCTTGGTGTATGACCAAGTAAAGATAACCGCCAAATTTTCACAGTAGGACTGTAAACTAGACAGCCTGATAGATGGCATAGATAAGGAGTAGGCGTGCGATTTTATGTGATAATACACTGTATCAGCAAACTTACCCTCGACCGAATTGTAAAAGATTATCATAGCGGACCTTCCCCTTCACCCTCCGAAACCCAAGGGTGGAGTGTTTCCGGATACTATACCGGTGGAAAACACCAAGTATGTCTAGAAACCAGGCGATCCAGTCATAATGCTTAAATAGACAAGCTGTATTCGGGGAGTTATGTTATATTATTTTTAATGTAAGAAACATCTTCCAGGAAGAATAGTTCCGTTAAGGGTTCCTCTACCTGGGTCGGCATGCATGTATGCATGATTGTGAAAGAATCACAGGTGCTTTTGTATTCTTGTTAGTTTATAATGCTACGAAGGCAGTTCGTCGTTTGTCCGCCGACCAGTTATTCCCTTAAGAATGCTAGCTTTCAGCTTCACCCATCTGAGGTACATGTCCAGATGACCCATTTGTAATAATCGCAAAGGTGCTCCCTTTATGCCCTAGCCGAACAATCGGGAACATAGGGCATAAGCACAGGAGCCAGGCAACCCAGCTTGGCAAAAACTTAAGTCATAGAGGTGCATATAACGGCGAAGACAAGACGTATATGAGTAAGCAATACATATATATGGCGAGCCTTATGCCCGAGTTAATAAAGAGCTTACATTTGAAGGAAGCCCCCAATTATAGTGGGCTATGTACATTTAAAGATGTATTCCCCGCAAGTGTGCGGCTTACCCAAATACATGCTAGAAATCGTAAAACAAACGAAAAGAAGAAAGAGAAAAAAACAGAAAAAGGTAACGAACAATGTGTCTGGACTTAGGCGTAGAATCTTCGGAGTCTGGCAGCGTTCCATGGGTTCGGCTCTAAGCGATTGTCCGATGCATTACGAAGGCGATAGGCTCCTCCAGTGAGAACTTCATCTATAATGAAGGGACCCTCCCATTTGGGCTTCAGCTTGTCCTTTGTCTTCTCTGGTAGGCGTAGAACGAGTTCACCGACATTGTAAGTCTTGGCCCGCACTTCTCTGCTTTGGTATCTTCAAGCTTGTTGTTGGTAGAATGTGGAACGAGCTTTTGCGACATCGCGCTCCTCCTCCAGGCCATCTAAGTCATCTTGCCGATCGAGCTCAGCCCCTCTCTCTTCGTACATGCGCACTCGAGGTGAGTCATGAATAATATCGCAGGGCAAGACGGCCTCTACGCCGTACACCATGAAGAACGGTGTGTATCCGGTCGTGCGATTGGGTGTGGTCCACAGCCCCCGGAGTACGGAGTCGAGCTCCTCAACCCAGTGTTTATCTGACTCCTTTGAGGATCGCACTAGTCTAGGTTTAGTGCCGCTCATTATCAGACTGTTGGCCCGCTCGACTTGACAGTTTGTTTGAGGGTGATATACGGAGGCGTAATCAAGCTTGATGCCCAGATTAGCACACCAGGTTTTTACCTCGTCGGCTGTAAAGTTAGAGCCGTTGTGGGTGATGATGCTGTGTGGGACACCATAACGGTGTACGACACCGGATATGAAATCTATCACTGGTCCGGCTTCAGCCGTTTTAACTGGTTCGGCCTCTATCCACTTAGTGAATTTATCTACCACGACGAGCAGGTATTTTTTTTCTTATGGCTTCCCCCTTTAAGGGGTCCGACCATGTCAAGCCCCCAGACCACAAAAGGCCAAGTAATGGGGATTGTTCATAGGGCGGTAGGCAGCATATGGCTTTGATTGGCGAAAAGCTGGCATCCTACACAATGTTGGACGAGGTCTTGTGCATCTGCTCGGGCCGTAGGCCAGAAAAAAAACCCAGTACGGAAGGCCTTACTTACAAGGGCCCGAGCTGCGGCGTGATGGCCTCCAAGACTAGCATGGATTTCGGCCAAAAGCTGTCGCCCCTCTTCTTCGGAGATACATCTTTGAAGGACTCCAGTAGTACTTTTCTTGTAGAGCTCTCCTTCATGAACCTTGTGGGCTTTCGAGCGTCGAACGATGCAGCGAGCCTCATTCTGGTCCTTAGGGAGCTCCCGCCTATTAAGGTAGGCCAGGAAGGGTTCAGCCCATGGGGCGATTACTGCCATGATTATGTGTGCGGAAGGCGTTGGTTCTGTGCCCGAGCCCCCGATGATATCTGAATCGTGTTCGGCATCTGGGGGCATGATCGGCGCCGGACTGGTGGTTCCGCTCTCGTCCTGTTATGCTACGGATGGCTTGAAGAGCTGCTCCACAAAGGTGTTAGACAGAACGGGGTCGCGTTGTAGCGACCCGACTCAGTAAGAGTCGAAGTCTCTGTGCTTACCGTGCTAGTCCTTGGATCGACTTGCTAGCACACACAATACTCGATGAAATAACAGAAATAACACACATCTCTTTATTACATCGATAATCCAGAAGCAATACATTTATTACAAAATAGGGCATAGAGACAATAAACAAATACTGCGGAAGCAAGTAGTAAATGAGTCCAACTCCACGAGCAAGGTTGAGTGTAGAACATCGACCTATCGCACCTTAATCTTCGTCGGATATATCTGCAACGTGATAAGTTGCAGCCATATAGGTCAGTACATTGAATGTACTGGCAAGTCACATCATAAGTGTAAAGAACCTAATTGTACATGCAATTTGGCTGGTGGAAAGCTCTAAGTTTAGTTTTTGCATAAAGCTAGTTTTTCCCTATTAGAAAAGATGTTATTCTGCTACTACACATTTGCATAGGATGAGTTGGCAACCCAACTCCATCCGTTCCCAAGTTCCATTTAAATCCCGACTGTTTAATTAAAGGTGAGGAGATCTCCCGGCATTTCCACTACTAGATGCTCAACTTGTCCGTAACCGGGGACACGGCTAATCGATTTTAGGTTTTAACACTCTGCAGAGGTTGCGCACTTTTCCCCACAAGACTCGACCACCTCCATGATCAGAAGATCGAGACATAGTCTTTCGAAAATGTTCCCCCTTAACCCACAGATAGGCCGGTACACCTACATCACTCTACATCTGCTAGCCCATCCCGGAAGGGGTCACACTAACTACTCAACTAAGCGAGCCCATATTGGCTTGTGGCTGCTGCGTAAGTTTCTAGACATGAGAATACGATTGATCTCTTTGAGCTGGCCGGACGGTCCACTAGTGGTGCACCACCATGGATTTCCCATGCGTTCTAATCAGCATTTCGCCACCATTCCAACAAGTTTCCGCCCAGGTAGTTCGTTAATTATCTTAGGTCCTATTTACTAAATTGTCACTCATACTTTACAATGATCTCTCCCCAATCCACGTCTACTTAGCGAAGCAACATAATGTAAAACGATGGCGACAATGTTATAAGGTTCAGCCCTACCTCAATGAACTCTTTGGGTGAAAAGCATAGTCATGCGGCATCAATTTCTATCATGCAGTCCTACCGCAAAGAACTACGATGCATAATAAAAACATAGGTAATGAAATATGATCAAGATGCAACTTGCCTTGGTACCGCTGGTTGAATTCTAAAGATCGATAATATTACGCTTCAAGACTCCGCAATCTACCGCAAAGAAGATAAACAAACATAAGCAAACATTCTAGAGAACCAGAAAGAACATGCAAAGCGTAAGTCTCGGAAAAACCAAATGAACAAACATCACACTTAACTAGGATGAAAATTTTCTAGGTGCAAAACAACATAGGCACATGGTTCAAGAAGTGATGTGAACTATAGTGCATACTATGCATACTAGTAAAATATTAATAGGCAGATTCTAGTGTGTGAAAATTATTGTGACAAAGCTCCAGGTGATAGGATTTGGCTACGGTGACGAATGCAAAAGAATCAACTTAATCGAGCTACGGTTTGAGAGATATGGCCATTTGAAGTTTGAATTCAAATCTGAATAAATTCAAATTTGAATCGACAAAAGTTTGCAAAAAGGATACCACTGGATAGATCTAAACAATACGAAGAATTTGCCGCTGGTTTCATCGAGTTTGGATCTACGGTTAAAAAGTTATGGCTAATCTAAGATCGGGGACTAACCTGTGATTTCTAGGGACTAAGCGGTGAAACAGAAAATTAAATCTACTACATGCAGGCCCCTGGCCACGTGGCGGGCTGCGGTGACTGGCGGCGCTCATCGCGAAGCGTACACGTGACGACCGCTACTTAAGTAAAACAGCTACCGCGGCTAGAAAAAAAACTAAAACCGAGATCGGTTTATCTAAACTAATCGGTTTAATCTAAACCGGATGAACCGATAAAAAAACACTAAACTAAACCGATCTAGAGAAAAAAAACTAAACGAATAGCGAGCGAGCGGTTCGCTCACCTCGACGACGACGACGACGTACAGGACGGGCGCCGGAGTCGGGCGGTGACGGGCGGCGGAGTCTGGCGGCAGCGGAGGTGTCGGGAGGACGGGCGCGGGCGGGGGCGGTCCGGCAGGGTCGGTGGTGGTCGGGCGCCCGGGACAGTGAGGTAGAGGGCGGCGGTTCCGCGCTCCGGCGAGGACGCAGTCGTCGGGCGGCGGTTCCGGCGAGACCTAGGCGGCAAAAACATGTCAACAAGATGCGCCTCGTGATAACGAAAGATTGACCAAACAAAGTGAAGGTAGGGGAGTCTCACGGGCATGTAAAACTCGGCGAGATATTCCGGCTCGGCGAGATCCAACGCTGGCACGGTGGTTGCGAGGAGCTAGGGACGACGTGGAGTGGCGAGAATGGAGAGAGGGGGTCGAGGGCTCTTTATAGGCGAGGTTAGGGCGTCGGGAGCGATGGGATAAGCTCTATCCCGGGAGCTTTGGCCGGCGGGTTCGGAGGCGACAGCTGTCGTCATCCCGTGGTCTCAAGGGAGGTTGGGGATGACTGGGAGCGGGCCCCACTGAAGCGGGCGGCAGCAGATAGCGAAGTGAGGGAGGCGCGACCGGTCGACCGGCAGGAGGCTTGGCGTGGCCGGGCTGCCTTGGGCCAAATGGCCGGTGGTTGGCTGGCTCAAGGCGGTGGCTGAAGGCTACACCGAACTGGTTTCGGTCCAGGTGGGTGAGTGTGTGTGTGCGTTTTTTTTAAACACCGAACACTAAAGTGGCCCTAAATAATTCAAATGAATTAATAAAACACCACAATAATTCTAAAATAACTATACAATATTTAGAGCCTAATGTACATTAATTTAAGCACATAACATTTTGAAAATATTTTCCTAATGCAATTAATGCACTTTTTGCAAATAAAATAAATTCCAATAAACTCCAAAACTTCAAATAATATTCAAAATAAAATTTCCCACTCTTTTATATTTTGAGGAAGTCATCTTATCCCCTCTCATTTGTTTTTCTCGAGTGGAAAAATATTATTTGAATAATTCACAAACTCCAAAATGCAAAGAAATATGATATGCATTGAATGATTCTATTAACATCGAAATTTAATAAAATTGGGATGTTACAAACCTACCCCCCTTAAGATGAATCTCGTCCTCGAGATTCGGGTTAACTTGACAAAAAGGTGTGGATGGTCTTGTCTAAGATCTTCCTCTCGTTCCCAAGTGGCTTCCTCCTTGGTGTGGTGACTCCTTTGAACCTTGCGTAACCTGATGATCTTGGTACGAGTGATTCTCTCTGCAGTCTCAAGAATCTTAACCGGCTTCTCCTCATAAGTCAGATCGCTCTCCAACTGAATTGCCTCGAGTGGCACTGTATCTCTCAAAGGAATATCTGCCATCTCTACATGACACTTCTTCAGCTGGGAAACATGAAACACATCAGGAACTCCTAACAAAGCCTCTGGTAATTCCAGCTGGTATGCAACCTCTCCTCTACATTCCAGAACTCTGTATGGTCCCACAAATCGTGGTGCTAACTTTCCTTTGACTCAAAATCTCTTAATACCTCGAAGTGGAGACACTCGAAGATATGCTCTATCTCCCACTTCATAGATCACTTCCTTGCGTTTAGCATCGGCATAACTCTTCTGCCTTGATTGAGCTATCTTAAGTGCATCACGAATCAACTTGACCTTCTCCTCAGAATCCCTGATCAAATCAGGCCCAAACAATTTGCGATCTCCAACTCCATTCCACATCAAAGGTGTCCTGCATTTCCTTCCATACAATGCCTCGAAAGGGGCCATCTGCAAACTGGCTTGATAGCTGTTGTTGTACGAAAACTCTGCGTAGGGTAAGTTATCATCCCAACTAGACCCATAGTCTAGCGCACAAGCTCTCAACATGTCCTCCAGAATCTGATTGACTCTCTCATGCGCCCATCGATTCTGCGGATGGAAGGTCAGATCTTGAACTCTAGCTCGGTACCCAAAGTTTCGTAATGCTGCTTCCAAAACTTTGAGGTAAACTGCGTTCCTCTATCTGATACGATGCTCCTCGGAACTCCATGCAGACATACGATCCTAGTCATATATATCTTTGCCAGCTTACCACTTGTATAGGTGGTCTTTACTAGAATGAAGTGAGCAACCTTGGTCAAACGATCCACTATCACCCAAATGGAATCATAACCTGAACGGGTCCTGGGTAACCCCGTGATAAATTCCATACCAAGTTTATCCCATTTCCAATCAGGTATCGACAGCGGCTGAAGTAAACCTGCTGGTTTCGATGCTCCGCCTTTGCTCTCGACATACATCACATATTGCCACATACTCGGCAATCTCTCTCTTCATACCGCCCACCAAAAACTTTCCTTCAAGTCCAAATACATCTTGGTGTTGCCTGGTGTATCGAATATGGTGAGTCATGAGCCTCTGAAGAATCAACTTCGATCTACGGATCATTGGGTACACAAATCCGTTGCTCAAACCATATGGTTCCATTTTCATCCTCACGGAATCATACGCTTTCCCTTTGCTCATCATTTCCTTTATCTCGGCAATACCTTGGTCCAACTTCGGGCTTCTCCGATTCTTCCCAACAAGGTGGATCTGTACCTCGAAAAGTCTTGACAACATAACCTCTTGGAACTATTTCCAATCGAAGGCCTCTAAGCTCATCACATAACTCCTGAGGTAAACCTCCTGCTGTAAGGGTATTAACATAACTCTTACGGCTCAAAGCATCCGCCACAACATTGGCTTTTCCTGGATGATAATGCAGACTCATGTCATAATCCTTTATAAGTTCCAACCATCTCCTTTGCCTGAGATTCAACTCCTTCTGCGTGAAAATGTACTTCAAACTCTTGTGATCCGTGTAAACATCACAACGATTCCCAATAAGATAGTGTCTCCATGTCTTGAGTGCATGCACTACGGCTGCTAACTCCAAATCATGCGTGGCATAGTTCAACTCATGAGGTCGAAGGCGTGAAGCATAAGCTACAACATTTCCCTCTGCATAAGAACACCTCCAAGTCCCCGACGTGAAGCATCACAATACACACGAAAGTCCTTGTGTACGTCGGCAGGATTAGCACCGGGCTGTAACCAAACACTTCTTCAACTCTTGAAAGCTGGCTTCACACTCTTCATCCAAACGAACTCGGTGTCCTTCTTCAACAACGCTGTCATGGGCCTTGCAATCTTGGAGAAATTTTCAATAAATCTCCAAGAATATCCAGAAGTCCAAGGAAACCGCGAATCTCGCCGACCGTGGTGGGTGCATTCCATTCGTGGACTGACTCTACCTTGGTAGGGTCCATCGCAATCCCTTCACACGACACAACATGTCCAAGGAATCCGACTTCCTTGAGCCAAAACTCACACTTGCTGATCTTGTAATATGTTGATGTTCTCTGAGCTTCTCCAATACCAAGAGCAGATGTTCATAGTGTTCCTCCTCATTCTTGGAGAAAACCAATATGTCATCAATGAATACCACAACGAACTTATCCAAGAACTCCATGAACACCTTGTTCATCATGCTCATAAAATAGGCGGGGGCATTAGTCAAACCAAAGGACATGATCAGTATACTCATAAAGCCCATACCTTGTGGTAAAAGCGGTCTTGGGTATATCCTTCTCACGGATCTTCAATTGGTGATAACCCGATCGAAGATCGATCTTGGAGAAAACACTAGCTCCTTCTAGCTGGTCAAACAAGTCATTGATCATCGGTAGGGCATACTTGTTCTTGATGGTCACCTCGTTCAAAGAGCGGTAATCCACACACATCCTCAAGGTTCCATCCTTCTTCTCCACTAAAATCTTGGGGCTCCCCAAGGTGATGAACTTCGCGAATATACCCTTTCTCTACCAACTCCTTAATCTGTTTCTTGACTTCCTCCAAATCATTAGCGGGCATCCGTCGGCCTCTTGGAGATAGGTCACATGCACAGCAGCAACTCAATCAAAAACTCAATCTCCCGATCTAGCGGCATACCCGGTAACTCCTCTGGAAATACATCGGGATAATCCTTCACCACTGGTACTTCTTCCTAGACAACTCCCGTAAGAGAGTTCACCTGAGTCCTCTTAGGCTTAAGCCTGGATACATACTTGATCCTCTTCTTCTCTGGGGTGGTGAGAAAAATCGATCTACTAGCACAATCAATGTTTCCCTCATACTTGGACATCCAATCCATCCCTAGGATTACATCCAACCCTTGTGACTCTAGTATGATCATATCCGTGGGAAAAATATGTCCCCCTATGTTCAGAGGCAACTGGAAACATCCCTGACTAGCCATAGACTCGGCTCCTGGGGAACTCACTAGAATGGGTGACTTAAGAGCTACGGTAGGCAACTTATGTTTATCCACGAATCCCCTTGATATGAATGAATGCGATGCACCGGTGTCAAAAAGAATGAGTGCTGGAAATGAATTAACCAAGAACTTACCAATCACTGCGTCAGGCTGCTCATAGACCTCTTCCACATTGACATGATTCACATGCCCCTTAGTGAAAGGATTAGGTTTCTTGCCTCCAGAATTCCCATTTCCATTCCCATTCTGCTGCTCGGGACACTCATTGGAGTAGTGCCCTGTCTTCCTGCATTTGAAGCAAGTGATGTGACTCAGATCTTTCTTCATTGGTGTAGAAGAGTTGAAATGTTGCTGATTGCCATTCCCTCCATTGCCATTGCCATTGCCATGCTTGTGACCATGGTGGTTGTGTCCATTTCCCCATCTTTGAATGTGACCCCCATGGTTATGATGATTCCTCCAAACTTGCTAGTGCACGATCCAGAACTTCACGAGTACGGGCTGTAGCGGGGTTTCATTGAACTCGAGTTATATTTCCCATGACCGTACTTCCTCTTACGATTCTCCATCTGCCGGTGCTTGCCTTCGAGAATGGTAGCCTTATCAACCAACTCCTGATAGTTCGCAAAGGTCGCCACAGTCAACTGAACTCCCAACTCATCGTTCAGTCCCTCCAGAAACTTCTCCTGCTTGGCTGCATCAGTGGCCACGTCCTCTGGGGCATAACGGGCCAACTTACTGAACTCATCAACATACTGAGATACCGTCGGCGTCCTCCACAGGCGCAAGCCGGAACTCCTTCTTCTTTAGACTCATGGCTCCAGCTGAGACATGAGCAGTGCGGAACGCCTGCTGGAACTGAGTCCAAGTCACACTCTCCAAGGGGTATGTGGTGGTGTAGTTCTCCCACCAAGCAGCGGCTGGGCCATCCAGCTGATGGGCGGCAAACTTCACCTTCTCAGCATCATTGCATCCTGCCGTGGCTAGCTCCCTTCCTATCTTGCGGAGCCAGTCATCTGCGACGATCGGCTCCGTGCTGCTGGAGAACACGGGTGGGTTCAGCCTCAGAAAACGGGTAAGACTGTCAACTGGGGGTGGCGGCGGTGGGTTGTTGTTGTGGTTGTTCTGGTTCTGGTTCTGGTTCTGAATGAGCATCTGCATAAGAGCATTCTGCTGTTGGATCAATTGCGTGAGCTCCGGCGGAAAGTTGAACCCGGGGTCACGTCTTGGAGGCATCTGATGGGTTTAGAGTGGATGAGAAGTTAGAATAGAATAAGGCCTAGGGAGTAAATCACACTACCCATATGCATATGATAGCAATAAAACTTCAAATAACTCCAATTCAATTTCAATCAAGAGGTCCACAAGAACAATCAAACCTAAGGTAAGCCATGTCACAAGATTTGACAAGGTCTCACAAATGAGATAAAACTAATCGGATAACGAAATCAATTTCTAACTCTCATGGTGGTATAAAATCTAACTTTCATCGGATGAGGACCAGTCAACCATGTTGACATCGGGGGTCCTTGCATCACTGTCTGTGTCGTCATCTCCAAGCTCATCATCCTGGTCCTTGTCCTGGCTGATGTAATCTCCATAAGAGTGATCCTCCTGGATGTTTTCTCCCTCATCCAGCTTCTCCTCGGCCTCCTCAAGCTCAATCTTCAGGTCGTCGATCTTCTCCTGCAGTGCGTCCAGCTCTCCCTCATGCTCGATGCGAGCGTCCTGGAGTTCCTCCTCGAGATCGGCCTTGCGGGTCATGAGGTTCTTGATGACGATCATGTTCTCAGACAACTCCAGCTCCATCATACGAATGTGATCCTCCATGTCCTGGATATGGGATGCTATCGTCTCGTCCTCCAGGGTACGCACCACATCTCCATTTGCGTCGCGGCGTCCATACATCACGAAGGAGGACCTCTTGAGGTCTTCGTCATACTCCTCCCGAATGCGTCCGAGAGCAATGTGAGCAGCGATGCCCTGCCCAAGCCCCATGTTGCGGTATCCACATGGAAATCAATGGGCTTGGTGCGGTTTCGAAGGATGCGTCCGGGGATATGGGCATCGATCCTCCAACGTGTCTCCTCGGGCAAGGTGGCGGTGAAGGTTCCAGTAAAGGTGGGAAGCCCAATCTTCAGGTGCTTCATGATCTTCATCAGTAGCCGTCCAAAGGGCATGGTCTCATCGGGCTGCTCGAACTCGACAATGGCGGACGACATCTACATTTTGAAAGAGGGAAGAAATTAGTACTGAAGTAAAGACGGTACGAGACCAAAGGATATATAGGGAAAGTGAAAAATAAAGTTTTTATCCTATTGCTTTTCCATTTTCTAGGGGTCGCGTCCTACAGTCAACGTGTGCTCTGAGACCATCTTGTAGCGACCCGACTCGGTAAGAGTCGAAGTCTCTGTGCTTACCGTGCTAGTCCCTGGATCGACTTGCTAGCACACACAATACTCGATGAAATAACAGAAATAACACACATCTCTTTATTACGTCGATAATCCAGGAGCAATACATTTATTACAAAATAGGGCATAGAGCCAATAAACAAATACTGCGGAAGCAAGTAGTAAATGAGTCCAACTCCACGAGCAAGGTTGAGTGTAGAACATCGACCTATCACACCTTAATCTTAAATGGGATATATACGCAACGTGATAAGTTGCAGCCATATAGGTTAGTACATTGAATGTACTGGCAAGTCACATCATAAGTGTAAAGAACCTAATTGTACATGCAATTTGGCTGGTGGAAAGCTCTAAGTTTAGTTTTTGCATAAAGCTAGTTTTTCCCTATTAGAAAAGATGTTATTCTGCTACTACACATTTGCATAGGATGAGTTGGCAACCCAACTCCATCCGTTCCCAAGTTCCATTTAAATCCCAACTGTTTAATTAAAGGCGAGGAGATCTCCCGGCATTTCCACTACTAGATGCTCAACTTGTCCGTAACCGGGGACACGGCTAATCGATTAGGTTTTAACACTCTGCAGAGGTTGCGCACTTTTCCCCACAAGACTCGACCACCTCCATGATCGGAAGATCGAGACATAGTCTTTCGAAAATGTTCCCCCTTAACCCACGGATAGGCCGGTACACCTACATCACTCTACATCTGCTAGCCCATCCCGGAAGGGGTCACACTAACTACTCAACTAAGCGAGCCCATATTGGCTTGTGGCTGCACACGTAAGTTTCTAGACATGAGAATACGATTGATCTCTTTGAGCCTCGAGGACGGTCCACTAGTGGTGCACCACCATGGATTTCCCATGCGTGCCCCTGCGTACTTCGCCACCATTCCAACAAGTTTCCGCCCAGGTAGTTCGTTAATTATCTTAGGTCCTATTTACTACATTGTCACTCATACTTTACAATGATCACTTCCCAATCCACGTCTACTTAGCGAAGCAACATAATGTAAAACGATGGCGACAATGTTATAAGGTTCAGACCTACCTCAATGAACTCTTGGGTGAAAAGCATAGTCATGCGGCATCAATTTCTATCATGCAGTCCTCTTGCAATGAACTACGTGCATAATAAAAACATAGGTAATGAAATATGATCAAGATGCAACTTGCCTTGAAATGCTGCTGGTTGAATTCTAAAGGCGATAATATTACGCTTCGCACTCCAAGGCAATCTACATAAAGAAGATAAACAAACATAAGCAAACATTCTAGAGAACCGGAAAAGAACATGCAAAGCGAAGTCTCGGAAAAAACCAAATGAACAAACATCACACTTAACTAGCATGAAAATTTTCTAGGTGCAAAACAACATAGGCACATGGTTCAAGAAGTGATGTGAACTATAGTGCATACTATGCATACTAGTAAAATATTAATAGGCAGATTCTAGTGTGTGAAAATTATTGTGACAAAGTTCCAGATGATAGGATTTGGCTACGGTGACAGAATGCAAAAAGAATCAACTTAATCGGAGCTACGGTTTGAGAGATATGGCCATTTGAAGTTTGAATTCAAATCTGAATAAATTCAAATTTGAATCGACAAAAGTTTGCAAAAGGATACCACTGGATAGATCTAAACAATACGAAGAATTTGCCGCTGGTTTCATCGAGTTTGGATCTACGGTTAAAAAGTTATGGCTAATCTAAGCTCAGGGACTAACCTGTGATTTCTAGGGACTAAGCGGTGAAGCAGAAAATTAAATCTACTACATGCAGGCCCGGCCACGTGGCGGGCTGCGGGTGGTCGGCAGCTCATCGCTTGAAGCGTACACGGTGAATGACCGCTACTTAAGTAAAACAGCTACCGCGGCTAGAAAAAAAACTAAAACCGAGATCGGTTTATCTAAACTAATTGGTTTAATCTAAACCGGATGAACCGATAAAAAAACACTAAACTAAACCGATCTAGAGAAAAAAACTAAGCGAATAGCGGCGAAGCGGTTCGCTCACCTCGACGACGACGACGACGACAGACAGCGGCGCCGGAGTCGGGCGGTGACGGGCGGCGGAGTCTGGCGCAGCGGTGGTGTCGGGGAGGACGGGCGCGGCGGGGGCGGTCCGGTGGTGGGGTCGGTGGTGGTCGGGGCGCCCGGGACAGTGAGGTAGAGGGTGGCAGTTCCGGTGCTCCGGCGAGGACGCATGTCGTCGGGGCGGCGGTTCCGGCGAGACCTAGGCGGCAAAAACATGTCAACAAGATGTGCCTCGGCGAGTAACGAAGATTGATGTAAACAAAGTGAAGGTAGGGGAGTCTACGGCGATGTAAAACTCCGCGAGATATTCCGGCCAGCGAGATCCAACGCGGTCAAAGGCGGTGGTTGCGAGGAGCTAGGGACGACGTGGAGTGGCGAGAATGGAGAGAGGGGTCGAGGGCTCTTTATAGGCGAGGTTAGGGCGCCGGGGAGCAGTGGGATAAGCTCTATCCCGGCAGCTTCGGCCGGGCGGGTTCGAGGCTTGACAGCGTCGTCATCCCGTGGTCTGCGGGAGGTTGGGGATGACTGGGAGCGGGCCCCACCTGGAAGCGGCGGCAGCAGATAGCAGCGGAGGGAGGCGCGAGCGGTCGACCGGGCGGGAGGCTTGGCGCTGGGCGCTGGCCTTGGGCCAAATGGCCGGTGGGCTGGCTGGCCTGGCGCTGGCTGGCCACAAGGCCCCGGGCGAACTGGTTTCGGTCCAGGTGGATGAGTGTGTGTGTGCGTTTTTTTAAACACCGAACACTAAAGTGGCCCTAAATAATTCAAGTGAATTAATAAAACACCACAATAATTCTAAAATAACTATACAATATTTAGAGCCTAATGTACATTAATTTAAGCACAGAACATATATTTTCCTAATGCAATTAATGCACTTTTTGCAAATAAAATAAATTCCAATAAACTCCAAAACTTCAAATAATATTCAAAATAAAATGTCCCACTCTTTTATATTTTGAGGAAGTCATCTTATCCCCTCTCATTTGTTTTTCTCGAGTGGAAAAATATTATTTGAATAATTCACAAACTCCAAAATGCAAAGAAATATGATATGCATTGAATGATTCTATTAACATCCAAATTTAATAAAATTGGGATGTTACACGCGTTTAGCACCCATTCGAGCAAGGATGTCCACTGCTTGGTTGCTATCTTGGACCACGTGATGGAACTCAAGCCCCTCGAACCGAGCTGATATTTTGAGCACGACATTCCAGTAAGCTGCCATCTTTGGATCTTTTGCGTCGAATTCTCCGTTTATTTTTAATATTGCAAGATTTGAATCCCCTCGCACCTCGAGGCGTTGTATGCCCATAGAAACAGCCATCCAGAGACCATGCAGTAGGGCCTCATATTCGGCTGCGTTATTGGAGTTCGTATACATGGTTTGCAATACGTAACGGACTGTGTCCCTTGTAGGGGATGTTAGGATGACCCCAGCCCCTAATCCGGCTAACATTTTAGAGCCATCTAAGTACATCACCCAGTTGGAGTATGTCCCGTACTCTTTAGGGAGTTCGGCTTCTGTCCATTCGGCGACGAAGTCAGCTATCACCTGAGATTTAATTGCCGGCATGGTTTGTACGTTATTTCAAATGGTAGGAGCTCAATGGCCCATTTTGCAATGCGGAAGGTGGCGTCTCGATTGTTTATGATATCATTGAGTGGTACCTCGGAGGCCACCATGATCGAGCACTCTTGAAAGTAGTGTCGCAGCTTCCGAGATGCCATGAAAACCGCATACACTATCTTTTGATAGCGCGGGTATCTGTATTTGCATGGTGTGAGAACCGCCGATACGTAGTATACGGGTTTTTGGAGTAGGAATTTATGTCCATCTTCCTCTTGTTCGACGATGAGTACCGCGCTCACCACCTGGTGAGATGCAGATAAATATACAATAGCATAGGTTCACCGAAGTTAGGTGCGGCAAGGATTGGGTTGCTTGCTAGCAGAGTTTTTATTTCTGCCAGACCGGCTGTTGCCGCGTCCGTCCACTCTAAGTGGTCGGTATGCCGAAGCAGGCGATATAGCGACAGCGCCTTTTCTCCCAATCTAGAGATAAAGAGGCTCAAAGTTGCCACGCACCCAGCTAGTTTTTGGACCTGTTTTAGGTCTGTTAGTATCACCAACTGTGACAAAGCTCGGATTTTGGCTGGGTTCGCTTCGATTCCTCCATTGGAAACGATGAACCCGAGCAACTTTCCGGCCGGAACATCGAAAACGCATTTTTCTGGATTGAGCCGTATGTCATATGTTCGGAGGTTGTCGAATGTGAGACGTAAGTCGTACACCAATGATTCGACATGTTTGGTTTTGATGACTACATCATCTACATATGCCTCCACCGTCTTGCCAATTTCTTTCCAGGCATGTTTGAATCATGCGTTGGTAGGTGGCACTGATACGTCTATGTTGTATCTACTTTTCCAAACACTTTTGCCCTTGTTTTGGACTCTAACTTGCATGATTTTAATGGAACTAACCCGGACTGATGCTGTTTTCAGCAGAATTGCAATGGTGTTATTTATGTGCAGAAACAAAAGTTCTCGGAATGATCTGAAACTCCACGGAACGTCTATTTGGAAATAATAAAAAATCGTTGCAAAAGATGAAGACCAGGGGGCCCACACCCTGTCCACAAGGGTGGGGGCCCCCTAGGCGCCCCTACCTCGTGGGCCCCGGAGCTCCTCCGACGCCTACTCCAACTCTATATATTTGCTTTCGAGAAAAAAATAAAGGAGAAGAAATCATCGTTTTTATGATACGGAGCCGCCGCCAAGCCCTAAAACCTCTCGGGAGGGCTGATCTGGAGTCCGCTCGGTGCTCAGGAGAGGGGATTCATCGCCGTCGTCATCATCAACCATCCTCCATCACCAATTTCATGATGCTCACCGCCGATGCGTGAGTAATTCCATCGTAGGCTTGCTGGACGGTGATGGGTTGGATGAGATCTATCATGTAATCGAGTTAGTTTTGTTAGGGTTTGATCCCTAGTATCCACTATGTTACGAGATTGATGTTGCTATGACTTTGCTATGCTTAATGCTTGTCACTAGGGCCCGAGTGCCATGATTTCAGATCTGAACCTATTATGTTTTCATGAATATATGTGTGTTCTTGATCCTATCTTGCAAGTCTATAGTCACCTACTATGTGTTATTATCCGGTAACCCCGAAGTGATAATAATCGGGACCACTCCCGGTGATGACCATAGTTTGAGGAGTTCATGTATTCACTATGTGTTAATGCTTTGGTCCGGTACTCTATTAAAAGGAGGGCTTAATATCCCTTAGTTTCCATGAGGACCCCGCTGCCACGGGAGGGTAGGACAAAAGATGTCATGCAAGTTCTTTTCCATAAGCACGTATGACTATATTCGGAATACATGCCTAGATTACATTGATGAATTGAAGCTAGTTCTGTGTCACCCTATGTTATGACTGTTACATGATGAACCGCATCCGGCATAATTCTCCATCACCGATCCAATGCCTACGAGCTTTTCCTATATTGGTTCTCGCTTATTTACTTTCCCGTTGCTACTGTTACAATCACTACAAAATACCAAAAATATTACTTTTGCTACTGTTACCTTTGTTACCGTTACCACTACTATCATATTACTTTGCTACTAAATACTTTGCTGCAGATATTAAGTTATCCAGGTGTGGCTGAATTGACAACTCAGTTGATAATACTTGAGAATATTCTTTGGCTCCCCTTGTGTCGAATCAATAAATTTGGGTTGAATACTCTACCCTCGAAAACTGTTGCAATCTCCTATACTTGTGGGTTATCAGGCATCGGCGTTCTTGAGTCCGAAAGGCATAGTGTTAAAGCAGAAAGGCCCATGCGGGGTGATAAATTCTATTGCGGCCTGATCGGATTCCTTCATCTTATTCTAATGGTATCCGGAGCATGCGTCGAGGAAACACAGTGAATCGTGTCCTGTAGTTGCATCAATGATTTGGTCAATTCGGGGCAGTGGGAAGGGGCCCTTAGGACAAGCTTTATTAAGTTCCTTAAAATTGACACAAAGGCACCAGAATTTGTCCTTCTTTGGCACCATGACCAGGTTTGCTAGTCAATCCGGGTGTTTTATTTCTCGAATAAACCCGATTCAAGTAGTTTGGCTAGCTCCTCCCCCATAGCTTGCCGCTTGGGTTCGGAAAATCGCTGTAGCGCTTGCTTAACTGGCTTGAACCCCTTTATTATATTGAGGCTTTGTTCGGCCAGTCTACATGGGATTCCTGGCATATCCGAAGGATGCCAGGCGAAAATGTCCCAATTCTCGCGCAGGAATGCTCTTACAACGGCATCGACCGCCGGATCGAGCTGTGTCCCAATGGCTGCTGATTTATTGGGATCCGTTGGGTGGAATTGGAATTTGACTATCTCGTCTGCTAGCTTGAAAGAAGTGGATTTAGACCTTTTATCAAGGATTACGTCGTCTCTATCCACTGTGGAACACGGAATGGTGAGCTCCTCGGCCGCAAGGGCTTCGGACAGTGCCTCGAGGGCCAGAGATGCGGTTTTGTTTTCGGTGCGGAGTGTGATGTCCGGATCACTAGCGATAGTGATAACTCCGTTGGGCCCGGGCATTTTGAGCTTCATGTACCCGTAATGAGGTATGGCTTGAAAGCGTGTGAATGCATCTCGCCCTAACAGGGCATGATATCCCTGTTGAAAGGTGCCACCTGGAAGATTAATTCTTCGGACCTGTAGTTCTCAGGCGTGCCGAATACCACATCAAGTTTTATTTTTCCCGAACACCGCGCTCCTCGGCTGGGGATAATACCTCGAAAGGTTGTACTGCTCTACTCGATGCGGCTCTTGTCTATTTGCATTTTATCGAGGGTGCCGTCATAAATGAGGTTTAATCCACTGCCTCCGTCCATGAGCACTTTAGTAAGCCGAAAGCCGTCCACAATTGGGTTGAGAACTAAGGCGGCTGGTGCTCAGACTGATCGAGCCTGTGGTTCGTCAATGGCGTCGAAAGTTATCGCCATGTCGTTCCAAGGGTTCGGTGCGGTTACTTGATTAATTTCGGCGAGGTTGCGGAGCGCCCTTTTAGGCCGATTATTTGAAGAAAAGGTCTCGAAGACCGTAAACACATTGAGATCGTTATCCTCGGGGGGTACCTCGCCGGGGTAGTGTTGGTGAGGATGGCCTCACCGCTTTTAGCCACCTACCAGAGTATCCAACATGCCTGAAGGCTATGTGTTGGTTCGGAATTTGGCATCGTGTGTATCTGACAAGGCTTGTCGAGCCATTCATCAATGACAGTTCTATGTCCCGTTAGGGGCTTAATTTTCCTGTCCGTGAAGTGATAATCATGTGCCTTGTAAGGGTGCATCCTTTTTGCTCGACCGGTGGGTGGCTTAAAGGCCGGTTGTTCCCACCGAGTTGTCTGGGCCTTCCAAGTGCTTTCCATTGCGCAATACTTCTGTACTATGTGTGCCAAATCTGCAAAGTGCAGTATGCGGCGCTTGTTGAGGCCGTTGAGGATCCCCTCGTCCGTACAGTTGCCGCAAAAGAATGATACCGCATCATCGTCGCATCAATATTTAATCTTATTTTTAACAAGTAGGTATCTAGCCCAAAAGTGATGGACTGTTTCCTAAGGTTGTTGTCGTATATACATTAAGTCACATATGTTCGGGGGACCGGAATTGCTTGGAGAGTATTGATTGTGGTGGGTGGGTGGGCTTAAATCCGAACCCTGACCCGCTGTGGAATCTGGGTTTTGAAAATTTCTGAGGTCATTGGCCCAGGATCCGGAGTGTCCTGGGGGTTTTTAGGCTCAACACCTTATATCTCGAAGATGGGTGTCCGGCTCGTAGGGCTCGGAGATCCGAACATAGTTTGTTTTTAGCATAGGAGGAGCGGTATCCTCTATTTGCTCTTCCACGACAGTCACCAGGTGGGTGATAGGTGGGACCTGATTTCCCTCTGATGGTGTTTAAGCCCAATCAGATCGTAATCTGTTGCGACCCCCAGGCCGGCGATGCGATCTAGCAATTCGTTTAAAGATGAGATATCTACCGGATCCATCTTATCAACGCTTTCGGGGTTGATGCGGAGATGATTTTTGGCAATCCGGAGACCGCCTTGGGCTTAACGACCGGGTGGGCACCTATGGGGAAACTGCCGATCTGGAGGATCTTCCCAGGACCTAGGGCCCTTCCAGAGGTGATTTTGTCGTTGACGAAGAGGCGAGCCATCGATCCTTCTACCGACAACACAGAGGAACTCTCAATGAAAGCACCAATGTCGGTGTCAAAACCGGCCGATCTCGGGTAGGGGGTCCCGAACTGTGCGTCTGTGGATCGAAGGTAACAGGAGGCGGGGGACACGATGTTTACCCAGGTTCGGGCCCTCTTAATGGAGGTAATACCCTACTTCCTGCTTGATTGACTATGATGAGTATAGGGGTTACAAGAGTTGATCTACCTCGAGATCGTAATGACTAAACCCTAGATGTCTAGCCTGTATGAATTATGATGATCTCTACGGACTAAACCCTCCGCTTTATATAGATACCGGAGGGGGACTAGGGTTGTACAGAGTCGGTTTACAGAGAACAGAAGTTTCATATCCGAACGTCAGGCTTGCCATCCACGCAAAGGAGAGTCCCATCCGGACACGGGGGAAGGCCTTCAATCTCGTATCTTCACGGCCCATTAGTCCGACCCATGTCACATAGCCCGGATCCTCAGGGACCCCCTAATCCAGGACTCCCTCAGCCGGCCCTCCTCTTTCCTTCTCCCTCTCTCTCCCTTCCCCTTCTTCCTCTCCGGTGGAAGGAAGGAGGAGGGCCGAATCCTACTTGGACTAGGAGTCCAAGTAGGACTCCCCCCTTGGCGCGTCCCCCCTTGGGCCGGCCTCCTCCTCCCCCCTCCTTTATATACGTGAAAGGGGGTACACCCCAAAAACATGAAGTCTTCTTTTAGCAATGTGCAGTGCCCCCCTCCATAGTTACACACCTCAGTCATATCGTCGTAGTGCTTAGGCGAAGCCCTGCGCCGGTAACATCATCATCACCGTCACCACGCCGTCGTGCTGTCGGAACTATCCCTCGTCCTCAACTGGATCAAGAGCTCGAGGGACCTCATCGTGCTGAATGTGTGCTGAACACGGAGGTGCCGTACGTTCGGTACTAGGATTGGTTGGATCGCGAAGACGTTCGACTACATCAACCGCGTTACTAAACGCTTCCACTTTCCGTCTACGAGGGTACGTGGACACACTCTCCCCGCTTGTTGCTATGCTTCTCCTAGATAGATCTTGCGTGATCGTAGGATTTTTTTTGAAATACTACGTTCCCCAACACACGCCTCCGCCGACACCGCCCTCACCGCCTACTCCGATGCAGACTGGACGGGCTGCCCTGACACTCGTCGCTTCACTTCGGGCTATTGTGTCTACCTTGGACCCTCACTTATCTCGTGGTCGTCCAAGCGGCAGCATATGGTCTCTCGTTCCAGTGCTGAGACTGAGTATCGTGCGGTAGCCAACGCCGTCGCCGACTGTTCGTGGCTTCGCCAGCTGCTTCAGGAGCTCTCTTGCCCTGTTGACCGTGCCACGGTGGTCTACTGCGACAACGTCTCGGCGCGGTCTACCTCTCCGCTAATCCGGAGCATCATCGACGGACCAAGCATATTGAGTTGGATATTCATTTTGTTCGGGAACAGGTGGCCCTTGGCCATATTCGTGTTTTACATGTCCCTACTTCCCAACAATTTGCCGATATCATGACCAAGGGCTTGCCTACGGCGTCATTTGAGGAGTTCTGGTCCAGTCTTTGCGTCAGCCGCGGAGCCGCTTCGATTGCGGGGGGGTGTTGAGTATATGTGTTATATGCATATTGTGTATTGGGCCCGCCTCCTAATTCCTTGTATAGTTGAGGTCCGTGACCTAACTTTGTACATCATATATACGTGCCTATGCACGAAGAACAATACATCGTGTAATCATAATCTCATGCAGCCGGGACATAAATCTTCACGCCAACCGACAGATGATTCGTTCATCCGGTCATGCACCTGCACGGACCAGAACTATTTGCATGACCAAGTAGCAAAGGCACTAAGCAGCACGTACGCACGCCATTACTTGGGGCCTGAAAGATGAGTTGCCGTGTCTCCACATTTCAGTGCGGCATGCGAAGGCTGTTCGAAGAGATCAATCATCCAGGGATGCAAGCTGCATGCACAAAGAAAGGTTCCGTCTGCTGAACATCATTTCTTTATCCAGATGGCCGGAAATTTGTTAATTGTCCACATTTGCTTTCTACGACTTGCAACAGAGTTTTATATTTCCCCGCAAAAAAGCAGAGTTTTATATTCATTAAATATATTAAAGGCCAGTTTTTGGATTATTTTAGAGCTTATAGTGCAAATATGCTTACTCCAAACGATCGTAGGATTTTTCGTCGTCTTTGACGGGCCATTTAATCGGGCTCACAAAGCAGCATGGTCTGCAATGGTGTTCTTTCAGATTTTGATGTGGAGGTTGCTCATGTCTTTCTCCGGCGGTGCCACTGCGGCGATGGCTGGCGACACATGATGATTAGGTTGGGCACATGGATCTCCGACGGTCAAGATGTAAATTTTATATTTCTGAGCTCTCTTGTGGAAATCTCCAAGAGGCGCTTTGTTTGTCTCTTCGAGTGAGTGAACACGTATTTACCCATTGTAATTTGTTTGTTTAATGGACATGTGGTATTTCTAAAAAGAAGGACTTGACAATTTGAAGATAAAGATTGCGATTCAAAGATTGATAAAGAATGTTTTTTTTACCTCAATGTTATTACTGAGGATAATAAATCATACAACTACAATGAACAGTGTCAGACAGACATCCTCGAACTCGTATAGTTACGACTTACAAGTACAACTACAAGAATCAACGAACTCTAGTTGGGGGCGTAGCATTTCTTCCTGATCTCCCCCTCGGCCCCGGTGAGCACGCCAACGTCTCCCATTTTGACCATGGACTCGCTGAAGTCCCTGAAGAACTCACCGTCGAACTTGCCCGTGGCGATGCGCTGGACGTAGTCCATGGTGGTGGCGTCGAAGAGGAGCGCCGCATCGGAGCGGAAGAGGCCCCTTCGCTTGGCGACGTGGCGGTAGTAGCTGGTGTCGAAGGTCTTGAAGCTCCCGGGGTCCATCTCAGAAAGCATAGTACGGTCGTCAAGGCTCTTGCACTTGAGCCTCAGCTTGTCGGCGTACTCGCTGTCCAAAGACTGGTCGACGTGGCCATAGGCACCGTTATCGCCGGTGCCGTTGTAGAGCCGGTCGGCGAAGGACGCGCAGTGCGCCGTGCCGAGCGTGTGGGCGCCGGAGAGGACAACGAGGTCCTTGAGGTCGAGGCCCTTGGAGGCGAAGATCTTGGCCAGCAGAGGGACGTCGCCGGAGGCGGGGGGCAGCTCGTTGCTGGCCTCTGTGGCACTGGACACCCTGCCGTCTCTCCTTCCCAACGCCACCGGCCAGAAAGGGCCGTTGGCCAGCACGACCGCGTCGCGGGACATGAGGGTGAGCACGTCGGCGCAGGAGACGATGCCCGGGCACGCGGCTTCGATCTTGGCCTTCACCCGCTCGACGGAGCCGAATCCTCGCAGGCTCTTGTTCGGCTTGGCGTCCTTCTCCGCCACGTTGCCGTCGGTGGATTCGAGCAGGACAGAGGCGTCACAACCCTGCAATTTCGCGTTGCATGCATGTTTCTTAGTGTTCGTGTGCATAAGGTAGGTTTGTACGTGAGACAGGACAAGTGCTCAACGACGACTTACCCTGACGAAGCAGTCGTGGAAATGGAGCCGGAGCAGCGGGCCGGCGAGGCTGGGCGCGGCGGCGATGATCTTGGTCATCTCCTCGCGGACGATCTTCTCGGCGTCCGGGCATGTCTTGCTGTAGAAGCCGATCTCCAGCTGAGCCACCGCTGCCGAGCTAGCTGCAAGAACCAGGAGGGCCAGAGGGAGCAGCAAAGACCTGATCGCCATGGACCTTAGCTGATTACACGATAGAATTAAACACGAGTTACTATGTGGCTGCAGTCAAGAATGTTTTGGCACTAGTAGTTGAGTGATCTTTGTCCTTTGCAACTCCCTCTACTTATAGATGTCCGGTGACGTAGACTTGGTGCATTGTGTCAGCGTGACAACCTGGTTGCCCCGTATGCAAGCATGTGCTAACTTCCACCTCCATACAACCGCCTCAATGATCAAACGTACGCAACCGCGACTAAGCGAAAATGGCGATACAAAATAGATGGCGCCGAGGCCAGTTCATGACCAGTGTGTCGTCAAGGTAACATGCCATCAATCTATCATCTCTCATCACAGGATAGGAACGCAATGATCAGATTAGGCCATGATTGCATCAAGAGAATATAACCTCACATGCATCAGGTTAATTGTGGAGTGTTTTTGACGGGGCCACCCTATCCTGTATGCATATTAAAGATCCAGTCGTGCCTTGATCGCTTCTGTGTCCCTCCTGGTCGACGGAGGGCGGCAGAGCCAGCGAGGAACAGCGACGTACGGTGGCAATGGCCTGATGGCAACGGGGTAATGAGGCCGGGTCGTCAACCGACGGACATCGATGCGTTCAGTCATGCATCTGCACGGACGAGAACTACTTCGCATGACGAAGTAGCGAAGGCACTAAGCAGCACGTACGCACACCATTGTTCCGGGGCTGAAAGGATGACATATAAATCAACCACATCCAGCAGCAAGCTCGAAAGAAAGGTTCTATTTACTTCCGAAAGCCATTCTTTATCCACATTGACTAAATTTCAAATTGGGGTCAGTCGATTTTTGAGAGTTCGCCAGAGGGAAGGAAGAAGAAGGAAGGGGCTCGCCGGAGGGCTACCCCAGTATCTATCTTAGGGTTTAGGGTGGGGGTGGGTGGTGGTGCAGGGAGGTGGTGGGGCTTCGTCGGAGAAAAAACTGGACCGAGGAGGGGGGAGGGGAGGATAGAGGGATCACCGGGGGCGGTTCAGGGGAGGTCGGAGCGGCGAGGCGGTCGCGGGAGCGCCAGCGGTTAGGCCAGTGGTTGCTGGCGGCAGGACGAAGAAAGGTTGGAGGAAGGTGCGGGAGGTTGAAGAAAGGTGCGGGCCGTTGATTTCCTATCTAACGGTTGAAAAATATCGATTGACCCCATTTTTTTTTCAGCTGACTGACGTATAGCCACGCCCTTCTTTATCCAGACCGAAGTTCGTTAGCTGCACACTTTTGTTTCTAAAACATCATGTAAATATATTAAGGACTCGAATATACATCTACAATTGCCGGGGGAGGGAGTTTTTTTTGTTTTTTAGACAATCTCGCGAGGCTTTATTGATCCGTCATGATGTTTACAAGGACGAAAAAAGGTCGCTGTGTTTTCCTAACCAAATATGGCGGCCAACGCTGTAAAGCATGCTTCCCTAAACCGAGAGTCTCAAAATTGGAGCTCCTAAACTCATGAACAAATTAGAAAGAGTAACAAAACTATAGTACTCTATGATTTCCCGAATGATTGCTCCATACCCCTCAACGCCACATTGCTTGATGTCGTCAAACACTACCTTGCAGTCAGAGGCATCATGGATCCTTTGTACCTGCAGGTCTTCTGAGAGAGCCAAAACTTTTCAAACGACAATTGCTTCAAGTGTTGTACGATCTATTTCCACTAGTTACAATGACCGTGTTAGGTTGATCTCTCTCCCTTTCGAGCCGAACGGATCGAACGGGCCCTTGCATCGTGCCCTGATCGGGGGCGCCCAACCAAACCAAGGTTGTTGGGCCCCTGTCGCCATTGCAATATAAAGAGGTGGGATGCCGGGGCACGCATCACAAGGTTGACCGTGCACCATAACACCATCAAAACACCAATCCGATCTAGGGCTGCGCTAGGCCGACGGGAAGCTCCGCCGCCACCACCTCGCCATCTCACTGCCATCACCGCCGCCACAACATCATCATGGCTGCTGGTTCGAACTCGCAAGGCAAGACAGAAGGTAGATTCACCGGAATCACTAGCCTATACCTATCCAGAGGATCTATCAATGGTATCAGAGCCATGCTCGGCTAGGATTTTCGGTACAAAGAAATAACAGAGAAAGAAAGTCCCCTCCCCCCTAGACCCCTAACCCCAAAACGAAAAAGAGGGGAAAAGAAGGGCAAAGAAAAGTGTGCAGCCACTCTGGCCGCGCTGTTCCTCTCGATTCCGTCGCGCATCGGCAAGGCGAGGCGATCAGGAAGAAGAACACAACCCTTCGAGGCAAAGGGCACCTCCACAGGACCACTTGACAGCGGCGCGCTCTCCGGCGGGAGTTCGCGCACGCCGGCAAGGGGAACTGTAGGGGCGCCGCCACTCGCCGTCTGGTGCTCCGCAACCGTGGTGCTTCGTCGCCGGGCTCGGGCACACAGGGGCGCAAGGGAACAATCGGGGGCAGCAGAGCCTCTCTTTCTCTCTATCACTCTTGCCTGTAGGCTGCGGGGGATGGAGAAGAGAATAAGAAATGGAGGGGGAAAGGAAGAGACGGTGGCCGGGCTCGCATAGCACGGAGGTGGAGCCGTCACCGGCAGCCGGCAGCCTGCACTCTCGCGCGGTGGCTGGACGGCCAGAGTGAGCGCTGCAGGAGAGGCAGAGGAAAATGCTAGGGTTTCGTTCGGGAGGATCGATCGGGGCGTTTTTGTTCTAGCGAGAGGCGCGGTCGACCGTCGGATTGCGATGGACTGCGGGGATCGAAACCCTCACACGGAGCGAGCCTTATGGGCCGTTACAGAGGCAACCGCTGGGCTGCGCTTGCCTGGGCCATCGGGCCGAAAGGGGCGAGGCCGGCAGCAGCGCGCGCCTCACAGGAGAAGAGGGTGCATGCACCTAATCCGATGATTCAGGAGCCATTTTTCTCATTACCAGTTGGAACTCCACCCATGACAACTATGGGGGGTAGACCCGGAACCTGTCCGTCAGGAGCCGACTGAACCTGTTGTTGAGCATGAAAGGGAGGTGCAACAACAAATTTTAGAAGAAGTGCCAGAAGTAGAGGCCCAGAATGTGCCAGAAACTGAGGCCCTTAGAAGGTCTACAAGACATAAAAAATCAGCTATTTCTACTGATTATAAAGATTATAATACGGAAATAGTTCATACAGAAAAAGATCCCACCTCATATGAAGAAGCCATGAGAAGCCCTCATTCATCGAAGTGGATGAAGGCAATGGAAGAAGAGATTAAATCGATGAGTTCCAAAGATATTTGGGACTTAGAGCAAATTCCTAAAGGAGCCAAAACAGTAGGCAGCAAATGGGTCTACAAAATTAAGTATGACTCTAAAGGGAATGTAGAAAAGTATAAAGCACGACTCGTGGCAAAAGGATTTACACAAAGAGAAGGGATAGATTACAATGAGACATTTTCTCCAGTCTCAGTAAGGATTCCTTGAGAATCATAATGGCATTAGTTGCTCATTTTGATTTGGAGTTACATCAAATGGACGTAAAGACAACATTTCTCAATGGTGATTTAAAAGAAAATGTCTACATGAAACAACCTAAGGGTTTTATCATGGAAGGCAAAGAAAATATGGGATGCCACCTGAAGAAATCCATTTATGGATTAAAGCAAGCCTCTAGACAGTGGTATCTAAAGTTTAATCAAACGATTAAAAGTTTTGGATTTAAAGAAAATATTGAGGATAACTGCATTTATGCAAAGTTTAAAAATGGGAAATATATTTTCCTAATCTTGTATGTGGATGATATTCTGCTTGCTAGCAGTGATGTTAGTCTACTACAAGAAACAAAGAAGTTTTTATCCTCAAATTTTGACATAACAGATCTTGGTGAAGCATCATATGTTTTGGGGATAGAAATTCACCAAGATAGGAACAATGGAGTCTTAGGACTATAGCAGAAAGCATATTTAGAAAAGGTTCTTAAAAAGTAGAATATGCATGCGAGTAAAGCAACACATGCTCCTATAGTCAAGGGCGATAATTTTGGGAAATTCCAATGTCCCAAGAACTAGTACGAGATCGATCAAATGAAAGCGGTACCATATGCTTGGCGGTTGGCAGCTTACAAGATGCACAAGTGTGCACTCACCCCGACTTAGCCTTTATCACCGGGTACTCGGTAGATATCAAGAGAATCCAGGCATAGAGCACTGGAAGATGGTAAAGAAAGCATTGCGTTACGCGCAAGGCACGAATGACTAGATGCTAATATATAGGAGAAGTTATTCCCTAGAGATAAAAGGGTATTCAGACGCAGATTTTGCGGGGACAAAGATGATAGAAAATCCATGTCAGGATACGTATTCACCCTCGCTGGGGGAGCTATTTCATGGAAAAGCTCCAAACAGTCAATAGTTGCATCATCCATGATGTATGCAGAATTCATAGCATGCTTCGAAGCCAACGGGCAGACGATATGGCTAAAGAAGTTTGTACCCAACTTGAAAGTGGTAGATTGTATTCACAAACCACTAAAGATGTACTGTGACAACCAGCCCGCAGTATTCTATGCTCACAACAACAAGTCGAGTAATGCTGGCAAAACAATAGATATAAGGTATTATGTTGTGAAAGATAAAATCCAGGATCAAACTATAAGTCTCGAGCATATAAGGACAAAAGATATGCTTGTGGATCCGCTAACGAAAGGCTTACCACCCAATGTGTTCAAGGAACACTTAGCCGGCATGGGCTTAAGGGAAAGCCTTATGATTCCTGGATAGGCCCAAAAGGAACATAATTTGTTTTCTGAACAAAACGTATGTTGTAGCTGTATGATTCTATTGGCAATTAAGCCGTGACGATGAAACACGCTCTATGTACCAATATGTGATGAAACAAATAAACTAGAAAGCATAAGGTTAAAAGTAAAGTTGAGATCAAGGGGGAGAATGTTAGGTTGATCTCTCTCCTGTTCGAGCCCAACGGGTCGAACGGGCCCTTGCATCGCACCCTGATCGGGGGCGCCCAACCAAACCATGGTTGGTGGGCCCCTGTCGCCAGCACAATATAAAGAGGTGGGGTGCCATGGCACGCATCACAAGGTTGACCGTGCACCACAAAACCACCAACATACCAATCCGATCTAGGGTTGCGCTAGGCCGACGGGAAGCTCCGCCGCCACCACCTCGCCATCTCACTGCCATCACCGCCGCCACAACATCACAATGGCTGCTGGTTCAAGCTCGCAAGGCAAGGAAGAAGGTAGGTTTATCGGAATCACTAGCCTACACCGATCCAGAGGATCGATCAATTGTATCAGAGCCATGCTAGGCTAGGATTTTCGATACAAGAAAGAACAGAGAAAGAAAGTCCCCTCCTCCGAAGAACCCTAACCCCAAAACGAAAAAGAGGAGAAAATAAGGGCAAAGAAAAGTGCGCCGCCACTCTGGCCGTGCCGTTCCTCTCGATTCCGTCGCACGTTGGCAAGCCGAGGCGATCGGGAAGAAGAACACAACCCTTTGGGGCAAAGGGCACCTCCACAGGACCACTTGACAACAGCGCGCTGTCCGGCGGGAGTTTGCGCACGCCGGCAAGGGGAACTGTAGGGGCGCCGCCACTCTCCGTCTGGTGCTCCGCAGCTGTGGTGGTTCGTCATCGGGCGAGAGAACATAAGGGTGCAAGGGAACAACCTGGGGCTGCAGAGCTCTCTCTATCGCTCCAGCCTGTAGGCTGCGGGGGGTGGAGAAGAGAATAAGAAATGGAGGGGGGAAAGGGAGAGACGGTGGCCGGGCTCTCATGGCTCGGTGCTGGAGCCGTCGCCGCTGGCCTGCGGCGTGCACTCTCGCTCGATGGCTGGACTTCCAGAGCAAGCACTGCAGGAGAGGCAGAGGAAAACGCTAGAGTTTCGTTCGGGAGGATCAATCGGGGCGTTTTTGTTCTAGCGAAAGGCGCGGTCGACCGTCGGATTGCGATGGACGGCGGAGATCAAAACCCTAACGCGGAGCGAGCCTTATGGGCCGTTACAGAGGCGGTCGCTGGGCTGTGCTTGCCTGGGCCATCGGGCCGAAAGGGGCGAGGCCAGCAGCAGCGCGCGCCTCACAGGCCGTGTGCCGGGGTTTTGCCTCCCGTGTCATGCCGAGGCTATAGCTGTGCTACAGATTTTATTTCCGCGTTTTAATAGTTTCTTTTTTGTCCAGTGTTTGGGTAATATTATATATATATTTTCTATGCAATTTTTTTCCAACGAATTTTTTTGTTTAGAAAATAGAAAAGTAAATAGAAAAAGTTTACCAAATGAAAATAGGAAATTTTCAGAAAAGAAATGTTCATGATTTTCTATAAAGAAAATAATAAAGTTCATGATTTTTTATTCGGTCAAAGAAAAGTTTCTGTAAATATTTAAAAGTTCATGAATTTTTATTCATGTTTTTCCACTGCGTAACTAATTAATAGTGCTCTTTTACAAAGAAAATAAAAGTTTAGATAGAATTATATTTTAAGAGCATGTTAATGTGATTATTGAAATGAAATGATTACGTTATTTTTATAACCATCGTTGTTAATAGCATGATCATGTTTATTATTAAAATTAAAGGTGCATTTATTTCTAATATTTTGCCCAACGGTAATATAGATTTAATTGCATAGACAATTGTATGTTTACTTTGACCAACGTTTGATTAATGCATATGATTGTTATACTGATCTCATTTAAATTGTGATTTCAGGAGGCTTTCACTTGATGAGTTGCCTAAAAGATGTTCCGACACTCAGAGGTGACAATTACACTGAGTGGAGGAAGAAAGTAGAACTGACATTTATGCATCTTTGAGCTGGACTGGGTTGTGGACATTCCACATCCGGTCAGATCTACAGACCCAGTAAGAGAGGACACTGATGATGGTGCTGCGTGGGATAAAAAGAGGGGCGATTATGCTCCTTTGGAGATGTCATACTCCATAGAAAACCAAAAGTGGGTCAATGCAAACAAAAAGTGCATGACATTTATAAACAATACAATTGAGAGCACCATTGTAGGCTCCATTGCAGAGTGCACTTCCACAGGGGAGTTGCTGACAAAGATAAAGAGCGAGTTCACTAGCTCTTCAAAGATATATGCCACCTGTGTTAAAACAACTAGTGACAGAACACTACACAGGTGGTAGTCATGGAATAAGAGAGCACATCCTCAGGATGAGCAATATGGCAGCAAAGCTAAAGCCCATGGATGAGGATCTTGAGATCAAACCAAAGGTCCTGGTCCACCTGGTCATGGCTTGACTGCCAAAGGAGTTTGAAACTTTTGTTGTAAACTACAATATGTCACCTGGAACATGTGACATTGAAAAGACAATAGCAACGTGTGTCCAAAAAAAGGACACACTCAAAGCCTCACATGGTGGTTCACTCAACTATGTGAAGGATCACAAGAACAAGAATTACAATCAAAACAACAAAAGTTCTCCTTCAAAGCCACAAGGAAAAGCTCCCTATCAGCATCAGCATCAGCAACAGCCTTTCCCAGTGGACAAAGACACTTGTCTCCACTGTAAGAAGACCGGGCATTACAAGAAAGACTGCCCTGATTGGCTAAAATCAATCATGGCAAAAAGAGGTCACAATATACTTTCATTTGTAAATGAATCCTTGTATACATAGTTTTCAAAATCCACTTGGTGGATTGACCCAGGAGCAACTGTTCATGTTGCAAATTCTTTACAGGGATTCCATTCGAAGCGGACTACGCAAAGAAGCGAAAGACGCATTGAAGTGGCAAATGGAGTTGAAGCAGAAGTTGAAACTGTCGGTGATATCTCCTTGGAGTTAGCTGATGGATTCAATCTTCTACTTAGAGATGTTTTATTTGTTCCATCATGTCATAGAAACTTAATTAGTGTTTCTTGTTTGGAAAAAGATAATTATGAATGTTATTTTGGACATGGCAAGTGTGCCATATGGTTAAATAATGCTTATGTGGGTGATTCTTTACTACAAGATGAGATTTATTTGTTATCATTTCGTGAAAAAGTTTATTCTGTATGCAGTGTGAAAGAACATGTTTTTGCGTCGAATAAAGAACAAAAGAAAAGAAAGAGAACATTTGACTCATCGAAATTATGGCACTGTCGCTTGGGCCATATTTCTAAGGGGAGAATAGAAAGATTAGTCAAAAGTGAAATTCTTCCTCCGTTAGAATTCTCAGACTTAGAACAATGTATAGATTGCATTAAAGGAAAGTATATAAAACAAATCAAAAAAGGCGCAATCCATAGCACAGGCACACTAGAAATCATTCACACTGACATTTGTGGACCATTTCCGGTGAAAAGTGTGGATGGATATGACTCGCTCATAACATTCACAGATGATTACTCTCGCTATGGTTATATTTATCCAATCAAAGAAATATCGGAAGCGTTGGATAAATTTAAAATATTCAAAGCTGAAGTTGAAAATCAGCATGATAAAGGAATAAAGATAGTAAGGTCCGACCGTGGGGGAGAGTACTACGGTCGGCACACTCCATATGGCCAAGTCCCTGGACCTTTTGCAAAGTTCTTGCAGAAGAGTGGTATAGTAGCCCAGTATTCAATGTCGGGCGAGCCTCAGCAAAATGAAGTAGCTGAAAGGCGCAACCGTACACTTATGGATACGGTGCGCATCATGATGAGTTATTCCAACTTGCCATTGGGATTATGGATGGAGGCGCTTAAAACCTCCATTCACATTATCAATAGAGTACCGGCCCAAAGAAAGGCGGCTAAGCCGTCTTAGTTAATGAACAATGACCCAGGTGCATAAACAGGTGCATAAAAAGGAAATCAAGTTTGGGAAATGGTACCTGGCCAAGCAAGTCGGTGCCCAAAACACCGTACGAGCTATGGATAGGAAGGATGCCCTCCCTACAACACTTCAAGGTGTGGGGGTGCCCTGCTGAGGCCAAAATGTTTAATCCAAACATTGCAAAGTTAGATCCCAAAACAGTGAGTTGCCACTTCATTGGCTATCCAGACAGATCAAAGGGTTTTCGCTTTCTACCGTCTGCAGTGATATAGAAAGTTTGTAGAAACAAAACATGCAGTCTTCTTTGAGGACGAAATGATGAGGGGGAGCTTGGTAGCTCGGAAAATTGATCTTGAGGAGAAGAGGGCACATGCACCTAATCCGATGATTCAGGAGCCATTTTTCTCACTACCAGTTGCAACTCCACCCATGACAACTATGGGGGTAGACCCGAAACCTGTCCGTCAGGAGCCGACTGAACTTGTTGTTGAGCATGAAAGGGAGGTGCAACTGCAAATTTTAGAAGAAGTGCCAGAAGTTGAGGCACAGAATGTGCCATAAACTGAGGCCCTTAGAAGGTCTACAAGACACAAAAGTCAGCTATTTCTACTGATTATAAAGTTCATAACACGTAAATAGTTCATACAGAAAAAGATCCCACCTCATATAAAGAAGCCACGAGAAGCCCTCATTCATCGAAGTGGATGAAGGCAATGGAAGACGAGATGAAATCGATGAGTTCAAAAGATGTTTGGGACTTAGAGGAAATTCCTAAAGGAGCCAAAACAGTAGGCTACAAATGGTTCTACAAAATTAAGTATGACACTAAAGGGAATGTAGAAAAGTATAAAGCACGACTCGTGGCAAAAGGATTTACACAAAGAGAAGGGATAGATTACAATGAGACGTTTTCTCCAGTCTCATGTAAGGGTTCCTTCAGAATCATAATGGCATTAGTTGCTCATTTTGATTTAGAGTTACATCAAATGGACGTAAAGACGGCATTTCTCAACGGGGATTTAAAAGAAAATGTCTACATGAAACAACCTAAGGGTTTTATCATGGAAGGCAAAGAAAATATGGGATGCCGCCTGAAGAAATCCATTTATGGATTAAAGCAAGCCTCTAGACAGTGGTATCTAAAGTTTAATCAAACGATTGAAAGTTTTGGATTTAAAGAAAATATTGAGGATAACTGCTTTTGTGCAAAGTTTAAAAATGGGAAATATATTTTTCTAATATTGTATGTGGATGATATTATGCTTGCTAGCAGTGATGTTAGTCTACTACAAGAAACAAATAAGTTTTTATCCTCAATTTTTGGCATAACAGATCTTGGTGAAGCATCATATGTTTTGGGCATAGAAATTCACCGAGATAGGAATAATGGAGTCTTAGGACTATCGCAGAAAGCATATTTAGAAAAGGTTCTTAAAAAGTAAAATATGCATGCAGTAAAGCCACACCTGCTCCTATAGTAAAGGGCGATAGTTTTGGGAAATTCCAATGTCCCAAAAACCAAAGACGAGATCGATCCAATGAAAGCGGTACCATATGCTTCGGCAGTTGGCAGCTTACAAGATGCACAAGTGTGCACTTTTCGCCCTGACTTAGCCTTTACCACCGGGTACTCAGAGATATCAAGAGAATCCAGGCATAGAGCAATCGGAAGATGGTAAAGAAAACATTGCGTTATGTGCAAGGCACAAAGGACTACATGCTAATATACAGGAGAAGTGATTCCCTAGAGATAAAAAGGTATTCAGACGTAGATTTTGCAGGGGACAAAGATGATAGAAAATCCACGTAAGGATACGTATTAACCCTCGCTGGGGGAGCTATTTCGTGGAAAAGCTCCAAACAATCGATAGTTGCATCATCCACGATGTATGCAGAATTCATAGCATGCTTCGAAGCCACGGGGCAGGCGATATGGCTAAAGAAGTTTGTACCCGACTTGAAAGTGGTAGATTGTATTCACAAACCACTAAAGATGTACTGTGACAACCAGCCCGCAGTATTATATGCTCACAACTACAAGTCGAGTAATGCTGCCAAAACAACAGAGATAAGGTATTATGTTGTGAAAGATAAAATCTAGGATCAAACTATAAGTCTCGAGCATATAAGGACAAAAGATATGCTTGAGGATCCGCTAACGAAAGGCTTACCACCCAATGTGTTCAAGGAACACTTATCCGGCATGGGTTTATGGGAAAGCCTTATGATTCCTGGATAGCCCCAAAAGGAACATAATTTGTTTCTGAACAAAACGTATGTTGTAACTGTATGATTCTATCGGCAATTAAGTTGTGACGATGAAACATGCTCTATGTACCAATATGTGATGAAACAAATAAACTTGAAAGCAGAAGGTTAAAGGTAAAGTTGAGATCAAGGGGGCGAATGTTAGGCTGATCTCTCTCTCTCCCGTTCGAGCCCAATGGGTCGAACGGGCCCTTGCATCGCGCCCTGATCGGGGGCGCCCAACCAAACCATGGTTGGTGGGCCCCTGTCGCTAGCGCAATATAAAGAGGTGGGGTGCCGGGGCACGCATCACAAGGTTGACCGTGCACCACAACACCACCAAGACACCAATCCGATCTAGGGTTGCGCTAGGCCGACGGGAAGCTCCGCCGCCACCACCTCGCCATCTCACTGCCATCACCGCCGCCACAACATCATCATGGCTGCTGGTTCGAACTCGCAAGGCAAGACAGAAGGTAGATTCACCGGAATCACTAGCCTATACCGATCCAGAGGATCTATCAATGGTATCAGAGCCATGCTAGGCTAGGATTTTCGGTACAAAGAAATAACAGAGAAAGAAAGTCCCCTCCCCCTAGACCCCTAACCCTAAAACGAAAAAGAGGGGAAAAGAAGGGCAAAGAAAAGTGTGCAGCCACTCTGGCCGCGCCGTTCCTCTCGATTCCGTCGCGCATCAGCAAGGCGAGGCGATCGGGAAGAAGAACACAACCCTTCAAGGCAAAGGGCACCTCCACAGGACCACTTGACAGCGGCACGCTCTCCGGCGGGAGTTCACGCACGCCGGCAAGGGGAACTGTAGGGGCGCCGCCACTCGCCGTCTGGTGCTCCGCAACCGTGGTGCTTCGCTGGGCTCGGGCACCACAGGCGCAAAAGGGAACATGTCGGGGCAGAGCCTCTCTTTCTCACTATCACTCTTGCCTATAGGCTGCGGGGGATGGAGAAGAGAATAAGAATGGAGGGGGAAAGGAAGAGACGGTGGCCGGGCTCGCGTGGCACGGAGGTGGAGCCGTCACCGGCAGCCGGCGACCTGCACTCTCGCGCGGTGGCTGGACGGCCAGAGTGAGCGCTGCAGGAGAGGCAGAGGAAAACGCTAGGGTTTCGTTCGGGAGGATCGATCGGGGCGTTTTTGTTCTAGCGAGAGGCGCGGTCGACCGTCGGATTGCGATGGACTGCGGAGATCGAAACCCTAACACGGAGCGAGCCTTATGGGCCGTTATAGAGGCAACCGCTGGGCTGCGCTTGCCTGGGCCATCGGGCCGAAAGGGGCCAGGCCGGCAGCAGCGCGCGCCTCACAGGAGAAGAGGGTGCATGCACCTAATCCGATGATTCAGGAGCCATTTTTCTCATTACCAGTTGCAACTCCACCCATGACAACTATGGGGTAGACCCGAACCTGTCCGTCAGGAGCCGACTGAACCTGTTGTTGAGCATGAAAGGGAGGTGCAACAACAAATTTTAGAAGAAGTGCCAGAAGTAGAGGCCCAGAATGTGCCAGAAACTGAGGCCCTTAGAAGGTCTACAAGACATAAAAAATCAGCTATTTCTACTGATTATAAAGATTATAATACGGAAATAGTTCATACGTAAAAAGATCCCACCTCATATGAAGAAGCCATGAGAAGCCCTCATTCATCGAAGTGGATGAAGGCAATGGAAGAAGAGATTAAATCGATGAGTTCCAAAGATATTTGGGACTTAGAGCAAATTCCTAAAGGAGCCAAAACAGTAGGCAGCAAATGGGTCTACAAAATTAAGTATGACTCTAAAGGGAATGTAGAAAAGTATAAAGCACGACTCGTGGCAAAAGGATTTACACAAAGAGAAGGGATAGATTACAATGAGACATTTTCTCTAGTCTCAGTAAGGATTCCTTGAGAATCATAATGGCATTAGTTGCTCATTTTGATTTGGAGTTACATCAAATGGACGTAAAGACAACATTTCTCAATGGTGATTTAAAAGAAAATGTCTACATGAAACAACCTAAGGGTTTTATCATGGAAGGCAAAGAAAATATGGGATGTCATTGAAGAAATCCATTTATGGATTAAAGAAAGCCTCTAGACAGTGGTATCTAAAGTTTAATCAAACAATTAAAAGTTTTGGATTTAAAGAAAATATTGAGGATAACTGCATTTATGCAAAGTTTAAAAATGGGAAATATATTTTCCTAATCTTGTATGTGGATGATATTCTGCTTGCTAGCAGTGATGTTAGTCTACTACAAGAAACAAAGAAGTTTTTATCCTCAAATTTTGACATAACAGATCTTGGTGAAGCATCATATGTTTTGGGCATAGAAATTCACCAAGATAGGACCAATGGAGTCTTTGGACTATCGCAGAAAGCATATTTAGAAAAGGTTCTTAAAAAGTAGAATATGCATGCGAGTAAAGCAACACATGCTCCTATAGTCAAGGGCGATAATTTTGGGAAATTCCAATGTCCCAAGAACTAGTACGAGATCGATCAAATGAAAGCAGTACCATATGCTTCGGCAGTTGGCAGCTTACAGTATGCACAAGTGTGCACTCACCCTGACTTAGCCTTTATCACCGGGGTACTCGGTAGATATCAAGAGAATCCAGGCATAGAGCACTGGAAGATGGTAAAGAAAGCATTGCGTTATGCGCAAGGCACGAATGACTAGATGCTAATATATAGGAGAAGTGATTCCCTAGAGATAAAAGGGTATTCAGACGCAGATTTTGCGGGGACAAAGATGATAGAAAATCCATGTCGATACGATTCACCTTTCACTGGGGAGCTATTTCATGGAAAAGCTCCAAACAGTCAATAGTTGCATCATCCATGATGTATGCAGAATTCATAGCATGCTTCAAGCCAACGGGCGTATTTATATGGCTAAAGAAGTTTGTACCCGACTTGAAAGTGGTAGATTGTATTCACAAACCACTAAAGATGTACTGTGACAACCAGCCCGCAGTATTCTATGCTCACAACAACAAGTCGAGTAATGCTGGCAAAACAATAGATATAAGGTATTATGTTTGAAAGATAAAATCCAGGATCAAACTATAAGTCTCGAGCATATAAGGGCAAAAGATATTCTTGTGGATCCGCTAACGAAAGGCTTACCACCCAATGTGTTCAAGGAACACTTAGCCGGCATGGGCTTAAGGGAAAGCCTTATGATTCCTGGATAGGCCCAAAAGGAACATAATTTGTTTTCTGAACAAAACGTATGTTGTAGCTGTATGATTCTATTGGCAATTAAGCCGTGACGATGAAACATGCTCTATGTACCAATATGTGATGAAACAAATAAACTAGAAAGCGTAAGGTTAAAAGTAAAGTTGAGATCAAGGGGGAGAATGTTAGGTTGATCTCTCTCCTGTTCGAGCCCAACGGGTCGAACGGGCCCTTGCATCGCGACTCGATCGGGGCGCCTAACCAAACCATGGTTGGTGGGCCCTGCCGCCAAAGACAATATAAAGAGGTGGGTGCCATGGCACGCATCACAAGGTTGACCGTGCACCACAAAACCACCAACATACCAATCCGATCTAGGGTTGCGCTTAGGCCGACGGAAGCTCCGCCGCCACCACCTCGCCATCTCACTGCCATCACCGCCGCCACAACATCACAATGGCTGCTGGTTCAAGCTCGCAAGGCAAGGCAGAAGGTAGGTTTATCGGAATCACTAGCCTACACCGATCCAGAGGATCGATCAATTGTATCAGAGCCATGCTAGGCTAGGATTTTCGATACAAAGAAAGAACAGAGAAAGAAAGTCCCCTCCTCCCAAGAACCCTAACCCCAAAACGAAAAAGAGGGGAAAATAAGGGCAAAGAAAAGTGCGCTGCCACACTGGCCGTGCCGTTCCTCTCGATTCCGTCGCACATTGGCAAGCCGAGGCGATCGGGAAGAAGAACACAACCCTTTGGGGCAAAGGGCACCTCCACAGGACCACTTGACAACAGCGCGCTGTCCGGCGGGAGTTTGCGCACGCCGGCAAGGGGAACTGTAGGGGCGCCGCCACTCTCCGTCTGGTGCTCCGCAGCTGTGGTGGTTCGTCATCGGGCGAGAGAACATAAGGGTGCAAGGGAACAACCTGGGGCTGCAGAGCTCTCTCTGTCACTCTAGCCTGTAGGCTGCGGGGGGTGGAGAAGAGAATAAGAAATGGAGGGGGGAAAGGAAGAGACGGTGGCCGGGCTCTCGTGGCTCGGTCTTTGGAGCCGCCGCTGGCTCGCGGCTGCGGCCTGCGCTCTCGCGCGGTGGCTGGACTTCCAGAGCAAGCACTGCAGGAGAGGCAGAGGAAAACGCTAGAGTTTCGATCGGGAGGATCGATCGGGGCGTTTTTGTTCTAGCGAAAGGCGCGGTCGACCGTCGGATTGCGATGGACGGCGGAGATCAAAACCCTAACGCGGAGCGAGCCTTATGGGCCGTTACAAAGGCGGCTGCTGGGCTGCGCTTGCCTGGGCCATCGGGCCGAAAGGGGCGAGGCCAGCAGCAGCGCGTGCCTCACAGGCCGTGTGCCGGGGTTTTGCCTCCCGTGTCATGCCGAGGCTGTAGCTGTGCTACAGATTTTATTTCTGCGTTTTAATAGTTTCTTTTTTGTCCAGTGTTTGGGCAATATTTTATATAGATTTTCTATGCAATTTTTTTCCAACGAATTTTTTTGTTTAGAAAATAGAATAGTAAATAGAAAAAGTTTACCAAATGAAAATAGGAAATTTTCAGAAAAGAAATGTTCATGAATTTTTATAAAGAAAATAATAAAGTTCATGATTTTTTATTCGGTCAAAGAAAAGTTTCTGTAAATATTTAAAAGTTCATGAATTTTTATTCATGTTTTTCCACTGCGTAAATAATTAATAGTGCTCTTTTACAAAGAAAATAAAAGTTTACATAGAATTATATTTTAAGAGCATGTTAAAGTAATTATTGAAATGAAATGATTACGTTATTTTTATGACCAACGTTGTTAATAGCATGATCATGTTTATTATTAAAATTAAAGGTGCATTTATTTCTAATATTTTGCCCAACGGTAATATAGATTTAATTGCATAGACAATTGTATGTTTACTTTGACCAACGTTTGATTAATGCATATGATTGTTATACTGATCTCATTTAAATTGTGATTTCAGGAGGCTTTCACTTGATGAGTTGCCTAAAAGATGTTCCGACACTCAGAGGTGACAATTACACTGAGTGGAGGAAGAAAGTAGAACTGACATTTGTCTGTGCTGAGCTGGACTGGGTTGTGGACATTCCACATCCGGTCAGATCTACAGACCCAGTAAGAGAGGACACTGATGATGGTGCTGCGTGGGATAAAAAGAGGGGCGATTATGCTCCTTTGGAGATGTCATACTCCATAGAAAACCAAAAGTGGGTCAATGCAAACAAAAAGTGCATGACATTTATAAACAATACAATTGAGAGCACCATTGTAGGCTCCATTGCAGAGTGCACTTCCATAGGGGAGTTGCTGACAAAGATAAAGAGCGAGTTCACTAGCTCTTCAAAGATATATGCCACCCAGGTGTTAAAACAACTAGTGACAGAACACTACACAGGTGGTAGTCATGGAATAAGAGAGCACATCCTCAGGATGAGCAATATGGCAGCAAAGCTAAAGCCCATGGATGAGGATCTTGAGATCAAACCAAAGGTCCTGGTCCACCTGGTCATGGCTTGACTGCGAAAGGAGTTTGAAACTTTTGTTGTAAACTACAATATGTCACCTGGAACATGTGACATTGAAAATACAATAGCAATGTGTGTCCAAAAAAAGGACAGACTCAAAGCCTCACATGGTGGTTCACTCAACTATGTGAAGGATCACAAGAAAAAGAATTACAATCAAAACAACAAAAGTTCTCCTTCAAAGCCACAAGGAAAAGCTCCCTATCAGCATCAGCATCAGCAACAGCCTTTCCCAGTGGACAAAGACACTTGTCTCCACTGTAAGAAGACCGGGCATTACAAGAAAGACTGCCCTGATTGGCTAAAATCAATCATGGCAAAAAGAGGTAACAATATACTTTCATTTGTAAATGAATCCTTGTGTACACAGTTTTCAAAATCCACTTGGTGGATTGACCCAGGAGCAACTGTTCATGTTGCAAATTCTTTACAGGGATTCCATTCGACGCGGACTACGCAAAGAAGCGAAAGACGCATTGAAGTGGCAAATGGAGTTGAAGCAGAAGTTGAAACTGTCGGTGATATCTCCTTGGAGTTAGCTGATGGATTCAATCTTCTACTTAGAGATGTTTTATTTGTTCCATCATGTCATAGAAACTTAATTAGTGTTTCTTGTTTGGAAAAAGATAATTATGAATGTTATTTTGGACATGGCAAGTGTGCCATATGGTTAAATAATGCTTATGTGGGTGATGCTTTACTACACGATGAGATTTATTTGTTATCACTTCGTGAAAAAGTTTATTCTGTATGCAGTGTGAAAGAACATGTTTTTGCGTCGAATAAAGAACAAAAGAAAAGAAAGAGAACATTTGACTCATCGAAATTATGGCATTGTCGCTTGGGCCATATTTCTAAGGGGAGAATAGAAAGATTAGTCAAAAGTGAAATTCTTCCTGCGTTAGAATTCTCAGACTTAGAACAATGCATAGATTGCAATAAAGGAAAGTATATAAAACAAATCAAAAAAGGTGCAATCCATAGCACAGGCACACTAGAAATCATTCACACTGACATTTTTGGACCATTTCCGGTGAAAAGTGTGGATGGATATGACTCGCTCATAACATTCACAGATGATTACTCTCACTATGGTTATATTTATCCAATCAAAGAAATATCGGAAGCGTTGGATAAATTTAAAATATTCAAAGCTGAAGTTGAAAATCAGCATGATAAAGGAATAAAGATAGTAAGGTCCGACCGTGGGGGAGATTACTACGGTCGGCACACTCCATATGGCCAAGTCCCTGGACCTTTTGCAAAGTTCTTGCAGAAGACTGGTATAGTAGCCCAGTATTCAATGCCAAGCAGCCTCAAAGAAATGGAGTAGCTGAAAGGCGCAACCGTACACTTATGGATATGGTGCGCGTCATGATGAGTTATTCCAACTTGCCTTTGGGATTATGGATGGAGGCGCTTAAAACCTCCATTCACATTCTCAATAGAGTACCGGCCCAAAGAAAGGTGGCTAAGCCGTCTTAGTTCATGAACAATGACCCAGGTGCATAAACAGGTGCATAAAAAGGAAATCAAGTTTGGGAAATGGTACCTGGCCAAGCAAGTCGGTGCCCAAAACACCGTACAAGCTATGGATAGGAAGGATGCCCTCCCTACAACACTTCAAGGTGTGGGGGTGCCCTGCTGAGGCCAAAATGTCTAATCCAAACATTGCAAACTAAGATCCCAAAACAGTGAGTTGCCACTTCATTGGCTATCCAGACAGATAAAAGGGTTTTTGTTTCTACTGTCCAGACAGATATAGAAAGTTTGTAGAAACAAAACATGCAGTCTTCTTAGAGGACGAAATGATGAGGGGGAGCTTGGTAGCTCGGAAAATTGATCTTGAGGAGAAGAGGGCGCATGCACCTAATCCGATGATTCAGGAGCTTTTTTCTCTCACTACCAGTTGCAACTCCACTCATGACAACTATGGGGGTAGACCCGGAACCTGTCCCTCAGGAGCCGACTGAACTTGTTGTTGAGCATGAAAGGGAGGTGCCACTGCAAATTTTAGAAGAAGTGCCAGAAGTTGAGGCACAGAATGTGCCATAAACTGAGGCCCTTAGAAGGTCTACAAGACACAAAAGTCAGCTATTTCTACTGATTATAAAGTTAGTTGCTCATTTTGATTTAGAGTTACATCAAATGGACGTAAAGACGGCATTTCTCAACGGGGATTTAAAAGAAAATGTCTGCATGAAACAACCTAAGGGTTTTATCATGGAAGGCAAAGAAAATATGGGATGCCGCCTGAAGAAATCCATTTATGGATTAAAGCAAGCCTCTAGACAGTGGTATCTAAAGTTTAATCAAACGATTGAAAGTTTTGGATTTAAAGAAAATATTGAGGATAACTGCTTTTGTGCAAAGTTTAAAAATGGGAAATATATTTTTCTAATCTTGTATGTGGATGATGTTATGCTTGCTAGCAGTGATGTTAGTCTACTACAAGAAACAAATAAGTTTTTATCCTCAATTTTTGGCATAACAGATCTTGGTGAAGCATCATATGTTTTGGGCATAGAAATTCACCGAGATAGGAATAATGGAGTCTTAGGACTATCGCAGAAAGCATATTTAGAAAAGGTTCTTAAAAAGTAAAATATGCATGCGAGTAAAGCCACACCTGCTCCTATAGTAAAGGGCGATAGTTTTGGGAAATTCCAATGTCCCAAGAACCAGTACGAGATCGATCCAATGAAAGCAGTACCATATGCTTCCGCAGTTGGCAGCTTACAGTATGCACAAGTGTGCACTCGCCCTGACTTAGCCTTTACCACCGGGGTACTCGTAGATATCAAGAGAATCCAGGCATAGAGCACTGGAAGATGGTAAAGAAAACATTGCGTTATGTGCAAGGCACAAAGGACTACATGCTAATATACAGGAGAAGTGATTCCCTAGAGATAAAAAGGTATTCAGACGTAGATTTTGCAGGGGACAAAGATGATAGAAAATCCACGTAAGGATACGTATTAACCCTCGCTGGGGGAGCTATTTCGTGGAAAAGCTCCAAACAATCGATAGTTGCATCATCCACGATGTATGCAGAATTCATAGCATGCTTCGAAGCCACGGGGCAGGCGATATGGCTAAAGAAGTTTGTACCCGACTTGAAAGTGGTAGATTGTATTCACAAACCACTAAAGATGTACTGTGACAACCAGCCCGCAGTATTATATGCTCACAACTACAAGTCGAGTAATGCTGCCAAAACAACAGAGATAAGGTATTATGTTGTGAAAGATAAAATCTAGGATCAAACTATAAGTCTCGAGCATATAAGGACAAAAGATATGCTTGAGGATCTGCTAACGAAAGGCTTACCACCCAATGTGTTCAAGGAACACTTATCCGGCATGGGTTTATGGGAAAGCCCTATGATTCCTGGATAGGCCCAAAAGGAACATAATTTGTTTTCGAACAAAACGTATGTTGTAACTGTATGATTCTATCGGCAATTAAGTTGTGACGATGAAACATGCTCTATGTACCAATATGTGATGAAACAAATAAACTTGAAAGCAGAAGGTTAAAGGTAAAGTTGAGATCAAGGGGGCGAATGTTAGGTTGATCTCTCTCCCGTTCGAGCCCAATGGGTCGAACGGGCCCTTGCATCTCGCCCTGATCGGGGGCGCCCAACCAAACCATGGTTGGTGGGCCCCTGTCGCCAGCGCAATATAAAGAGGTGGGGTGCCGGGGCACGCATCACAAGGTTGACCGTGCACCACAACACCACCAAGGCACCAATCCGATCTAGGGTTACGCTAGGCCGATGGGAAGCTCCGCCGCCACCACCTCGCCATCTCACTGCCATCACCACCGCCACAACATCACCATGGCTGCTGGTTCGAGCTCGCAAGGCAAGACAGAAGGTAGGTTCACCGGAATCACTAGCCGACACCGGTCCAGAGGATTTATCAGACCGAAGCACCCAAAACTAGGCCATCACGGCCTCGCCTATACAACTGCAGCTCCCAGGCCTGCTTTCCTCACTACTGCAACATCAACATTAATCTCGGCCGGGGGACAAAGCCCCATCGAACGATTTGTTCGACCCGGGAGGGGGGACGAGCGAACATTTTAGTTTGCTATATGGTACGCCTCCCCACACGAACACTCTCGATACATGCCCATTTACTGGGCCTCCAGCGGTCTAGCCTGATACTCATTCCCTTCAATTTTAACGGTAGGACAAGATTTCCATGTTCATGAAAAAAATCATCTGTATGTTGAAAAAAATGTTTGGTCATGTTCGACATTCATGTAATTTAAAAAACATCATCTTAAAACACAAACAAAAAATCTCCATGTCAAATTGCCTAAAAACTAGGTATGTCATTGTAAAAACACACAAAGGGTTGCCATGGTGTATGTTAAGATATTTGCATTGGTATTAAAAATAAATTTACTCTGGTTTGTTCAATAAATTGCAATGATGTGCATGATAAAATTGCCATGGTCCAAAGAAATAATTTACTAAAAAGGAGTTTACCTTGGTTTGATAAAAAAATGAAAATTATTAGGATATTCAAAAATAAGTTTGCCATGGCCCCAAAATAATTTGCCATGGTACAAAATATAAAATTGCCATGGTACTATATTAAATTTGTATCATGAAAAGTAAGAAAAGAAAGAATTTGCCATGGTCCAATAGTATAATTTTCCATGTTACAAAAAACAAAATTGCCATGGCACTAAATTAAATTTTCCATCATGAAAAGTAAGAAAAGATGAATTTTCCATTGTCCACAAATATAATTTGACATGGTACAACAAATAATTTTGCCATTTTCTTTTATTTTTTACAAAATTCATAAAAAAATCATAGGATTTTGCCAAAATATGTCATGTCCTTTACAAAAATTGCCATGTTTTGTATTAAAACATTTTCTCTTTATTTTTCCATGTACAAGTAATAACAAGGTAAGAAAAATGCGATGTTTCCTATGACATGGCAAAAACATTGTATATCAAATAAAAAAGGATATACAATGTGCATATGCATGGTTTCTTTGATTAAAAAAACTGCAAATTTACAAGTTTTATTTCTAAGAACATTCAGAACAACGAACATTCCATCATCCAAACTAAGCTTGCTCAGATCCTAACCCATTGGGCATTATCGAGCCTCATGACTCCGCGGGGTTGATATCTTCATATTACATGTTATCCTTCTATTTATCTAGTTATTGATTGATGTGTTGGTTGGTATTGAACTATTTGAGTAGTATAGTTACTGATTCTATTGACTGAAGGATTGCTATTGCTCACATCTTCTGTGATGGACTGGTTGGCCTCCCAAACAGATGTCGAATCGCCTGGCAAGCCGTGGACTCCAGCACGAGTCTCTCTGTGCCCTTTGTTCTCGGCAAGTTGAGAACCTGCATCACCTCCTCGTCGGATGCATGTCTTTTCGAATCTCATCGCACAAGGTTTTTTTCTTGGAGCCACCTCACCAGCCATCACGGTGACAACATATTTGGCTTCTTCAACTGGTGGTCAGGGGCCACAAACATGCCCCCCCCCCCACCCCCATTCTCACTGCTCGGGAAATCTGGAAGCACCACAACGCTGTCATCTTCGATGGAGTGCATCCTCCCTCAGCCAGACTCATCCACGCCATGAAGGAAGAGCCGCACAGCTGGGCTCGTGCTGGTGCCAAAGGGCTAGATAGGATTTTACATGCAACCCGAACTTTAGTTTCTGGGCTGATCACCCCCTTCTCCCTATGCTCAACTCGCACTCTTCCTTCTAGGGAAGAGGATGTTTCTGGTGCCTTTGTGTGTACGTTGGTTGAGAGTTGCACCTTGTACTTTCTATGATCTATCAATAAGAAGATACGCATACAACATATTCACGAAAAAGTGCTTACTTTAGTTCATACAAGACTTTATCAACTTTGTACACAAGAAGTGATGCATATTTATCTTCAAAATCTGTAGTGGTTGTCTCGTGTAATCATCCTCTTCTAGAACATTATGTAGAATCTCAATCTGCAAATCTAGTTGGTATCATGGCTTTGCGACGGACCATCGCCGAGGTGGAGGTGGACAAGGTTTGGAGCAGATCATTAGTGTTGGTGAATAAATGATTTTTACTCAATAATAAATCTCACTCCTCCAATAAATGGTTCCACACAACCATCATCGAACGCATGCACTTACAGTAAAGAATAAAACAAGCACTAATTGAGAACGTGGCACTTCTTCCTGATCTCTCCCTCGGCCCCGGTGAGCACGCCAACGTCGCCCATCTTGATCATGGACTCGCTGAAGTCCCTGAAGAATTCACCGTCGAACTTGCCTGTGGCGATACGCTGGACGTAGTCCATGGTGGTGGCGTCGAAGAGGAGCGCCGCGTCGGAGCGGAAGAGACCCCTCCGTTTGGCGACGTGGCGGTAGTAGCTGGTATCAAAGGTCTTGAAGCTACCGGGGTCCATCTCAGACAGCATAGTGCGGTCATCAACGATCTTGCACTTGAGCCTCAGCTTGTCAGCGTACTCGCTGTCCAGAGTCGGGTCGACAAGGCCAGAGGTACCGTTCTCGCTGGTGGTGTTGTAGAGCCGGTCTGCGAAGGACGGACAGTGCGCCGTGCCGAGCGTGTGGGCGCCGGAGAGGACGACGAGGTCCTTGTGGTCAAGGCCCTTGGAAGCGAAGATCTTGGCAAGCAGAGGGACGTCGCCGGAGGCCGGGGGCAGTTCGTTGCTGGCCTCCGTGGCGCTGGACACCCTGCCATCTCGCCTGCCCAGCGCCACTGGCCAGAAGGGTCCCTTAGCCAACACGACAGCGTCGCGGGACATGAGGGTTAGCACGTCGGCGCAGGAGACGATGCCCGGACACGCGGCCTCGAGCTTGGCCTTCACCCGCTCCACGGAGCCGAACCCTCGCAGGCTCTTGTTTGGTTTGGCGTTCTTCTCCGCCACGTTGCCGTCGGTGGATTCGAACAGGACAGAGGCGTCACAACCCTGCAATTTATTTTGCGTTGCATGCATGGAAATATAAGTATACACTGATGCAATTTCGCGTTGCATGCATGTTTCTTAGTGTTCGTGTGCATAAGGTATGTTTGTACGTGAGACAGGACAAGTGCTCAACGACGACTTACCCTGACGAAGCAGTCGTGGAAATGGAGCCGGAGCAGCGGGCCGGCGAGGCTGGGCGCGGCGGCGATGATCTTGGCCATCTCCTCGCGGACGATCTTCTCGGCGTCCGGGCATGTCTTGCTGTAGAAGCCGATCTCCAGCTGAGCCACCGCTGCCGAGCTAGCTGCCAGAACCAGCAGGGACAGAGGGAGCAGCAAAGACCTGATCGCCATGGACCTTAGCTGATTACACGATAGAATTAAGCACCAGTTACTATGTGGCTGCAGACAAGAATGTTTTGGCACTATTAGTTGAGTGATCTTTATCCTTGCAACTCCCTCTACTTATAGATGTCCTGTGACGTAGACTTGGTGCATTGTGTCAGCGTGACAACCTGGTTGCTGCGTATGCACGCATGTGCTAACTTCCACCTCCATACAACCGCCTCAATGATCAAACGTACGCAACCGCGGCTAAGCGAACCAGTCAAATAATGCAGCAGAAATGGCGATAAAAAATAGATGGCGCCGAGGCCAGTTCATGACCAGTTCGTCGTCCATGGTAACATGCCATGAATCTATCATCTGTCTCATCACAGGATAGGAACACAATGATCTGATTAGGTTCATGATTGCATTGCATCAAGAGAATAACCTCACATGTAATATCAAGTTAATGCTGGAGCGTTTTTTACCCTATCAAGATCCCAGTCGTGCCGTGGTCGCTTCCGTGCCCCTCCTGGTCGACGTAGGGCGGCAGAGCCAGGCAGGAATAGCGACGTACGGTGGCAATGGCCTGATGGCAACGGGGAAATGAGGCCGGATCGTCAACCGACGGACATCGATGCGTTCAGTCATGCATCTGCACGGACGAGAACTACTTTGCATGACGAAGTAGCGAAGGCACTAAGCAGCACGTACGCACACCATTGTTCCGGGGCTGAAAGGATGACATAGCGATCAACCGCATCCAGCAGCGATGCAAACTGCATGCATGCACGCAGCAAGCTCGAAAGAAAGGTTCCGTTTACTTCTGAAAAGCATTCTTTATCCACGTTAGCTAAATTACAGTCAGAATGAATTTCAAATTCAGATCAGTCGAAGAAAGGGGCTCGCCGGAGGGCAACCCCAGTATCTATCTTAGGGTTTAGGGTTGGGGCGGGTGGTGGTGCACGGAGGTGGTGGGGCTTCACCGGAGAAAAAACTGGACCGGGGAGGAGGATAGAGGGATGGCCGGGGGCGGTTCAGGGGAGGCCGGAGCGGCGAAGCGGTCGCGGGAGCGCCGGCAGTTAGGGAGGTGGTAGCTGGCGGCAAGACGAAGAAAGGTTGGAGGAAGGTGCGGGCCGTTGATTTCCCATCCGACGGTTGAAAAATATTGGTTGACCCCAAACTTTTTTTCAGCTGACTGACGTATAGCCACGCCCTTCTTTATCGAGACGGAAGTTCGTTAGCTGCATACTTTTGTTTTTTAGAAATTGGAAATCGCCGTGGGAGGGAGTTTTTTTGGTTCTTTTGAGACAATCTCGCGAAGCTTTATTTATCTGTCATGATGTTTACATGAACGAGAAAATATCACCTTGGTTTCCTAACCAGATATGGCGGCCAACCCTAAATGTAAAGCATGCTTCCCTAGACCGTGAGTCTCGAAATTCGAACTCCTAAACTCATGAACAAATTACAAAAAGTAAAAATACTAGAGTACTCTGTGATTTCCCGAATGATTGCTCCGTACCCATCAGCGCTACATTACTTGATGTCGTCAACCACTACCTTGCAGTCAGACGCGTCGTGAATCCTTTGCACCTGCAGGTCTACTGAGAGAGCCAAAACTTTCCTAACGACAATTGCTTCAAGTGTTAGGATATATGATTCCACTAGTTACAATGACCGAAGCACCCAAAAATAGGCCATCACGGCCTCGCCCAATCACAAGTGCAGCTCCCCGGCCTTCATTCCTCCCTACTGCTACATCGACATTAAATCTTGGCCGGGGACAAAGTCCCATCGAACGATTTGTTCGACCAAGGAGGGGGGACGAGCGAACATTTTAGTTCGCTATATTTTTTTCGCTATATGGTACGCCTCCCCCCACGCGAACACTCTCAATACAGGCCCATTTACTGGGCATCCAGCGGTCCAGCCTGATCGCCATTCTCTTCAATTTTAACGGTAGGAGAAAGATTTCCATGTTCTTGATAAAAAATCATCTATATGTTGAAAAAAAAGTTTGGTCATGTCCAAGATTCATGTAATTTAAAAAAACACCATCTTAAAACATAAACAAAATGTCTCCATGTTAAATTGCCTAAAAGATTCTAGGTATGCCATTGTAAGAACACACAAAAGGTTGCCATGGTGTATGTTAAGATATTTGCATTGGTATTAAAAATAAATTTACTCTGGGTTTTTCAATAAATTGCAATGATGTGCATGATAAAATTGCCATGGTCCAATGAAATAATTACTAAAAAGGAGTTTACCATGGTTTGACAAAAAAATGAAATGATGAGGATATACAAAATTAAGTTTGCCATTGCCCCAAACTATAATTTTCCATGGCACAAAAAATTGTCATGGTACTAAATTAAATTTGTCATCATGAAAAGTAAAGAAAGAAAGAAATTTCCACGGTCCAATAATATAATTTGCCACGCTACAAAAAAATAAAATTTCCATGGCACTAAAACTTGTAAATTTGTCGATGATGCATATGCAGATTGTAAATTTGCAAGTTTTAGTGCCATGGAAATTTGTCGATGATGCATATGATAAAGAACAATCAGAACAACGAACATTCCATCATCCAAACTAAGCCTGCTCAGATCCTAACCCATTGGGCATTATCGATTGTCATGACTCCAGCGGGGTTGATATCTTCGTATTGCATGTTATCCTTCTATCTATCTGGTTATTGCTTGATGTGTTGGTTGGTATTGAACTATGTGAATAGTATAGTTACTGATTCTATTGACTGAAGGATTGTTATTGCACACATCTTCTGTGATGGACTGGTTGGCCTCCTAAATAGATGTCGGATCACCTGGAAAGCCGTGGACTCCAGCACGAGTCTCTCTGTGTCCTTTGTTCTCAGAAAGCTGAGAACCTGCACCGCCTCCTTGTTGAATGCGTATTTTTTCGAATCTCATGGCACGAGTTTTTTTTCTTGGAGCCGCCTCACCATCCATCCCTGTGACAACATATTTGGCTTCTTCAACTGGTGGTCAGGGCCACAAACATGCTGTCATCTTCGATGGAGTGCATCCTCCCTCAGCCAGACTCATCCACGACATGAAGGAAGAGCTGCACGGCTGGGCTCGTGCTGGTGCCAAAGGGCTAGCTAGATTGGATTTTACATGCAACCCGAGATTTAGTTTCTGGGCTGATCACCCCCTTCTCCCTCTGCTCAACTCGCTCTCTTCCTTCTAGGGAAGAGGATGTTTCTGGGGCCTTTGTGTGTACGTTGGTTGAGAGTTGCACCTTGTACTTTCTACGACCTATTAATAAAGAGATACGCATACAACATATTCATGAAAAAGTGCTTGCTTTAGAGCATCTCCAACAGGCGTGCGATTTTAGTGCGGCGCTGAAAAAATCGCCTGTTTTGCGTGCGCGCAGTCGGAACGGTGCAACAGTGGACTCGCAAAAAACGCGCACGCGGTATAGTTGGTTCAGCGCCAAGTAAACGGCATCGCTACCGCCGCTGGCTGGATAGCGACGACTCGCATGCGACTTCCACCAACTTCCAGATCCAGGCGCTGGCGCTGCCACCCAGACGTCCCCATTTGTTCCGACGAGCCGATGGCACTTCCCGGCCCTATCCCCGCGCGCTGCCGCTGCTTCCTCAACCTCCTCTCGTTGCCGCTGCCCCTCGAGTGCGCCATTTTTCTCCGACGAACAGCGCCCAGCCGCCCACTGCCGCTCGGCGCCCACAAGGTGTTTGACAAAACGCTTGCAAGGTATGTATTGCTTCAACTTCACATTTTGTAGATGAATTTGGTGCATGTTGTTTGTAGTTTTATAGACTAGTTGAAATTCAATATTGTAGATGAGTTCGTCATATGATTCTTCCGACGAAGAATTTGATATTCAAGAGGAGGAGGACCTTGCAATGATCCTAGCTATGCTCGTCAATAAAAAGCCGGAGCACGGTGGTTCGGTTATGGGTCGTAGAAAAATTTGGAGGGATAAGATCGATGCCGACAATAGATTAATGAGGCACTATTTTGTAGAGAATCCCACATACCCTGTGTCGTACTTTTGGCGCTGTTTTAGGATGAGCATCGAGTGTTCAAACGCATGCATACAAAAACTGGCGAGCCATGATCAGTTCTTTCAACAAAGGAGGGATGCCGCCGAAGAACTCAGGCATAGCACCTTTCAAAAGGTGGCAGCCACTTTGCGTATGTTGGCATACGGCATTCCAACTGATCTAGTTGATGACCACTTGGCCATGGGTGAGAGTCAAGCCATCTTGTGTGTCAAGCGCTTTGCAGTCGGAATTGTGCAAGTGTTTGGTCCGGAGCATTTGAGAGCTCCCAATGTTGAAGAAGCTACAAGGCTTTTGGACATGAACAATGCTCGTGCGTTCCCAGGTATGCTTGGCTCAATATATTGCATGTATTGGAGTTGGAAGAACTATCATAAGGCATGGCATGGACAATTCCACGGCCAGAAAAAGGGTTCCACTATAATCCTTGAAGTAGTGGCCGATCAAGAGACTTGGATTTGGCATGCTTTTTTTGGAATGCCTGGATCTTTGAATGACACCAACATTCTTAATTGGTCACCACTCATGAATAGTATTGCAAATGGTGAACTGCCACCGGTGTAGTTTGTAGCAAATGGCCATACATACAACTATGTCTACTTATCTTGTGGATGACATCTACCCAAAGTGACAAACATTTGTGAAGCCGTTGAAAAAACTGGAAGGCAAGAAAAATCTTGATTTCCACAATGCTCAGGCGGCGCTAGGAAAGATGTGGAGAGAGCTTTTGGGATTTGGAAGCCCAATTGCTATTGTGAGAGGACCGGCTAGATTTTGGGATCAAAAGATCCTTTGGTATATCATGAACGCTTGTGTGATCATGCATAACATGATCATCGAGAATAAGCGTGGGCAAGATTTAGACTACTCTCAGTATGAGCTCTTGGGACGTCCCGTGAGTGTGGCGGAGGGCTGAGAGGGTGGCCTGATTTGTTGCCTTTTATCATGCCATTCAACGTGGCGAAATACATGATGATCTTCAAAAGGATCTAATCGAGAAGTGGTGGGCATGGAATGGCCGACAAAACTAGTGATTTGTGTGTTTGATGATGTATGTTTGATGTTGAACTATTCGTTGTATTGGAAGATAAACTATTTGTTTTAGTTGTAATAAATTTAACTATTTATTTTTAATTTGTTTTTCATGTGTTTGATTTTCTTGGTTCTATTTGAATGTCAAATGTTGTTTGTGCTGGGAGCACATCCAACATCAAACCAACACAGTACCAGGGAAAGCGGATATAAGAAGTTTGCATACATGGCAACCCAGCCAGTCATGGCACGCAGGCCAACCCTAATAGGATTAAATAGATGAGACGCTAGGAATTAAGACGCCTCGCGATGCCTTCGCGCCAAGGAAGAAGCCGTAGCCCGAATCTTGGACACCATAGCATCGAAGGCCTCGTGCTCCGCCTCCTTAATCAATGATCTCCACTGCTACAGGAATATAAAAGTTTTAAATAAGCAACAACATGATTAGCCGGGAAAATATGTTCGATGGTAAACTTGTTTCTAGTGGTCCACAACGACCAACAGATCGCTGCAAACCCAACCCATAAGACCCTTTTAGAAGCCCCAGATAAGCCGTTGGCCAATCTCCGCAGATCCCCAAAAGACGAGGGATTCCAAGTCACTTGCAGCCAATAGAAAATACAACTCCACACAAACTTAGCCAAAGAGCACCGGAAGAAGATATGATCAGTGTTTTCAATGTCCCCACATAAGGCACATCTGTCCGAGCCCGGGTTGTTCCTTCTTCGGATTTGGTCCGCCGCGGGAAGCTTCCCACGAAAAGCTTGCCAAAGAAAATTTTTAATCTTAGGAGGAACACGGGCACCCTAAATGCAGTTGAACTTGGAAGTGGGGGAGCCAGAGATAATTTTAGCATAAACAGACTTAACCGAAAAATGACCAAAAGAGGAATGGGGCCAGACCACCGAGTCCTCTTCCTCCGAGAGCAAGGGGAAGCAAGCAATAAGGCGGTGCCAATCTTCCAGCTCTTTGGGAGAAAGATTTCTACAAAGGTCTAGATCCCAATTATTCAGCGAGAGCTCAAAGATAGAGATCTTCGGATTAGAGCAATAAGAAAATAATGTCGGGAAAGGGTGGCCTCTCTGCACCACCAGTCTAACCAAAAGCGAGTAGATTTGCCATTTTTGACTATAAACTTGACCAAACATTGGAAAATCTGGCGAACTTTAACGAGTTGATGCCAAAATTGAGAAAACCACCAGAAGACGGGGCAAACATGGGACTCGACGTAGGGAAGTACTTAGCCTTGAGAATGGTTAACCATAGTGGGGTCTCCACAGAAGACATAATTTTCCACCACCATTTTAAAATGAGGCATTTGTTCGTGACAGCAGTGTTAGTAATACCCAACCCACCAAGGTTTTTGGGTTTGCATATGAATTTCCATTTCACCATCATGTATTTGCGCTTATTGTCCGCCGAATTCCAGTAAAAGGCACCCATGTGCTTATCAAAACCAGCGTGAGTCCCTCCTGAAAGGAGGTAGAAACCCATTAGGAACATGGGGATGGAGAACAAGCATGCATTGGTTAGGGCGACCTTGCCCGCTTGGGTGTTGTAGTGACCTCTCGACGAAAGGACCCGGTTGCCCACCTTAGTAACAACCGGAGCAAAATCTTTAGCCAGCAAGGGGAGATTGGAAGGCCGAGATATTTGAAAGAAAAAGAGCCTACGGAGCAATTAAGAAGATGAGCAGCTCTTTGGGCGTCAACGTTCGAGACCCCAGTAACAATGACTTCACTCTTGGCAAAATTGTTCTTTAGATCAGAGAGAGCTTCAAAGCAAAGGAGAAGGAACTTCCGGTGACATACACTAGCATCATTCAATTCAACCAAATTGATAGTATCATCCGCGTACTGGAGGTGAGAGATGCCATTCGGGGTAAGGTGTGAGCTGATAGGGGTAATGTGACCAGCTGCCGCAGCCCGAGACATGATGTGGGAGGGAGAATCAGCCACAAAGTTGAAGAGGAGGGGTGAAGCCGGGTCACCCTGCCTCAAGCCCCTGCCATTGGAAAAAAAATGACTGATGTTCCCGTTGACCGAGACCGCAGTGTGGCCACCCGTGACCAACTGCATAAGTCTGTGGACCACTGCACCGCCAAAGCCCTCGGCCAGAAGCACTTGTCGAAGGAAATTCCAACTAACCGAGTCGTAAACTTTTTCCAAGTCAAGTTTTAGAATCACCGCTTTGGAGCCCCGAACTCGCAGGTCATGAACAATCTTGTGGAGACATAGAATGCCATCTAGAATAAATCTGCCCTTAGCAAAGGCCGATTGGAAAGTGCTAAGAGTACGGTGGGCAATAGGGGATAGCCTAGTAGCAAAGCCTTTTCCCGGTAGTCTAGCAAAATTATTAATCAGGGCTATAGGTCTAAGCTGAGAGATCAATTCTGACCCTTTAACTTTAGGAATGAGGGTGAGGACAGCGTAATTTAACCGAGAGATGTCCACGGTTCCCAACCAGAAGCCTTGAATGCTAGCCTGGACGAGGCCCCGCAGCTGGGGCCAGAACTGCCTGAAGAAGGGGATGGAGAAACCATCTGGGCCAGAGGCCGAGTTGGTGTTAGCGGAGCGAATCGTTTTAAAAATCTCCTCCTCGGAGAGGGGGATCAACAAGGCCTTGTTATCAGCGCTAGAAACCTTCTCCTGTGCAGCCCAGAAAGAATTACCCAGTCTAAAGCCCACCTCGGGCTTAGCGGAGAGAAGAGAGGAGAAGAAGTCGACCACGTGCAACATAATCAGGGAGTGGTCAGACACCCTGACGTTATTGATGACCAGGCTATCAATCAAGCACCGACGACGCCTACCGTTAGCAATGGCAAAGAAATACGCAGTAGGGGAGTCTCCTTTCAGAGTCCAGTTAATGGTGCCCCTTTGCCTCCAGTAAACTTCCTCTTGACGGTGCAAGGACAAAATGGCCTCTTCTAGAACATATCGGGCCTGCCATTCAGGGGGGGAGAGGCCAGGGCCATCTGCGCGCGCATCAAGGGAGCCAATTTGGGCAAAGAGCCGAGCCTTGTCATGCTTCGATTCAGTAGAGTGGTTCCTAGCCCAGCCACGGAGAAACTTACGAAGGAAATACGAGCAGTGGTGCCAGTCGTCCATCGGGCCAAAAGACCAGTGAGCAGAGGACAGGAACGAAGAGATTTTATAAGAGATCAAATCAACAAAGCCATCTACCAGGAGCCAAGAGGCGTCAAACTGAAACCGCGGTGAAGGAACGGAGCGAATCCCATCATGAAGAACCAATGGCGCATGATCAGACCCCACAATGGGCAGAGCCCGAAGTGAGTCCCGAGGGAGCAAGGAATCCCATCTAGGGTAGATAAACACGCGATCAAGAACAGATCTAATAGGAACAGTTTGGTGATTCGTCCAAGTGAAGCGGGCACCCACCCTAGGCACTTCGCGGATTGCAGAGTCACGAGTAAAAGCGTTGAACGCGTCAGCAAGCGGCCAAGAAAAATTAGGCGAGGTTTTATCCAAAGGAGAGCGCATTAAGTTGAAGTCACCGCCAATAAGCAAAGCGAGGTCACATGATTCGATCTTATTCAGAATTTCGTCCAGGAACATGTAAGAAAGGGAATGATCAGCCGGGCCGTAAACTACCATGACCTCCAGAGCATGTTGAGGGAGCGATGCGAGACTACTGTGCTAGCCCAAAAAATGCCATGATCGAATGCAACAAAATCAAACATATCTCTCTTGGTACCAATAAGAATTCCACCCGAGTGGCATGAGGAAGCCAGGTAATTCCAGACTTCCAGTCAAACCTATCGGAACCAGCAACATCAGAGAGTTCATTAGGGGAGAAGGAGGGTTTAAGCGTTTCAACAAGGCCAATGATATCAATATTCTCAGACCGAACAAGATCTTTAAGCTGGTCTCCGCGCCCCCTACCGCCGAAACCTCTAATATTCCAAAATAAAGCCTTCGTCGGAAGGAAAGGTTTTTGATGCGAAGACTCGACCTGCATGGGGCAATGTAGGATTTAGCACGTTTGCCTGCCCCGCGCCGAGGCGCAGCAATTGACACCTGATCCCTCTCAGGTGCCACCTCCACCCCACCAGCCACAACGGGTGAGGCTCCAGCCCAAGAAGCGGATTCCTTGGCCCTAGCAATATCCGCTTGGGCCTTTTCATTTGCCCAGACAATATCCAACAAGGCAGAAGAAGAGCCAAAGCTAGGATCTAATGATATGCCTACGTCCTCTAAGATATGCAGAAGATGATCATTGGAATGCGACGGAAGAACTAACCGAACAGGAGAAGAAGCGGGGGGAGGAGGGATAGGGGAACATGGAGGGGTACTTGAGGGGGGAAGGTCTCTGGCCGCAGCGTGCCGGGCCGCCCGATCGGCCACCCGCTCGCCGCTGTTGGAGACGCGACCACTCTTGCGAGCGGTGGAAGCAGGGGAGCGCACTGGCGTAGGACGGGCACGGCACGGAGAGGCCGCCCTGCTACGCGCAGAGAATTTCTTGACCGATGATTTCTTCTGCTTTTTCTTGGACATGGGGCCGGCCGGGGGCAAATCTTCAATGCCAGAGAGGTAAGGCGAAGCAGGGCAGGTGGAAAGGTTGGAGCACACGCCAGAGAAAGGGGTGCCCCTTGCTCCATCAGAGGCAGCAGCCCCCTTACCCGACGTCCCCCACCGCATCTTTGTTCCCACCCCCACCGGGGTGTTCTCCTTAAGCAAGTCACAATCTTCAGAGGTCAGACCATCCCACTCAGACTGAGTAAACCGATGCTCTGTGCCAGGGTTTGAGTCATCCGGTAGGCCGTCATCATCTTTGTCATCTTTATACGAAGCCGGCCGAGGGGGTGGGGCGGGGGCGACACCGGAGCAGCAACACCCTTGACCCGGACCCTATGACGGAAACCACCAGTAGAGGGGAAGACATCAACTGAGCCACGAATGCAATGAGGATCAACGCACTAAACCCGCAGCCGCGCAGGGCCCAGGGCAAGCAAAGACGCCGAATCGACCTCAATTGGCTTGCCAATAAGAACTCTGAATTCCATAAGGAAGGTAGGAGATCGAAGCATAGGTGGTACGTCATCAACAAGGACCCAAACATCAGACAGAGGAGATATGGCTTTAGAACCATTGGAGGCGGCCTTGACAGAGATGACAAGTTGGTTAAGGGGGAGGGTAAAACTGATGCACGACGATATCATCCGCAAGCTTTCTTTGGAGGGGAAGATGGCAGCGAACTCTGACTCCGACAACTGGCGGATCTGCCAATCTCATCCACCATCATCCCATAGTTTAAGTTCATCGAGGAGAACCTGAGGAGAGATTTTCATGTCTTTCACTGTGATTATGACAGCATTTGAGAGAGCAGGAATGGGAACCACTTGAGGAACCTCGCTGTCGAGCGCGAAGAAGGCACATCCAGGGAGGCCGAGGCCGTAGTGCACGAAGGCAAGGGGTTTGAGGCGGTTTTGGCAATCAACCATGAGGTGGTCGTCCTCTCTGCAAATGAGACAGAAGGGAGGGTTTTGGCAGCACAACTGAAAGTGACCACGGCGGTGGCAGGCGAAGCAGGTGAGGGTGGGATTGGCCACTTGGGCTGGAGTAGGGGCACGCGCAGAAGCAGGGGGAGGCGGAGGGAGGATACCATCCCGACAGGGGCCAGAAGCAGGGGAGGCGGAGGGGGGACAGCGACCCGGTGCCCCAGCAGAGCCGCAGGACACGAAACGACCAGGACCACCACCAGAGGCCGCCGGGGCCCGGACGGGCGCCCGTGTCGAGGCTGCAGCACCGCGGGAAGGAGGGGGCCGCGAGATCGGGCCAGCAGAGGCAGCCTTACTCGCCGCGGGCGCCACCTCCCAGGGGTCCGAGGGGCACGACGAGGAACTGCCATGGAGGGCAGAGGGCCCAGCCGCAACCGAGCCAGATCCAAGGGACGAGGGGCCACCGGGCTCCACCACGGGCCCCTCCGCCCGAGCTCGATCCTCCTGGAGCTTGGAGCGCAGGGCCGCCTCGTACTCCAGATCTACCTCCCCGTCAACAGAGCCCTCCTGCCGACGCTTCTGTCCAGACAAGGCCTCGCTGGAGGAGCTGTGCGAGCGGTCCATCGAGAGGACCGATGCGAACGGGAGGGAGAGAGGCGGAGGAGGAATAGATCTAGAGAAGAAGCGGATGGGGAAGCGGTGGCGTCGTAGGTCAGAATGAGAGGCTGGGAACCCTAGAAATGGGGGGGGGGGAGCGAGCCCCTCCGAACCCATATATACCCCGACCGCGCCAAGCCGGGGCCGGTGGGTTGGGCTGGAGGAGGAGCGTGGCCCACCCGAGGCCCAAGAGCCACGAGAAGGAGAGGAGGGAGTCTGACACGCTGGAAAGGGAGGGGGAGCCCCAGGCCCACCAGGAGGCGCGGAGGCCCGAAACCCAGGTACAGGCACCACCGCGGCGGGCACCACCAGATCTAGGGTTTCGGCCGACCCGGCCGCCGTCGGCGAGGCCGCCAGCGAGCCAGAGGACGAAACGGAGACGGAAGAGGCAGACGGGGAGGGAGGGCAAGGAACCAGGGCCAACGAAGGCGCACAGCACCGGTCGGGACCAAGGACACCACGGGCAGGGGACAGCGGAAGAACCCTACGGCGCCGACGCGAGACGCGGGTCCAACCATCATCTGCCAGCGGAGCGGGAGCAGTGATCGCGCCAGCCGGGGCGAATTTACTGACAGTGTAGACGAGGCAAGGCGGGCAGCCTGCAGGCTCCTTGGGGGGGGGTGGGCGGGAGGGAGTCGAGATCAGAGTCCGAGGCCTCAGATCCGAGAGCCCAGAACTTGTTAGAGGGGGCAGGTGGGTGAAGAACAGGTCAGGGGGTGGACGGCGGAGGGGAGGACGGGGAGGAGGCCGCGCGAAGCCTGCTCGGGGAGCCAGCACGAGGGAGCGCCGGAGTTGGGGGGAGGAGGCGACCCCGTCGCCACCGCCGCCCGGGAGGGGGAGGTAGAGAGGGGAGAGGAGAGAGCCATCGTGACCACGCCCGAGCCAAGACTTCATCACGCTAAAAGTTGCTATTTGGCCTGTAAAACTTGTTTTAAGCGCACTGGCGTTCTTGGCGTCTATTGGAGATGCTCTTAGTTCATACAAGACTTTATCAACTTTGTACACATGATGTGGTTTATTTTTATCTTCAAAATCTGTAGTGGTTGTCTCGTGTAAACATCCTCTTCTAGAACATTATGTAAATGGGACTGTCTATTTGACATTCGACTGTTTTTCAATTCGACAACAATCAAAAATATAGACCAATAAAAAGTTGACACATGTATGTCCCCAAAACCCTCCACTGTCTACTGTCTATTTCTGAGAAAACGGGTCGGGTAAACTCTGACCCGCTTGAATGTAATGTACACCCCGAATGGACTTCAACACCATGATGGAAAAAGAACAAAAATGCTGCAGAACTGTTGTTTTCTCTTGTTGCTGCTGAACAGTGGTAACAGGGGGAATTTCATATTGTCTATTTCTGACAAAGAAAAAGAACAAAAATCATCAGAGCATTGGTGTCTCCCAGGACCCTCCTTTAACTAGCATCACACAACTCATCTGGGAGGCGCCATGGGAGAGGGGAAATGAGGAGAAGAAAGAGTAAAAAAAACATCAGGGAGACGTCATGGGAGAGAGAGAGAGAAGAACAAAAACAGGTCAGAGAGGCACAACAGAGGGCAAGTATCTGGAGAGAAGCAAGGGGGAAGAACAGATCCGAATAATTGGTGTAGGACAGAGGAAGATCATCCAAGACACGGTCCACAGCTCAGGAAATGTACTACTCCTCTTGATCACACTTCCGTTGAACTCTTCCATGTTTTTCCTCACCCTGCTTCTCTACATACGCCTGCTACATGAACTAGTCTGCAGAAAAAAAAAACATCATACAATCTAGTGAAAATTTTGGAATCATCAGGGGGAAAAATTCTAACTGTCTGAAGGTAAAACTGTTAAAATTTCACTGTCAAAACACTACACCAACACGAATTCCAGTGTAAGGTACACATGAAAAAAATCTTTGCTGCAGTACAGGGCAATGTAGGTAACATGAACCATGAGGAAATTACATGAAAAAAGCTTTGCTGCAGTACACATGAAAAAAATCTTTGCTACGATACAGGGCAATGTAGCCAACATGAACTCTCGGGAAATTACAGAGTTAGACAACTCATGACATTCATGGAAAAAATGAGATGAATTCCAGTGTAATACCTACATGACATACACTGCAAACTGGGACTGTATTCTAGCATTATTGAATACAATTCAAAAGATATTTTACAATGTAATTCTGGGGATATTACAATATAAATCTGGGACATATAACACTACAAATATAGTGGAAATTAAGGAGCAATTAAGAGGTATTACATTGTAATTCAAAGAGTTAAAATCCACTGTAAATTCAAGAAAAGGTGAACAGAATAAGTACAGAGATACAGGCAAGTTCAGATGAAATCATGAATACAGAGATAGACCTATCAGCATAAAGAACACAAGTCCTATCAGATAAAGGCACTAATATTAACAATGAAAAGCAGAGCTTGTTACAGTGCCGGTACACATGGACAGTGAAGGGAATGGATAATCACACTAGTGGATTACAATGATAATAAGTTAATAACCAAGGAGCTACACAACATAATCACACAAAAAAGAGTTGAAATTCATTGTGATTCAAGCAAAGGTGAACAAGAATGAAGCTCAAATATCAAAAAATACAAAGGTTCAAAATGAAAATTACACTACTTTGTTCGGATTTTTTAAAATTACACTGTAATTACATAAATGAAGCATGGAGTTTACACTGTAATTCTGGGAAAAATTACATTGTAATTACATAAATGAAGCATGGAGTTTACACTATAAGTTTGGGAAAACTTACACTGTAATTACAAAAAATGAAGCATTGGGATTACAAATAAATCTGGGCTAAATTACACTGCAATTCTAGGGTATTTTACACTACAATTACAAAAATAAAGCACGGGGATTGCAATGAAATTCTGGGATAAATTACGTTGTAATACTAGGGGCATACTACACTCTAATTCTGGGCTAAATTACACTGTAATTCATGTTAATAAAAAAGATAAGTCAACAGAAAATTGAAACTAGACAAGAAAGGCTCACATGATTCAAATAGAAACTGAAAATAGCTTTATCAAACCCTCAATCATCACTAGAAAGACCCTGGAAAATAATTCAGTCAACAAACTGAAAACTAATAAACTGAAAGAGAGAATAAAAAAGAGAATGAAAGTAGAGAACAAGACAGAAATAACTACCAAAGACATAGCATTAGAACCATGTTCCGCAAAGTCATTAGGCACAAAAGGACCATTCAAAAAATCAGCACTGTCAATAAAAGAAACTACCGAAACATCATTGTATCTCAGGATATACACTGTAATCAGGAATTACACTGGAATTTGTGACTCGGGATATACACTGTAATCAGGAATTACACTGGAATTAGGTGGAAAATTACATAGTACTGCTAGGACAAATTACACTGTAATTGGATGATAAATTACACAGTAATTCTGAGAGGAAAGTTACATTGTAATTGTGGGAGTATTTGGAAGTATTACACTGTAAATTACACAGTAATTACAAACATGGGAGAATTGTAAAAGCATGAGTATTACACTGTAATATGGGAGTATTACACTGTAAATTACACAATCGTACTACTAGAACATATTACACAGTAATTACAACAAATATGGGAGAATTACACTGTAAAAATGGGAGTATTGCACTATAAAATCAGGGACATTGAGATTCTGCAAACAGATTACACAGTCGTTACACTGAAAATATGGGGGGTAAGATCAATGTAAATTTGGGCTACAATACAGAGAGATCCACTTGCATGACTAACTAACCAAATGCTGAAAACAAATAGGATTGCAAACTAAATTTACTGAAATTACACTGGGATTTATAGTGTAAGTACACTGATACTACAGTGCAATTACATAGTTAGTACACTGATATTACAGTGCAAGTAACAAAGAAAGCACACTAATATTAGACTGTAAATACACTGACAAAACAGTGTAAGGAAACTGAAATTCGACTGGAAATTTCAGTGCAAACACTGTAATAGAAGCATCAAGTTGAGAGAGATTCCTGGAACACATTCAGACACACCTCGGCTACCAGGGAAAATCATGAGCAGCCACCTACAACTACAAAAACTACATCGCATAATCTCCAACTATCATCTAACGGAAAAGGAAACTAGGAGAAAAATACAGGGAAATCAACCTCTGCAACAACCAGTATGCATACCTCCAGCATTACAAACAGAAAAGCTAGACAGTGTAAGTGTAGGGGAAACTATGCGGTTCTGCAACATACACTGAAATTCTGAGGTACACTACAATTCTGGGGGTAAAAACACAGTAGTAGAAGCATCAAAATTCAGATAAATTCCTAGAAAACACAGCTACCAGAGGGAAATCATGACCAGCCACCTAACTATCATCAAACAGCAAAGGAACAGACACCACAGGCTAGCAGAAAATTTAACAGGAAATCACCCTGTGTACCAGTACCAGGTCGCAAGTTGATCTGCTGCAACTACCAGTACGCGAACCTCCAGCATCTACAGCACGAAATAAACAAATCTAAAGCCTAACACACCTAAAATCGGGGGAGAAAAACGACCACAATGACCTAGAACCCGCAACTACAAGCTCATACGCAACTCAGGCGAGCAGAATGGATGCGGGAAATTGGGCGGACTACGGAGGGCGGGCTAGAACAACACGGCAACACCTACCACGGATCCATGAACAACAGCAAACAGACGATCCACGAACCCACGATGACGAAACTCACCTAGATCTGGAACTACAGGACCACAACACCAGCAAAAATACACGGGGGGAACGCGAGAGACAAGGGGAACCAACCACGGCAGCCGGGGAGCGAAGAGAAAAGGGAGGAGAAATCAAAATGGAATGGTGGAATAGCTCGGAATCACCATGAAATCGCCTCTTCTCCGCCGCCGCTCGAGTCCTCTTCCTTGGCCTTATCGAAACACAATGACCCAAATGAAAGGGTGAACGATACCCACTCCAAAATTCAAACAAGACAAAAACCAACAGGAAACAAAGAAAACCGAACCCGGTAAAAAACCAATCGGAGTAAACAGGGCGCCAGCGCAAAGAAAAAAGGAAAACCGACGCGAATCTCCACGCGAGAACGGACGGACAGAAATTTGAATGATGACGAATTGAAAAACACTTGACTGTTAAATAGCAAAACCGATGTAAAAACACAATCTGAAAATCTAGGTAGGTATCATGGCTTTGCGATTGACCATCGCCGAGGTGGAGGTGGACAAGCTTTGGAGCAGATCATTAGTGTTGGTGAATAAATGATTTTTACTCAATACTAATAAATCTCACTCCTACAATAAATAGTTCCAGACAACCATCATCGAACGCGTGCACTTACAGTAAATAATGAACAAACACTAATTGAGGACATAGCACTTCTTCCTGATCTCTCCCTCGGCCCCGGTGAGCACGCCGACGTCTCCCATTTTGATCATGGACTCGCTGAAGTCCCTGAAGAAATCGCCGTCGAACTTGCCCGTGGCGATACGCTGGACGTAGTCCTTGGTGGTGGCGTCGAAGAGGAGCGCCGCGTCGGAGCGGAAGAGACCCCTCCGTCTGGCGACGTGGCAGTAGTAGCTGGTATCAAAGGTCTTGAAGCTACCGGGGTCCATCTCAGACAGCATAGTGCGGTCATCAACGCTCTTGCACTTGAGCCTCAGCTTGTCAGCGTACTCGCTGTCCAGAGTCGGGTCGACGAGGCCAGAGGTATCGTTCTCGCTGGTGGTGTTGTAGAGCCGGTCGGCGAAGGACGGGCAGTGCGCCGTGCCGAGCGTGTGGGCGCCGGAGAGGACGACGAGGTCCTTGTGGTCAAGGCCCTTGGAAGCGAAGATCTTGGCAAGTACAGGGACGTCGCCTGAGGCCGGGGCAGCTCGTTGCTGGCCTCCGTAGCGCTGGACACCCTGCCGTCTCGCCTGCCCAGCGCCACTGGCCAGAACGGTCCCTTAGCCAGCACGACCGCGTCGCGGGACATGAGGGTGAGCACGTCGGCGCAGGAGACGATGCCCGGGCACGCGGCCTCGAGCTTGGCCTTCACCCGCTCGACGGAGCCGAACCCTCGCAGGCTCTTGTTCGGCTTGGCGTCCTTCTCCGCCACGTTGCCCTCGGTGGATTCGAGCAGGACAGAGGCATCACAACCCTGCAATTTAATTTGCGTTGCATGCACACACATGTAAGCATACATTTCATGATCACGATCTATAGCAACAGAAATACAAGAACAGGTAAGTTATGTACCCTGACGAAGCAGTCGTGGAAATGGAGACGGAGGAGCGGGCCGGCGAGGCTGGGTGCGGCGGCGATGATCTTGGCCATCTCCTGGCGGACGATCTTCTCTGCGTCGGGGCATGTCTTGCTGTAGAAGCCGATCTCTAGGTTAGCCACCGCTGCCGAGCTAGCTGCGAGAGCCAACAGGGCCAGAGGGAGCAGCAAAGACCTGATCGCCATGGACCTTAACCAATTACAGGATCAAATTAAGCTCCAATTATGTGGCTACAGACAAGAATGTTTCAAGGATCTATGTCGAGGAAATGGACGGATGGTGTGTACATGTCCTCGCAACTTCCCTGTATTTGTACACATGCCGGCTGGTTACGTATAGCCCTGGGTGCATGCCAACGTGTGACAAGTTTACAGCCTGTTATGTGTGTACACAAGTACACATGCATGTGCTAACTAACACCTCAATACAACTGCCTCAGCCATAAACGAAGAAGTCAATGCAGAAAAAAGGAAGAAAATAGATGTCGCCAAGGCCGTTCAATCGTTCATGATTATTGCCGTCCATCGTAACACGGCATGTATGTACCATTCGTCTCTGAACTAGTTAGTTTCAACGGATGTGAGGCAATTATCCAGAGGATATTATATGCAACAAGGGAATAACCTTCTGTAGCTCCATGTGCTTGACCAATGATTTTGGTACGTAGGCTGCATACTTAATACTGTATCTACAGGAAATTCCATGGGTGAGAATTGTTGCTGCAAGTCGGAAACTCCTTATCCTCAAAAAAAAAAAAAAAGAAAGTCGGAAACTCCTAATTCGTATCCTATGGCACGCCAATTACAATCAGTCAATCACTGCGTTCTCTCTTGGTGTGTCATTGGAAGGAACATGATTTTTCGCAACAGAAATCGGATGGCCAATAAATCAGTGTACCCTTTACTAGCGTGGAAGGGTTTTGCTGACGGGGCAATATTGTCTATGATAGTGTTAAGGAACGAATGTAATGAACAGTCCCATTTATTTTATTGATGATGAGTTTACGTATGGACAACGCTAACGCCCACACGTGTGGTGAGAGCGGAACCCGCCCACACGCCCTATAACATACAGACTCCCCTGGGCACGCGGGTCGGATCTGGCCTGGGCACGCGGGCCTGCCCCTGGGCTGGGGTGCCGGTGCCTCTCCCGGCGGTGGCTGTTGCGCGGCCTCGTCGTGGGTAGCTTCCCTCCCTCAGATCCAAACTCCCGCATCGGTGCTTGTCGTGGCGCCTCTTGGTGTGGGGTCCCGGTTGGCTGCCTTCGCGAGGCCGTCGCCGGTCTCCGGCCTGTTCACATCGGGTTCAGTTGGCCTCGTCAGGCCCCGGCGGTTGCTGCTTCTTCGCACCCGTGTCAGCGGCTGTTGGGCTACGGTGGTGGCGGCCGACGGCGTGCTCCGGGTGCGAGGAGATGGAGGCACTGCCAGGTGAAAATCTTCAGCGATGATGACGCCTGCGGGCGCCATTCTCCTTCTTGAAGGCGGTGATTTTTGGTATTGTCTCCATCTCCCCATGCTCTCAGATCCCAAGAGAAATCTCGGACCGGGTTCCCGAGTCGGACGGTGTCGACGATCTTTACGCCGTTTCCTCCTTGGAGGCATCATCTTGGATTATTTACGCCGGGTGGACTCGTTTCTAGCAGCTCCATCTGCACCTTAGCTTTGACCACCGGTTGGCCTTCGTCTTGGTGACTCGGGTGGAGCGTCCCTGGACGTCTTGGGGTGGCCTTGGCGGCACGCTACCCTTCGACCTCGGTGGCAGTAGACCGGGTACTGCGCCCTTCGGTCTCGGTGGCGCGTTGCCTTTCGGCTTCGCCGGCGGCACACCGGTGCCACCGGTCGAACTCGGCTATCCGACGCCCTTCGTTCGCGCCATTGACGATTCATGGTTTGCTTCTACTTTGGTGTCCCCTTTCCAATAGGGTTGTGTTTCATAGTGGCTCGAGCGACATTTGCGTGGACATCTTGGGGTGGCCTCGGCGGCACTCTACCCTTCGACCTCAGCGGCGGTATACCGGTATCGTGCCTTTCGGTCTCGGTGGCGTGATGTCTTTCGGCTTCTCCGGCGGCACACCGGTGTCAGCGCACGAACTCAGCTATCCGACGCCCTTCGTTCGTGCTGTTGATGTTCCCCGCGAGCTGTTGTTTTGGTGCCTATCATTTTCTCCCTAAGCCTGTTTGTGGTTCTGTGTCGATGGTGGTACGAGCTGCTTTATGGGGCTCGCCTGGAGGTGTCGGCTTCGGGGCTTCGGTTTGGTCTCTGTTACCAGCCATCTCTCCCGTTTCTTTCTTTCTTTCTTCTTGTGTTGGGCCATCCTCCTGGGTGCCTTCCTCTTGTAATTTTCTTTTGCGCCTCGTGTGCGCTTTATGTACTTGTACTGACTGCCAAGTCTCCTTCGAGTTGGAATATAACAAGCGGTGGGGTTTTGCCCCGCCAATTGAAAAAAACACAGACTGCGCCACGTCACCGCATGCATGTATGTGGGAATCTTTTTGGATTTTCTGTTTTTAAAATATTTTATCTCTTAAATGAAAAATCCGATTGAAGATCCGTTTTCACCATTAAATCCCTTGCGACGAGATCTTCGAAACTAGATCCCATGTTGATATGTTTCGACGAATTTTTTTGGGGTTAAAAGTTGCCATGTCTATTGCACATAAATTGCCACGGTGTTTATACTGAAGTTGCCATGATATGTTTCAGCTACTTTGTTCTACATTTAAAAGTAAATTTTGACATTTATGAAACGGGAAATTAAGAAACTAGACTTGCCATGAACCGTAAACTAAAATTGCCATGATATATGCACTTAAAATTGCCATGGTTCATACAAAAAATAATTTTCATAGTCAAAGTACTGGAGTTGCCATCATCAAAATGCTAAAATTGCCATGCTCTACAAATTGAAATTGCCACATGGCAACTTTAGTTTAAGCACTATGGCAACTGCAGTGTAAACATCATGGCAACTTTTGGGCAAAAAAAAATTCGTCGAAACATATCAACATGAGGTCTAGTTTTGAAGATCTCGTCGAGACGGATTTAATGGTGAAGACGGATTTTTAATTGGATTTTTTAATTAGAAGATAAAACATTTTTAAGCTGAAAACCAAAAAGATTCCTGATGATGTCATATATTCACATGTGGCAAAATGAGTGGTAAATGAGGCGTGTGGGCGATGTGCAAGATGCCACACGTGTGGGCGTTAGTTTTTTCATTACGTATTTATACTTCCTGGCGAGGTGCGTCCACAGGACATGACGGTTACACGAGATGGAAGGGCTCTGCCGTTGTTACGACGTTTGCTCCAGCATCGGTGCGGAGCTTGAGAGGTAGTCCAGGAGCGGATGCAGATTGTGGTCTGCATTGACGACATCTGGAAGACGAAACGTGTGCTGGCTTCATGGTTCATGAATGGCAGGTACGGTTTCCTCCTTCGGCATCTTAGTCATGGTGGGGTGCTAGATCTGGAGTTCAATGGCGTGTCCGAGGTGTTGCCCCGGTCTGATTCGTTCAATGGCAATGGCTTCACTTTTGGTGAGCCACCTTGGATGTCCGCAAAGTTGCATATCAGCGATGGAGCCGCGTCGAGCTCGGGTGAGGAGGTGATCCGTCATTCTGTTCTCCGGTGGCTGTTGTGGTGGTGCCGGAGGTAGGTGACGGGCATTCGTGTCAAGCTCGGATTTGTTCTGCTATATTTTCAGTTTTGTCATGTCGATCTTTATCATGAAATGTACTTTGTTCTTTATGATATGAATGAGACACGTATTATCATGCAAAGAAAAGGAGATGGAAGGGATACGCCGGTGTGGGAAATAGGCCAACCGCACGTTTGTTACAATATGCAAATATTACTCCTTAATCAATACATGATTAATTAAATTCGAAGACTCCCTCTAATCTAAGCTTGTCCGTGTAAGTATCATCATCTTGAAAAGCTCCTCCAAAAACTTCACTGGAAAAATATGAGGACATACACATAATATGCCATGAAGAACTCCTTTTCAAAAACCCAGTGAGAAAATAAGGAAAAAATGACATATTAAAATGCTTGTATTACTATTGTTTTATTAAAAACCTTTTATGGGATTTTTTTTAAGAAAAACTCATAATGAAAAAAAGTGCAATATCAAAGACCTTTTTTGGTTTATAATTTAGGAACGCACTCCCCTGAACCATGCAAATAATAACGTCATCTTGTATCAATTCCATTAACATATATATATTTCTAGGAGGAAGAACTTCGTAAAGACATGGGGATAAAATACCTCCTACAATATTGCTCTCTATGTAACCTGCCTGCATCTGCGTAATACATACAAAATTTTCTTCATAGATAACGGTGGGTGATGCTTACCAATCAACCCCCCTGAACTGTTAGCGAAGTTCATCATTCTGTGAGGCCACACACATTCATGTGATACTTCATACAAATCAATGATTTTCAGAATTATTAGTGGATGCATGCACTAAAGTATAGCTTTATGACTTTTAAGAAAAGGTTGTACCTCCATTAAAAAAATAGTTTATGATCTGAGAGGGGATCTGATGTATACCCAGCTGTCGGTGTCAAAACCGGCGGATCTCGGGTAGGGGGTTCCGAACTGTGCGTCTAAGGCGGATGATAACAAGAGGCGGGGAACACAATGTTTACCCAGGTTCGGGCCCTCTCGATGGAGGCCTGCTTGATTGATCTTGATGATATGAGTATTACAAGAGTTGATCTACCACGAGATCATAGAGGCTAAACCCTAGAAGCTAGCCTATGATTATGATTGTTGTTGTCCTACAGACTAAACCCTCCGGTTTATATAGACACTAGAAAGGGCTAGGGTTACACAGAGTCGGTTACAAGGGAGGAGATCTACATATCCGAGTTGCCAAGATTGCCTTCCACGCAAAGGAGAGTCCCATCCGGACACGGGACGAAGTCTTCAATCTTGTATCTTCATAGTCCAACAGTCCGGCCAAAGTATATAGTCCGCTGTCCGAGGACCCCTAATCCAGGACTCCTCAAGAGTCTCTGAACCAGGCTTTAATGACGATGAGTCCGGCGCGCAGATTATCTTCGGCATTGAAAGACGGGTTCCTCCCCCGAATACTCAATAGAAGATTTTGAACACAAGGATCGTGTCCTGCTCTGCAAAACAAATTCAACATACCACCATAGAGAGTATGATATTCCACAAATCTAATCCGACAACTTTTCATAACGTGACATCCTGCCGTGGTCCGGTCATTACGAACCGTTTTTCCCAGCCTGCTACTGCACGTGTTGCGAGGCGGTTTTCTTGGCACGTCTTCTCGAAGCAGAGATTGTGTCTCCTTATCACGGGGTTCTCATCAATACGGGTGTGGGTAACCCAATCGTGCTTGCTAGTATGAATCCTCGATTTCAGGCAAGTTCCAAACGGCCACGCGGAGGACGCTTGATATTCACCCTCCTTATAAAGGGGCCAAGGCCTCTCCTTTTCTTCTCGCGCTCGATCCTTTCCTTCCCTCACCTCGAATTCCAACACCCAAGGCTCAGGCTAAGAGCTTCGGACCTTCAATCATGTCTGGATCCAACCTTCAAGGCCGGTGGATGGCCTCCTCTGTTACAGAGGAGGACATCAAGAAGCTAAGAGAAGCCAGGTATCTGACCGCAGAAATCTCGCATAGGCTGTCTGCTCAAGGGCAGGTCATCCCCACTCCCGAACCCAACGAGAGTGTCGTATTTGTTTCCCACTTATCCGAGGGCTAGGCTTTAGTCTTTATCCCTTTGTTAGAGGGCTCATGTTCTATTACGGGCTCGTTTTCCATGATCTAGCTCCAGATTCCATCCTTCACATCTCGTCGTTTATCGTCGTGTGTGAGGCCTTCCTCCGCATCACCCCACACTTCGGCTTATGGCTTAAGACCTTCAATGTGAAGCCGAAGATGATCGATGGGCGACACGCAGAATGCGGAGGTGCCATAATAAGCAAAGGCACCGATGCTCCATGGCCAAAGGGTTCCTTCCCGGAGATGTCCAACTTATGGCAGCGGGAGTGGTTTTACATCACAGCTCCCCGAAGTACTAAGTGGGTAGCTGCCCCCGCCTTCCGTTCGCCCCCCCCCGCCACAACTGGCGTCATGGGTCAACAAGGGGCTAGACTGGAGGCCAGTTAATGACGTGCCGACATTGCAGAGTCGCATCCGAGATCTCCTCAAGAGAGATGTCAGCCTTGTCAAGGTAATGCAAGTCATGCTAGTTCGTCGGGTCCTGCCATGCCAACGTCGACCTCTCCATATGTGGGAATTCAACCCGGAAGGACCGCGAACTATTCGTCAATTCTTCGGCGTGACGCTCGAAGGGATGTATGGATTGTTCTTCGGATCACGAATAAAGTGTCAGGACACCGCCGAGGATGCGGGTCTAAACTGCAATCGTCGAGATACCCACGTAAGTAATTCTGCGGCCGAACACGCTGTCTTTTCATTTGTCACAACATCATTCTAAAAAAATCTCTCTTGGCTAGGACTGGATAAGAAAGGCGAAGATGATCAGGTGTTCAACCCTCCTTCCCAAAGGCTCACCGGATCCTGTACTAGCCAGGATGCTTGAGTATGCACCTTATCAAGTGCCACCACGGGAAGATAAAGGAGGAATAAAGAAGCCGAAAGTGGGCCTCACACATTACTCATCCAAACCGGGGGAATTAGTGTCTCCGCGAAGGAGGATAATCGGGGAGAAGAATCTAAAATTCCCTCTCCCCAAGGAAGGAAAAGGACCGCCTCTGAAGACTTGGAAACGAGGGTTTCCAAACAAGGGACGAAACCTTCGTCAGGGGGCCCTGCCCAGGAGGGCGTCCTTACCGCACTGTGCCCGCAAGGAGGTCAGCCCTCCACCGAGCTGTAAGTGAACAAGAGTACTTTTGGTAGATATATCCTCTTCGAGGACAATAACCGAGACATATGTCTTGCAGTCCGGATCGTAGCCCTTCTCAACAGAGTTCGTCTTCGAGGGATCTTCTTCCGGAGATGATGGAGAGCGAAACGCCTCCCCCTATCTCCCCGCCTCATGGGGCGGAAGACGCTGAGGTGTCGTCAAGGAGGATTTCTCCTGATCCGCCAAGGCCAGAAGGTAACCCTTCGGCCACCCGAAGTACGGAGTATTCGGCTCCTAAGGAGAGCAACAGAAAGAGTCCGGGACTATCCGGTGCACAACTGGACGTACTGATGGGTCTTCTGGAGCAAGCAGTAATCTCAGCGGCGTGTCGTACTTTAATGGGTACGGTTGTTGAGAGGATTTCATCCGCCAAAAGTGGGTTGCATGAAGCTTTTACGAGTCTGCTAAGAGGCTTTGAGGTACACAAAGTAATATATCTATTTTTTGACGGTACCGCACACGCTAGGTGTTCCCTATACAGATAGTAGCCCCTGAGACTCTGGTTGCTGTCCAGAGGCAGCAAACAGAGGATCATAGTCCCAGGTAATGATCATGCTGCTTCCGTGTGCAGGCGGTTGAGGGTCCGGTGGCTGGCCGGACTGCTGAGTTTGCCGAACTGAGGGGGCAGCTTGACGCGGCAGATGCCGACATCATGGGTCTTCTGAAGCGGCTTGACGAGGCACATGGTATGTGTTTTGAGGTGGTCAACGGATATTAAGAGGAGCATGATGCTAGTATCTATAATTTGCTGTGACTGCAGATGGAGCTGCCGCCGTGGAGACCCTTCGGGCGGAGCTTGCCCAAGCCAAGGAACAAGCCAGGAGAAGTGATGCGGCCGCCCTAAAGGCGACCAAAGAGTTAAGAGCCGAACAGGCTACTCATCGCCAGAGCGAAGATAAAATGGCCAAGATGGCTGTTGAGCTGAAAGATGCCGCCGGCCGGTATGAGCTTCTTGAAAAGAAAGCCAAGCGAAAGCGGCGGACCTGAAGAAAGCCATGGAAGCAGCCAAGGAAACCCGCTCTAAAATCAGAGCGGCGAAGGAGGAGCTCCGTCAAGCCGGAGATATCGCGGCTGGGAAGCCCTTTTTGTTGAGGACGAAGTTCGGAGATCCGACGTATGCCCCTCTAGATCAATTATGGAGTGCCACGGACGCGTACTTGGACTTGGCAACGAGTGCTACTGATGCGACTGAGTTTTTCAAAGATCAGAAAGATCACGAAGTGGAAAAGTTGTTCTGGTCGCAGTTCAGTGCTCCAACGCGTCCGCTGCTGTTAAATGAACAAATGGCCGAGTGGGCTGAGCTCCATAGGTTGTCCGGACTTGCCATGAGGTCTGTCATGGATAATCTTTGGCCGGAAGGACCAAGGCCGAATAGTTATTTTGGTTTAGTGCAACGATTCCTTGGTGCTGTGCCGCATATCGACGCTGTAAAGAGGTCGGCATGCATAGAGGGTGCGCGGATGGCTCTTGCCCGTGTTAAGACATACTTGGTAGAGATGGAGGCCACCGCTATTGCAACCCGAGGTCCGGCCGTAGGCCAGGTCTCGGCCGAGCACTATTTTGAAGAAGTCCTAAAAGGCACTCGTATAATAGAGGCTCAGTGCTCGAAGAGTATCATGTTCGAGTGACATGTATCCCAATTGTAAAAACGATGCTATTTGGATTATAAAGGCTGTGTTTATACTTTTGCCTGAAAGTATTATGATGCCTCCTCTACGGCCGTTTATATATGTATATAACCTGAAAGTTCGCAGTCGTCGGCTTCAGCCCCCACGCATATAATGCGGGAGTGTTCGGAAAAGCGCGTATTCACACTTGATCAAACGTCTTGGTCCATTAAGGAGGTGATAGCGCGGCGAACAAGGCAATCGGACTATATTGCTTTAACACTTTCACTTAGCCATAGGAGTTTGACGGTGGGGCTACTATATAGCCCCTGGTACTTCCGCGCTCATCCGAATATGGTGCGCGTGCATACATGACCGGGAAACCGGTACTTCATTAATGCGGAGGAATCGCGAAGATTCCGCTGAGTCCTCGAGTGGTTGACCAGTCTTGCGCTTTATCATGACTGTTAGTTTTCGGCTTTCTCTATTGAGGTGCTCATCCAGATGAACCAGGGCACAATCGCAGCAGTTCTCCCGGTGCCACCTTAGCCGATAGAGCGGAACATAAGGTAGCAAAACACAGGAGCCGGGCAAACCCAACTATTGACCAAAGACATGTGTCGGTGTCAAAACCGGCGGATCTCGGGTAGGGGGTCCCGAACTGTGCGTCTAGGCGGATGGTAACAGGAGACAAGGGACACGATGTTTTTACCCAGGTTCGGGCCCTCTCGATGGAGGTAATACCGTACTCTCGCTTGATTAATATTGATGATATGGGTAGTACAAGAGTAGATCTACCACGAGATCAAGGAGGCTAAACCCTAGAAGCTAGCCTATGGTATGCTTGTTGTTCGTCCTCTGGACTAAAACCCTCCAGCTTTATATAGACACCGGATAGGTTAGGGTTACACAGACTTCGGTTACAATGGTAGGAGATCTACATATCTGTATCGCCAAGCTTGCCTTCCACGCCAAGGAAAGTCCCATCCGGACACGGACGTAAGTCTTCAATCTTGTATCTTCATAGTCTTGGAGTCCGGCCCGTGATGATAGTTCGCTATCCGGACACCCCTAGTCCAGACTCCTCGGTAGCCTGAACCAGGCTTCAATGACGCATTTAGTCCGGGCGCATATTGTCTTCGGCATTGCAAGGCGGGTTCCTCCTCCGAATACTTCATAGAAGGTTTTGAACACCAGGATAGTGTCCGGCTCGCAAAACAAGTTCCACATACCACCGTAGAGAGAATAACTTTTGCACAGATCTGCCGACGTATTCAGCGGCGTGACATCACACCACGCCCGAGCCTTTATATGAATCGTTTTTACTGTTCCACCTCGGTAGCGTTTAGCGAGGCGGTTTCCTTGGCACGCCTTTATCAAAGCGTAGATCGTGCCCCTTATTCCAGGATTCTCATCAATACAGACGTGGGTGACCCAACTGCGTTGGCTGGCTCGCCTCCTCTATCAAAGGCGAGTCCTAATCGACCACGGGAGGGCTCTTGGTATTCAACCTCTTTATAATGAGACCAAGGCCCTCTTCTTTTTTACACCCTCCATCGAGTTCGCCTCGCGCTTCGAGTTCTAACACCCAAAGCTTCAGATTTAGGCGCTTCGGACCTTTGACGATGTCCGGCTCCGACCAGCATGGTCGATGGATGTCCTCTTCCATCACAGAAGAAGATGTGCAAAAGCTGTGAGACGCCAGGTATCTAACCGGCGAGATTTCGCATAGGCTGCCTGCTCCAGGGCAGGTCATTCCCACTCCTGAGCCCGGCGAGAACGTGGTGTTCGTGTCTCGCTTCCTTCGGGGTTTAGGCTTCCCGACGGATCCCTTTGTGCGGGGGCTCATGTTTTATTATGGGATGGATTTCCATGACTTGAATCCGGAGTCCATCCTCCATATCTCGTCATTCATTGTCGTATGTGAGGCCTTCCTCCATATTACCCCTCACTTTGGATTGTGGCTCAAGACCTTCAAGGTGGAGCCAAAGATGATCGAGGGGCAACAAGCAGAGTGCGGAGGGGCGGTCATAAGCAAGCGTGCTGATGCTCCGTGGCCCGAGGGCTCTTTTCAGGAGGAGCTCGGTTTGTGGCAACGGGAGTGGTTTTATATCACCGCTCCCAGGGGAACCAAATGGGTGGCGCTCCCCGCCTTCCGCTCAGGTCCACCACAGCGGCTGGCGTCATGGGTCAACAAGGGGTTCGACTGGGGGCTGTCCAAGGACGTTCCTTTGTGGCAGGGCCGTATTCGAGACCTCCAAGAAAGAGAGATCAATCTGGTTGCAGTGGCGCGGGTTATGTTGATTCGGCGCCTTCAGCCCTGCAAACGTCGCCCCCTCCGCCTGTGGGAATTTAATCCGGAGGGACCACGAGCTCTCCAAAATTTTATGGGTACGACACCCGTGGAGATGTATAAACTGTTCTTCGGATCACAAGAGAAGTGTCCGGACCTGACTGAGGACACAGGGCTAAGCTGCAATCACCCAGATACTCGAGTAAGTAGTCCTATAACCGGACAAGTTGTTCATTCATTTATCATATATATATGCCCTTTAAAGGAGCCGTTTCCTGAACAGGAGTGGATAGCCAAGGCAAAGTTAATAAGGTGTCCGGCTCCCCTCCCAGAGACCACGCCGGATCCCATGCTGACCAAGATGTTGAAGGCCGCGCCTTTTGAAGAAGGCGAAGGAGGGAGTGGGGAAGCAACTGCCTCTTCGAAGGAGGCTATCAAGGAAGGAGGGATTAAAAGTCCCATCTTTCGAGGAGAGAAGAGGACCGCTTCGGAAGATCCGGAGGTCAAGGCCTCAAAGAGGGGAAAGGAATCTTCGTCAGAGAGTCCAGCGCTGGGAAGTAACCCAGCCATACTATTTCCCCAAGGGGATCAGCCCTCCAGCGAGCCGTAAGTAAAAAGAAGGGGTCTTATAAATAAGGAACATCCCTGTATTTATTTCTAAAGATAACCAAAATTGTACCTTGTAGTTCGGATCTCAGCCCTTCTCAGCAGAGCTCGTCTTCGGGGGATCTTCTTCCGGAGATGATGGAGAGAGAAACGCCTCCACCTGTCGCACCCTCATGCGAGGCGGACGACCCTGAGGTGTCGTCGCGGAGGGTTTCCCCAAGTCCGGCGGGGCCAGAAGGTCCGGCGCCAACTGGCATGCGGTCGGAGGAGTCAAGGATCTGCTCGGCGAGTGGTTATCTCGTAAGATCACCGTGCTCTAATGGGTACGGTGATTGAAAGAATTGCATCCGGAGAGCGGATTACATGAAGCCGTCGAAGCTTATCGACGGGGTTCGAGGTACGCAAAAATGATGTACCTTTCCGACAGTTATGCATATAGAATGCGCTGTATAGATAGTAGCCCTAAGACTCGGTATGTTGTCAAAATTGACAGCTGCGTCGAGGATCAAAATCTCAGTTATAACATATCGCCGCTCCTAAACAGGTGGCGGGCGTCCGATGGCCAGCCAGATCGATGAATATGCCGAACTAAAGCGGCAACTTGACGAGGCGGATGCGTACATCGTCTGGTCAATAAACGGTTTGACGAGTCACAAGGTATGCGACTTCTACGCGGACACCGGTAAGGGAGCTTGACACCCATGCCGCATTACTTGTATGCTTAATGCAGATGGTGCCGCTTGCGTGGAGGAGCTACGGGCGGAACTCGCCGAGCGAAAGAGCAAGCCAGAAATAGTACGCGCCGCTTTAAGGGCGGTCGAAGAGCTAAAAGCCGAACGGGCTGCTCACCGCCGGGTTAAAGAGGAAATGGCCGATATGGCCAGAAAGTTGAAGAATATTACCGACCGCTGCGAGGTTCTTGAAAAATAACGTCAAGCGGAGCAAGAGGGCCTGAAAAAGGCCACCGCCGAATCCAAGGATGTCCGTTCCGCTTTGAGAGCTGCCAAGGAGGAGCTGAGTCAGGCCGGGGCTATTGCGGCCGGAAAACCGTTTCTGCTGCGGAGGAAATATACGGATCCGAAGTATGCTCAGTTGGACAAGTTGTGGAGTTCGGAGGATGCTTATCTGGACTTAGCGGCGAAGCGCTGCGACGCGATTGAGCACTTCCGAGGCCGGAAGGGGCACGAAGGGAAGAGCTATATTGGTCGCAATTCCATAGTCCGGAGCGCCCTCTTCCGTTGACCGATCGGTTGGCGAATGGGCCGAGCTGAATCGATTATCCGGACTTGCCATGAAGCATGTCATGACTCATTTGTGGCCAGGCGGACCCCAGCCGAAGAGTTATTTTGGCTTAGTGCAGCAGTTCCTTGGTGCGGTACCGCGTATCGACGCAATGAAGCGGTCGGCGTGTATTGAGGGTACGCGGATGGCTCTGGACTGTGTCAAGACGTACTAGGCGGAGATGAAGGCCACCGATGTTGCGTCCCAAGATTCGGACAGAAGCCGAGTACATGCCGAGCACTATTTTGAGGAAGTCTGCAGGCGCTGCTTAATAGAGACGCAGGTTTCAAGGATATCATATTTAAATGACATGCATGATTTGTGAAAACAATGTTTCAATATAATATAAGAGCTTTTTATACTTGTGCGTTCAAGTAGTAAACTACTCCCTGTGCGGCCGTTTATGTATATATAACCTGAAAGATGGTTGTCCTTGGCTTCAGCCCCCACGCACATAGTGCAGGGGTGTTTGCAAAGAAGGTGCTTTTCCACACTTAATCCAATGTCTTGGTCCTGTTAAGGAGGTGGTAGCGTAGCAAACTAGGCAACCGGACTATAATGCTTTATCACTTTCACTTAGCCATAGGAGTTCGAGGGTGGGGCTACTATATAGCCCCTGGGGGCACCGCACTCTCCCGAATTCGGGGTGCGTATGTGCCTGATCGAAAAACGGTCCTTCGTTAATGCGGAGGAATTCTAAACATTCCGATGAGTCATCGAGTGGTTGACCAGTCTCTCGCTATATGATGACAGTCAGTTTTTGGCTTTCTCTCGAGGTGCTCGCGGCCGAACCAGGCACAATCGCAGAGGTTCTCCGGTGCCGCATTAGCCGATAGAACGGAACGTAAGGCAGTAAAACACAGGAGCCGGGCAAACCCAACATTTGACCAAAGACATGATTCGGAGCTGATGCATATAAGGCCTAACTCGAGACGCCGAACACTCCCTAAGGTATTCGGTCTTTATAAACACGGGCATAATAATGCCCTAAGCCCCTGGTGTCCAGGTACGCGCAAAAATTCTGGTGCAGCCAATGCCAAAACGCCAGCCTCCTCCTCGGTTATAGTAAGAAACCGGGGGATGTATTTCAACAAGAGACAATAAAAAAGGTTTATGCAGGGTCTTAATCTAAAAAGAATCCTTGCAACGGGTCCCTACTGCACGTCTGCGCATGTGTCTCCGTTGTGCCGTATCCTGGATGGGTGTAGCACGTTGTTCATCCTCAGAAAAGAGAGGAACTTAGTTTGAAAGAAAAAAGTTCGTATGCGAAAAGAATGTACTTTATATTAAATAAACAGAGATGCGATTCAAGGAGTGAATAAAATTGAGCTTTATTGTCTCTTGTTGTACATGCATGCAGCCCCTTGTATGGGGGCATGCCGCTAGTAGGCGCCGGACTCGTCTAGCCGTGTCCGGTGTTTGAATGACCTATTCAGGTTCTTTGACTGGCATAGCCAGATGGGTGTGGGGCTGTCAAGGCAGTCTCACGTTCCTCCGTGCTCGAGTAACACTTAATACTCCCTTTTAATGAGATGATGCCGCGTGGACCGGGCATTTTAAGTGTAAGAGATGCATAATGCGGTATTGCGTTAAAGCGGGCGAAAGCTTCGCGTCCCAATAGTGCTTGATGGCTACTTTTAAACGGGGCGACATGGAAGATTAACTTTTCGCGACGGAAGTTGTCGGATGAACCGAACACAACTTCTAGCAGTATGGAGCCCGTACAATGGGCATATGGGCTTGGCATTACTCCTTTAAAGGAGGTGTTGCTACGACGAATTTTGGTTGGGTCTATCCCCATCCTGCGGATTGTGTCCTGATATTTCAGGTTTATGTCATCGCCACCATCCATGAGGACGTGTAAATTGGAATCCGTCAATTATAGGATCCAATATCAAGGCAGTCCATCCTGCGTTCCAGATACTTTCGGAATAGTCCTGATGGTCGAAGGTGATTGGTTTTGACAACCAGTGTTGGTACTCCGCTAGGGTAGTTTAGCGGCGCATTCTAGTGGGCGCCGCTCTGTTTTTCCCTTTGATCACGTGAAGTGAGTTTACTGTTTTAACTTCTTGTGGGAAATTCTTTTGTTTTCCGGGGCTCTGCTTGTGGTGCTCGTCATCATCTTCACTTGGTGTGTCAAGCCCCTTGTGTTCGGCGTTGAGTCTGCCGGACTGTTTGAAGACCCAACAATCTCTGTGGTTATGGTTTGCAGGCCTCCCGGGAGTACTGTGGATTTGACATATCTTGTCCAAGATTTTATTTAAGTTGGATAGCACATTGCTATTGTCCTTAAGGGGCAGTTTTTTATTGTTCTGCCATGAGCTTTTGAATCCGGCGTTGACTGCCGCGCTCTTTCGAACGTTCCTTTTAATCCGGCGCTGGTCCTTGTTGCGTCGTGGTTTCCCATTTCCATTCCTGACTTCGGATGTACTTGGGTCGCTGGTGCTGCATCTTGCTAGCCAGCTATCCTCTCCCGCGCAAAAGTGGGTCATGAGGCTTGTTAATGCGGCCATTGTTCTTGGCTTTTCTTGGCAGAGGTGTCTGGCGAGCCATTCATCTCAAACGTTGTGTTTGAAGGCTGCTAAGGCTTCGGCGTCCGGACAGTCGACTATTTGGATCTTTTTAGTAAGGAACCTGTTCCAGAATTTCCGGGCTGACTCTCCGGGCTGTTGAGTTATGTGACTTAGATCGCTACGCATTCGGAGGGCGGACATAGGTCCCCAAAATTTGCCCAAACGCATCCTCGAGCTCTTCCCAGCTTCCAATGGTATTTTCGGGTAGGCTTTTAAGCCAATGCCGAGCTGGCCCTTTGAGTTTGAGGGGTAAGTATTTTATGGCGTGGAGATCATCTCCTCTAGCCATGTGTATGTGGAGGATGTAATCCTCAATCCGCACTCTGTGGTCTGTTGTTCCGTCAGATGCCTCTATGTTTACGGGTTTGAATCACTTGGAAATTCATGATCCAGCACCTCATCGGTGAAACATAGGGAGTGTGCAGCGCCCCTGTATTTGGGTGTGCCGTGATGTTCGGATATTTGGCGTATTGCATTGCTTTGAAGAGCTTGCTTTCTCGGCCCATAGATGGACCTAACTGGGCCATCCTTTTGATGTAAATCCTTATGCGGATCGCGTACCGGCTTGTGTGCGGCGCCCTTTGCCGCTCTCTTTTTGCCGTGGGGTCGTCCATCCGACCAGGTGGCCCTCTTACTTTTTGACTGTGGGGGCTCTATGGCCTCCTCATCAAATTCGGGCAGTAGTTTTCTCTTTGGGTAGCTCTTTGTTCGGTGACTGTCGCCGTATTTGTCTGCTCCATCTGATTCTGAGTGCATCTTCCGCTGTTTTGAGCTTCCGCTTCTGCTTTTTCAGGCTACGCTTGATGGCGGCGAGCCTTTGTGGAGGTTATTCTGCTCCAACAATTTGTCCGGCATGAGATCGTCTGGACTGTTGTCTTCGCCGGGGACGGGTTGTTTATCCAAGTTGTCTTGTTCGGACGATTGTTTGCTAGCATGTTCGTCGTCCACCGGTTTGCCCTGCTCTATGGCTGGGTCTTTGTTGAGGCGGGACTTGGTTCGGCGTTTACGTTGCCGTTTTGACTGCTTTTTGAGGGATTTATCCTTCGTAGCGTCCCGTTGTTCCTCGTCTTCATTTCCTTTAGGTGTATCCATCATGTATACATCATGGGATGAGGTGGTTGTCCAGCATCCTATAGGTGCTGGTTCATGGTTGTCTCCTACATCATCGTCCATACCGTCGATGTCTTCGGAGTCGAAATCGAGCACGCCGTGTAAGCTTTCGACAGTGGCTACGAAGTGGGTGGTGGGTGGGCGCTGAATTTCTTTGTCGTCCGCATCCCAGCCTTCCTGACCGTAGTCCGGCCATGGCTCTCCGGATAAAGAGAGAGACTTTAGTGAATTCAGGATGTCGCCAAAGGGCGAGTGCTGAAAGATGTCCGCGGCAGTGAAATCCATGATCGGCGCCCAATCGGATTCGATTGGTAGGGGCGCAGAGGGTTCGGAGTCCGGAGAGGAGTCCGCACCGGAGTCAAGGTCTTCGCAAAGGGCGGGGATGGAGTTCGCTCAATCGCCAGAGAGATCGTAGCCCCGAGGCGGCGCCCAACCACTCGCCCTCGATCGGGGAATCGGCCCGGATTAAGGGTCGGAGCGGATGTCGGTGCGGCCTGTGGCACCGCTCGCGGCGTAGCTAGATCATACCCATCGAGACAAGGCGGCACACTCGGCCGTGGCTCGAATTCGTCGAAGATCAAGTCTCCGCGGACATCGGCCGTATAGTTCAAACTTCCAAATCGACACGATGGCGGTGGGGCGTAGCTTCGATCTGCTCCGGATGGCCGAGCGAATTAGCCCGCAGCAAAGCCGCCGAATAGAAGATCTGTCCGGGAGAAAAGTCTCACCCTGGACCGCGTCGTTGTTTTTGATCGAAGGAGCCTTCGGGACTATCGGTGTCGACACAGAGTAACTCTCAATGAAAGCACCAATGTCGGTGTCATAACCGGCGGATCTCGTGTAGGGGGTCCCGAACTGTGCGTCTAGGCGGATGGTAACAGGAGACAAGGGACACGATGTTTCTACCCAGGTTCGGGCCCTCTCGATGGAGGTAATACCTTACTCCTGCTTGATTAATATTGATGATATGGGTAGTACAAGAGTAGATCTACCACGTGATCAAGGAGGCTAAACCCTAGAAGCTAGCCTATGGTATGATTGTTGTTCGTCCTACGGACTAAAACCCTCCGGTTTATGTAGACACCGGATAGGTTAGGGTTACGTAGTCGGTTACAATGGTAGGAGATCTACATATCCGTATCGCCAAGCTTGCCTTCCACGCCAAGGAAAGTCCCATCCGGACACAGGACGAAGTCTTCAATCTTGTATCTTCATAGTCTTGGAGTCCAGCCGTGATGATAGTTCGGCTATCCGGACACCCCCTAGTCCAGGACTCCCTCAACATGATTCAGAGCTAATGCATATAACGCCAAACTCGCGACGCCGAACACTCCCTAAGGTATTCGGACTTTACAACATATACTGGGCTGAGTAACGCCCTTGACAGTAAGCCCTAAATTTCTAGGTACATGCATTAGTCTGCCGTGACGAAATGCCAATAACGCCAACATCCCTCTCGGTTGTGTTGAGTATCCGGAGGGTGTGAAATAACAAGAGACAGTAAGAAAGGTTTACACAGGGTCTTAATCTAAAAAGAAACCTTTGAGCGGGGCCCTGCTGCACGTCTGCGCCTGTGTCTCCATTGTGTCGTATCCTGGAAGGGTGTAGCACGGTTATCATCTGTAAAAAGAGAAAACCTGTGAAAGTCTTCGTGCGAAAAATTGGTTATTCTTAATAAAACATTAAAATGCAATCTAAATAGGGTCAAGCCGAACTGTAGTCCTTTTTACATGCGGGAAGCCCCTAGTACCACCTATGGGGGTATATCCATCGACCCAATCTCAGGTTTATCTAAGCTATTACAGCTAGTTATGCGCCGGACTTGTCTAGCCATGTCCGCGGTCTTGACGACCGATCATTTATTCTGGTTGGAGAGGCCGTTCGGTGTTCGGCTGCTAGAGCCGCCACACAGTCTTGCGCACGCAAGGAATGCTCTGTGTTTCCGCTAACTATGATGATGCCACGCGGACCGGGCATCTTAAGCTTAAGATAAGCGTAATGCAGTACTGCATTAAAACAAGTGAAGGCCGTTCTTCCGAGTAGTGCGTGATAGCCGCTTCGGAATGGAGCGATGTCGAAGGTTAATTCTTCGCTTCGGAAGTTGTCGGGAGAACTGAATACATCCTCTAGAACTAGAGAGCCCGTGCTGGCCTCCTGGCCTGGTATTACTCCTTTAAAGGTAGTATTGCTTTGGCTGATTCTTGTCGGGTCTATCCCCATTTTGGCGGATCGTGTCACGATATATCAGATTAAGACTACTGCCGCCGTCCATAAGGACTCGGGTGAGATGGTATCCGTCAATTATTGGGCCTAGCACCAAGGCAGCCGATCCTCCGTGCCGGATACTAGTCGGGTGATCCCTGCGATCGAAAGTGATCGGGCAGGCTGACCAAGGGTTGAACTTGGGGGTGACGGGCTTCACGGTGCATACGTCTCGGAGTGCGCGTTTGCTCCTCCTCTTCGTTACGTGAATCATGTTCACTGTTTTGACCTTTGGTGGGAATTTTTTCTGTCCCCTAGTGTTTGGCTGGCGAGGCTCATCCTCATCTTCACTTGGTGTCTCCCTCCCCTTGCGTTCGGCATTTAGCTTGCCGGCCTGCTTGAAGACCCAACATTCTCTATTGGTGTGATTTGCAGGTTTGTCGGAGGTGCCATGAATCTGACATAATCTGTCTAGAATCTTGTTTAGGCTGGACGGTCCATCTCTGCTGCCTTTAAATGGCTTTTTCCGTTGACCGGGTTGAGAGCCCCTGAATCCGGCGTTTACCGCCGTGTTGTCTGGGCTGTCTTCATTGTTTCGACGCTTGCTTTTATTGCATCGCAGTTTTCCATTGCCATCCCTGACTTCAGATGTGCCTGGGTCGCTGGTGCCACTACGGGCCAGCCAACTATCCTCGCCCGTGCAAAAGTGGGTCATAAGGCTTGTTAGGGCTGCCATTGTCCTCGGTTTTTCCTGGCCGAGGTGTCTGGCGAGTCATTCGTCCCGCACACTGTGTTTGAAAGCCGCTAAGGCTTCGGCATCCGGGCAGTCGACGATTTGATTCTTCTTAGTGAGGAATCTGTTCCAAAGCTTTCGCGCTGACTCTCCGGGCTGTTGAATTATATGACTTAAATCGTCTGCATCCGGAGGTCGGACATAAATCCCTTGAAAATTAGCCCTAAAAGCATCCTCAAGCTCTTCCCAACTTCCAATTGAGTTTTCAGGGAGGCTTTTCAGCCAGTGCCGAGCTGGTCCTTTCAACTTGAGGGGCAGGTATTTGATGGCATGGAGATCATCTCCGCGAGCCATGTGGATGTGAAGGATGAAGTCCTCAATCCAGACCCCAGGGTCTGTTGTTCCGTCGTATGCCTCTATGTTCACGGGTTTGAATCCCTCTGGAAATTCGTGATCCAGCACCTCATCGGTGAAGCATAGGGGGTGCGCGACCCCTGTATTTGGATGTGTCATGGCATTCTGACGGTTGTAGTGTTCAATTTTGATTCCGAGTTGTTATTCGGTCAGTATAGTCGTTTGTTCGGCCATGATTCTATGCTGGACCGCGCTTCCTAGATCCGTAGATGGACCTGGTCATACCGTCTTTTTGGTGCAAGTCCTCACGTAAATCATGTGCTGAATTATGTGCGACATCGTTAGCCGCCCTATCGCGGCCACGGGGTGGTCGATCCGGCTGATCGGCCGTTTTATTTTTTGGATGTATGGGCTCTAAAGCCTCGTCATGGATTCAGGCAGCGGCTTGCGCTTTGGATAGCTCTTTGTGTGGCAACTGCCACCGTACTTTTCTTCAGTGTCTAGCACTTTGTTCCATCCACTGTTGAGTGTATTTTGTGCGGCCTTAAGCCTTTGCTTCTGCTTCTTCAGACTCCTCTTGGTGGCAATAAGCCTTCTATGGAGGTTCTCTTGCTCCAAATGCCTTTTCGGGATGATGTGTGCATCGTCGTCCGGACTGTTCTCCTCTCCGGAGACAGGTTGATGAGCTTTACCCTCGGCGTCGCCGTGATCGGACAGCGGCTCCGTACTATGTTCGCCGTCCGTTGGCTCATCCTGCTCTGTGTTGGGTCCATGTGGTCATCGTTTCCTTTGGAGTCGACCAGGGTATTATTCTTTCTTGCACTATTATCGCTGTTTTTGTCGAGGCGGGATTTGGAGCGGCGCCTACGTCGTCGCTTTGGTTGCTTCTCGAGGGGATTATCCTTCGCTGCATCCTTCCGTTCCTTGTCATTGTTTTCTTTGGGTGTATCCACCATGTATATATCGTGTGATGAAGTGGCTGTCCAGCGCCCTGTGGGCGGTGGTTCCTGTTCCTCTCCTGCATCATCGTCCATACCGTCGATGTCTTCGGAGTCGAGATCAAGCATGTCGGTTAAATCATCGACAGTGGCTATTAAGTGGGTGGTCGGTGGGGAACGAATTTCTTCGTCGTTCGCTTCCCACTCGAGCCGGACATAGTTCGGCCGAGGGTCTCCTAACAAGGAGAGAGGCCTTACTGAATCTAGCACGTCGCCCAAGGGCGAGTGATGGAAAATATCCGAGGTAAACTCCATGATCGGTGCCCAATCAGATTCAATCGGCACGGACGCAAGCGGTTCGAAGCCCGTGGCCAGGGACGAATCCAAGGGTTCGGCCACACAGGTCTCATAAGAGGTGAAGTCAGTATTCGGCTCTAACGCCGCTAAGTGTGTGACTCCGTGGCGGGGTCCATCCACCCGTCCTCGGACGACACGATCTGCTCCAGATTGAGGACCGGAGTAGGCACAGGTGTGATCTCCCGAACACCGTCCGACAGCAGAGCCAAGTTATGCTCGTCGTGACTGTGCGGCACACCTGGCATGGGCTCGAATCCGTCGAAGATCAATTCTCCGCGGACGCCGGCAGTATAGTTTAAGCTTCCAAACATGACCTGACGGCCAGGGGCGTAGCTCTCGATCTGCTCCAGACGGCCAAGCGAGTTGGCCCGCAGTGCGAAGCCGCCGAATACGAAGATCTGTCCGGGGAGAAAAACCTCACCCTGGATCGCATCGTTGCTGATGATCGAAGGAGCCATCAAGCCTTATGGTGACGGCGCAGTGGAACTCTCAATGAAAGCACCAATGTCGGTGTCAAAACCGGCGGATCTCGTGTAGGGGGTCCCGAACTGTGCGTCTAAGGCGGATGGTAACAGGAGGCGGGGAACACAATGTTTACCCAGGTTCGGGCCCTCTCGATGGAGGTAATACCCTACTTCCTGCTTGATTGATCTTGATGATATGAGTATTACAAGAGTTGATCTACCATGAGATCCTAGAGGCTAAACCCTAGAAGCTAGCCTATGATTATGATTGTTGTTGTCCTGCGGACTAAACCCTCGGGTTTATATAGACACCAGAAGGGGCTAGGGTTACACAGAGTCGGTTACAAGGGAGGAGATCTACATATCCGAATTGCCAAGCTTGCCTTCCCCGCAAAGGAGAGTCCCATCCGGACACGGGACAAAGTCTTCAATCTTGTATCTTCATAGTCCAACAGTCCGACCAAAGTATATAGTCCGGCTGTCCGAGGACCCCCTAATCCAGGACTCCCTCACCAGCATCACGATATCCAACCATGGCCATATCATGATTTTTTTCTTAGAAACAACCAGAGAAGATATCTAAAAATATTCTTCATACCAACCTAATGTCTTTTCATTGGCGATGCACTATATGTGCCAATAAAGCACTACAAATGATATTTCAAGCCTGGTGCACTTTGCTACATACATTAGTGCTGCAATTGCACCTAGATATGGAAACTCGGTTCTAATATTTCTTCATATCGGCCTTGGGCCTAGATGAGCCGTTATCCCTATCAAGAGATTTGACGATCATTAGTCTATAACATATGATTTATCTGTACACAAGTATCTTTTGGATATAAGTACTGATGAACTAATATGGTCACACGAATATGCTCAAGTTCAAAACCAAGAGAAGTTTGGTCTCAATCAGATGTTTCATCACACGCTCTGCCTTAAAATGATTTCTTTGTCTCATGTATTTCTTGTGTAGTTTCAATGATATTCAAATAATCAACATACACAAAAATGGTACAAAGTCATTATTTTGATTTCTTGATGAGAAATCATCATTATTTGAGTAACCCTTCTAGCAAAGGAACTCACTCAGTCGGTTATACCACATCCACCCCGCCTACTAAGCCATATAGTTACTTTAGAGCTTTAAATTAACAATACATGTTGCAATTTAGCTTTCCAATTCAACATTTACTTCCCTCGGGAACTATCATATAGATATCCAAATCTAGTGACTCATACAACTCTACAGTCACAACATCCGTAAGTTGAATATACAGATTCATTATTCACTTAGTGATATCAATATCAGAACGTTATTCCACTCATTACATGAGAATGTGTTTCATCTTAAACGATGATGGGTCTCTGTGTGAACCCCTATGCTACAAGCCTCACTTCATGCCTCACCCCCCTCATTGTCTCTGTTCCTCTCATGTAAAGAAAACCATTATTCTCCCCCATAGAACAAATTCAAAAGAGTGGGTATTACTTCTTAGGTCAATATTCATCTACATGAGAGCAAGCACAATTCATCCTTAATTTCTACCTTCCTTTGGATGAACCAGAATGGTTAAGATTCTCAACCACTATGGACTTAGGTTCTGTTACAATCAAGGGTATTTTGCAATTCTCAAGGAGAAACAAATGTTGAAACAATGTAGTCTCTATGTTACATTATTCTCCCGAATTTATGTACATAGTGAAGATTTCATAAATACCTTTTGACTCTTCATGATTTCCTCCAACAATTGAGTCAAGGTCTTCCGATGCCCCAGCACCAGAATTTGTGTGCACACTCGTGCTGGGTCCTGGATTTCCAACATCCATGAGGTGTCCATCAACCCCAGATTGAATGTCAACATGAAGTTTACCTATAATTATTATTTGAGGATTCCTCATTACCCTCCGATGCTTCCTTGAAGCATTATCCTCTAGTGTCTAGATTCCTCCCCCTTTTGGGTGGCCAAGTGGACGTATGGGTCACATACAGTCTCTATCCCACATTCACTATAAGAACATTTTATTTGTGAGTTGTCACACCTTTATAGTCAGTAAATGTATTTGGCAGATTATTTGTGATATATTGCAAATTGATAATCCTTAGAGCCTCCAGTTCAGATTTATTCGTATATGTGGATCTAAGGACTAGATTATATTCACATATCATTCTATTTACCGTCACTCAGTGTGGTTCTTGTTGGGGAACGTAGCATGCAATTTCAAAAAACTCCTACTATCATGCAAGATCTATCTAGGAGATGCATAGCAACGAGACGGGGAGAGTGTGTCCACGTACCCTCGTAGACCGAAAGCGGAAGCGTTATATTAACGCGGTTGATGTAGTCGAACGTCTTCACGATCCAACCGATCCAAGTACCGAACGTACGACACCTCTGTGTTCAGCACACGTTCAGCTCGATGACGTCCGTTGAGCTCTTGATCTAGTAGAGGGTCGAGGGAGAGTTCCGTCAGCACGACAGCATGGTGACGGTGATGGTGATGTGATCCGCGCAGGCTTCGCCTAAGCACTATGACACTATGACCGGAGGAGTAAACTGTGGAGGGGGGGGGGCACCACACACGACTAAGAGAACTATTGGTGTGCCTTTGGGGTGCCCGCTGACCACGTATATAAAGGAGGGGGGAGAGAGGCCGGTGTCCAGGAGGGGCGCTCCATGGGTTGAGTCCTACTTGGGATCCTAGTCCAAGTAGGATTCGCCCCCCCCCTTTCCTTTCTCCACCGGAGGGAATAGGAAGGAGAGGGGGAGGGAAAGGGAAGGGGGCCGCCGCCCCCTCCTCCTTGTCCTATTCGGACTCCCTAGGAGGGGGCGCGCGGCCACCCCCCCGGGCTTCCCGCTCTCTCCCTTAGGTCCATGTTGGCCCAACACTTCCCCGGGGGGTTCCGGTAACCCCTCGGTACTTCGGAAAAATACCCGAGTCACTTAACCATTACGATGTCTGAATATAACCTTCCAATATGTGAATCTTTACATGTCGACCATTTCGAGACTCCTCGTCATGTCCGTGATCTCATCTGGGACTCCGAACAAACTTCGGTCACCAAAACACGCAACTCATAATACAAATCATCATCGAACGTTAAGCGTGCGGACCCTATGGGTTTGAGAACTATGTAGACATGATCGAGACACATCTCCGGTCAATAACCAATAGCGGAACCTAGATGCTCATATTGGCTCCTACATATTCTACGAACATCTTTATCGGTCAAACCGCAGAACAACATACACCATTCCCTTTGTCATCGGTATGTTACTTGCCCGAGATTCGATCGTCGGTATCCTCATACCTAGTTCAATCTCGTTACCGGCAAGTCTCTTTACTCGTTTCGTAATGCATCATCCCATAACTAACTCATTAATCACATTGCTTGCAAGGCTTATAGTGATGTGCATTACCGAGAGGGCCTAGAGATACCTCTCTGATACACGGAGTGACAAATCCTTATCTTGATATATGGGAACCCAACAAACACCTTCGGAGACACCTGTAGAGCATCTTTATAATCACCAAGTTACGTTGTGATGTTTGATAGCACACAAGGTGCTCCTTCGGTATTCGGGAGTTGCATAATCTCGTAGTTAGAGGAATATGTATAAGTCATGAACAAAGCAATAGCAATAAACCTAAACGATCATTATGCTAAGGTAACAGATAGGTCTTGTCCATCACATCATTCTCTAATGATGTGATCCCATTCATAAAATGACAACACATGTCTATGGTCAGGAAACATTAACCATCTTTGATTAACGAGCTAGTCAAGTAGAGGCATACTAGGGACACTCCGTTTTGTCTATGTATTCACACATGTACTAAGTTTCCGGTTAATACAATTCTAGGATGAATAATAAACATTTATCATGATATAAGGAAATATAAATAACAACTTTATTATTGCCTCTACGGCATATTTCCTTCAGTCTCCCACTTTCACTAGAGTCAATAATTTAGATTACATAGTAAGGATTTTAACACCTATGGAGTCTTGGTGCTGATCATGTTTTGCTCGTGGAAGAGGCTTAGTCAACTGGTCTGCAACATTCAAATCCGTATGTATTTTGCAAATCTTTATGTCTCCCTCCTTGACTTGATCGCGGATGGAATTAAAGCGTCTCTTGATGTGTTTGGTTCTCTTGTGAAATCTGGATTCCTTCGCCAAGGCAATTACTCCAGTATTGTCACAAAAGATTTTCATTGGACCCGATGCTCTAGGTATTACACCTAGATCAGATATGAACTCCTTCATCCAGACTCCTTCATTTGCTGTTTCCGGAGCAGCTATGTACTCTGCTTCACACGTAGATCCCGCCATGATGCTCTGCTTGGAACTACACCAACTGACAGCTCCACCATTAAATATAAATACGTACCCAGTTTATGACTTAGAGCGATCCGGATTAGTGTCAAAACTTGCATCGACGTAACCATTTACGACACGCTCTTTGTCACCTCCATAAATGAGAAACATATCCTTACTCATTTTAAGGTATTTCCGGATGTTCTTGACCGCTGTCCAGTGATCGACTCCTGGATTACTTTGGTACCTTCCAGCTAAACTTATAGCAAGGCACACATCAGGTCTGGTACACAGCATTGCATACATGATAGAACCTATGGCTGAGGCATAGGGAATGACTTCCATTTTCTCTCTATCTTCTACAGTGGTCGGGCAATGAGTCTGACTCAGCTTCACACCTTGGAACATACGCAAGAACCCTTTCTTTGACTGATCCATTTTGCCCTTCTTCCAAACTTTATGAAGGTATGTGTTTTGTGAAAGCCCAATTAAGCGTCTTGATCTATCTTTATAGATCTTGATGCCCAATATATAAGCAACTTCACCGAGGTCTTTCATTGAAAAATTCTTATTCATGTATCCTTTTATGCTAACCAGAAATTCTATATCATTTCCAGTCAGCAATATGTCATCCACATATAACATTAGAAATGCTACAGAGCTCCCACTCATTTTCTTGTAAATAAAGGCTTCTCCAAAAGTCTGTATAAAACCACATGCTTTGATCACACTATCAAAGCGTATATTCCAACTCTGAGATGCTTGCACCAGTCCATAAATGGATCGCTGGAGCTTTCACACTTTATTAGCACCTTTAGGATTGAAAAAACCTTCTCGTTGCATCATATACAACTCTTCTTTAAGATATATCCATTATGGAATGCAGTTTCGCTATCCATTTGCCAAATTTCATAATCATAAAATGCATCAATTGCTAACATGATTCGGACAGACTTAAGCATTGCTACGGGTGAGAAGGTCTCATCGTAGGCAACTCCTTGAACTTTTCGAAAACCTTTCGCAACAACTCGAGCGTTGTAGACTGTAATATTACCGTCAGCGTCAGTCTTCTTCTTGAAGATCCATTTATTCTCTATGGCTTCACTACAAAAAAAAATACACTTCCGTGATGATACGTGTTTGTCACAGTAGGTCGCGTTTTTTTTCATGCATGTACATCCATGACGATTTTATGACAGAATCAAGATAGTCATACTGTGTCAGTAGAAGTGTTCCATGACATTACCAAAATTATCATCACGGAAGTGTCCACTTCCATGACGATAAATTGCGCGTCACAGAAGTTCTTTCGTCAAGGGTGACCGACACGTGGTATCCACCGTAACGGAACGCCGTTAAGCTGTCGGGTCGGGTTTTTGATCCGATAACCCGTTAATAGCCCCGACCAATGGGAAATTTCCACATGTCAAATTCTTATTGGCCGGACGAAACACGTGTCAGCTCGTCAGTGGGTCAGATAGGCGCCTATGATATGTCGACACGTGCCTACCACCACTGGCCCATTTAGCTTACAAAGCCGGCCCGTTTGACATGGTCAAAAGTTAACGGGCTGGCCCATGAAAAGCCTGTTAACGGTCTCTTCGCAAATAGCCCATTTTATGGCCCGTTAACTCATGACCCGTTAGGCCCTAAAGAAAATAAGCCCAACAACATCATGTGGGCCGTCAAATATAACACCAGCCCATTTCACTTTCGGCCCATGTATGGCCCACGACGTCTTTCGGCCCATTTGATGCCTTCGTATCTTTTGGCCCTTTACAGGCCCACGGTGACTCTAGCCCATAATGAACAGTAATTTTCTTTATACCCATTAACGGCCCGTGATTTAAATGGGCCGTTTCCAGCCCGTGCTAGCTTTCGGCCTATTGACGGCCCATACGTTCTTGGCCTCCCTTTCGGCCCTCGATTACTTCCGGCCCGTTACTGGTCTGTTCCTCTAATGGGCCAAATTCGGCCCATGGCAAGAGTCGGCCCGTTTCTGGCATGTTAACCCGTTGCGCCGTTCCCAGCCCGTCCTATATTCTGGCCCATTAACAACCCGTTATGCCTGTGACAGAATTAAGCCTTTGCTGTCCTACGGCCCATTACCGTGCTGCGCCGATACCAATTGCGCCCGATTACGGCCCATGTAGACCCATTTATCCGACGGCTCGAGGCCCATCGATTACAGGCCCATTTATCGACGGCCCGTAGGAGACCCATGGATCCTATAGCCCGTATATGGCCCATGGTAGTTGTGGCCACTAGCAAACCAGGGAAAAAGAAGACTAGGAAATAAATAAGGCCGAAACTAACGCTAGGCTATTAAGGCGATTGCACAGATTACATCCATTCGGCATCAAAGATCGCCACCAGTGCAAATATAGGGAACACCATACACTATACAAAAATGGCTTGCTATTTTCTTCAGCCAGTGGCTGCACGTTAAGAATAAATTTTGTATCACACCAAAACAAATTACAACTATATAAGAAAAGGAAGGTTGGCATAAAACTTAACAGTCTAGCAGATAAATGCACCACCAGAAGTTCAGAAGCTCAGTCCATTTGACCTGACTGTTATGTTTTCATGCTGTATTGTCCGATGGAGCACCATAACCCTCGCCTTCATTTCCCCTAGGCTCCTGAACAACATAGCAAATGTCTGATAGTCTGGTTTCAAAACCATGCATATCTTGACGACATTGAGCAATATCTCTCCTTGTTTCACAAAGGTTCTCTCTTAGGGAATGGACTTGTGTCTGGAGCGCAGATACAACATTGTTTTGAGCTTGCATATCTTGATCATGAGGCAGTTTGGACGATATTGCCTTAACAACCAACCCAAGATACGCAGAACGTGCTTTTAGCACTGTTAGTGGACAAATCTTGACCCACTGCAGCAAGTCTTGACATTGCGGTTATAGTTGCCTCGCCACCTTCGTAAGGTGGCGGTTCCACCATATTTTCCATAGCTTCTTTGAAAAGTTGAGGTTTTACATTAGTAGTACCGGAAGCGTAAGATATTAAGGAGGCAGCAAAACCAAACAAAATAGCTTTGGTCTATATACGTAACTTATTCTCGGTGAACCCATGTAAAATATTAGTTGTATTTTATTGCAAAGTACATAATAAAACCAGGTTCCAAACATATGACCATGTACCATCGCTAATGTATTGTCTATTTCTTCACATTGTATTGAGGGCTAAGGATAAAGAGACGAAGTTTACAATACGTAAGCATAGTATGACATCATTCATATCACAAAACAAGCGAGAATGCATAAACAGCAATTGTAACATTGTGTGGGCAAGTCCAAAGACGGAACTAGATGATGGGTCAAGATCAAAGGAACATCACTCCTCTCTTTTAAACCTTGTAAGGTGCAATGATACGCTAAGACAATTGTGTATAAAATTGAAAAGAGTAATAGACATTGGCTGCAAACCATCGATTCAAGGCACAAGTCGAGTAAGTAGTAGTTAAAAGGCACGAGGATTATGGACTTACAACAATGGCTTTGACTGGTGTAGTCATGCCCTTCTTCTTCTTGGTGTGACAGTCCTTGAAGATTTCCACAACATTTGGTTCAGGTACTTTTTGGTCCTTGCGGGCTTTCCTCTGCATTTCGAACAAGTCAATATAGATCTGATAATATGGTACATCGAAAAGAGTGAAACAATAGCTAATTACAAGAGCCTCGTAGTGTGCAATATAGCTACGAGATCCTGTCATCTGTTGGAATTTCACTTTCGTACGGTTGGCCTTGTTCTTTGAACAGTTCACCTACAAGAAGATAGATTTGTGTAGCACATGCGTAAATAGGACTTCAACATGTGATCTGATCACATATATATAATGTACCTGATACTTCGGATCAGACCAGTGTTTAACAAGGCCCCTCTAGTCTTCTTCCGATATATTTTCCACTAGAGATGTTTGGGAAAGTTCACTGTTAGCCTTGCCTTCAAAGTGAGTTTTCCTCAAGTTATACCGATACTGTCACAGAGCAGACTTGAAAACATGGGTGCAAGCTTGTCTGGTTGCATCATCTTGGCTATCCAACTTGAACCTCATCAGTTGAAAATTATGGGAGTCTCATTATCAGCAACTTAGAAAGTATGGGACAGAGCAAGACGATATTACTAGTTTCCATACATAACCATACTTACAGATAAATGGTCGAGGAAGGTGTTGAACTGGTTTCGTCTTTGTCATTCTGCATTGAATCCATGTTGGGAGGATACGTACATGACACCTAACGGCAACCGCTGCCTCTCGATACTAACTTGGCTGACTCAGCAGCATCACGTGGCCTTTTTAAACCTGCCTCAAAACGGATCTCCATTCTTCCTCCTCTAGATTTAGTTAACCTATCGAGCATTATCCACGATGTTTGTTTCCTCTTGCGCCTAGGTGCTAGTCCAACAACGAACATAGGCGGTGTTAGTGTACATCAAACTGTGAGACTACATATAAAGAAGCATGCAAGCTGTAACTTGACTCCAAAGCAACTACCTTCTTCTGTTGAAGCTCACAAGGTTCATCCGATATTGCCAACTCGTCTTGTGTCAAGAGTGCTTGGGAAGTAGTGTCGGTGGCAAGGGAGCTTGGGAACGTCTTGCTAGCTCGGTTGACGACGAGTAAGTCGTGGCACCGGTAGTAATCTTGTGGTAGGTGTTGCAAGAACTAGGGCTGTCTCTCGCTTGTTTGGTGGCAGCTATTTGTTTCTGTTTGGCTTTTTTGCAACTCGTGTAGCATGGGATGCCGTGTTTGTAGAATTTTCATGGACTTTTACCTTCTATTGCACCATCAAGACCAGCAGAATCTGCAGGATTCATCCACTTCTCATTCCCTACCATTCTGTGTTTCTTCCTCTTTCTACGTGCCATGTTAAGTCAAGCCGACAAGAAAATGAATAACAATTTAGTTCTTGAGAACAAATTGATGCGTGATGCGTATTTAACTGAACTTTGATGTTAGACAACCACATGATAGGAGGATGTAATATGTATGAAAAACATGACGGAAGAGATAACCAGAACTATGATGTGTAAACTAAGAAGAAGACATTTCACCAAATTAGAAGCACTTCAATGGAATGTAGACACCATATGAAAGATGCTACAAATATCGCTCTGCCAAGTTAACAGTGTCTCATCATAAATGGCGTTTAAACAAATGTGAAGCAATACAAGAAATAAATCATATGCAAGATGCAAACAACATCACACTACCATGTTAGGGGTCTCTGGCCATTAGTGCCATTGCATATTCACAGCTTATGATGTGTAAACTAAGGAGAAGGCATTTCAACAAATTAGAAGCAATGAAAGCTAGACACCATATGAAAGATGCAACGAATATCACTCTACCAAGTTAAAACTGTCTCGTCATAAGTGCCATTTCAACAAATTAGTAGTACAAGCTAGAAAAGAATGTGAGATGTAACCTATATCACACTCCGAAGTCAAACGTGTCTTATGATAAGTGATTGTTGCAGGTTACACAATAGTAGTAATTTAATGTAAGAACATGGTGTGATAGACCGATATTGTATGTTCTAGAAACAGGAACACGTGTCTTATTCAAGTATAATGTGTAAAGTAAGCAGATGGAATTCAACAAAATTAGAAGCAATACAAGCTAGATATCACACATAACATGCAACCACATATAACAGTGCCAAGTTAGAGGGAGCACCTTTGATGCTGCACTAGGGGAGACGTGCTCATCATAAACACAGCTTTGTTGAGTGTCTATGCATGTGTTGTCTTGGAAATCATCTTGGGGGTGTGGAGGAGTAGAAAGCTGTAGAGGCCCTCCGCTCGAAGGAGCACCTTTATCTGCTGCCTTGCTAACTTCCTTCCGCTTTATTGATTTTGAATTGTCAAGTAAAACCAACAAGAAAAAGCAATAAAATTCTCTCTTCAGAACTCATTCATGCATGATACTGACAATCACTACTTTGATGTAAGGCAAACACATTATACTAGGATGGAATATGTACGAAAAACAGGATGGCATGGCATGTTCACAACTGTTTGTGTAAACTAAGCAGAAACCATTCCAGCAAATAAGAAGCAATGCAAGCTAGACACCACATGAAATATGCAACCAATATGACTATGCCAAGTTAAAAGCGTCCCATCATAAATGGAATTTCAACAAATTAGAAGCAGCGCATGCTATAAATCATATGAAAGATGCAACTAATATCGCACTGCATATACTAAAGGTGTCTCGTCATGTTGTTTGATGTGGGATACAAAAACAATAGTTTTATGTAAGGACATGCTTAATAGACAGATGTACTATGTACTAAATACAGGAAGGCATGTCACATTAACAGGTATAATGTATAAGCTAAGCAGACTAGCACATGCAGTTTAACCAGATTGGAAGAATTACAATCTAGACACCATATGCAACATGCAACCACATATCACGCTGCCAAGTTAGAGCAAGCACTGCGATGCTAGTGTAGGGGAAATGTTGTAATCAACTTCTGAGCTACGTTCACTATCTTCATCTAGCATTTACATTTCTTGAGAATCATGTCGGAGGTCGACGCTGCATTCTTTAAATGAGGAGTAGTCCCCTTGCCTACCTGCCTCGTCATAAGTGATTGATGAGGGATACACAAGAACATTAGTTTGATGTAAGAACATGGTTAATACACAGATGTACTAGTATGTACCAAAAACAGAAAGGCATGGCATATTCAAAGGTATAATGTGTAAGCTAACAGATGCAATTCAACCAAAATGGAAGCAATACAAGCTAGACATCTGGCTGGAGTGGTGAGCATGATCATCTAGGACCTGAGAACCTGGTGGGAGGCGGGCTGCTTCGCCACCATCGCAACTTTTTAGTTGGCTTCGGTGATGCCTATCTTTCTTGGGCTTGTCCTTTGGCTCGGCCAAGGCCACGACTAGCTATTTGTCTTCTGGTGCTCATGGGATGGTGGTTCATATAAAAAAAGTATCTTTCCTTATCTTACCGACTTCAGCCTTTCGAATACAAGCTAGACACCATATGGAACATGCAACCACATATGACACCGCGAAGTTAAAGCAAGCACCTGGGATGGTGGTTCATTGCGAGCGAGGTCATCAAATCCAGAGCTATGTTTACCGTCTCCATCTGCTGACACTACACCCTTTATAGCGATGTAACGTGTCTTGCCTACCCGCATACGAAGCTGGAGCAACTTCTCTCTTTTCTTTTTGGCTTCTCTCATGGCAGCAGAGTCTGAAATACCCTTGCATAAAAACACAATAGTGAGAGTAAGGGTGAAGTGTGTGCGAGAACTAGTGCCTTTGTAAAAGTAGCAGATAGCAAGTGGCTGAAAAATAAATGACAGGAGAGATATGATAGCTCTACAACATTACATGGCAAACAAAATTAGATTCTACTCCGTATGATTTTGTAATATATGAGCACAGGAAATGCAGGTACTCCTCCAGCACACCACCACATGTGGTCATATCTAAGATAACAGTCGACTGAAAATAAATAGGTCAGTCGATTTTTTAAATGAACCGTCCGATCTATAAGGAACGAGCAGATGGCCTTCGTCTACCTCCCGCCAGTCACTGTTGATTTTTTTTTTGAACCGCCAGCGACCACCGGCCCAGACCCCTGCCTCCGCCGCACCGCCCTCCCATCGACCTCACACCACCGTCGTGCTTGGCAGCACCCCCAGGCCATCCCTTTAATCCCGGCCGACCTCCAGATCGGGCGCCAGTAGCTCCAGGCCGCACACGCCCCTAAGATAAACACCAAGGCGCTGCTTTCCCGGTGTAATAGGCGTGCTAGCGCCTGTTATGCCGGGGAATGCTTCCGTTAATTGGGAATCAACTGGCCAGAAATTGAAATTCAGGGGGGCGACGGACCTCTAGCTAAGGTGAAATAGTATATGAGGAGAAACCTTGTGCATCGCGAGTTACTAGGAACATCTAGTATCAAGAAGAAGCGGTCAACTAGTGTCTTCTGTGGGATGAATACCGTGCAAGCACGGACGTAAGATTTGCACGAATAAGGGAAGAGGAGTACCTTTTTCGGTTGCCGGTGTGGTCACCTCCACATGTCGCGCCGATCTTCTTCTTTTTACCGGGGAAACCGATGTTCTGGAGGGTGCAGGCTTGGACGAACCCATGGCAAAATTGTTGACTGTGTTGCCGTGGCCGTATATCGGCGGAGGGGAAGCAGATCCGAGGCGGCGAAGGATGGCGTAGCAGGAACAGCTCCGGTGCGGTGGAGGGTGGCGAAGTTGGAGCGGCAGTGGTGAGGCGCAGGACGGCGTGGTTGAACTGGCTCGAATGCAGACGGCTCGGCCTCGGCTTCAACTACTAGCCGTGGAGGCGTTGCGGTTGAGGTTTCGGTGGGCAGCGGCGTCGGGGTATCGGCTCCGGCGTGATGGAGGAGGGCGGCGGTTGATGGGTGGGATGGGGTGGCGGACGGAGGACGCCGGGGATTCGCGGCTGGTGGAGAGGTAGTTTTGGCGCCCACAGAGTACGAATGGGGAATCGGACAGGTGGGGGGAACCATGTTTCGGTTTGGGACGCGCTTGTTTTTGGCTTTTTTTGAACAGAAGATGGGACGCGCTTGTTTGAAATTTGGGGAAAGTACAAACTTTTTCCCCCTCTTAAATTTTGGACCTACTACGGGTCGGGGGTAGGATAGTAATCCCAGGTGTCCGAAATAGTGGGCGGGAGCGATTTCGGCTGCGCGCATGTGTGCTTAGGTGGCCATTGTGTATGAATGTTTTTCGGATGCGGTTGTGTGGCGTCTAGATGAAGCTACAAACCTACCCCGGTTTAGACCTTTGGACGTCGGGCCGGTAGGTTTCACGGGTTGGAGTTATTAGAAAAGTAATTTCCTTATACTACTAAACATTGGTCTCACGCGGTTTCAGGCAAGTAGAGGCTCTTTTGGCGCTTCGTTCGAAATTTTGAAACACAAGCATTCATGTTTAGAGTACTCTTGAACTATGAGGATTGACCTAAATAGATAACGTTATATTTGACCTTGTATGTTTGAAAACCTCATTAAATTATCCGCTTCTTTTTGAAATTTTGACACTTGAAAATCCTATAACTACGATTATTTTGAAATGAGGAGCTAAGTTTGAATCTATTTTGTACACGACTACATATGCTATTATGTACAAAATCAGAGCAAAGATTGGTGCCCCCATAATTTAGGTATGGTTTACAAATGCCATGATATCAAATTCAAATAATTGAATGGACTTCATGTTTAATTCAATTTTTTAAACCACCTTAAGTTGAATTCAATTGTATGCTAGTTCATAGGTAGCTATTTATAATGTCCATTGTGTAACTTTTGTATGTATAATGTGCTTTACACACACAACATCAACTATACTCATGTTTATATTCGATTGCTAAAGCGATGCATTGTCTGGAGTTCAAAATACTAACTATGAGGATCAATTGTGTCGAATAATAACATAGACATGCTCAAATTCGATAGAATCTAGATGTCTGATGGATCAACGATCACTCCTTACGTGAATTACAAATATGATGATCCCATCTTAATATTTGGATACAATTTATATCTCTAATCAATGTGTAGAGCAGTCTTTTACGTGTAGTTTCACTCTCCATCGGTGGTCTCTCACATATGCTCACACACTCTCTCCCAAGGTGTCTTTCTCGCACACATGCTCTAGATATAACCCTCCCTCCCTCTCGTAACCATTTACAACTGTTTTCACTAATCTTTATCACAAGCACTCTTCCTCTCGCAAACATACACACACACAATCCTCATCGACCCTTTCTATATACATGGACCTGCCTACGTGTCTCATGTACGCACATTATCTTTACGATTTTATCTCACGCATTGTCTCACACCTCTCTTCCTAATCGACGAGTATGATTCTAGCAAAGCATTCTGTAGGATGCCCTGTCGTGGTTCTAAGTCTGACAGTAGAATGGGGGGTAGGTATGGAGAGGCAAGATCCTAGCTATGGAGTAGTTGTATACGCAAGATGTTTATGAGTTCAGGCCCTTCTCGGAGGAAGTAATAGCCCTACGTCTCAGAGCCCGGAGGCGGTCGACTGTATTATGTGCGTATGAGTTATAGGGGTGCGAACCCTTTACACTGACGAGGGGGGGGGGGGGGTGGCTTATATAGAGTTCGCCAGACCCCTCCAGCCCTCAGTTATGCAGGGATTAAAGTACATTAAGACCGGGGGTTACTGGTAACGCCCCACATAAAGTGCTATGATGACCATAGAAGCTACTTAATGACCGACCGTTTGTGTGCAGACTGACTTTAGATCTCCTGGCGGTCGAGTGGTTGGCTTCATGGTCGAGTGTCTTCAAGTCCGTCGAGTGGAACCCTTCCAGGTCGACTGAAAGGTAGTTTCTTCAAGAGATGTCCTTGGGGAGGGTACCTTGGACAGGTCCATGACCCTACCCTAGGTACATAGCTTCATCAGTAGCCCCCGAATGCATCGAGCTTTGAGTGGGGAAGGAGTTGAGAACTCTTCCGACCCACTTTTCTTGTGATGAGTACGTCTTGTTTTGGATCAATGAGCTTAGGTGACGGCTTCAACTTCTTTTTCAGTCGCCTTGATCCATTCTTTATATCCGTCGAGTGTGTTTTTCGTATTTGGGGAACTCCGAATGACAGGACAGAGGAAATCTTCTATCTGACGATTTGCTCTGTGGCGCGCGGATTGAGCGGGATTCGAATTTTTGGGAAACGAGCGGGCCGGAGGAAGCCGCAGTAATCGGAAGGGATAAGGCAAGGCCGCCTCGATCTCCGTGCCACCTTTTTCGCCACGTATCGCGCGGGCGACTGTTGCGGGATTTGACAGGATCGCCCGGGCCTACCAGTCAGTCACTTGGAAGCAACCTCATATAAGGCCCCGGACGGGGGTTTTTGAACAGTGCGCTCCCCTTTCCTCCTCCCTTCCCCAGATTCATCTGTCGCGTGCGGTTCCATCTCAGCGCTGCTGCTCTGTGCGTGTTGCGCCGGCGACAATGGTGAAAGAGAAGACGACGGCTTTGGAGCGGGCGAAGAAGGTGACGGCGAAGGTGAAGGGAAGGGCGGCCAGTTGGGGCGGATCTTCGTCAAGGGCCGGCTTGCCGTAGGGCTGGATCCAGGGCGACTGGATTTGCTCGACGATCCGTCAGAAGGATCTCGACGACATGGCCAATGTGGGACGTATCTCCCGTGGATCAGCGCGGCTCCCGGGGATGGAGTCGGAACCACAACCTCAGGAGGGTGAGTGTGTTCTCTTGGCCACCCATGTCGACCGTGGGTTTTCTCTGCCGCCTCACACTTTCTTTCGGGAATTTCTGAACTTCTTTGGGGAACAAGTTCACCACTTCACTCCCAACTCCATCGTGTATCTCGCTGCTTTTGTGTCTTTGTGCGAGAATTTCTTGGGTTGCCGGCCTCATTGGGGTCTTTTCAAGTACATTTTCCCTTGTCACTCCCAGACGGTGAAAAAGACCAATCCCAGTGACTAGAGAACTCAAGTGATTCAGATGTGTGGGGGTCTTGGGGTTCAAATGAGAGGAAAAAGTTGTTTCCCGGCCATGATCTTACCCGAGTCAGTCCGTGGATGGCAGTCGACTTGGTTCTACTACAAGGACTAGCCAACGCCAGAGCAGTCGACTGGACTCCCTCGTTTTTCCATGGACCGAGTGAGCAAGCCATCTTCTTTGAAGGTAATCTCGGAAGAGAAGGCGCAGGTGAAGGTGTTGGTCGAACGCGTTGTTCAGCTCATCCGTGACGGGGTGACTGGCATGGATCTCTTGGAGGTCTTCCTTCAACGACGAATCCAGCCGCTTCAAGCTCGAGACCATCTGATGTGGTTGTACTCTGGCACGGAGGACACCACTCGGATCCACCCGGAGGAGGTCGAGGATGACATGGTGGAAATGTGTCTTGGGGGCATCACAAGAAACAAGGACAACCCTCGAGGAGCCAGGAGGATCCCTCCACTCGACCAGTCATACGAAGTAGACAAGGTCCATTCCTGCATCTTTGACTGTGATCCCGCTTTCTCCATCTTGTTCGCTTAAAATCGGTCGATTGACTTTAGTCTTGTTTGTTGTCTTCGAGGCCACTACGGAGATGTACTCGATGCCCAATGGGGCGCAAGCACCAGTCGAGGAGGAGGAAGGGAGCGGAGGCGAAAGCCAGGAGGAATGGCAATCTGATGGTGAGGAGGATGAAGACGATGACAGCTCCGGCGAAGAGGAGGAGGAAGAGGAGGAAGAAGTCGATCCTCCTCGCATGGAAAGGCGATCCAAGCTCACCCATGACCCCGCGGTCGAGCGTGGCAAGGCTATCGCGCCTGTCAGGCGATCGGCAACGCCCTCAGACGACCTCTCCGCGCCGACTAAAAAGCGCCAAGCAACCCCGAGCGACGCCATCAAAGCCGACGAAGGCTTTTCCCAAGATGAGGATGGCCATTCCCACCATTTCCGGGTACATCAGAACTTGTGTTTTCTTGTTTGGCATGGACATACTTTTGGTCGACTCGTTGACTGATCAACTGATTTCTGAGACCTGCAGCGCTGCTACCTCCGAGACTTCAGCTAGGAATGAAGATCAGGAGATGGAAGATGCTGTCACCTCTAACCTTGGTATGATCTCTGTAGCTTCGCTTTTGGTCGATTGGATTTCCGTTTTTAACTTTCAATCTTTCTTGTAGTCCCTCCTCATGTCATTGATCTCCCTGATGATGACGATGAGGCGCCGCTGAGGCGGAGGAGGAATAAAAAGGCTCCTGTTGGCAAGACTGCTCAGGTTGTATCAGTGCCTGAGACGCTGGTTCATGAGGGTGGCAACATCACTCAGACTTCTGTGTCTTTCGCTGTGCCGCTGATGAGTATCCGGCCTTCATCGGCAACTGCTGATCCGCCTTCCCTTTTCGCCACACACCACATCCCAGAGGACCAAGTGGGTGTTGCTAAGGAAGCTATACGCCAGGCGGGGATCATGATGGAGCAAGTGAAGGTGGTCCGGGAGGCCAGCCAGGCGGCCTATGATGCTAGCTCTGCTCTTCAGAGCAACGCCCAGGTTAGTAGGTCACCATTTGTTCTGTTAGGATAAGCTACCTGAAAACTCTTCTTTCTGAAGATCTTCGTATCTGTACACCCACTGCGTGTGTCGATTGAATTTTTGGATTGGTGGGGGCACGCTGAGTGCACCCACACGGTGTAGTCCCCGAGACTATGGTGGACTGCTGGCAGTCGACTGTAGTCTTTATACTTTGAATTTCTTTGCTAACTTCTTCACTCGGTCTGGTCGGACCATGTCGAATGGAATTTTGAAACTGGTGGGGGCACGCTGAGTGCACCCACTGGGTGTAGTCCCCCAGACTATGGTGGACTGCTGGCAGTCGACCGTAGTCTAAAGAACTCTTTTTTTTGGATCATGATCATACCGAGGCTGACTGCTGACAATTAGCCGTGGTTTAGGATCATAACCTTTTGTCTCATTCGGTCGACTGATCGAGCCGAGTCAGTAGAACTAGTGGGGGCACGCTGAGTGCACCCACTGGGTGTAGTCCCCGAGACTACTGTCGAATATTTTGATTCGGCTGTAGTCTTAGAAACGCTACGATTTTCTTAGTCACCCGGAAGCAACTTATCTTTGATGTCCATCGATTGACTCTTCGCAGAAATCTTGCGAGCTTGTGGCTCGCTATCTTGAATGGAAAACAAACAGATCCAGCTCAACCTTGACTTGAAGCTTGCTCAGGAGAACTTGCAGAAGGCGAGAGATGAAGCAAAAGGTATGGCTGGTGAGAACTTGACGACTGTCTTTGTCTTTCTGCCCATTCATAATTGTTATCTTCTTGTCATTTTGCAGACAAAATGGAGGAGGCTCTAAAGAAGAAGGATCATGACCTTGCCGAGGCGCAGAAAGCGGCTTTGGACAAAACAAAGCTCGCAGAAGAAAAACTGGCTTCAGTCGGTAAACTTGAAGAAGAGAACGCCAATCTGAAAGCTGCTCTCGACACGGCCAATAAGGAGGTTAGACGACTGAAGAATGACAAGGTAGCTCTGAGTGACAATGCTGGCGAACTGGCGGGGAAGAGGAACGATCTGGAGGCTTATCTGGGAGGTCTCGCCAAGAAGTTATTCCTCATGCTTGAAGGTAATCCCTCCTATCCGACTGACTTGTTATCACCGACTCATCATAGACCCATTAGCTTGAACTCGAATTGCGTTTACAGAATTCTGTCAGAACTTCGAGGAGGAGACTAGTCGAGTGGAGACAAGCCTGGACCCCATCAACTCTCCTGTGAAGGATGAAGCCGCTATGAACGTCCTCCGACTGGAGTCTCGTGTTGCTGCTGTGGTGGACTACCTCGCTCGATTGAAGGCTGCGGTGTCGCGCATTGACTCGACACTCTGGCCAGACGAGACGCTTCAAAATGACCTCGAGTCTTTAATGACTCGACTGAATGACGTTCCAAGTCGAGTGCAGGAATGGAAAAAGTCTTCTGCCAGGTGTGGTGCCGATGTTGCTCTGTCCCTGGTCCGCGTTCACTGCAAGGAGGCGCGAGAGGAAAAGCTGGCGTCCATCAAAGTTGCCAATACCAAGAAGTACGACTTCCAATCTTTCATGGAGACTTTCATTGCTGCTGCCACCCGGATCGCTGACGGGATCGACCTGGACCAGTTTGTCGCGCCTTCCAGTCCTCCACCTGAGGAGTAAAAAACTTCTATGCTTCGTCTTAAATTTGCCTCGGAATGCCGAGTGGTCTTGTAACTGATAAACTTTAACAGGCTCGACGCTTGAGTACTTCTGAATCCGTAGGATGTTATCTGAACTTGGCTTATCACCGAATATGCTTTCATTTATCTTCGAGCGAACTTTGCTCTTCACTCGGAATACACTTCAGTGCTTGAGATGCAGCTCAGAGGTGAAGAATCCAGTCGACCTGCACTTCATTGTTCTTGCAGGTAGGGATGGAGCACAAATTGTACTTGTGGTGTAGCTCCGAAGGAGAAAGGTAACAGTCGACCTTCACCTCGTCGTCCTTGCGGATCGGGATGGAACGCACGTTGTACTTGTGGCGTAGCTCCGAAGGAGAAGGTAGCAGTCAACCTGCACCTCGTCGACCTTGCGGATCGGGATAGAGAGCACGTTGTACTTGTGGCGCAGCTCCGAAGGAGAAGGTAACAGTCGACCTGCACCTCTACTTAGGCGAGTACTGGACTGCAGCTAAGCCTCTGAGTGGGAGGGTTGCTCTCCACTCGGTAGGATTTTAAACACTTAGGCGAGTACTTGGACTGCAGCTAAGCCCCAGAGTGAGAGGTTTGCTCTCCACTCGGTAGGATTTTAAATACTTAGGCGAGTACTTGGACTGCAGCTAAGCCCCCGAGTGGGAGGTTTTCTCTCCACTCGGTAGGATTTTAAATACTTAGGCGAGTACTGGACTGTAGCTAAGCCCCCGAGTGAGAGGTTTGCTCTCCACTCAGTAGGATTTTAAACACTTAGGCGAGTACTTGGACTGCAGCTAAGCCCCCGAGTGGGAGGTTTGCTCTCCACTCTGTAGGATTTTAAATACTTAGGTAGTCTTTGGACTGCAGCTAAGCCCCCGAGTGGGAGGTTTGCTCTCCACTCGGTAGGATTTTTCAAACTTAGGCAAGTACTGGACTGCAGCTAAGCCTCCGAGTGGGAGGATTTTTTTTGTGTCATAGCTCTGAAGGAGAAGGCGGCAGTCAATCTGTACCTCGTCGTCCTTACAAAACGCACATTGTATTAAATACTTAGGCGAGTACTTAGACTGCAGCTAAGCCCCCGAGTGGGAGGCTGGCTCACCACTCGGTAGGATTTTAAACACTTAGTCGAGTACTTGGACTGCAGCTAAGCCTCCCGAGTGGGAGGCTGGCTCACCACTCGGTGGGATTTTAAACACATAGGCGAGTACTTGGACTGCAGCTAAGCCCCGAGTGGGAGGCTGGCTCACCACTCGGTAGGATTTCAAACACTTAGGCGAGTACTTGGACTGCAGCTAAGCCCCGAGTGGGAGGCTGGCTCACCACTCGGTAGGATTTGACACACGCTGGCGAGTACTTGGACTGCAGCTAAGCCCCCGAGTGGGAGGCTGGCTCACCACTCGGTAGGATTCTAAACACTTAGGCGAGTACTTGGACTGCAGCTAAGCACCCGAGTCGGAGGCTGGCTCACCACTCGGTAGGATTTCAAACACTTAAGCGAGTACTTGGACTGCAGCTAAGCCCCCGAGTGGGAGGCTGGCTCACCACTCGGTAGGATTTTCAAGTACTTAGGCGAAATGGATTCGCAGCTAAGCCCCCGAGTGGGAGGCTGACTCTCCACTCGGCAGGGATTTTTTTACAAACTTAGGCGAAACGGGTTCGCAGCTAAACCACCCACTGGGGGGGGGGGAATTCCTCATGTAAACAAAAAGTAATAACGATCAATGGGAAAATTATAACATTCTTGTCTTTGATAAACAAACTACAGAGGTATTTTTATTACATCTCACCTGAGTGAGTACTTAAGTATAAAAGGGGCGGAGCAGCTCCGCATTCCAAGCTCGAGGCTCATCAATCCGGCGATCGACGTTGTAAAGATGGTATGCTCCATTGTGGAGAACTCTGGTGACGATGAAGGGACCTTCCCAAGTGGGAGCGAGCTTGTGTGGTTTCTGTTGATCCACTCGGAGGACCAGGTCTCCTTCTTGGAAGGTTCGGCTCTTCACATTTCTACATGGAATCTACGCAAGTCCTGCTGATAGATGGTCGAGCGTGAAGGAAATATGCCCTAGAGGCAATAATAAAGTTATTATTTATTTCCTTATATCATGATAAATGTTTATTATTCATGCTAGAATTGTATTAACCGGAAACGTAATACATGTGTGAATACATAGACAAACAGATAGTCACTAGTATGCCTCTACTAGACTAGCTCATTAATCGAAGATGGTTATGTTTCCTAACCATAGACATGTGTTGTCATTTGATTAATGGGATCACATCATTAGGAGAATGATGTGATTGACATGACCCATTTCATTAGCTTAGCACTTGATGCGTTTAGTATGTTGCTTATGCTATCTTCATGACTTATACAAAGTTCCTGCAACTATGAGATTATGCAACTCCGTTTACGGAGGAACACTTTGTGTGCTACCAAACATCACAACGTGAATCGGGTGATTATAAAGGTACTCTACAAGTGTCTCCGAAAGTATATGTTGAGTTGGCATGAATCAAGATTAGGATTTGTCACTCCGATTGCTCTGGAGAGGTATCTCTGGGCCTTCTCGGTAATACACATTACATAAGCCTTGCAAGCATTGCAACTAATGAGTTAGTTGTGAGATGATGTATTACGGAACGAGTAAAGAGACTTACCGGTAACGAGATTGAACTAGGTATTGGATACCGACGATCGAATCTCGGGTAAGTAACATACCGATGACAAAGGGAACAACGTATGTTGTTATGCGGTTTGACCGATAAAGATCTTCGTAGAATATGTAGGAACCAATATGGGCATCCAGGTTCCGCTATTGGTTATTGACCAAGAATGGTTCTAGGTCATGTCTACATAGTTCTCGAACCGTAGGGTCCGCACGCTTAAGGTTTCGATGACGGTTATATTATGAGTTTATGTATTTTGATGTACCGAAGGAGTTCGGAGTCCCGGATGTGATCACGGACATGACGAGGAGTCTCGAAATGTTCGAGACATAAAGATTGATATATTGGACGGCTATATTTGGACACGGAAAGGTTCCGGAAGTTTCGGAGAAAACCGGAGTGCTTGGGAGGGTTACCGGAACCCCCCGGGGAAGTAATGGGCCTTATTGGGCCAAGAGGGGAGAGAGAGGGCTGCACCAGGAGGTGGCGCGCGCCCCCCCCAAGGGGAGTCCGAATTGGACTAGGAGGGGGGGCGCGGCCCCCCTTTCCCTCTCCCTCTCCCTCTCTTTCCTTCCCCCTTCCCTCTTCCTAGTAGGACTAGGAAAGGGGAGTCCTACTCCTACTAGGAGGAGGACTCCCCCCTCCCTTGGTGCGCCCCCTAGGGCCGGCCGGCCCTCCCCCTTGCTCCTTTATATACGGGGGCAGGGGGCGCCCTAGAACACACAAGTTGATCTTCGTGATCGTTCCTTAGCCGTGCGGTGCCCCCTCCACCATATTCCACCTCGGTCATATTGTAGCGGTGCTTAGGCGAAGCCTGCGACGGTAGAACACCAAGATCGTCACCACGCCGTCGTCTTGTGGAACTCCTCCCTAACGCTTTGCTGGATCGGAGCCGGGGATCGCCATCGAGCTGAACGTGTGCTAAGAACTCGGAGGTGCCGGAGTAACGGTGCTTGGATCGGTCGGATCGTGAAGACGCACGACTACATCAACCGCGTTGATATAACGCTTCCGCTTTCGGTCTCACGAGTGCGTGGGCGGACACTCTCCCCTCTCGTTGCTATGCCATCACCATGGTCTTGGCGTGATCGTAGGAAATTTTTTGAAATTACTACGTTTCCCAACAGATGGTATCGAGCCTGGTTTTATGCGTTGATGTCATATGCACGAGTAGAACACAAGTGAGTTGTGGGCGATACAAGTCATACTGCCTACCAAAGCATGTCATACTTTGGTTCAGCGGTATTGTGAGATGAAGCGGCCGGACCGACATTACACGTACGCTTCTGAGACTGGTTTCACCGTTCACGAGCACTCGTGCTTAAAGGTGGCTGGCGGGTGTCTGTCTCTCTCACTTTAGTTGAACTGAGTGTGGCATACGCCCGGTCCTTGAGAAGGTTAAAACGGAGTCTATTTGACGAAGTATCGTTGTGGTTTTGATGCGTAGGTGAGAACGGTTCTTGCTCAGCCCGTAGCAGCCACGTAAAACTTGCAAAAACAAAGTAGAGGACGTCTAACTTGTTTTTGCAGGGCATGTTGTGATGTGATATGGTCAAGACGTGATGCTATATTTTATTGTATGAGATGATCATGTTTTGTAACCGAAGTTATCGGCAACTGGCAGGAGCCATATGGTTGTCGCTTATTGTATGAAATGCAACGCCATGTAATTGCTTTACTTTATCACTAAGCGGTAGCGATAGTCGTAGAAGCAATAGTTGGCGAGACGACAACGATGCTACGATGGAGATCAAGGTGTCGGCGCCCGGTGGCGATGGTGATCATGACGGTGCTTCGGAGATGGAGATCACAAGCACAAGATGATGATGGCCATATCATATCACTTATATTGATTGCATGTGATGTTTATCCTTTATGCATCTTATCTTGCTTTGTTTGACGGTAGCATTATAAGATGATCTCTCACTAAAATTATCAAGAGGTGTTCTCCCTGAGTATGCACCGTTGCTAAAAGTTCGTAGTACCCAGACACCACGTGATGATCGGGTGTGATAAGTTCTACGTCCATCTACAACGGGTGCAAGCCAGTTTTTGCACACGCAGAATACTCAGGTTAAACTTGACGAGCCTAGCATATGCAGATATGGCCTCGGAACACGGAGACCGAAAGGTCGAACGTGAATCATATAGTAGATATGATCAACATAGTGATGTTCACCATTGAAACTACTCCATCTCACGTGATGATCGGACATGGTTTAGTTAATTTGGATCACGTAAACACTTAGATGACTAGAGAGATGTCTGTCTAAGTGGGAGTTTTAATATGATTAATTAAAACTTAAATTATCATGAACTTAGTACCGATAGTATTTTGCTTGTCTATGTTTACTGTAGATAGATGGCTCGTCTTGTTGTTCCGTTGAATTTTAATGCGTTCCTTGAGAAAGCAAAGTTGAAAGATGATGGTAGCAATTACACGGACTGGGTCTGTAAATCGAGGATTATCCTCATTGCTGCCCGGAAGAATTACGCCTGGAAGCACCGCTGGGTGCCGAACTGCTGTCAGGAGCTGCACGGAAGTTGTGAACGTCTGGCAAATCAAAGTTGATGAATACTCTATAGTTCAGTGTGCCATGCTTTACGGCTGAGAACCGGGTCTTCAACGACGTTTTGAACGTCATGGAGCATATGAGATGTTCCAGGAGTTGAAGTTAATATTTCAAGCAAATGCGGGGATTGAGAGATATGAAGTCTCCAATAAGTTCTATAGCTGCAAGATGGAGGAGAATAGTTCTGTCAGTGAGCACATACTCAAAATGTCGGGGTATAATAATCACTTAAGTCAGCTGGGAGTTAATCTTCCGGATGATAGTGTCATTGATGTAATTCTCCAATCATCGCCACCAAGCTACAAGAGCTTCGTGATGAACTATAATATGCAAGGGATGACTAAGACAATTCCTGAGCTCTTCGCAATGCTAAAAGCCGCGGAGGTAGAAATCAAGAAAGAGCATCAAGTGTTGATGGTCAACAAGACCACTAGTTTCAAGAAAAAGGGCAAAGGAAAGAAGAAGGGAAACTTCAAAAAGAACAGCAAGAAAGTTGCTGATCAAGAGAAGAAACCCAAGTCTGGACCTAAGCCTGAAATCGAGTGTTTTTTTGCAAGCAAACTGGACCTGAAGCGGAACTGCCCCAAGTATTTGGCGGATAAGAAGGATGGCAAGGTGAACAAAGGTATATGTGATATACATGTTATTGATGTGTACCTTACTAGAGCTCGTAGTAGCACTGGGTATTTGATCTCGGTTACATTGCTCATATTTGCAACTCGAAGCAGGGGACTACGGAATAGACGAGCAATCGGCAAAGGACGAGGTGACGATGCGCGTGGGAAATGGTTCCAAAGTCAATGTGATCGCGGTCGGCACGCTACCTCTACATCTACCTTCGGGATTAGTTTTAGACCTAAATAATTGTTATTTGGTGCCGCGTTGAGCATGAACATTATATCTGGATCTTGTTTGATGCGAGACGGTTATTCATTTAAATCAGAGAATAATGGTTGTTCTATTTATATGAGTAATATCTTTTATGGTCATGCACCCTTGAAGAATGGTCTATTCTTATTGAATCTCGACAGTAGTGATAACATATTCATAATGTCGAAGCCAAAAGATGCAGAGTTGATAATGATAGTGCAACTTATTTGTGGCACTGCCGTTTAGGTCATATTGGTGTAAAACGCATGAAGAAACTCCATACAGATGGACTTTTGGAATCACTTGATTATGAATCACTTGGTACTTCATGTAACCATGCCTCATGGGCAAGATGACTAAAACACCATTCTCCGGTTGTATGGAGAGAGCAACAGACTTGTTGGAAATCATACATACTGATGTGTGTGGTCCGATGAATGTTGAAGCTCGTGGTGGATATCGTTATTTTCTCACCTTCACAGATGATTTAAGCAGATATGGGTATATCTACTTGATGAAACATAAATCTGAAACATTTGAAAAGTTCAAAGAATTTCAGAGTGAAGTTGAAAATCATCGTAACAAGAAAATAAAGTTTCTACGATCTGATCGTGGAGGAGAATATTTGAGTTACTGAGTTTGGTCTACATTTGAAGCAATGCGGAATAGTTTCGCAACTCACGCCACCGGGAACACCACAGCGTAATGGTGTGTCCGAACGTCGTAATCGTACTTTACTAGATATGGTGCGATCTATGATGTCTATTTCCGATTTACCGCTATCGCTTTGGGGTTATGCTTTAGAGAAGGCCGCATTCACGTTAAATAGGACACCGTCAAAATCCGTTGAGACGACGCCTTATGAACTATGGTTTAGCAAGAAACCAAAGTTGTCGCTTTCGAAAGTTTGGGGTTGCGATGCTTATGTGAAGAAACTTCAACCCGATAAGCTTGAACCCAAATCGGAAAAATGTGTCTTCATAGGATACCCAAAGGAGACAATTGGGTATACCTTCTATCACAGATCCGAAGGCAAGACATTTGTTGCTAAAATGGATCCTTTCTAGAGAAGGAGTTTCTCTCGAAAGAAGTGAGTGGGAGGAAAGTGGAACTTGATGAGGTAATAGTACCAGCTCCCTTATTGGAAAGTAGTTCGTCACGTAAATCAGTTTACGTAACACCTACACCAGTTAGTGAGGAAGATAATGATGAAGATCATGAAACTTCAGATCAAGTTGTCACCGAATCAGAGATCAACCAGAATAAAATCCGCACTGTGAGTGGTACGGTAATCCTATTCGGAAGTCATGCTACTAGATCATGGTGAACCCACGAACTATGAAGAAGCGATGGTGAGCCCAGATTCCGCATAAAATGGCTTGAAGCCATGAAATCTGAGATGGGATCCATGTATGAGAACAAAGTATGGACTTTGGTAGACTTGCCCGATGATCGGCAAGCTATTGAGAATAAATGGATCTTTAAGAAGAAGACTGACTACCGATGGTAATGTAACTGTCTACAAAGCTCGACTTGTTGCAAAAGGTTTTCGACAAGTTCAAGGGGTTGACTACGATGAAACTTTCTCACCCGTAGCGATGCTTAAGTCTGTCCGAATCATGTTAGCAATTGCCGCATTTTATGATTATGAAATTTGGCAAATGGATGTAAAACTGCATTCTTGAATGGATTTCTAGAAGAAGAGTTGTATATGATGCAACCAGAAGGTTTTGTTGATCCAAAGGGTTCTAACAAAGTGTGCAAGCTCCAACGATCAATTTATGGTCCAGTGCAAGCCTCTCGGAGTTAGAATAAACGCTTTGATAGTGTGATCAAAGCATATGGTTTTATCTGAGACTTTTGGAGAAGCCTCAGATTTACAAGAAAGTGAGTGGGAGCTCAGTAGCATTTACGATATTATATGTGGACGACATATTGTTGATTGGAAATGATATAGAATTTCTGGATAGCATAAAAGGATACTTGAATAAAAGTTTTTCAATGAAAGACCTCGGTGAAGCTGCTTACATATTGGGCATCAAGATCTATAGAGATAGATCAAGACGCTTAATAGGACTTTCACAAAGCACATACCTTGATAAAGTTTTGAAGAAGTTCAAAATGGATCAGGCAAAGAAAGGTTTTTTACCTGTAGTACAAGGTGTAAGATTGAGTCGGACTCAATGCCCGACCACAGCAGAAGATAGAGAGAAAATGAAAAATGTTCCTATGCTTTAGCCATAGGCTCTATCATGTATGCAATGCTGTGTACCAGACTGACGTATGCTTAGCTGTAAGCTTGGCAGAAGGTACCAAAGTAATCCAGAGTGGATCAACTGGACAGCGGTCAAGAACATCTGAAATACACGAAAAGGACTAAGGATATGTTTCGATATGGAGGTGACAAAGAGCTAGTCGTAAATGGTTACGTCGATGCAAGTTTTGACACTGATCCGGACGATTCTAAATCGCAAACCGGATACGTATTTTTATTAAACGGTGGAGCTGTCAGTTGGTGCAGTTCTAAACAAAGCGCCGTGGCAGGATCTACATGTGAAGCGGAGTACATAGCTGCTTCGGAAGCAGCAAATGAAGGAGTCTGGATGAAAGAGTTCATTTCCGATCTAGGTGTCATACCTAGTGCATCGGGACCAATGAAGATCTTACGTGACAATCTTGGTGCAATTGCCTTGGCAAAGGAATCCAGATTTCACAAGAGGACCAAGCATATCAAGAGACGCTTCAATTCCATTCGGGACCAAGTCCAAGTGGGAGACATAGAGATTTGCAAAATACATACGGATCTGAATGTTGCGAGACCCGTTGACTAAGCCTCTTCCACGAAAGCAAAACATGATCAGCACCAAGACTCCATGGGTGTTAGAATCATTCTTGTGTAATCTAGATTATTGACTCTAGTGCAAGTGGGAGATCAAGGAAATATGCCCTAGAGGCAATAATAAAGTTATTATTTATTTCCTTATATCATGATAAATGTTTATTATTCATGCTAGAATTGTATTAACCGGAAACATAATACATGTGTGAATACATAGACAAGCAGATAGTCACTAGTATGCCTCTACTAGACTAGCTCATTAATCGAAGATGGTTATGTTTCCTAACCATAGACATGTGTTGTCATTTGATTAATGGGATCACATCATTAGGAGAATGATGTGATTGACATGACCCATTTCATTAGCTTAGCACTTGATCGCTTAGTATGTTGCTTATGCTATCTTCATGACTTATACAAAGTTCCTCAAGAACTATGAGATTATGCAACTCCCGTTTACGGAGGAACACTTTGTGTGCTACCAAACATCACAACGTAATCGGGTGATTATAAAGGTACTCTACAAGTGTCTCCGAAAGTATATGTTGAGTTGGCATGAATCAAGATTAGGATTTGTCACTCCGATTGTCGGAGAGGTATCTCTGGGCCTTCTCGGTAATACACATCACATAAGCCTTGCAAGCATTGCAACTAATGAGTTAGTTGTGAGATGATGTATTACGGAACGAGTAAAGAGACTTACCGGTAACGAGATTGAACTAGGTATTGGATACCGACGATCGAATCTCGGGTAAGTAACATACAAAGGGAACAACGTATGTTGTTATGCGGTTTGACCGATAAAGATCTTCGTAGAATATGTAGGAACCAATATGGGCATCCAGGTTCCGCTATTGGTTATTGACCAAGAATGGTTCTAGGTCATGTCTACATAGTTCTCGAACCGTAGGGTCCGCACGCTTAAGGTTTCGATGACGGTTATATTATGAGTTTATGTATTTTGATGTACCGAAGGAGTTCGGAGTCCCGGATGTGATCACGGACATGACGAGGAGTCTCGAAATGGTCGAGACATAAAGATTGATATATTGGACGGCTATATTCGGACACCGGAAAGGTTCCGGAAGTTTCCGGAGAAAACCGGAGTGCCGGAGGGGTTACCGGAACCCCCCCGGGGAAGTAATGGGCCTTATTGGGCCAAGAGGGGAGAGAGAGGGCTGCACCAGGAGGTGGCGCGCCCCCCCTCCATGGGGAGTCCGAATTGGACTAGGAGGGGGGGCGCAGCCCCCCTTTCCCTCTCCCTCTCCCTCTCTTTCCTTCCCCCTTCCCTCTTCCTAGTAGGACTAGGAAAGGGGAGTCCTACTCCTACTAGGAGGAGGACTCCCCCCTCCCTTGGTGCGCCTCCTAGGGCCGGCCGGCCCTCCCCCTTGCTCCTTTATATACGGGGGCAGGGGGCACCCTAGAACACACAAGTTGATCTTCGTGATCGTTCCTTAGCCATGTGCGGTGCCCCCTCCACCATATTCCACCTCGATCATATCGTAGCGGTGCTTAGGCGAAGCCACTGCGACGGTAGGACATCAAGATCGTCACCACGCCGTCGTGCTGACGGAACTCCTCCCCGACGCTTTGCTGGATCGGAGCCCGGGGATCGTCATCGAGCTGAACGTGTGCTAAGAACTCGGAGGTGCCGGAGTAACGGTGCTTGGATCGGTCGGATCGTGAAGACGTACGACTACATCAACCGCAGCGTTGATATAACGCTCGCTTTCGGTCTCATAGGGTACGTGGACGGACACTCTCCCCTCTCGTTGCTATGCCATCACCATGGTCTTGCGTGATCGTAGGAAATTTTTTGAAATTACTACGTTTCCCAACAGAGCGGATCAGGGCCATCTCTCTCTCCTCTTCTAGGAGGTCGACTGCATCTTGCCGGGCTTGCTCTGCTTCATCTTCAGAGTAGAGTTCGACTCGAGGCGCATTGTGAAGCAGGTCGCTCGGCAGATGTAACGCCCCCGATGCGGCTATATCTCCCACGTGTCGAGGCACGACTTAGAGGCATAACCGCATTGAAAGCAATGTCGCAAGTGAGGTAATCTTCACACAACCCATGTAATAAATAAGGAAAGAGATACATAGTTGGCTTACAAATGCCACTTCACACAGTACATAAATAAACATCCATCATTGAGTACACTCAAGGTCCGACTACGGAACCAAAATAAAAGAAGATACCCCAAATGCTACACAGATCCCCGATCGTCCCAACTGGGCACCACCATCGATCATCGTGAAAAGACACATAGTAACGACCACGTTCCTCGTCGAACTCCCATTTGAGCTCGGATGCGCCACCAGACCGCATCGCCGGAACCTGCAACTGTTTTGGTAGAATCTGTGAGTCAGGGACTCGGCAATCTCACACCCGCGAGATCAAGACTATTTAAGCTTATAGGAAGGACAGGGTAGTAAAGTGGAGCTGCAGCAAGCGACTTAGCATATATGGTGGCTATTTCGCAAAAGAGAGCGAGAAGAGGAGCAAAGCACGGTCGTGAAACCGGTAGCGATCAAGAAGTGATCTGAACTACTTACGCCGACATAACTCCAACACCGTGTTCACTTCCCGGACCCCGCCGAGAAGAGACCATCACGGTTACACACGTGATTGATGTGTATTTTATTTGAGGTCAACTTCGGGTTTTCTACAACCGGACATTAACAAATTCCCATCTGCCTCATAACCGCGGGCACGGCTTTCGAAAGATATTATCCTGCAGGGGTGTCCCAACTTAGCCCATTATAAGCACTCACGGTCAACGAAGGATATTCCTTCTACCGTGAAGACCCGATCAATCTCGGAATCCCGGACTACAAGACATTTCGACAGCAATAAAACAAGACCAGCAAAGCCGCCCGATTGTGCCGACAAATCCCGATAGGAGCTGCACATATCTCGTTCTCATGGCACATCCGGATGAGCAGTCCGTACAGCTAAAACCAGACCTCAAGTTGCCTTGAGGGGCGCCGCAGGGCTCTAGTTCGGGCCAGCACTCGAAGGAGCACCGTCCGGGGGTTAAAATAAAGATGACCCTCGGGCTCGCGAAAACCCGGGGAAAAGGCTTAGGTGGCAATCTGGTAAAACCAATGTTGGGCCTTGCCGGACGAGTCTTATTCAAAGCGAACTGTCAAGGGGTCCCATAAATCACCCAACCGTGTAAGGAACGCGAAATCAAGGAACATAACACCGTATGACGGAAACTAGGGTGGCAAGAGTGGAACAAAACACCAGGCATAAGGCCGAGCCTTCCACCCTTTACCAAGTATATAGATGCATTAATTATAGCAGATATATATTGTGATATCCCCAACAAGTAAACATGTTCCAACAAGGAACAACATCTCCATGTTCCAACAAAGAACAAACTTCACTTCACCGCAACTAGCAACGCTTATAAGAGGGCTGAGTAAGCGGTAACATAGCCAATCAACGATTTGCTAGGAAAGGATGGTTAGGGGCTGACATGGCAATATGGGTGGCATGATATAGCAAGTGGTAGGCATCGCAGCATAGGCATAGCAAAAGAGCGAGCAACTAGCATAGCAAAGATAGAAGTGATTTCGAGGGTATTGTGATCTTGCCTGCAATTTTCTCAGAGTTTTCGAAAGCTTGATCATAGTTAGCGTTCTCATCAGGTTCCTCGTACACGTACTCGTCTCCCGGCTCTACCCAAAGCAACAACACAAACAAAGGAACCACAATAAATCACGGTGCAATGCACAATCAACATGATGCAAAACATGGCATGATATGCGGGATGTGATATGCAATGCGTATGTGCGCTCCGGAAGGTAAATGATGAACCAGGCATCAACTTGGCAAACCAAGTATGCCACTGGAAAGATGAGATGATTTCGGTTGAAATCGATATAAAGATCACCGGAATCGGATGCACGGTTTGGAAATGACAAGCAAAACAAGAATGGCACAAATCTGCCATTAACAGCATGATGCTACTAAGCAAGCAACATTTAATTAAGCTACTGCACCCAATCGTATCAACAAAGTGCATGACAGTGATCTACACAAGATGCTCGACAAAAGATGAGCACTGAGCTACGGCTAGTTCACATCATAACAGGTTCAAACAAGCATGGCAAAAGTGCACAAAATATCAGGCTGGACATGGCAAAAACAGCATCAGGTTGCAATGTTCAGAGGAAGAAAACTATATGCTACAGGAACTTAAAATAGCAAAACATGGCATGGCATGAATCTACTCAAAGCATAGATCAAAAGTACCTTACTGACCATAAGCCAAAAAGGATCAGAAAATATAGTAACACCCATGTAAAAATTGAAAGTTTCGTTAACAGATTCAGCAACATGACATGTCAAAAACTGATAACAAGTAGGCATGTTTACAAGCTCAATGCACTCACTACAGAGTCTTATATGATAAACTAAGCATACATACATCAATAAGACATGGCATATAAGACATACATAGCAAGAACAATAACATAGCATAAATGGATCAACCACAACAACCTAGGCAAAATTGAATAACATGTAAACAATCTGCCAGGAAACATTTGATAGCAAAAGTAGAGCTCGATTGACTCAAGCTATGGCACTCCATAATTGCAAACAAAGGCATGGATGGATAGAGCAAGACATGTTTTACAAAACATCCTTACTGAAGTATCTCAAAATATGCATGGATCTCTTGGTAGCATCAAGTTAACATGGCATCTAAAATCAGCTAAACAGGGGTGAAATCAGCAACATCAGGACACCTACTTTGCATGCTTGTGCTAGTCACCACATAGATCACAAAAATACATTGAATATACCCCTGGAAAGATGGCATGGCATATTACAAAACACATGTAGGCCTCAAATTCATAGGGTGCACACATCAATCATGGCAAAAATAACAAAAGTGCAAGTTCTGTTAAGAAACAGAAACTAACATCACATAGCCCTCTTCTAACAGCATTTAGGGCATCAATATGAGCTCAAATGAAAATGATGCAATGAGATGAAATGATCTACTCTTCGGGATGAACATTTTGATATATTATACGTGCAAAAAGGACCTACAGATGCAAAGTTACACTCCGTTGAAAATGCAACAAAATTCATTGAGATGAAAAACTTAGAGAAAGAAGAGGAGGGGGAGAAGTCAACGGGCGCGCGACCCGAGGTCGGATCTGGCCGACTGGATCGGACGAGGGCGGCGGCGCGGTTCGCCGGAGGAGGCGGCCGGTCAGGGCGCCGACAGGAGGGGGCGGTGGCCGCCGGCGGGCCGGGCGAGGTGGTCGGCGGCAGCCGGCGGGCGAGGAGGCCGGGCAAGGTGGCGGCGGGCCGGCCGGGCGAGGTGGTCGGCGGCCGCCGGTGCGGCGAGGGAGGCCGGGCAGCCGGTGGCGGCGCTTGGCCGAGGAGGCGCTGGGCGAGCCGCTGGGCGGCGACGGGCGACGCCGCTGCAGGAAAGGGCGGGCGTGATTTGTGGCGGCGCGCCCGGCTGAGCGGGAGGGGCCGGTCACGGGCCGCGGCTGCGCGGCGGCGGGCGGGAGCCGCCACGTGGCGCGCTTCCTGGCTGGAGCGGGCGGCGGCGACAGTGTCCGGGCGCCCGGGCGGATACGCCCGCGCGCGGGAGGAGAAAATAGGGTTTCGGGGATGTTCCGGATTTTCGGGGAGGTGTTTAAATAGGCATAGAGGGAGCTAGGAGAGTCCAAATGAGGTGTAGTTTTTCGCCCACGATCGTGATCGAACGACGGAGAGCATGTAAGTGACTTAGATGGGTTATTGGGCTGTTTTGAAGGGGTGTTGGGCTGCAACTCAAAAGAGGCCTTTGCAAGAGTACGGTTAACCGTTGGAGTACCAAACGAGCTCCAAATGACCCGAAACTTGACCGGTGGTCTACGGGTGGTATACCAAGGCCACTAGACAAACCTCGGTCCATTTCGAGAAGGTTAGTACCCGCACACGGGAAAACGTAAAAGGGCACGGGAGATAGGAGTCTTGGGATTGCAAAACGGACAACGGGAAAAATGCTCGGAATCATGAGACGAACACATATGCAAATGCGATGCACATGATGACATGATAAAATGCATGACATGGACAAAATGCAAAATGAAGAAAAACCCAACCACGGAGGGAATATCATATCACAATGCCGAAAATGGCAAGAGTTGGAGTTACAATTATGGAAAGTTACTTCTGGGGTGTTACAACACTCCACCACTACAAGTGGATCTCGTCCGAGATCTAGGACTGAAAGAACTCCGGATATTCGAACGGAGGTGATCCTCGCGCTCCCGTGTAGCTTCTCGGTCGGAATGGTGTGACCACTTCACTTTCAGGAATTTGATTGACTTGTTGCGAGTCTTGCGCTCGGTTTCTTCAAGAATAGCAACGGGTGCTCATGATAAGAGAGATCTTCTTGAAGGTCAATCTCTTGAAGTTGATAGTGCGTTCAGGAGTCTTGAAGCACTTGCGAAGCTGTGACACGTGAAACACATCATGCACGTTTGCAAAGTTGGATGGAAGCTCAAGTTGATAGGCGAGATCGCCTCTTTTGCCAATGATCTTGAAGGGACCCACGTATCTAGGGGCAAGCTTCCCTTTGATACCGGGTTGACGAAAGTGCCTTTCATTGGAGAGACGCGGAGGTAGACATGGTCTCCGATTTCAAAAGCCACATCACGGTGCTTATCATCATAATAGCTCTTCTGGCGTGATTGCGTGGCTTTGAGATTCTCACGAATGACTTTGCACATTTCTTCTACTTCTGTGATCAAGTCATTGCCAAGAAGTTGGCGTTCACCTGTCTCAGACCAATTGAGAGGAGTACGGCACTTTCTGCCATAGAGAATTTCGAATGGGGCCTTGCCCGAACTCGTTTGGAAGCTGTTCAGAGGAGAACTTCGGCATATGGAAGACAATCTTCCCACTTCATACCGAAAGAAATGACACAAGCCCCGAGCATATCTTCAAGGATTTGATTTACTCGCTCGACTTGGCCACTTGTTTGAGGATGGAAAGCTGTCTTTGAAACGAATGTTGGTGCCCATGGCCTTACGAAAAGAATCCCAAAACTTGGAGATAAAGATGCTGCCACGGTGCGAAGAGATCACTTGTGGAATGCCGTGCAAGGAGACAATCTGGAGGTGTATAGCTCTGCCAACTGAGCTGCTGTGATAGATTCTTTGATAGGAAGAAAATGAGCCACTATAGTAAGCTTGTCAATGACAACGAAGATAGCATCATTTCCACGCTTGGACTTAGGAAAACCAGTCATGAAGTCCATTTCAGTATGATCAAACTTCCATTCTGGAATAGCAATAGGTTGGAGGAGACCAGCTGGTCTTTGGTGTTCTGCTTTCACTCTTCTGCAGACATCACACTCATTCACGAATTGAGCAATTTCTCGCTTCATTCGAGTCCACCAATATGACTGCTTGAGATCCTGGTACATCTTCGTACTTCCAGGATGAATAGATAGAAGCGAATTGTGAGCCTCGTTCATAATGACTTTTCTCAGATCACCCTTAGGAACCACAATCTGGTCCTCAAAGAAAAGAGTGTCTTTGTCATCAATGTGGAAGCACTTATACTTGGAAATGCCCTTGTCGATACCACGTTTCACCTTTTTCACCATGGTATCCAGAAGTTGAGCCTCACGAATCTGATCTTCCAAAGTAGGAGAGACTATGAGGTTGGCCGTAAAGCCTTGAGGAACAACTTGAAGATTCAGCTTATGGAAAGCTTCACAGAGATCCGGTGAAAGGGCTTGAGGATTAGACTGTTGCAAGAAGCCTTCCCGCTCAAAGCATCTGCAATGACATTGGCCTTGCCGGAGTATATTCAATACTTGGGTTGTACTCTTGAATCATTTCACCCATCGAGTCCGCACGAGGTTGAGGTTGGGTTGAGTGAAGATATACTTGAGACTCTTGTGATCGGTGAAAATGTCCACTTTCCTTCCCAACAAGAGATGTCTCCATGTAATCAATGCATGGACAATCGCCGCCAACTCAAGATCGTGAGTGGGGTAGTTCTTTTCGTTGGGCTTCAATGGCGTAGAGGTATAAGCCACAACTCTTTTCTCTTGCATTAACACAAAGACCGAGACCTTGAAGAGAAGCATCACAGAAAACTTGAATGGCTTGGATTCATCAGGAGGAGTCAAGACAGAGCTGTGACGAGTTTCTCTTTGAGGGTATTGAAAGCAACGTCACACTCGGGGAGACCGGACATACTTCACATGCTTCGGAGGAGGTTGGAAAGAGGCTTTGCAATCTTGGAGAAGTTCTCAACGAATCTTGACAATAGCTTGCAAGACCGAGAAAATCATGCGGAGCTGCTTGACATTCGAGGAGGTTCTCAATTCACAATTGCGGACACCTTCTCGGGATTAACAGCGATGCCCTTGGCGGAGATGATATGACCAAGATAAAGCACTTCATCAAGCCAAAATTCACATTTGGAGAACTTCGCATAGAATTGATACTCTCTGAGCTTATCTAGCACCAATCGCAAATGTTTGGCATGATCCTCATTCTTGGAGAAGACCAAAATATCATCAAGATAGACCAAGACGAATTCATTGGTGTAGGGGTTGAAGATGAAGTTCATCATCCGAGAGAATGTTGGAGGAGCATTGACAAGGCCGAAAGACATGACAGTATATTCATAAGAACCAAAGCTTGTTACGAATGCTGTCTTGGGAATATCTTGTTCACGAATGCGAATCGATGATACCCCATATGAAGGTCAAGCTTGGAGAACACTTTAGCACCTTTGAGTTGCTCGAAAAGCTCATTGATGTTGGGAAGTGGATACTTGTTCTTGATTGTCTTCTTATTCAATGGACGGTAATCGACGCAAAGTCGGTCCGTGCCATCCTTCTTCCGGACAAAAGAACACCACAACCCCAAGGAGATGAACTCGGTCCGATCAAACCTGACGCTCTTGTTCATCGAGCTGCTTCTTCAATTCCTTCAGGTCATCAGGTCCAAGCTTGTATGGACGCTTGCAAACGGGTTGATGCGGGCTCAAGATCGATAACGAACTCAACTGGCCGATGAGGAGGCATACCGGAAGCTCTTACGGAAAGACATCTTGGTACTCACAAACGACCGGAATCGAGAGATAGCATCCAATTCGCCCTTCTCATTGATAGAAAAAAACCGTATGGTTTCATCACGAGAGGCATATATTATCACATCATTAGTAGAGTGAGTCAATTGAATTTCCCTGGCAGCACAGTCAAGCTGAGCTTTATGCTGATAAAGCCAGTCCATTCCGAGAATAAGATCAATGTCCGAGTCACCAAGAACAATTGGTTTAGCCAGAAATCTATAATCGCCCATCTTGATAGAAACATCCGGAACCAAAACTCGAGAAGTCATCTCCTTAGCCGGAGAAACAATAGACAAAGGTCTAGGCAAAGCTTGAGTAACCAAATCATGTATAGCCACAAAAGGTCTTGAGATGAAAGAATGCGATGCACCAGTATCAAATAAGACTTTTGCAGGAATATCATTAACCGAGAGATTACCCATTAACACATCAGAAGATTCCTCTGCTTGAGCTGCATTCATCATATTGACCTTCGCAGAATTTGGATTATGCTTGACCACTGCATTGCTGGAAGATTTCACAGGAGGAGGAGGCGGAAGGCGCCTCTGGTTGAAGCATTTGTTCGCATAGTGACCTTTCACGACATTTGTTGCAAGTCACCTCTGAGAGCAGACGGTGGTAAGGAGCACTTGACCTTGGAGCTTGAGAATTAGACTTGTTCTGATAGCTTGGGTTGGGTGGGTGGGAAGATCCACGGCCACCTGAGTTCTTCTGCTGGAAAAGCTGACGGAACGGAGGAGGAGGAAGGTAAAACTTCTGCTGCTTAGCTGCCACTTGAGAGGAAGAAGAAGACTGAACTGCATCCCTGATTCTCTTCTTAGAATTCTCACATTTGAGCTGGGCAGCTTCTTGCTTCAGTGTCATGTTGTAGAAATCATCATACTTATCTGGCTCAAAAAGCACAAGAGGTAATTGCAGATCTTCTCTCAGACCACCTCTGAATTGATAGATCATACTCTTTTCATCAGGTACGTCTTGCTTTGCAAAACGAGCGAGCTTCTGGAACTGGATATTGTATTGATAGACAGACATGTTACCTTGCTTGACATTGCGGAACTCCTCACGCTTGCTCTCAACAACACTTTTCGGAATGTGATGAGCTCTGAAATCTCGGCGGAACTCATCCCAGGTAATGACACGACCTCCTCTGGAATCTTTGTATTGCTGGTACCACTCAGCAGCTTGATCCTTGAGTTGAAACGATGCAAAGTTGACAAAGTCCTCAGGTCTGACATTGCTACAATCAAAATGCTTGCAGATGTCCACTAACCAATCGCCGCCGTGGGCCTCAACACGTAAACCGAAAGACTTCGCTGATTAGCGAGGAACCGACCGAGAGTAGCAAAGTGCGGCTGATTGTTGCCTTGACCTTGATTTCCTTGATTGCCTTGCCCTCGAGTACGTTCTTGCAAGAGCTGCAAAATCATCTGAGCATTGGCATTAGTGGCTGCCATGATAGCTTGCCAGGCCTCTGGAGGCGGAGGTGGAGGTGGAGGGTTCGACTGATCCCCATCATTGCGATCCGGATTCAGACGCGTTGGCGGAGCCATCCTGGAGAGGGTGACATCCGTTAGTCCTTTGATAGACAAATAGATAAGTAGAATCAACGGATAGAAATTGCAACATATAGTCTTCACAATAAACATTCGAACAAGAATGAACGAATGAATTCCAAAGTTAATCATCACACGCCCATTAAGGTGAGAAGCCACTTAGATAAAGATATGGAAACGACATCATCTTAGAAACAAATCGAATATCACAACTGAAAACAAAAGATTGGCTTCTAGAATGAGCCGGAACAAACACATGATAGAGATTTCGCCCAAAGTGTTCATGGTGGGGCCCACACGGACACGACGTATAGCGGACGTCACGAATGACAACCAAGACGTCCCCGAATCAGCATAGCCAAGGATTCTTTAAGACGTCTCGCGACCACCGTCGAATCGACCGTGAATGGGCGGACCACTAGACGTTGAACCCCAATCTCAAATCATACATCCGCCGGAAAGAATATCCTGTAAGCTACTAGAATTCCCACCTATAAACTCCCGAAACTTTATGGTTATGCAATCTGGTGTTGGGGATACAGGGACACAAAATATATCACCCAAACTAACAATACCTAGATCCAAATTTGTATCCATCCGTCAACACATAACCAAGAAATCCTCGGAAATCGTGCACCTCGACCTTGAAAAACATCCGTTATACAAGTCATGGCAATACTCCCGACTCGCCTCAAAGATCGGGCTATCGGGGTTATCTCACCAACAAGCGCACAAAAGAGATTTCGATGTCGGCAAAACTCAGGTATTCGAGCTGCAACGATAAAATTGTGACGACAACACCTCGGAGCTCAACTCCCGGGACACCGCCACAACCCCTAAATGTCGAGGCACCAAGAACAATGTTCTCGTCACAAAACCATCGGAACGATTCCAAGATACCCACGTGATCCTAAAAAATGTTTTAGTGAAATTTGAGAAGAGAAGAGTCAAAACTCTACGTCAGGATACCTCACAGAGCGACGAAGGGACTGGGGAGTAAAAAGAATCCTACTCTCCGATATATATAATCCTAAGACTCAAAACATTTTCCATTCTAGACTCAACAACGCCAAAGAAACAATCAAGTAGGGGCTCCTAAGTCGGGAAGGCTCGATTACCAACTTGTAACGCCCCGATGCGGCTATATCTCCCACGTGTCGAGGCACGACTTAGAGGCATAACCGCATTGAAAGCAATGTCGCAAGTGAGGTAATCTTCACACAACCCATGTAATAAATAAGGAAAGAGATACATAGTTGGCTTACAATGCCACTTCACACGTACATAAATAAACATCCATCATTCAGAGTACACTCAAGGTCCGACTACGGAACCAAAATAAAAGAAGACTACCCCAAATGCTACACAGATCCCCGATCGTCCCAACATGGCACCACTACTGATCATCAGGAAAAGACACATAGTAACGACCACGTTCCTCGTCGAACTCCCACTTGAGCTCGGATCGCCACCGTGACCGGCATCATCGGAACTCGCAGAATCGCTTTTGGTAGAATCTGTGAGTCACAGGGACTCAGCAATCTCACACCCGCGAGATCAAGACTATTTAAGCTTATAGGAAGGACAGGGTAGTAAAGTGGAGCTGCAGCAAGCGACTAGCATATATGGTGGCTATTTCGCAAAAGAGAGCGAGAAGAGGAGCAAAGCACGGTCGTGAAACTGGTAGCGATCAAGAAGTGATCCTGAACTACTTACGCCGACATAACTCCAACACCGTGTTCACTTCCGGACCCCGCCGAGAAGAGACCATCACGGTTACACACTTGATTGATGTGTATTTTATTTGAGGTCAACTTCGGGTTTTCTACAACCGGACATTAACAAATTCCCATCTGCCTCATAACCGCGGGCACGACTTTCGAAAGATATTACCTGCAGGGGTGTCCCAACTTAGCCCATTATAAGCTCTCACGGTCAACGAAGGATATTCCTTCTACCGAAGACCCGATCAATCTCGGAATCCCGGACTACAAGACATTTCGACAGCAATAAAACAAGACCAGCAAAGCCGCCCGATTGTGCCGACAAATCCCGATAGGAGCTGCACATATCTCGTTCTCAGGGCACATCCGGATGAGCAGTCCATACAACTAAAACCAGACCTCAAGTTGCCTTGAGGGGGCGCTGCACAGGGCTCTAGTTCGGGCCAGCACTCGAAGGAGCACTGGTCCGGGGGGGGGGGGGGTTAAAATAAAGATGACCCTCGGGCTCGCGAAAACCCGGGGGAAAAGGCTTAGGTGGCAACTGGTAAAACCAATGTTGGGCCTTCTTTGGACGAGTCTTATTCAAAGCGAACTGTCAAGGGGGTCCCATAAATCACCCAACCGTAAGGAACGCGAAATCAAGGAACATAAGACCGGTATGACGGAAACTAGGGTGGCAAGAGTGGAACAAATCACCATGCATTAGTACGAGCCTTCCACCCTTTACCAAGTATATAGATGCATTAATTATAGCAGATATAGATATTGTGATATCCCCAACAAGTAAACATGTTCCAACAAGGAACAACATCTCCATGTTCCAACAAAGAACAAACTTCAGCTTCACCTGCAACTAGCAACGCTATAAGAGGGCTGAGCAAAGCGGTAACATAGCCAATCAACGGTTTGCTAGGGAAGGATGGTTAGGGGCTGACATGGCAATATGGGTGGCATGATATAGCAAGTGGTAGGCATCGCAGCATAGGCATAGCAAAAGAGCGAGCAACTAGCATAGCAAAGATAGAAGTGATTTCGAGGGTATGGTCATCTTGCACGCAATGTTCTCGAGTTGTCGAAAGCTTGATCCTCGTAAGCGTTCTCAACAGTTTCCTCATACACGCATTTCGCCTCTCGGCTCTACCCAAAGCAACAACACAAACAAAGGAACCACAATAAATCACGGTGCAATGCACAATCAACATGATGCAAAACATGGCATGATATGCGGGATGTGATATGCAATGCGTATAAAGGCTCCGGAAGGTAAATGATGAACCAGGCATCAACTTGGCAAACCAAGTATGCCACTGGAAAGATGAGATGATTTCGGTTGAAGTCGATATAAAGATCACCGGAATCGGATGCACGGTTTGGAAATGACAAGCAAAACAAGAATGGCACAAATCTGCCATTAACAGCATGATGCTACTAAGCAAGCAACATTTAATTAAGCTACTGCACCCAATCGTATCAACAAAGTGCATGGCAGTGATCTACACAAGATGCTCGACAAAAGATGAGCACTGAGCTACGGCTAGTTCACATCATAACAGGTTCAAACAAGCATGGCAAAAGTGCACAAAATATCAGGCTGGACATGGCAAAAACAGCATCAGGTTGCAATGTTCAGAGGAAGAAAACTATATGCTACAGGAACTTAAAATAGCAAAACATGGCATGGCATGAATCTACTAAAAGCATATATCAAAAGTACCTTACTGACCATAAGCCAAAAAGGATCAGAAAATATAGTAACACCCATGTAAAAATTGAAAGTTTCGTTAACAGATTCAGCAACATGACATGTCAAAAACTGATAACAAGTAGGCATGTTTACAAGCTCAATGCACTCACTACAGAGTCTTATATGATAAACTAAGCATACATACATCAAGAAGACATGGCATAGAAGACATACATGGCAAGAACAATAACATAGCATAAATGGATCAACCACAACAACCTAGGCAAAATTGAATAACATGTAAACAATCTGCCAGGAAACATTTGATAGCAAAAGTAGAGCTCGATTGACTCAAGCTATGGCACTCCATAATTTCACACAAAGGCATGGATGGATAGAGCAAGACATGTTTTACAAAACATCCTTACTGAAGTATCTCAAAATATGCATGTATCTCTTGGTAGAATCAAGTTAACATGGCATCAAAAATCAGCTAAACAGGGCTGAAATCAGCAACATCAGGACACCTACTTTGCATGCTTGTGCTAGTCACCACATAGATCACAAAAATACATTGCATATACCCCTGGAAAGATTGCATGGCATATTACAAAACACATGTAGGCCTCAAATTCATAGGGTGCACACATCAATCATGGCAAAAATAACAAAAGTGCAAGTTCTGTTAAGAAACAGAAACTAACATCACATAGCCCCCTTCTAACAGCATTTAGGGCATCAAGATGAGCTCAAATGAAAATGATTCAATGAGATGAAATGATCTACTCTTCGAGGTGAACATTTTGATATATTATACGTGCAAAAAGGACCTACAGATGCAAAGTTACACTCCGTTGAAAATGCAACGAAATTCATTGAGATGAAAAACTTAGAGAAAGAAGAGGAGGGGGAGAAGTCAACGGGCGCGCGACCCGAGGTCGGATCTGGCCGACTTGATCGGACGAGGGCGGCGGCGCGGTTCGCCGGAGGAGGCGGCCGTCAGGCGCCGCAGGAGGGGCGGTGGCCGGCGGGCCGGGCCGGCTGCGAGGTGGTCGGCGGCCAGCCGCGGCGAGGGAGGCCGGCAGCCGGGTGGCGCGGCCGGAGGAGGCGCTGGGCGAGCTGTGGCGGCGACGGGCGGTGGCGGGCGATGCCGGCGAGGAGGCGGCGGCATGACGAGGGCGGGCGTGGCTTGCTGAGCGAGGGAGGCCACGGTCAGCGGGCGGGCGGGCGGGAGCCGCCACGTGGCGCGCTCCCGTTGGCTGGAGTGGCGGCGGCGGCGACGTGTCCGGCGCCGGGCGGACACGTCCGGCGCGGCGCGGAGGGGAGAAAATAGGGTTTCGGGGGGGATGTTCCGGGATTTTCGGGGGAGGTGGTTAGATAGGCATAGAGGGAGCTAGGAGAGTCCAATTGAGGTGTAGTTTTACCACACGATCGTGATCGAACGACGGAGAGCATGGAAGTGACTTAGATGGGTTATTGGGCTGTTTTGAAGGGGTGTTGGGCTGCAACTCAAAAGAGGCTTTGCGAGAGTACGGTTAACCGTTGGAGTACCAAACGAGCTCCAAATGACCCGAAACTTGACCGGTGGTCTACGGGTGGTATACCAAGGCCACTAGACAAACCTCGGTCCATTTCGAGAAGGTTAGTACCCGCACACGGGAAAACGTAAAAGGGGCCGCCGGGGGAGATAGGAGTGCCGGATTGCAAAATGGACAACGGGAAAAATGCTCGGAATCATGAGACGAACACGTATGCAAATGCGATGCACATGATGACATGATAAAATGCATGACATGGACAAAATGCAAAATGAAGAAAAACCCAACCACGGAGGGAATATCATATCACAATGCCGAAAATGGCAAGAGTTGGAGTTACAATTATGGAAAGTTACTTCCGGGGTGTTACAGCAGAACTGCTTCAGCTCCATAGACCAGAAAGAATGGAGTTCTCCCAGTCGACCGATTAGGAGTGGTCCTCAATCCCCAAAGAACCGATGGGAGTTCGTCGACCCAAGCTCCTGCTGCATGCTTGAGATCACGCATCAGGGGTTTCGATCCTTTGAGAATTAGACCGTTTGCTCGCTACGCTTGTCCATTCGACCGGGGTGAGCAAGCTGAAGCATAGTTGACTCGCGTGCCTTGAGAGGAGCAAAAGGCTTTGAACTTGTCGGAATCGAAGTTTGACCCATTGTCAGTGATGATGCTATGCGGAACTCCATATCTGAATATCAACTCTCTGATGAAACTGATAGCAGTGCCCGCATCGAGATTCTTGATAGGCTTAGCTTCGATCCACTTAGTAAACTTGTCGATGGCCACTAGCAAGTGAGTGAAGCCGCTTCTGCAAGTTCTCAGTGCTCCAATCATATCCAATCCCCAAATAGCAAAGGGCCAGACGAGTCGAATGGTCTTCAAGGCTGAGGCGGGTTTGTGTGACATATTGGAATAGAACTGACATCCTTCACACTTGTCGACTATTTCCTTTGCCATTTCATTTGCTTTTGGCCAGTAAAATCCCACTCGATATGCTTTAGCCACAATGGTCCGAGAGGATGCATGGTGACCACAGGTCCCCGAGTGGATATCATCAAGAATTATCTGACCTTCTTCTGGTGTTATGCATTTCTGGCCGACTCGATCAAGGCTTTCTCTGTACAACTGTCCCTTGATCACAGTAAAGGCCTTGGATCGGCGGACGATCTATCGAGCCTCTTCTTCATTCTCCGGGAGCTCTTTCCTTAGGATATACGCGATGTACGGCACTATCCAGTCGGGAGTGATGACCACGACTTCCATGATCAGGCCGACCATAGCTGGGACCTCAACTTCAGTCGGATCAGTGGCACTTTTTGGCTGTGGAGCTTCTTTGGTGAAAGGATCCTCTTGAACTGACGGTGTGTGGATGTGCTCCGAAAACACATCACTGGGAATGGTTTCCCTCTTGGACCCTATTTTTGCCAAATCATCAGCAGCTTGATTTTTCAGTCGGGGTACATGATGAAGCTCTAACCCCTCGAACTTCTTTTCTAGCTTCCTCACTGCATTGCAATAACCAGTCATGGCTGGACTTCTAACGTCCCACTCCTTCATCACTTGATTAACCACTAGATCTGAGTCGCCATAGACCATGAGGCGACGGACGCCGAGTGAAATGGCCATACACAACCCATACAACAGTGCTTCGTATTCTGCTTCATTGTTGGAAGAATCAAAGTGAATCTGGAGCACATATCTGAGCTTATCTCCTCGGGGAGGTGGGGGGGTCGGAACCAACACTACCCCAAAGACCGAACCATTCAGCATCTTGGAACCATCAAAGAACATGGTCCAGTGCTCCGAGTGAACTTGAGTCGGTAGTTGCTGTTCGATCCACTCGGCGATGAAATCTGCTACTGCTTGGGACTTGATGGCTTTCTTTGCCTCAAACTTGATATCAAGGGGAAGGAGTTCAATCACCCATTTTGCCACTCGACCAGTTGCATCTACAGTGCGAGAATCTCTGACAATGGGGCGTCGCTGACGACTGTAATGGAATGATCAGAGAAGTAATGAGCAACCTTCTTCGCGCTCATATAAATCCCATAAACAAGCTTCTGATAATGAGGGTATCTTTGCTTTGATGGGGTCAATACTTCAGAAAGATAATATACTGGGCGCTGAACTTTGAAGGCTTTTCCTTCTTCTTCCCGCTTGATCGTAAGTATTGTACTGATGACTTGTCCTGTGGCTGCAATGTAAAGCAGCAAAGGCTCCTTGCTGATTGGGGCAGCAAGCACCTCCTGGGTGGAGAGCAGAGCTTTTAGCTCTGCAAACGCTGCATTAGCTTCAGGAGTCCACTCGAACTTGTCTGACTTCTTCATCAGTCGGTAAAGAGGCAATGCCTTTTCACCGAGGCGAGAGATGAATCGACATAAAGTGGCCAAGCATCCAGTAAGCTTCTGGACGTCGTGCACACGCATGTATGCGTTTCATTCGGAGTATAGTGCCAACTTTTTACGGGTTGGCTTGATTCCTCGCTCGGAAACGAAAACCGAGTAACTTTCCGCCAGAACTCCGAATGTGCACTTTGATGGATTAAGCTTGATATCATACCTTCCGAGATTGGCAAATGTTTCAGCAAGGTCACCAATGGTCGGAACCTTTCTGTGACTTGACCATAATATCATCCATGTATGCTTCCACATTCCGACTGAATTGAGTGAGCAAACACTTCTGAATCATCCGCATGAACGTGGCTCCGGCATTCTTGAGGCCGAATGGCATGGTGACATAACAAAAGCACCCGAATGGAGTGATGAAAGCTGTTTTGATCTCGTCGGGTCCATACAGACGGATCTGATGGTAACCGGAATAGGCGTCTAAAAAAGACAATCGCTCACATCCCGCAGTCGAGTCGACTATTTGGTCGATGCGGGGGAGAGGAAAATGATCTTTCGGGCAGGCCCGATTGATATGTTTGAAGTTGATGCACATGCGAAGTGACTTGTCCTTCTTAGGGACCATGACAACATTGGCGAGCCACTCGGAGTGGTAAATCTCTCGGATAAACTCTGTTGCTAAGAGCCGAGCCACCTCCTCGCCAATGGCCTTTCTCTTCTGGATGGCGGACCGTCGAAGATGTTCTTTGATAGGTTTAACTTTTGAGTCGACTTCAGAGGCGATGCTCAGCCGATCCCACAGGAACATCCGGCATGTCGTGAGGCTTCCATGCGAAGATGTCCCAGTTCTCATGGAGGAACTGAATGAGCGCTTCTTCCTATTTGGAGTCGAGTATTGTTGAGATGTGAGTCGGAGCTGCATTGGGATCAGTCGGGTGAATGTGAATCGGTTTCGTCTCACCGGACGACTGAAATGCTGACTCCGTGGCGGGCTTCTTGGCTCGCAACAAATCACTCGGGTAGTTTTCTGGTACTCTTGCAGCTCTACCACTTCCATCTGAGCATCAGCGATCTTTGAGCCTTTCTGAAAACACTCTTCTGCTTTCTTCCGATTGCCAGTGACAGTGATCACACCTTTGGGGCCTGGCATCTTCAGTTTGAGGTATACATAACATGGTCGAGCCATGAAACGTGCATACGCTGGCCTTCCCAGAATAGCGTGATAAGCGCTCTGGAAATCCACGACCTCAAAGGTCAACTTTTCCTTACGAAAATTCTTGTAATCACCAAAAACCACATCGAGAGAAATTTGGCCGAGTGACTCAACCTTCTTTCCAGGAATGACTCCATGGAAGCTCATGTTGCTGCTGCTGAGTCTGTACATCAGAATGCCCATCCCTTTCAACATCTCTGCATACAGTATGTTCAGGCCACTGCCACCATCCATCAAAACTTTAGTTAGTAGAGTGCCTTCGACGACTGGGTCGACCACCAAATCTTGCCTCCCAGGGGTGGCTATGTGTGTCGGGTGATCAGACTGGTCGAACGTGATGGCGGTCTGCGACCATTTCAGATAACTGGGTGTCGCCGGAGCGACCATATTCACTTCTCGGTTGATAACTTTCAATTGAATTTTGCTTTCAACGTCAGCAAAAATCATCAGGGTGGAATTGACCTGGGGGTATCCACCATCACTATCTTCCTTGTCCTCAACTTTGTTCGACTCCTTCTCCTTGTACTTGGGTTGCTTCCCCTGGAACTGCTGAATCAAGAGCCGACACTGTCGAGTGGTATGCTTTGGGAAAATGAGTTTACCCTCTTCATCTTTCTTTGTGTGAATGTGACAGGCAAGTCCAATACATCATTCCCATCTTGGTCTTTCACCTTTTTAGGGTTCCAAGGACCCTTGTGTTTCCCCTTGAACTTTCCTGGAGTCACGGCCAAGGCTTCTCCAGGAGAAACTGGCTCGGCTTTCTGCTTCTGTTTCCGACTGGAGTTCCCTCCTCCGGTTTCATTAGCGGCTGACTTGTACTTGCCACTCTGGAGCCGATCATCTTCTTCACCATTGGCGTACTTGGTGGCAATCTCCATTCAACTCAGGGTCATATCTCCGGTCCGACCGAATTTCAAACTTAACTCTCTGTTCTTAATGCCTTCCTTGAAGGCACAGACTGCCTGATGATCAGATACATTCTCTACTGTGTGATGCAATGTGATCCATCTCTGGATGTAATCCCTCAGAGTTTCATTCGACTTCTGCACACATGACTGCAACTCTATCAACCCTGCTGGCCGCTTGCAAGTTCCTTCAAATGTCCTGACAAACACTCGGGCAAGATCTTCCCAAGTGTAAATGCTGCTGGGGTGCTAACTGATTCAACCACGCCCTGGCTGAGCCCTCCAACATAAGATGCAGGTGTTTCATGGCCACTTCATCGTTGCCGCCGCCAATCTGAACAGCCACTCGGTAGTCCTCAAGCCAAGTATCCAGCTTGGACTCACCGGTGAACTTATCGACCTCACCGCCAACCTGAAGTTGGGAGGAATCACCGCGGCTCGATGGCTCTGCTAAAACACTCGGTCCCGAGGCGTGTACTCTCTGCTGCTGGTGGGCACATCTCTGTCATGACCTTCTCGTGAAGCTCATTCTGTCGACCAAACCTTGAACGATAATGGATCTCGTGATCGAGCCTGGTTCCCGGGGTCGACCGAATCCTTCGCCAACACCTTGTGATGGCGTCTGTCATCCTCATTGCCGAGGCGCGTATGACCCACCCCTTGGGGAGGAGTGGGCACTCGGCGTCGATCATCACGATCGAATCGGTCATCATATCGATCACGCCGGCCTCCATGTCCCTCACGCCTCGGGGGCGATCTTGGGCTATGAGCCGACTGGACTGTATTCGCAGCGACGGATCTGCTGTGAATCCTGTTCCCGACTGCGATACAGCTGAATTCTGATCTCCTGCTGCCCGGAGCAAATCTACGACACGAGCAAGCCTCCGCCACCTCCGATCGAAGGCTGAATGGACTCTGCTATACGGGCTGCACTGCTAGATTCTGAATTGGGGTTCGGTATACCGAGTCGGTTGTGGAAAGAGTTGACGCCGACCGGACGACGGGACCCGTTGTTGCGCTCGTTCATCGAGCACTCGCCGGAGATTTTCCGGTCGAGTGCGCCGCCAAGATTGGCCAAATGCGCTGGCGTCTTCTAAGGCACGGGCCTCGGGGTTTCTCCAACGATAGGAGTGTGAAGTGCATCCATGTTCGGCGGCGAAGCTCCTCCTTCCGCAGTGAAGTGAGTGGTTCGGCAAGCATCTTGTTCATGGGCTTGCGACGGGCCACCCTTGCCGTCGCCACCGTCGGCGCGAGGGAAGCCGGGTGGACTGCGTGGCCCATCGACCATCAGGACTTCCACCGCTGGATCACTGCTGTCGCTTTTCGGATGCACGATCTCTGCGGAGCGGTCGCCAGATCAAACAGGCCGTAGAGAGATTCGTCGGGCTCGATTGCCGCGACTTGGGGTGTGGCCGACTGGCGGGCCACCGCATGCCTCACCCACCGCTGAAGCCTCGACCGACTGGAGCGCTTGTGCCGGCGAGACACTGGGAGGGAGGACGACACAGGAGCCGACCGATACTGGGTCGACGGTTGCCGCAGAAGGACGCCACGGACGCACGCGCGAAAGTGCGTTGCCCCGCGGACAGGGAGTGCGTCGACGTCGAGTGGAGCCTCCTGCAGCCAAGCGGAGTCGTCGGTGATGAACGTGAGCGCGCCGAGATGGATCTAGCGGCCCTCAACCAAAACTCCACCTGAAACCATGATGAAGGGGATCGGAAAAAACTGCAACTTCTCCAACAAGTCGCTAAGACACCTGCCCCACGGTGGGCGCCAACTGTCGTGGTTCTAAGTCTGACCGTAGAATGGGGGGAAGGTATGGAGAGGCAAGATCCTAGCTATGGAGTAGTTGTATACGCAAGATGTTTACAAGTTCAGGCCCTTCTCGGAGGAAGTAATAGCCCTACGTCTCGGAGCCCGGAGGCGGTCGACTGTATAATGTGCGTATGAGTTACAGGGGTGCGAACCCTTTACACCGAGGAGGGGGTGGCTTATATAGAGTTCGCGAGACCCTCCAGCCCTCGATTATGCAGGATTAAAGTACATTAAGGCCGGGGTTCGGGTAACGCCCACATAAAGTGCTATGATGACCATAAAAGCTACTTAATGACCGACCGTTTGTGTGCAGACTGACTTTAGATCTCCTGGCGGTCGAGTGGTTGGCTTCATGGTCGAGTGTCTTCAAGTCTGTCGAGTGGAACCCTTCCAGGTCGACTAAAAGGTAGTTTCTTCAAGACATGTCCTTGGGGAGGGTACCTTGGACAGGTCCATGACCCTACCCTAGGTACATGGCTTCATCATGCCCCTTAAAGTTAGGTTGGATGAATAGTAATATCAAAGATAAAGGGGTTACCTTATTCCGAGAACCTAGGGTTACAAATCCTAGCCGGCTTTGTCAGTGGACATAGAGTCCTTCACAATTCTGCTATCTTTGTCTTGTACGACTAGTCATCCATGGGTCTTCCTAAATGCGTCACGGGCCGACCAATGTGGCGCAGGATTTGAACCGAACGAAGGGCCTCACCTCGACCCACCGGACCTCACGCGGTGACACACGCTCTGCCCCCACGTCTCATTATCTTCTCACACCCACACATACCAACACAAACACCACATACACAGAAAATTTCTCCTGGTGCCTCTATTCCCTCCCCCTTGCATATACACACTCAAGGGAATTGAATCTCTTGTCGTGACGTCATATTCGTCTCTCTCTCTCTCTAGACCACTCTCATTTCTCGTGCTATCTCTCCCACGCCTGCTGGCCCCTCTATCCATGCCTCTCTCGAATACGTAGTACACACACATACCTCTCTAGGCCCCGCCAAATGCATCAACTACACATTCACACATGTGACATCACGTACCCCATTGATCTAAAAAGCCCTCTCTTCACGTTTATTTTGCATACAACATTCCTTTTGAATAAAGTGTGGCCAAAAAATTATTTTAGAGTTCCTACATATATAAAACATTACAAAGTTATATGGAGGAGTATGAACGCTAATTTGCATTGCATGGTGCCCACAATGATATTTATTCCACACTATGAATTTGTATATTTTATACTATATACAAAGTTAGTTATAATAAAGAGAAACGAAGAGCATCTCTCTCTCCATCGCATACCCCCCATGTACGCCCCTTTCACGTATGCACACAAAACTATCTCCAGGTCCTCTAAAAGTAAGCCCATAGAAAATTCACGCATGTTTCATCTTTCTCTCGCTATATATGCAATGACGATCATTGTATTTGAAGCGAAAGCACGATACGTACATTGGACTTCAGAATCCACTCATTACGTCACGATTTACGTTTAGTGGTTATTATCTGATCACGGGCTCATCGTACAACTCTGTATTTGCTCATGACATGACTAGTTGACCAGCTAAACGCTCCATGTGGCACCTCTAGTGTTGCATCACATTATCTCACTACCATCGTGCCCACCTGTCGACTTGTATCTACTCTACATCTACACTCTTATAAAATACACTCTTATAAAAAACAGAGTTGGTGATGATGGTGTGCCTGCCATCCTGCAATATAGGTCGTCCGATTTATATCTGACGGATAGGAAAGAAACTATGGCAATTTTGCAAAAAGGTACCCACACACCTCTCCACATTTGCAAATAAGGCCTTCCCTTGTTCATCCTTTTCTCTCACAAGATAAACAAGTCATACAAATGCATCTTGATGTTACGTGCAACACACATGCATCTTGCTAGTAAGAATGAAAACAAACGACAAAAAAATATTTGGACGGTGGTTCGAAGTCATGACCGCGGGCACATCGGACAAGGTGGCCTTGTATTGGTATGCTGAGTCGTCTTTTTTAACACACGGGAGCTGGTGTGGTGATTATACACACACGCACGCATGCACACGAACTGCATCCATGCAACACTCACACAAACACATGCACCCACGCACGCAACACTCACACATACACACGCAGCCACGCACGCACGCAACACTCACACGCACGGACGCAACACTCACATGCACACACGCACGTATGCATGCACACACCAGTACACCACACGACCATCACACACTCTCACGCTCAAGTGCTCAACCTACACGTGCATGCGCACACATCAGGCCCTGACAGACACATACACAACCAGGTGATTCCCGCGCACGGGTTGGAGCCTTGTCGCGCCTGCATAAATTTGTGTTTATCTGACCTTTTGCCTATGCGAACTGACAGGTGGGACCCGCAAGGAACATGGCCAATTTAACTAGTCAACATGGCACCACGCAGACTATTTGGCCGGTCAACAGAGTGCAATCCGATGCTGAACTATGAGCAAGTGACCGTATAATCACCGCAAAACGTATATAGTGACCGTAATTAGCTTATTCTGAAGTTCGGTGATCAGTATACGCTTTTCTCTCAGTAGGCCCTCCAAAACTACAGCTCTACACGTTCTCGCATGTTACATCTAACAACTATGCAATACAACACTACTACTACACTCTAACACAATAAATCATATGTGTTTTTAGTTTTACTAGATATCATATTGTTACTTATAATTATTCAGTTTGCATACATTAAAATTGCCTTTGAAATGTACGGCCAGTATCATCTACCGCGCGGGAAAAATCCCGCCCTTTCCTGTTTAATCGGGTTTGTACCGATGGATCGTGCGAAACAGCAAAACTATAGTACTATACAGTACAAGTGACAGTTCACTGGGCCGTCGTGTCGTCTACTCCTCCGTCGTAAGAGTGGAGCGCTCGCTTTCATTAATCTTCTAGTCCCTTTAGCTGACATGTGGGACATCAAGCTACCGTGTCCATGTGCCATACCGGAATACAGTGCAGAGCAGCCGGGGTGAACCACCCCAATCATGGCGCCAGCATAGTAATGAGCAATGAGGCGTCAAATCACAAAGCTGCACCTTTCCTGCAGTTAAGTTGGAGGGACAAGTAATAATGCTAAAAAATAAGTTGGAGGGACGAAGCAACCATCATTTCACACGTTGCTGAATCCGCTTCTCCCTCATCTTCTTCAACTTAACCACGTGTTGCTTCTGCCGTTGTTCTGCCTCATGTGGGACGCGGATCGGCTTGGTAAAGCACTGACACGTGGGACCGCATGTTAGCTGATACGTCTCCAACGTATCTATAATTTTTGATTGCTCCATGTTATATTATCTACTATTTTGGACCATATTGGGTTTTATTTTCCACTTTTATATTACTTTTGGGACTAACCTATTAACCGGAGGCCCGGCCCAAATTTGCTGTTTTTTTGCCTATTTCAGTGTTTCGAAGAAACATAATATCAAGCGGAGTCCAAACGGAATGAAACCTTCGGGAACGTGATTTTCTCACCGAGTATGATCCAGGAGACTTGGACCCTCCGTCAAGAAACAAAGGAGGTGGCCACGAGGGTGGAGGGCGCGCCCCCCTGCCTCGTGGGCCCCCCTTTGCTCCACCGACGTACTCCTTCCTCCTATATATACCTACGTACCTCCAAACGATCAGATATGGAGCCAAAAACCTAATTCCATCGCCGCAACTTTCTGTATCCACGAGATCCCATGTTTTGGCCTGTTCCGGAGCTTCACCGGAAGGGGAATCCACCACGGAGGGCTTCTACATCAACATCATAGCCTCTCCGTTGAAGTGTGAGTAGTTTACCTCAGACCTTCGGGTCCATAGTTAGTAGCTAGATGGCTTCTTCTCTCTTTTTGGATCTCAATACAATGTTCTCCCCCTCTCTCGTGGAGATCTATTCGATGTAATCTTCTTTTTGCGGTGTGTTTGTTGAGACCTATGAATTGTGGGTTTATGATCAAGATTATCTATGAACAATATTTTAATCTTCTCTGAATTCTTTTATGTTTGATTGGTTATCTTTGCAAGTCTCTTCGAATTGTCAGTTTAGTTTGGTCAGCTAGATTTGTTTTTCTTGCAACGGGAGAAGTGCTTAGCTTTGGGTTCAATCTTGCGGTGTCCTTTCCTAGTGACAGAAGGGGCAGCAAGGCACGTATTGTATTGTTGCCATCGAGGATAACAAGATGGGGTTTTTATCATATTGCATGAATCTATCCTCTACATCATGTCATCTTGCTTAAGGCGTTACTCTGTTTTCTTGAACTTAATACTCTAGATGCATGCTGGATAGCGGTCGATGAGTGGAGTAATAGTAGTAGATGCAGGCATGAGTCGGTCTACTTGTCTCGGATGTGATGCCTATATACATGATCATACCTAGATATTCTCATAACTATGCTCAATTCATCATCAATTGCTCAACAGTAATTTGTTCACCCACCGTAGAATACTTATGCTCTTGAGAGAAGCCACTAGTGAAATCTATGGCCCCCGGGTCTATTCTCATCATATCAATCTTCCATCACTTTATTATTGCTTTGCTTTTTTACTTTACTTTTTATTCTACTTTGCATCTTTATATCAAAAATACCAAAAATATTATCTATCAGATCTCACTCCCGTATGTGACCGTGAAGGGATTGACAACCCCTAATCGCGTTGGTTGCGTTGAGCTATTGTTTTGTGTAGGTGCGAGGGACTTGCGCATGGACTCCTACTAGATTGATACCTTGGTTCTCAAAAACTGAGGGAAATACTTACGCTACTTTGTTGCATCATCCTCTCCTCTTCGGGGAAATCCAACGCAAGCTCAAGAGGTAGCGAGAAGAATTTCTGGCGCCGTTGCCGGGGAGTCTACGCAAAAGTCAACATACCAAGTACCCATCACAATTCCTTATCTCCCGCATTACATTATTTGCCATTTGCCTCTCGTTTTCCTCTCCCCCACTTCACCCTTGCCGTTTTATTCGCCCTCTCTTTTCCGTTTGCCTTTTTCTCGTTTGCCTTTTGTTTGCTCGTGTGTTGGATTGCTTGCTTGTCGCGATGGCTCAAGATAATACCAAATTGTGTGACTTTACCAATACCAACAATAATGATTTCCTTTGCACTTCGATTGCTCCTCTTACCAATACTGAATCTTGTGAAATCAATACTGCTTTGTTGAATCTTGTTACGAAAGATCAATTCGCCGGCCTTCCTAGTGAGGAAGCCGCTACTCATCTAAATAGCTTTGTTGATTTATGTGATATGCAAAAGAAGAAAGATGTCGATAATGATATTGTTAAATTGAAGCTATTTCCTTTTTCGCTTAGAGATCATGCTAAAGCTTGGTTTTCGCCTTTGCCTAAAAATAGTATTGATTCTTGGAACAAGTGCAAAGATGCTTTTATCTCTAAGTATTTTCCTCCCGCTAAGATCATCTCTCTTAGGAACGATATTATGAATTTTAAGCAACTTGATCATGAACATGTTGCACAAGCTTGGGAGAGAGTGAAATTAATGATACGTAATTGCCCTACTCATGGTTTGAATATGTGGATGATTATACGAAACTTTTATGCCGGATTGAATTTTTCTTCTAGAAATATTTTAGATTCGGCCGTGGGAGGCACTTTTATGGAAATCACTTTAGGAGATGCTAGTAAACTCCTAGATAATATTATGGTTAATTATTCTCAATGGCACACTGAAAGATCTACTAATAAAAACTGCATGCGATAGAAGAAATCAATGTTTTGAGTGGAAAGATGGATGAACTTATGAAATTATTTGCTACTAAGAGTGTTTCTTCTGATCCTAATGATATGCCTTTATCTACTTTGATTGAGAATAATAATGAATCTATGTATGTGAATTTTGTTGGTAGGAATAATTTTGGTAACAACGCGTATATAGGGAATTTTAATCCTAGGCCTTGTCCTAGTAATTCCTCTAATAATTATGGAAATTCCTACAACAATTCTTATGGAAATTTTAATAAGATGCCCTCTGAATTTGAGACTTGTGTTAAAGAATTTATGAATTCACAAAAGAATTTCAATGCCTTGCTTGAAGAAAAATTGCTTAAAGTTGTTGAATTGGCTAGGAACGTTGATAGAATTTCTCTTGGTGTTGATTCTTTAAAGCTTAGATCTATTCCTCCTAAGCATGATATCAATGAGTCCCTCAAATCCATGAGAATTTCCATTGATGAGTGCAAGGAAAGAACCGCTAGGATGCGTTCTACGAAAGATGCCTTTATTACAGCGTGTTCTTCCAATTCCTATGAAAATGAAGATGTAGATCTAAAAGTTATTGATGTGTCCCCTATCAAATCTTTGTTTTGTAATATGAATCTTTATGAAACTGAATATGATCCACCTTTACCTAGAAGGCGTTCTAAGAATTCGGATTTTTTAGATCTTGATGATGAAATTGATAAAAGTGGGATTGAAAAGAATAAAACCCTAGATACTGCTAAATCCACTATTTTGGATCTCAAGGAATTTAATTATGAAATTTGTTCTTTAATTGATTGTATTTCCTTGTTGCAATCCGTGCTAAATTCTCCTCATGCTTATAGTCAAATGAAAGCGTTTACTAAACATATCATTAATGCCTTGATGCAATCTTATGAAGAAAAACTTGAGTTGGAAATTTCCATCCCTAGAAAACTCTATGATGAGTAGGAACCAACTATTAAAATAAAGATTAAGGATCATGAATTTTATGCTTTATGTGATTTGGGTGCTAGTGTTTCCACTATTCCCAAAACTTTGTGTGATTTGCTAGGTTTCCGCGATTTTGATGATTGCTCTCTAAACTTGCACCTTGCGGATTCCACTATTAAGAAACCTATGGGAAAAATTAATGATGTTCTTATTGTTTCAAAAGGAATTATGTGCCCGTAGATTTTATCGTTCTTGATATAGATTGCAATCCTTCATGTCCTATTATTCTTGGTAGACCTTTCCTTAGAACGATTGGTGCAATCATTGATATGAAGGAAGGGAATATTAGATTCCAATTTCCATTAAAGAAGGGGATGGAACACTTCCCTAGTAAGAAAATAAAATTACCATATGAATCTATCATGAGAGTCACTTATGGATTGCCTACCAAAGATGGCAATACCTAGATCTATCCCTGCTTTTATGCCTAGCTGGGGGCGTTCAACGATAGCGCTTGTTGGGAGGCAACCCAATTTTATTTTTAGTTTTTTGTTTTTGTTTCTGTTTAGGAATAAATAATCCATTTAAATTCTGTTTAGATGTGTTTTTATGTTTTAATTAGTGTTTGTGCCAAGTTAAACCTATAGGATCTTCTTGGATGATAGTTATTTGATCTTGCTGTAATTTCCAGAAACTTTCTGTTCATGAAAACAATTATTATAATTCATCAGAACGCGATAAAGTACTGATTCCAATTTCTTCTGATCAATAAAAAAATTGCCTAGGTCTTCTTATTTTGGTTTAATTTTTGGAGTTCCAGAATTTTGCGTTAGTTACAGATTGCTACAGACTGTTCTGTTTTTCACAGATTCTGTTTTTTGTATGTTGTTTGCTTATTTTGATGAATCTATGGCTAGTAAAATATTTTATAAACCATAGAGAAGTTGGAATACAGTAGGTTTAACACCAATATAATTAAAGAATGAGTTCATTACAGTACCTTAAAGTGGTCTTTTGTTTTCTTTCGCTAACGGAGACTCACGAGATTTACATTGAGTTTTGTGTTGTGAAGTTTTCAAGTTTTAGGTGAATTTTTTTTATGGATTATGGAACAAGGAGTGGCAAGAGCCTAAGCTTGGGGATGCCCATGGCACCCTCAGGATAATCCAAGGACACCAAAAAGTCAAAGCTTGGGGATGACCCGGAAGGCATCCCCTCTTTCTTCTACTTCCATCGGTAACTTTACTTGGAGCTATATTTTTATTCACCACATGATATGTGTTTTGTTTGGAACGTATTGTATGATTTGAGTCTTTGCTTTTTAGTTTACCACAATCATCCTTGCTGTACACACCTTTTGAGAGAGCCATACATGAATTGGAATTTGATAGAATACTCATAGTGCTTCACTTATATCTTTTGAGCTTTGTAGTTTTGCTCTAGTGCTTCGCTTATATCTTTTAGAGCACGGTGGTGGATTTATGTTATAGAAACTATTGATCTCTCATGCTTCACTTAGATTATTTTGAGAGTCTTAAATAGCATGGTAATTTTCTTAGTAATAATAAGCTTGGTATTCAAGATTTGTAAAACTTTCTTTTGAGTGCGTTGAATACTAAGAAAAGTTTGATGCTTGATAATTGTTTTGAGATATGGAGGTGATAATATCAAAGTCGTGCTAGTTGAGTAGTTGTGAATTTGAGAAATGCTTGTGTTGAAGTTTGCCAGTCCCGTATCATGCACGTATGGTAAACGTTATGTAACAAATTTGAAACATGAGGTGTTATTTGATTGTCCTCCTTATGAGTGGCGGTCGGGGACGAGCGTTGGTCTTTTCCTACCAATCTATCCCCCTAGGAGAATGCGCGTAGTACTTTGGTTTTTGATGGCTTGTAGATTTTTGCAATAAGTATATGAGTTCTTTATGACTAATGTTGAGTCCATGGATTATACGCACTCTCACCCTTCCATCATTGCTAGCCTCTTGATGCCGTGCATTGCCCTTTCTCACATTGAGAGTTGGTGCAAACTTCGCCGGTGCATCCAAACCCCATGATATGATACACTCTTTCACACATAAACCTCCTTATATCTTCCTCAAAACAGCCACCATACCTACCTATTATGGCATTTCCATAGCCATTCCAAGATATATTGCCATGCAAGTTTCCACCGTTCCGTTTATCATGACACATTCATCATTGTAATATTGCTTATCATGATCATGTAGTTGACATAGTATTCGTGGCAAAGCCACCTTTCATAATTCTTTCATACATGTCGCTCTTGATTCATTGCATATCCCGGTACACCGCCGGAGGCATTCATAATGAGTCATACTATGTTCTAGTATCGAGTTGTAATCATTGAGTTGTAAATAGATAGAAGTGTGATGATCATCATTTAATAGAGCATTGTCCCATAAAAAAAGAGAAACTCCAAAGAAAAAAAAAGAAGGCCCAAAAAAAAATAAAAAAGGGCAATGTTACTATCCTTTTTCCATACTTGTGCTTCAAAGTAGCACCATGTTCTTCATATAGCGAGTCTCATATTGTGCTTCAAAGTAGCACCATGATCTTCATATAGCAAGTCTCATATACTTGTGCTTCAAAGTAGCACCATGTTCTTCATATAGATAGTCTCTTGTTTTGTCACTTTCATATACTAGTGGGAATTTTTCATTATAGAACTTGGCTTGTATATTCCAACGATGGGCCTCCTCAAGTGCCCTAGGTCTTCGTGAGGAAGCAAGTTGGATGCACACCCACTTAGTTTCTTTTGTTGAGCTTTCATACATTTATAGCTCTAGTGCATCCGTTGCATGGCAATCCCTACACCTTGCATTAACATCAATCGGTGGGAATCTCCATATCCCATTGATTATCCTCGTTGATGTGATACCTTCTCCTTTTTTGTCTTTTCCTCATAACCCCCATCATCATATTCTATTCCACCGATAGTGCTATATCCATGGCTCACGCTCATGTATTGCGTGAAGGTTTATAAAGTTTGAGATTATTAAAATATGAAACAATTGCTTGGCTTGTCATCGGGGTTGTGCATGATGAGAGCATTCTTGTGTGACGAAAATGGAGCATGACTAAACTATATGATTTTGTAGGGATGAACTTTCTTTGGCCATGTTATTTTGAGAAGACATAATTGCTTAGTTAGTATGCTTGAAGTATTATCATTTTTATGTCAATATGAACTTTTGTCTTGAATCTTTCGGATCTGAATATTCATACCACAATTAAGAATGAATACATTGAAATTATGCCAAGTAGCACTCCGCATCAAAAATTCTCTTTTTATCATTTACCTACTCGAGGACGAGCAGGAATTAAGATTGGGGATGCCTGATACCTCTCCAACGTATCTATAATTTTTGATTGCTCCATGCTATATTATCTACTGTTTTGGACCATATTGGGATTTATTTTCCACTTTTATATTACTTTTGGGACTAACCTATTAACCGGAGGCCCAGCCCAGAATTGCCGTTTTTTGCCTATTTCAGTGTTGCGAAGAAACAGAATATTAAACGGAGTCCAAACGGAATGAAGCCTTCGGGAACGTGATTTTCTCACTGAATATGATCCAGGAGACTTGGACCATCCGTCAAGAAACAAATGAGGTGGCCACGAGGGTGGAGGGCGCTCCCCCTAGGGCACGCCCCCCTGCCTCATGGGCCCCCCTTTGCTCCACCGACGTACTCCTTCCTCCTATATATACCTACATACCCCCAAACGATCAGATACGGAGCCAAAAACCTAATTCCACCGCCACAACTTTCTGTATCCACGAGATCCTATCTTGGGGCCTGTTCTGGAGCTCCGCCGAAAGGGGAATCCACCACGGAGGGCTTCTACATCAACATCATAGCCTCTCCGATGAAGTGTTAGTAGTTTACCTCAGACCTTCGGGTCCATAGTTAGTAGCTAGATGGCTTCTTCTCTCTTTTTGGATCTCAATACAATGTTCTCCCCTCTCTCGTGGAGATCTATTCGATGTAACCTTCTTTTTGCGGTGTGTTTGTTGAGACCGATGAATTGTGGGTTTATGATCAAGATTATCTATGAACAATATTTTAATCTTCTCTGAATTCTTTTATGTATGATTGGTTATCTTTGCAAGTCTCTTAGAATTGTTAGTTTAGTTTGGCCAGCTAGATTGGTTTTTCTTGCAACGGGAGAAGTGCTTAGCTTTGGGTTCAATCTTGCGGTGTCCTTTCCCAGTGACAGAAGGGATAGCAAGGCACGTATTGTATTGTTGCCATCGAGGATAACAAGATGGGGTTTTTTTATCATATTGCATGAATCTATCCCTCTACATCATGTCATCTTTCTTAAGGTGTTACTCTGTTTTCTTGAAATTAATACTCTAGATGCATGCTGGATAGCGGTCGATGAGTGGAGTAATAGTAGTAGATGCAGGTAGGAGTCGGTCTACTTGTCTTGGACGTGATGCCTATATACATGATCATACCTAGATATTCTCATAACTATGCTCAATTCTGTCAATTGCTCAACAGTAATTTGTTCACCCACCGTAGAATACTTATGCTCTTGAGAGAAGCCACTAGTGAAATCTATGGCCCCCGGGTCTATTCTCATCATATCAATCTTCCATCACTTTATTATTGCTTTGCTTTTTTACTTTACTTTTTATTTTACTTTGCATCTTTATCACAAAAATACCAAAATTATTATCTATCAGATCTCACTCCTGTAAGTGACCGTGAAGGGATTGACAACCCCTAATCACGTTGGTTGCGTTGAGCTATTGTTTTGTGTAGGTGCGAGGGACTTGCGCGTGGCCTGCTACTGGATTGATACCTTGGTTCTCAAAAACTGAGGGAAATACTTACGCTACTTTGCTGCATCATCCTCTCCTCTTCGGGATAATCCAACACAAGCTCAAGAGGTAGCATTAGCAAACCGCCAGGACAACGTCGTCCGAAAATAAGATGCCTAATCCTAGACTTACAAAGGGCTACGTAGCTGCTATGTATACTTTCCATCTAATCTATATATGCCCCCTTGATTTTCAGGTGGGGTGGGCCTAAGCCTCTCCTTTAATCCAATCAAATAGTCCCACATCACATCAGTTCGTAACTTTACGTAAACCATTACGTGGATGTAGCATTCCTCAAATAAGAAACCTCCCCCGCCATCCGCGCGGCAAAATCACCTCCTTTTTACTAATCTTGATTCTGTAATTTTTTAGATCAATATAATTGAGATTTGTATAGATAGCACACAGGAGCAAAACCAAGTGGTATGGTTAAGGGCATCCACAATGTGTAGCCAAATGTGAAAATAGCTTTTGGCATCGTGGGAACCATTGTGGACGGTGTTGCCAAAGCCAAAAAGATGGAACCGAAGCTCCCTGATTGTTTGATTGAAGGAATAGAAAAATGCAACGTCTCTCCTCTTTCTCCCATGCTTGGACGCATGTAGTACAGTATAGAGCACAGAGTCTACTCTCCTGTCCCTTCTACCACAAATCACAAAGAAGTGAGGCGTCAAATCACAAAAGCACGGACGAAGCAACCATCATTTCACTCTTCGCTGACTCCGCTTCTCCATCGTCTTCTTCGAGAAACCATCTCACCGCACTAGTACTCCTAGTAGTACTAGTAAAGGACTTCCTGGATGCAAATAAGGCGGTTGTCTCGGCTTGCAGGCGGCACTTGCGAACGACTTACCGTGGTCTCCCTCAATGGTGTTCTCCGTCGAACGCACTTCGCCAAACCACCAAAAAAAGATATCGTCGACGTCACCGCAATGGGGAAGGAAGTCAAATATAGTTACTACCTCCATTTTTTGTACACAAGGCCAGTATATCAAAACTACAATTTGCAAAGGGCCACTAACACTAATCGAGGCAAAATTGATGGGGTTAGCAACCAAGGACATTAATATCCCCTACATGCATGCGGAAGTGAGAAGGTTGGTTTGCATGGTGCTGCATTAATCAAGCGATGAGGAGTGAGATGGTTAGCTCTTTGGTCTTTGGAGAAAAAATACGCATTAATTGACACGTGAAACGAGGATTTGTATCGATTAAATCCCGCGAAGGAAAACCCCGCCTTTCTTTTTTAACACTAGTACTCCTAGTACGTACGTACTTATCCTCTTTGGGTCTAGGCCTTGCATTGCCAAACTTCGCCACACATTTTTGCCAAGCTTGCCTAAAGTTTTCAAAATGAGAAGGAGGTACACTTGCGCACGGCTGTCGTCATGCATCACCCTCACATGGTCGCTCCTCAGACGCCATTGCCGTCGCACCGCACCCTCACACAGATCGCTCTTGCACGCCATAAACCCAACCAAGGGAGCACCCTCATCGACACGTCTTTGTCGCATGTGAACAAACCAAACTCAGCCATCCTATCGTGACACATAATTTTCGTTCATAGAGTATGTTTATCCAACCGCATGTTGGGGAGTATCCATACGGCCCGTGCGGTGGTGCATTGGGGAAGAAGAAGTGGTGAGGAAGAATGATAGAAGGGCTAGGAGACGTAGGATATTCATCCAACCGCCTGAAATGGTAGACTGACCCAAGTCAGGCGACTTGCATAACAAATATATGTTTTTACACAACAAAAGATCCATAAAGTCAACAACATAAAGAAAAATTATCACTGCTCGCGGAAAGAGACGGCCTCGTCGTCTTTGGCTGCCGGCGTGAACCAGCCGTCGCTGCTGACGTGTGTCTCCGCACCGTGGTTGTCCTCAGCCTCCAGCTACTCGTTCAAGCGGAGCGTGCGGGCGCTCTGCACGGATGAGAGCATAGCCCGGTTCAAGTCGAGGACATCCGGTTCCGCCTGCAGTAGGGCCTCGATGGCAGCGGCATCCGCGCTCTACGTTGAGTCGAGCCTCCGCTGCCCGGTTCAAGTCCAGGACGTCCGGTTCCGCCTGCAGGAGGGCGTCGATGAGAGTGGCATCCGCGCGCTCTGAGTTGAGTCGAGCCTCTGCCGCCCGGTTCAAGTCCAGGACGTCCGGTTCCGCCTGCAGGAGGGCCTCGATGGCAGCAGCATCCGTGCGCCTCTGCCTCAAGTTGAGCCTCTGCCGCCCGGTTCACATCCACGACATCCGGTTCCACCTGTCGTGGTTCTAAGTCTGATAGGATAATAGGGGGTAGGTGATGTAGAGGCAAGATCTCAGCTATGGACGAGTTGTACACGCAAGTTTTACGAGTTCAGGCCCTTCTCGGAGGAAGTAACAGCCCTACGTATCGGAGCCTGGAGGCGGTCGACTGGATTATATGCGTGTGAGTTACACGGGGTGCGAACCCTTGTCCCAGAGGAGGGGGTGGCTTATATAGAGTGCGCCAGGACCCCAGCTCCCCTCCGTTACACAGGGTTAAGTGTACATTAAGAGAGGCGCATCGTAACGCCAAGAATAAAGATACATAATGACCATAAAGCTATGACTTAATTCCCGACCGTTGCGATTGCATAGTGGCTCTAGGTCTTCGATAGTCGGTGATAGTCTTCACGGTCGAGTGACTTCAAGACTGCCGAGTGGAACATAGCTTCATGGTCGAGTGGATGATGATTCTTCTGGTTTTTTAAGGGATGTCCTTGGGGCGGGTATCTTGGACAGGTCCATAACCCTACCCTAGGTACATAGCTTCATCATTATCCCCCGAATGGATCAGGGTTTGAGTGGGGAAGGAGTTGAGAACACTTCCGACTTGTTTTCCGTGCTACGAGTTTATCTTGTTCTGGATCAATGAACCGAGGTGATGATGCGAATTTCTTTTTCAGTCGCCTTGATCCATTCCTAGTTTTTGTCGAGTGAACTTTTACTGGGAGAGTTCCGATTAATGATGTCGAGGAGATCTTCCGTCTGACAAGTTGTTCTGCTGTCCGCGGATTTTGCGAGATCCGAATTTTGGGAAGCGCGCAGGGCGGAGGAGGCCGCAGTAATCGGGCTGGATTAGGCAGGGCCGCCTCGATTTCTGTGCCACCTTTTTTGCCACGTATCGCGCGCGCGACTATTGCGGGATTGGATAAGATTGCCCGGGCCTACAAGTCAGTCACTCAAAAGTAACCTTACATAAGGCGCCGGACAAGGGTTTTTGAACAGTGTGCTCTCATTTTTCTTCCTCTTCCTCAGAGTTCTCCGCTGCGCTTGCTTCCGCCCTAGTGCCGCCGTTCCGTTCAAGACCCATCTGCGGCGATGGGGAAAGAGAAGATGGTGGCTCTCGAGCGCACGAAGAAGGCGACGGTGAAGGCGAAGGGGAAGAAGTCCAGTGTCACAGCCCCAGTTCAGGCCTTGCTTGCCTTTGCATTAGCATCCATGCATCATGTTTAAATTTCATGAAACTTGAAATGGGGATTGTTGAAACCCTAGCACCAAATGAAATTCAACTAGGTTCAATAAAAAAAATATTTTCAATGACCCAGAATGCCTTTTGGAAATGTTCATGATTTACATTAAAGGTGAAAACCTCTTCCAAAAAATGATGAATATATTTATAGGCCATTCTGGTTTTTGAATTAAATCTTATTGTATTTGACTTTGGGCATTTAAATACTATAAATATTTTAAATGTCCAAATAATCATGAACTAAAATGTTTGCTGTTGGTAATATTCTAAACAGTATCCATGAGCAGTTCCTTGATTTTTGGGTATGTTACAGTATTTTAAATAAATCCCTAAAGCTACGTAAGAAATAGAAAACCAAAACAAATAAAAGAGAGAGAGAGAAGGACTTACAGTAGAAGCTTACTGGCGCCCACCAATAGGCCCAAGATCTTAGTGGCCCACCCCACCACCATCGCTTCGTCTTCCTCCTTGGACAGGAAGGGTGGGCGATACTCGCCGTCACTGGCCACGAGCCACCTCACCTCCTGCCTGCGTACTCCCCCTAGACCCCCTGCACCTCTCCTCCCTCTCCCTCGAGCGCTCTTCCCTCCTCTGCGTTTGTTCCACGGCAGCCCGAACGAGCCGGAGCGCGCCGCCGCAAACACCGCAGCCACCAGCCACCACCTCGCCTCTCCAACGCGTCCCCGAGCTCCGCCGTGCCGCCCTCGTCCTCCCCGTCGTCTCACGCGACCGAAAGAGTCCCAACGCGTCGCCATCGTCGTCATCATCACCGACGGTCACCGGAGATCGCCACCGTCGCTCCATCGACCCCGACGCCTTCCCCGAGCTGTCGAGCACTCCATCAGACACGCTGTGAGCTCCCGGTCACCTTCCCCCTCACCCCGTGGCCTATTCCTCACCGTAGACACTGATTCGAAGAAGACCGAAACTCGCCGCGGTGGTTCCTCACCGCCGTGGTCTGAGCCACCGCAGCTCGCACCCGCGCGTGTCACCATGCTCAGCAGCTCCGCAGGAAACCAACGCCACCTTCAGCTATCTCCCCAGCGCACCGCAGCATCGCGCCCGCTCGAGCCCGAAGCCCGGCCGCCGCGAGCAAGGTTCCGGTGAGCTCCGGCCACCCCAGCTCCAGCCGCCGCCATTTGGATGCGCTGCATAGCGCCCGACAAAGCCGTCAGATGCAAACCGTTCGTCGAGCCGTGCCTCAGGCGGCGTTTTCGAGTCGCGCCGCCCTATCTCGACCTCGGCCGGCTAAACGCGGCAGGTTGACCGCCTTGATCACGGTGGATTAGCCCGGTTGACACTGGGATTTGACCTCCCCTGGGTCTATGACATGTGGGCCCTGCCCGGCTAATCAATCTAGTTTAGGTGTATACTTAATTAGTTTGACCTAGGTTAGTGCTAATCAAACTAGGTTAGTTTAGTTAGACACTGACACGCAGGCCCCACTGGTCAGTTTGACCTGGGCCGCCCCGTTGACTCGCTTATGTCATGCTGATGCAGTGCTGACGCAATTATTCATTTTCTGGAATTAGTTTAATTCTAGATAATTAGAAAATCCAGAAATGTGCCTAAACTTCAAAAATTCATAGAAATTCAACCGTAACTCCAAATAAGATAAATTATATATGAAAAATGATCAGAAAAATCCAATCTATCCATCTGTACCATTTTCATGCACATTTGAACAACTTAAGTTGCTGTATAAGACAATTTGAATTAATGGCATTTGAAATGTCATATATGGAGTTTGAATTTGAATCTTGGATTCAAACCAACTCCATTTAACATGTTCTAGCTTGCATTAGCCCAAAAAACATTCATATTGCCATGTCATGATCATGCATAATATTGTCGCATTGCATTGATTGTGTTCTTCCTCTCTTGCCGGTGATTGTCCCCTCTCAGTAGACGACGTACCGACGATGAGTTCGATGACACCGATGAAGAACTATATTATCTTCAGAAGTGCCACGCAAGCAAAACCCCCTTGTTCATTCTGATACAATCCCAGTCTCTCGCTCCTGCTCTCTTTTACTACATTAGGACAACAACGATTCAACTGTTACATGCTGCGGTAGATGAACCCCTTTATCCTCTGCATGACCTGCCATTCCACAGTAAATAGATGAAACCCACTAGCATGAGTAGGAGTTGTTTGAGCCCTGATGTGCCTACTCATTCATGCTTATTTGTCATGCACGCCATCGCTTAGAGTTGAGTCGGGTCTGGTTCATCGAGGATGAACCAGAGGTGTGTGAACATGTCCTACTGTGTGTGACCTAAGTGTGTAACACGATTTGGTAACGGTAGCGGTGAGAGGCCATGTAGGAGTACATGGTGGGTTGTCTCATTGAAGCCGTCCTCAAGAACTGAGTTCTGTGTTTGTGATCCATGAAACAGTTACTACCACACATTGGGATCCTTAATTGACTCTCTCGGCTTCTTAACCACCCTTGTTCTCTGTCCGTGAGTTGCAACTAGTTTACGGTGTTTGTAGGATATGTGTTGGAGGCCTTGCGTAACGCTGACCCTAGGGTGGGCTATGATGCGGTAGATACACCGTGGCCGGTGTCTGCAATGCCCGTTTGGTATCTCGAGAACCCCGCACACATCGTTCAAGGCGGTTAGTGGAAACCTCGGCAGAACTCCCTGCGGATGGAACCCGAATAGGCGATAAACCTGGACTAGGGACTTGAGTGTTTAGGTAGGCCGTGGCCGACACCCTCGCTGGGCTTCCGCTTGAAGGTTGCCGAGTACATGTCGTGTAAACGGCGATAAGTGGTGAGAGCGTGTGTGAAGAAGTACCCCCTGCAGGGTTAATATGATCTATTCGAATAGCCGTGTCCACGCAAAAGGAATTACAGGGTTGCCTATAACAGTTCATAGACAAGTGAAAGTGGATACTCTAAAATGCGCAAGATAAGCGTGAGTGCTATGGATGGCGTTCTCGTAGGGAGACGGGAGCGGTCAATAGTGGTGTATTGATATGGTGAATATGTGGACTCGTAGCGCCACCTCAAAAGAGTTACTTGCAGTCGTAGCTCAGGATAGCCACCGAGTCAAAGCTGGCTTGCTGCAGTCAAACTCCACCACCCCCTTTGTTGATAATGATGCATATGTAGATAGTTCTGATGTAAGTCTTGCTGAGTACGTTTGTACTCACATTTGCTTATTTTATGTTTTGCAGAGAGACGTTAGTCTCGCTAGTAGTTTCAATTGGACTTCGACGTTTAGCTTGTTACCTCAGCTACGATCTTGTGCCCTCGGCAGGATGTGGTAGATAGTCAGGCTTCTCAGCCTTTTTCATTTGTAGATGTCTGTACTCAGACATGTTAAGCTTCCGCTTGTGCTTTGACTTGTATGCTCGAGTGTTGGGTCAGAGACCCATGTTTGTAATATCTCGCTCCTCGGAGCCTAATGAATAAATATTTGAGTCAGAGAGTTATGTTGTGATGCCATGTTGTATTTACACATATTGAGCATATTGTGTGCATGTTTGAAATGCTTGGTATGTGTGGGATCCGAAAATCTAGTTGTTTATCCTTGGCAGCCTCTCATATGGGGAAATGTAGTCTAGTGCTTCCTGAGCGATAGTAGTCCGCTACAGCCCGGTTCACCGGAGTCCTGGTAGCCCAGCACTACTGCTTTGGACACTTGACTGGCCGGCATGTGTTTCACTTCGTTTCTATGTCTGTCCCTTCGGGGAAATGTCACGTGGTGATATTCGGAGTCCTGCCTAGCCCGCTACAGCCCGGGTTACCGAGTCCTGTTAGCCCAGTGCTACAGCCCGGATTCATACGTTGATGACCGACATGCTCGATGTGATTCATGTATGCCTGTCCCCATGGGTTAGCGCCGCTTTGGGTTCACGACTAGCCATGTCGGCCGGGTTCTCTCATCATATGAATGCTAGCGACACCATCATATAGGTGAGCCATCAGGCTCAATCTGTCCCGGGCCATGGTTATGGGACACCCGTTGGAATACCGTGCGTGAGGCCGCATAGTGATATTATGTGTTACCGGCTAGATCGATGTGACTTGGAATCGGGGTCCTAACAGCGTTGGTATCGAGCCCGATCGCTCAGAGGATTACCAAGCCAAACTGGTCGAAGTTGTGTCTAGAAATGCTTTTAGTTATGTAAGGAATTGATTGGGGAAGGGAACGTAAGGCTCTTTTTACTCCTTATACCTCATGGCCCTACGATCCGAGTCATCCTCTTCTCTTCTACGGTGTTTAAGAACTAGGCTTCTCATCTATCTATCAGGATGACGTGTTACTAATCCTTAGACTTTTAAGATTGTTGGTTTTAAGCCCAGTTCAGTTTCTACTATTTCTGTATGTTAACTGTTGATCTCGGAACCTTGATATGATGTTATTGAGTGGTTATGCCACCATTTTGCATGATGTCCCAAATCTTTTGAGCATTTACAGCCGTTATGCTGTCCGAGTCATCCCAGGTTTCTAAACTATCTGATGCATTTGCAAATCCCTTCCTCCCGTTCCTGATGTCCTTTTGGGCCAGATTAAGCACACTAATCGGTGAGTTGAGGTACTTGTTGCCTCGACATATGTGTTGGAGCTATTACTATGACCCTAGGCGTCTTATGAAACCATCTAGTAATCTAGCCATATTTTTTGTTTCCGGTGTGATGATTCTGGCCATTATTCTCGAAAGCATCCTGTGATGCCATTTAGTAGTAGGTATTCTATTCCTGGGTTATTCAACCCGAGATTTACCCTACTTACCTCATGTTGATAGTGTTTGCTAGTTCCTTTAGGATATTAGTAACTTTGCGGTAGTCCTCGAGGTCCGTGGTATTTCCTTCTTCCAAATACTATGAACCGCTTATGGCAGAAGTGCCTCGCTGAACCGAAGGATCACAATCAGAGTACTCTTGAGGAGTTCTCCATTCATAATTGTGACTATGCCAGTTCTACATTCTCCGCATGGGTTATCCGGAAGAAATGTTGAGCTTTGCTCGACATACTAATCTATGCATCCACAACTCAGAAAATTATATGTTCCTTTGAGTTGCTCTCTTTAGTTGTATTCTGACTCTCGTCTATCAATAGATAGTCAAGAGTATGTGTGCGATCGTGTTTATCGATGCCTATTATCCTTGTGGTCTGTCAAGCCATTCTATTTCGGAATGACTAGGAGAAACAAACTCCAGTACCTCATCCATTTCTAGGATTGGGTCAAAGTAGTTGTATCCCGCAGATCAAAATGCCAATTCAGCTTTGTTACGTTTCTACCTTGGGGTAATACCCCTTTATGTCGTAATTGTCATGAGAACTGCACCAACTCTCATGAATTCTTGACGTAGTGATACTTCTCACCATCATCATTCATTCCTCGGTCCTCGTGTTGTTGTAACGGAATGCCGACAAGTGAATTGTGATGTGTGAAATCAATACTCCGAGCAACTCGTTGCTTGGTAGCTAATGGACAATATCCTCATTCTTAGCGTGTTGGTTATTAAATCATCATCCTAAGATTGATCGTGCTACATAGTCCTTATTTACGGTGCACACTTCGATTGATGAGTTAGGATCTTGTCAAGTCCTCACTCATTTGATCATATCGTCTTGCCCTCAAAAGCAAGATTTTTCTCGAGCTTAGTAACATACCGGAGGTTCGTGCCTCTCCAAATATCTTCTTGGAAGTGTTACCGGGTTGTTTCCTGACTGTTATGTTGAGCTCGTGATCAAGTTGGTTTCTTGTGAACCACCCTTTCTCCAAGAATCTGTGTTGGATATCCCTGAGCTAGTTGGTTAAGCTAGACAACAACTTGGAGAGTTGGAAGATAAAAGCTTGCCTAACTTAGTTCGTTCCAAAGGGATATCCTTGTGTGTGTGTGTGTTGAAGAAAGATGATATCTTCGTTGATTGATCCTCGTGATCAGTTGTCGATGCTATTGTCTTATCCAACCCTTGATTTGAGTATGGGCTATCGTCAAAATCAAATCAGTACCAACGATGCTCGTAATGTTGTCTTACTCGTGGTTGATCCCTCGAGCATATACCATTACATCTTTTGGTCTGACCAATGCTATCACCATGTTCACATGATGGTGGAAGTCAAGTGATATGGAAATTCCGATGAGTTGTTGTTGAGTCCATTAGCATCATTTTGTCTTCCCCGTGAGTCATGCTGAACATTAACCTAGTGTTGGAAACTTGTGTAAGCATTTCTCCGTTTTTCGTTCATGAAGCATATGTTTGGATGAAAGTAGTGACTTCCTCTAATTCATGTGCATCTGATGCAAGTTGCTGCCGTGGATTCGAGAAAGTCAATGTTTCTTCTGTTGGAATCATCCCAAATCAGTCATGCATACGTGCGAAGTATTCTGTAGTTCGGAGACTTGCAACCTTCGTCCTATATGTGTTCCTATCACACCAAGCCACTGATTGATTTGCTCAAGGAAAAGGAGTTGTTGTGCAAATCCTAGGTCTTGCACAAGACTTCGTTACCCTAGATGATGGTTCCCCACCTGAACTCGGTAGTGCTTTATCATAAGACTACTATGTGGTCATGCTTGTCTGGGACAGCGTGTTCACATGTGTTTAGCAGAACCAGCTCATGTTTTGGAGCTTGCTATCTTAGTTCATTCCTCGAGAATCTCGCAACGCCATCTCGTCGAATTGTGTTGCAAACTCTCTTCTCAGACATGCTGTCTGAAATATCCTGTTTCCAACCAGATCTGAATCTCAGGCAGATATGATGGTTGGAACCTTCCCAACATTTGCATGTTGTTCCCAGCTTGCACCCCATTGTGCCAATTTTCCATGGGATGTCCTTCTCAGCAGTTGATGTCCAGGATCATCTTCAAAGTGGACTTACCATGGGTCCCCTCCACCTCCGATGATAAGCAAAATCATCCATTGTGTTGTCTTCAACAAGGTAGTCCACATCATCCATTCTAGTCCGAGTATGCCATTTCTTCGAGCTCTTTCAATCAATCAATTGTAAATTGCCTTAAGCTGGTATGAAGAGTTCCAATGATCTATGGATCAAAAGTAATTCTTTTTGCCACTTAAGGGAACAGTCCAATGAGTCACCTTTCTCGAGGTGCCCCGTTACGGGATCATGGTAAATATTTCCTCGCCACCTTGACACCATCCACCATCTTTCTAAGCGTGGAATTGTTGCCCACCAATCAAACCCCGTCGTTTGTTCTTCCATCCCTCTCGATGTGTTTTGTGTCTCAACTCGAGATGTTTCAACATCTCATTCCACGAGTTGATCTTGAGTGCTCGATCTTCGAGGAGATCGTTTCCTATAGAGTTTCTTTCCGTCGCCATCATGTTGGATGAAGATCTCGAAAGCAAAGACGTCAAAATCAATTGGAGCAATAAATCAACATCTTCGAGAAGGGCTTTTGGATCATGAAGATCGTGTTAACTTGTGACCCCTCTGACTTCTTACCTCACGTCTTGAATCTCGGGACGAGATTCTTGTTTAGTGGGGGTGAGTTGTCACAGCCCCAGTTCAGGCCTTGCTTGCCTTTGCATTAGCCTCCATGCATCATGTTTAAATTTCATGAAACTTGAAATGGGGATTGTTGAAACCCTAGCACCAAATGAAATTCAACTAGGTTCAATAAAAAAATATTTTCAATGACCCAGAATGCCTTTTGGAAATGTTTATGATTTCTGTTAATGGTGAAAACCTCTTCCAAAAATGATGAATGTATTTATAGGCCATTCTGGTTTTTTGAATTAAATCTTATTGTATTTGACTTTGGGCATTTAAATACTATAAATATTTTAAATGTCCAAATAATCATGAACTAAAATGTTTGCTGTTGGTAATATTCTAAACAGTATCCATGAGCAGTTCCTTGATTTTTGGGTATGTTCTGGTATTTTAAATAAATCCCTAAAGCTACAGAAGAAATAGAAAACTAAAACAAATAAAAGAGAGAGAGAGAAGGACTTACCTGGCAGAAGCTTACCTGGCGCCCACCAATAGGCCCAGTACTGTAGCTGGCGGCCCAGCCCACCACCGCTGCCCCCTGTCGTCTTCCTCCTTGGACAGAAGGACAGGGGCGCGTGCTCGCCGCCTGCTGGCCACACGCAGGCCACCTCCTGCCTGCCTGCGTACTCCCCCTGGACCCCCTGTACCTCTCCTCCCTCTCCCTCGAGTGCTCTTCCCTCCTCTGCCTTTCTTCCACGGCCGCCCGAACGAGCCGGAGCGCGCCGCCGCAAACACCGCAGCCACCAGCCACCACCTCGCCTCTCCAACGCGTCCCCGAGCTCCGCCGTGCCGCCCTCGTCCTCCCCGTCGTCTCATGCGACTGGAAGAGTCCCAACGCGTCACCATCATAGTCAACATCACCGACGGTCACCGGAGATCGCCATCGTCGCTCCATCGACCCCGACGCCTTCCCCGAGCTGTCGAGCACTCCATCAGACGCGCTGTGAGCTCCCGGTCACCTTCCCCCTCACCCCGTGGCCTATTCCTCACCGTAGACGCTGATTCGAAGAAGACCGAAACTCGACGCCGCCGTGGTTCCTCACCGCCGTGGTCTGAGCCACCACAGCTCGCACCCGCGCGTGTCACCATGCTCAGCAGCTCTGCAGGAAACCAACGCCACCTTCAGCTATCTCCCCAGCGCACCGCAGCATCGCGCCCGCTCGAGCCCGAGCTCCAGCAGCCGCCGCGAGCAAGGTTCCAGTGAGCTCCGGCCACCCTAGCTCCAGCCGCCGCCACCGCTGGATGCGCGGCGCCAAAGAAGTCAGAGATGCAAACTGCTCGTCGAGTTGCAGCCTCAGGCGGCGTTTTCGAATCGCGCCGCCCTATCTGACCTCGCCGGCGGCTAAACGCCGGCGGGTTGACCGCCTTGACCGCCGGTGGATTAGCCCAGTTGACACGGGATTTGACCTCCCCTGGGTCTATGACATGTGGGCCCTGCCCGACTAATCAATCTAGTTTAGGTGTATACTTAATTAGTTTGACCTAGGTTAGTGCTAATCAAACTAGGTTAGTTTAGTTAGACACTGACACGCGGGCCCCACTGGTCAGTTTGACCTGGGCCGCCCCGTTGACTCGCTTATGTCATGCTGATGTAGTGCTGACGCAGTAATTCATTTTCTGGAATTAGTTTAATTCTAGATAATTAGGAAATCCGTAAATGTGCCTAAACTTCAAAATTCACGTAAATTCAACCGTAACTCCAAATAAGATAAATTATATATGAAAAATGATCAGAAAAATCCAATCTATCCATCTGTACCATTTTCATGCATGTTTGAACAACTTAAGTTGCTGTATAAGACAATTTGAATTAATGGCATTTGAAATGTCATATATGGAGTTTGAATTTGAATCTTGGATTCAAACCAACTCCATTTAACATGTTCTAGCTTGCATTAGCCCAAAACACATTCATATTGCCATGTCATGATCATGCATCATATTGTCGCATTGCATTGATTGTGTTCTTCCTCTCTTCTTTGGGTATTTGTCCCCTCTCGATGAGACGACGTCATCGACGATGAGTTCGATGACACCGATGAAGAACTATATTATCTTGAAGTGCTGCAAGCAAAACCCCTTGTTCATTCCGATACAATCCCACTCTCTCGCTCCTACTCTCTTTTACTGCATTAGGACAACAAAGATTCAACTGTTACATGCTGCGGTAGATGAACCCCTTTATCCTCTTCATGACCTGTCATTCCACAGTAAATAGATGAAACCCACTAGAATGACTAGGAGTTGTTTGAGCCCTGATGTGCCTACTCATTCATGCTTATTTGTCATGCCTGCTACTGCTTAGAGTTGAGTTGGGTCTAGTTCATCGAGGATGAACCAGAGGTGTGTGAACATGTCCTACTGTGTGTAAGCTAAGTGTGTAAACACGATTTGGTAAAGGTAGCGGTGAGAGGCCATGTAAGAGTACATGGTGGGTTGTCTGATTGCAGCCGTCCTCGAGGCCCGAGTTACGTGTTTGTGATCCATGAAACAGCTACTAACACACATTGGGATCCTTAATTGACTCTCTCGGCTTCTTAACCACCCTTGTCCTCTGTCCAGGAGTTGCAACTAGTTTCTGATGTTTGTAGGATATGTGTTGGAGGCCGTGCGTAGCGCTGACCCTAGGGGTGGGCTATGATGCGGTAGATACACCGTGGCCCGGTGTACCGAATGCCCGTTTGTTATCTCGGGAACCCTGCACACATCGTTCGGGGCCTTTAGTGGAAACCTCGGCCGGACTCCCTGCGGATGGAACCCGAATAGGCGATAAACCTGGACTAGGGACTTGAGTGTTTAGGTAGGCCGTGGCCGACACCCTCGCTGGGCTTCCGCTTGAAGGTTGCCGAGTACATGTCGTGTAAACGGCGATAAGTGGTGAGAGCGTGTGAAGAAGTACACCCCTGCAGGTTAATATGATCTATTCGAATAGCCGTGTCCACGGAAAAGGACTTCGGGTTGCCTATAACAGTTCATAGACAAGTGAAAGTGGATACTCTAAAATGCGCAAGATAAGCGTGAGTGCTATGGATGGCGTTCTCGTAGGGAGACGGAGGCGGGTCCACAGTGGTGTATTGATATGGTGAATATGTGGACTCGTGTGCGCCACCTCAAAAGAGTTACTTGCAAATGTAGTTCAGGATAGCCACCGAGTCAAAGCTGGCTTGCTTGGGTCAAACTCCACCACCCCTTTGTTGATAATGATGCATATGTAGATAGTTCTGATGTAAGTCTTGCTGAGTACGTTTGTACTCACATTTGCTTATTTTATGTTTTGCAGAGAGATGTCAGTCTCGCTAGTAGTTCCGCTTGGACGTCGACGTTTAGCTTATTACCTCAGCTACGATCTTGTGCCCTCGGCAGGATGTGGTAGATAGTCAGGCTTCTCAGCCTTTTTCATTTGTAGATGCCTGTACTCAGACATGTTAAGCTTCCGCTTGTGCTTTGACTTGTATGATCTGAGTGTTGGGTCATGAGACCCATGTTTGTAATATCTCGCTCCTCGGAGCCTAATGAATAAATATTTGAGTCGTAGAGTTATGTTGTGATGCCATGTTCTATTTACACATATTGAGCATATTGTGTGCATGTTTGAAATGCTTGGTATGTGTGGGATCCGACAATCTAGTTGTTTATCCTTGGCAGCCTCTCATATGGGGAAATGTAGTCTAGTGCTTCCTGAGCGATAGTAGTTCGCTACAGCCCGGTTCACCGGAGTCCTGCTAGCCCAGCACTACTGCTTTGGACACTTGACTGGCCGGCATGTGTTTCACTTTGTTCCTATGTCTGTCCCTTCGGGGAAATGTCACGCGGTGATATCTGGTGTCCTGCCTAGCCCGCTGCAGCCCGGGTTACCGGAGTCCTGTTAGCCCAGTGCTACAGCCCGGATTCATACGTTGATGACCGACATGCTCGATGTGATTCATGTATGCCTGTCCCCATGGGTTAGCCCCGCTTTGGGTTCACGACTAGCCATGTCGCCCCGGGTTCTCTGTCATATGAATGCTAGCGACACCATCATATACGTGAGCCAAAAGGGGCAAACGGTCCCGGGCCATGGTAAGGCGACACCCGTGGGAATACCGTGCGTGAGGCCGCAAAGTGATATGAGGTGTTACCGGCTAGATCGATGTGACTTGGAATCGGGGTCCTGACATCCAGCCGGGGCGGATCTTCCTCGAGGTCGGGCCTGTCGTCGGGCTGGATCCAGGGCGACTAGATTCGCTCGTCGATCAGCCAGGACGACATCGACGACCTAGTCAAAGGGGGAGTGATTCCCCATGAATCGGCGCAGCTCCCGGGGAACGAGACCGAGCCGCAACCGCGAGAGGGTGAGTGTGTCCTCCTCGCCATTCACATTGACCGTGGGTTCTCCTTGCCTCCTCACCCTTTCTTCCGAGGTTTCTTGAATTTTTTTGGGGCGCAACTCCATCATTTCACCCCAAACACCATTGTGTACCTCGCTGCCTTCGTGTCTTTGTGTGAGAATTTCTTGGGTTGCCGACTCCACTGGGGCCTCTTCAAGCACCTCTTCACATGCCGCTCCCAGTCGGTCAAAAAGGCAAATCCGAGTGACGAAAGAACGCATGTGATCCAAATGTGCGGGGGCCTTGGGATTCAGATGAGGGGCAAAAGTTCTTTTCCAGCCATGATTCTTCCCGACTCGGTCCGTGGGTGGCAGTCGACCTGGTTCTACTGCAAAGACCAGCCGACTCCAGGGCAGTCGACTGGACTTCCCCCTTTTTCTCTGGCCCGAGTGGCGAAACCTTCCCCTTTGAAGGTGATCCCGGAGGAGAAGGCACAAGTCAAGGTGCTGGTCGATCGAGTAGTTCAACTTGTCCGTGATGGGGTGACTGGTATGGATTTGCTGGAGGTTTTCCTTCGGCGACGCATCCAACCGCTTCAAGTTCGTGACCATCCGATGTGGATGTATTCAAGACGCGATGACACCACTCGGACTCATCCAGAGGAAGTCGACGAGACCACGTTGGAGGGGTGGCTGATGAGTATCACAGGAAACAAAGACAACACCAGGGGAGCGAGGAGAATTCCTCCACTCGACTAATCTTACGAACCAGACAAGGTCCAATTCTGAATTTTCGACTGTGATCTTGATTTATTCGCGCAGTTGTTTATGCTTTTACCAACTGACTTTGTCTTGCTGGTTTTCTTCTAGGCTCTTACCGAAATGTACTCGATGCCCAACTGAGAGCAGCAGCAGGATCCGGAGGGCGAGGCAAGCGGAGGCGAAAGCGGCGAATGGCATTCTGACGGAGAGGGAGAGGGGGAGAGCGACGACTCGAGTGACGAAGAATAGGTCGGCTCTCCTCCCCGCAGGGAAAGGCGATCCAAGCTTGCTCAAGATCCAGCGAGCGCCCGTGACAAGGCGATCGTTCCGACTGGGCAATCGTCAAAGCGTCCTCGGACATCCTCTCCAGCACCAACTGAGAAGGCTCCAAAGCAGACCAAGGTCGTTGCGCAGAAGACTCGGAAGGCGCTGCCAAAAATCAAGATTGACATTCCTGTTGCCTCTGCGTGAGTGTACTTCTTTCGCTTTTACTCGACGCTCTGCACTGTTTATGTTTCCTTTGGTTTGATCAAATGAACCTTGAAATTGGTAGTGCAGCTACCTCTGGGACTTCAGCTTATAGAAACGAGGATGAGGAAATGGAAGACGTGGTCACCTCCAATCCGGGTACAATCTTTGTTATTCTGTCGTCCTTTTGTCGACTGAATTAAGATATATCCGATCGGGCGATGAAGTGTTGGTGACTGAAGTTTTTGTAGCTCCCAACGTTATTGACCTCCCCGGCGATGACGATGACGAGCCGCAGAGGTCCTTGGGGAGAAGAAACAGGAAGGCGTCCGCTGGCAAGACACCTCAGTCGACGCCAGTGGTGGAACCGGTAGTTCAGGACGCTGGTGATGCCAATCGGACTTCCGTTTCTGTCACCATACTGCTGTCGAGTGGTCGACCTTCTGCGTCAACCAAGCGTGCTCCTGCCGATCCACCTTCAGTTTTTGCTACACATCACGTCTTAGAAGACGAAGTGGGTGCTGCCAAAGAAGTTATAAGCCAAGCAGGCATCATGATGGAGAAGATGAAGATGGTGCGGGATGCCAGCCAGGCTGCTTATGATGCCAGCTCTGCTCTCCAGAGCAATGTTCAGGTTCGAAGCTAGTCGACTGCCTCTCTTGACTTGTTCTGTTAGGATATGGTACCTGAAAACTCTCTTTCCAAGGATCTTCGCTTCTGTACACCCAGTGGGTGTTTCGATTTGTCATTGAGCAAATTCGTACTTGGAGCTGAATCTGATGTTGTTGTCGGTTGAATTTTTTGGACTAGTGGGGGCACGCTGAGTGCACCCACTGGGTGCAGTCCCTGAGACTATGGTGGACTACGGGCAGTCGACTGTAGTCTTGAATTTTCAATTTCTTCACTCAGCGTGGACGAAGCCAACAAGGAAGTAACCCGCTTGAAGAAGGACAAGGTCAATCTGAACGAGAGGATGGAAGGCATTGCTCGCAGGAGGTATGATCTGGAAAGTTATCTGAAAGCCTTGCCAAGAAGCTATTCATCAAGCTTGAAGGTATATATTCTATTCCGACTGGTTTATTTTCATCGACTCGGCATACGACTATTGACTCATCCTCAGATTGTGCATGCAGAGTTTTGCCGAGATTTCGAGGAGGATACCGGGCGGATTGAACCAAGCTTGGACCCCATCAACTCCCTCGTGAAAGATGTAACTGCTATGAACTTGCTCCGACTGGAATCCCGCATCGACGGTGTTGTTGACTACCTTTCTCGACTGAAGGTCGCAATGTCCTGGATCGACACTGCACTGTGGCCAAGGGCACCGCCCTTCTAATGACCTTAAGTCTCTGATGACTCGACTTAATGAGATTCCAGGTCGAGTGCGGGAGTGGAAAAAGTCTTCTGCCCGGTGCGGTGCTGATGTGGATCTATCTTTGTTTCGTGTCCATTGCAAGGAGGCGCGAGAAGAGAAGCTGGCGGCGATCAAGGTTGCCAATACCAAGAAGCATGACTTCCAATCCTTCATGGAGACTTTCATTGCTGAAGCCACTCGGATTGCTGATGGCATTGACCTGGATGAATTCGTCGAGCCTACCAGCCCTCCTCCTGCGGAGTGAACAAACTTTTATGCCCCACCTTAAATTTGCCTCGGGATGCCGAGTGTTTTTTGTAACCGTTAAACTCTTTCGGGCTGAGTGCCCGAGTACTTCTGCAGTCTTGAACTTTTAGGGTTTGTTTGGACTTGATTTATCTAAGGATATGCTTGCGATTGCTTTTGGAATTTGTTCTATACTTGGAATGACCTTTGTGTTTGAGATGCAGCTCTAAAGTGGAGACTTCAATCGACTTGCGCCTCATCGTCCTTGCAAAAAAGGATGGAGCGTACGTTGTATTTCTGGCGTAGCTCCGAAGGAGAAGGTTGCAGTCGACCTGCACCTCGTCGTCCTTGCGAATAGGGATGGAGCGCACATTGCATTTGTGGGGTAGCTCCGAAGGAGAAGGTTGCAGTCGACCAACACCTCGTGGTCCTTGCGGATAGAGATGGAGCGCGCATTGTATTTGTGGCGTAGCTCCGAAGGAGAAGGTTGCAGTCGACCTGCACCTCGTCGTCCTTGCGGATAGGGATATGTTTCGAACTTAGGCGAGTATGAGACTGTAGCTAAGCCTCCGAGTGGGAGGATTGCTCACCACTTGGTAGGATTTTTTAAACTTAGGCTAGTCTTGGACTGCAGCTAAGCCCCGGGTGGGAGGATTGCTCACCACTCGGTGGGATTTTTAAACTTAGGCGTAGCATCGATCGGCAAAACCCAGCGTGGGAGGATTGCTCACCACTCGGTGGGATTTTTAAACATAAGTAGTCTTGGACTGCAGCTAAGCCCCCGAGTGGGAGGATTGCTCACCACTCGGTAGGATTTTTAAAACATAGGCGAGTACTGGAATGCAGCTAACCCCCCGAGTGGGAGGATTGCTCACCACTCGGTAGGATTTTTTAAACTTAGGCGAGAAATGGACTGCAGCTAAGCTCCCAAGTGGGAGGATTGCTCACCACTCGGTAGGATTTTTTAAACTTAGGCGAGTACTTGGACTGCAGCTAAGCCCCCGAGTGAGAGGCTTGCTCATCACTCGGTAGGATTTTTTAATCTTAGGAGAGTACTTGGACTGCAGCTAAGCCCCCGAGTGAGAGCTTGCCCATCACTCGGTAGGATTTTTTAAACTTAGGCGAAACGGATTCGCAGCTAAGCCCCCGAGTGAGAGGCTTGCTCATCACTCGGTTGGATTTTTTTAAACTTAGGCGAAACAGATTCGTAGCTAAGCTTCCGAGTGAAAGGCTTGCTCACCACTCGGTAGGATTATTCGAACTTAGGTGTCAGGACCCCGATTCCAAGTCACATCGATCTAGCTGGTAACACCTCATATCACTTTGCGGCCTCACGCACGGTATTGCCGCGGGTGTCGCCTTACCATGGCCCGGGACCGTTTGCGCCTTTTGGCTCAGGTATATGATAGTGTCGCTAGCATCCATATGACAGAGAACCCTGGCCGACATGGCTAGCCGTGAACCCAAAACGGCACTAACCCATGGGGACAGGCATACATGAATAAACTTCGAGCATGTCGGTCAGCAGCGTGTGAATCCGGGCTATAGCACTGGGCTAACAAGACTCCGGGAACCCGGGCTGTAGCAGGCTAGGCAGGACTCCGGAGTCACCCCGTGACATTTCCCCGAAGGGACAGACACAGGAACGAAGTGAAACACATGCCGGCCAGTCAAGTGTTCCGGAGGCGGTAGTCTTTGGGCTAGCAGGACTCTGGTGAACCGGGCTGTAGCAGACTACTATGGCTCATAGAAGTACAAGACTACATTTCCCCATAAGAGAGGCTACCAAGGATAAACAACTAGGTTGTCGGATCCCACACATACCAAGCATTTCAATCATACAAACAATATGCTCGATATGTGTAAATACAACATGGCATCACAACATAACTCTACGACTCAAGTATTTATTCATTAGGCTCCGAGGAGCCAAGATATTACAAACATGGGTCTCATGACCGAACATGCAAAGCATACAAGTCAAAGCACATGCGGATGCTTAACATATCTGAGTATAGACATCTACAAATGAAAAAGGCTGAGAAGCCTGACTATCTACCAGATCCTGCCGAGGGCACAAGATCGTAGCTGAGGTATCAAGCTAAACGTCGAAGTCCACGCGGAACTACTAGTGAGACTGAAGTCTCTCTGCAAAAACATAAAATAAGCAAACGTGAGTACAAATGTACTCAGCAAGACTTACATCGTAACTAACTACATATGCATCATTATCAACAAAGGGGTGGTGGGGTTTAATCGCAGCAAGCCAGCTTTGACTCGGTGGCTATCTGAACTATTTTGCAAGTAACTCTTTTGAGATGGCGCACACGAGTCCACATATTCACCATATCAATACACCACTATGGATCCGCCTGCCTCCCTCACGAGAACGCCATCCATAGCACTCACGCTTATGTTGTGCATTTTAGAGTATCCACTTTCACTTGTCTATGAACTGCATGTGCAACCTGAAGTCCTTTATCATGGACACGGCTATTCGAATAGATCATATTAACCCTGCAGGGGTGTACTTCTTCACACACGCCTCGCCACTTACCGCCATGTAAACCTCGTGTATCTCGGCAACCTTCAAGCGGAAGCTTTGGCGAGGAGTCGGCCACGACACGACTAACCACACAAGTCTCTCGTCTGTGTTTATCGCCTATTCGGGTTCCATCCGCAAGGAGATCCGCCGGGTGTCGCCACGGCCCCAAACGATGTGAGCAGGGTTCCCAATCCCACCTCGACGGGTGGTTCTATGCTTGGTACACCGTGCCACGGTGCCTAGTCATCCCAAGCCCACTGCATGCGGGTGCCACTTGGTAGACTACTAACACTACCTACAAACACCAGAAACTAGTTGCAACTCATGGACAGAGATCAAGTTGATTAATAAGCCGAGAGGGCTTGGAGCGCCCGGAGCCCAATGTGTGGTATTAACTGTTCATGGATCACAAACACAGAACTCAGTTCCTGAGGACGGCTGCAATGAGACAATCCACCATTTACTCCTACATGGCCTCTCAGTGCTACCTTTACCAAATCGTGTTCACACACTTAGCTCTCAACAGTAGGACATGTTCACACACCTCCGATTCATCCCCGATGAATCAGACCTGACTCAACTCTAAACAAAGCAGTGCATGACAAACAAGCATGAATGAGTAGGCACAATAGGGCTCAAACAACTCCTACTCATACTAGTGGGTTTCATCTATTTACTGGGGAATGACAGCTCATGCATAGGATAAAGGGGTTCAGCTACCGCAACAAGTAACAGATGAATCGTTGTTGTCCTAATGCAGTAAAAGAGAGCAGGAGCGAGAGAGTGGGATTATATCGTAATGAACAAGGGGTTTTGCTTGCAGCACTTCACGAAGATAGTATAGCTCTTCATCGGTGTCATCGATCACATCGTCGGGACAACGTCTACTGAGGGGGGACAAACACCGGCAACAGCGAAAGAACACAATCAATGCAATGCAACAATATGATGCATGAGTGTGACATGGCAATATGTTGTGGTTTGAGCTAATGCAACTAGCAACCAGATTAAATGAAGTTGGTTTGAATCAAAGATTCAAATTCAAACTCCATATGTGGTTATTTAAATGCCATTCATACCATTTGTCCTAAACAGTAGTCATAAGTTGTTCTAACATGCATGAAACCAGTACATATGGATAGATTGGATTTTTCTGATCATTTTTCATATATAATTTATTTCATTTGGAGTTACGGTTGAATTACTATGAATTTTTGAAGTTTGCATTATTTTCTGAAATTTATAAATCATTTCTAATTTGTTTAAAATTCCAGAAAATAACTACTGCGTCAGCCTGACATCGTCATGACGTCAGCAGGTCAACGGGCACGGTCCTGGTCAAACCTGACGCGTGGGGTCCACTGGTCAGTGACACGGTGGTGTTTAGTGGCACTGACAGGTGGGATCGGGTCAACGGACATGTCAGCATAGTCAACCCTGACTGGTGGGTCCTGCCTTATTAAACTAATCTAAACAGAAATTAAACCTAGATTAGTTAGGGCGTGGGGCCCAGGTGTCAGTGAGCTAGGGTGGTTGGTTAGGGCGTCATTAGTGGCTAATGACAGCGCCAATGCCGGCTTCGGCCAAGTTACGCCGGCGACCAAAACGCGGCGGAGGGCATCGGGATTTCGCTACGGGATCCGGTTTGGCGCGCGGGGAGCATCTACAGGGATATGACGGAGTGGCGCATCCAGTGGTGGAGGCGTCTGGAGCTGGGGTGGCCTAAAGAGGCACCGGCGACGAGCTTTGCGGCGGCCGGAGCTCGGGGGTGTGTGGGGACGAGGTTGCGGTGGCCCTGGCGATGTGCGATTAGCACCTACGGCGTATACGTGGTGCGGTGAGTACGATGGGCGCATGCCCGGGGATCAAATGGTCACCGGAGCATCACCCGCGATGAGCTCGTGCGGCGGTGGGTTTCGGCCTTGACAGAAGATGCGGCTAGAGGACGCGCGGGAGTGAGGTAGCAGGGGGGAAAGAGAGAGAAGTCACGACGGGGGCAGCAGAGGTGACGGCGAGGTCGGGGAAGCTCTGGGGTTGGCGCATCGACGACGGGGATCTCCGGCAATCCGAGGACGAAGATGACGACGTGAGGGCGGAGCAGAGCTTCCGGCGAAGCGTGGCTCGGTGAATACGAAGCGGAGGTCGTAGCGGAGCTCTAGGGCACGGGGAGAGATCGTGAGGGAGGCGGTGGCTGCGGTGGCAGCGGACGGCGGCGACGGCTACGTTCGGGCTGCGCGGGAGAGAGAGTCAGGGAAGAGGGAGAGTGAGCGAGGGAGTCAGCGGAATCGGGTCGACACGGGAAAATCTTCCACGCGTCCAGGGGATCGTCAGCAAGCAGGAGGTGGCCGGGAACGCACGCGCGCACCACGCTTCCCCTCTGCCTACTGGGAGGAGGAAGAAGACGGCTCTGCCCTCGGTGGGCTAGGCCGCTACAGTGCCAGAACAAGTAGGCCGGCCCAGGTAACTCTCTCTCTGTTTTCTAATTTAAATTGTTTCTGTTTTCTATTTATTCTGTTTTGTTTTGATTTAGTAAAATACTAAACCATTTTATAAAATCCTGGAAATAATTAGGGGTGCTGTCTGAATTATTCCAGTGACCCATAACAATTTCCAACATTTTTGGAGCACCTAAAATATATATAGCATTTAAATAGCTCCAATTCAAATATTTGAATTAATTCAAAGCCCAAATATGTCCTGCAAAAATGTAAACCATCTTTGGTAGATGCTTCCAGCTCAAACCAGAAATGTTGAACATTTTTAAAGGGCATTTTGAGTTCAATGAAAAAGATTTTATTTTGACCCTAGCCGAATTCTTTTGGTGCTAGGGTTTGAGAATCCCCATTTCAATATTTAAATGGAATTTAAACATGATGCACACATGACTAGCTAGCCTCGAGCATATCAGAACTAGGGATGTGACAGCTCACCCCAACTAAACAAGAATCTCGTCTCGAGATTCAAGTCGTGAGGTAAGAAGTCAGAGGGGTCACAAGCTAACACGATCTTCACGATCCAACTGTCCTTCTCAAGATGTTGATTCATTTCTTCATATTGATCTTGACGTCTTTGCTTTCTAGATCTTCATCCAACTCGATGACGTTAGAAAGAAACTCTATCGGAAAGGATCATTGAAACTCTCCATACCAGGCTTAGGCAATTCACAACGATCGTTTGAAAGGGGTTCGGGGAAATGGCATACTCAGTCCGGAAAGGAAACTATGGTTATAGAACAACTCGGTAAACGGAAGGCACATTCCAATTGATACCGAGGATATAACCTAGTGACTGAGTGTGCTCTCAAGAACTTGAGCATTTCCATAGTCATCAAGGTTTTACCAACATCCGTGTCGAGGATCCTGGCAGCACATCTTACTACCATGATGAATAGTGATGGATGGTGCGGATACAAAGGAAGATAACACCTTCTCAGACTTCCCCTTAGCGAGGCCAAGAGAACGAAATCTGGATGATCGACCGAGAGACATTTAGCACTCCGCTTCTAATGTTCTCCTTGATGTGCTAGCGTAATACATTCATAGATATGGTTTGATATCTAGAACATCAAGTAAAAGGTCAGACTTCGTGAACACAATAATCCATAAGGAACAACTATTGGAATAAATTCTACAAGATCCTTATGGGGAGGTGACCAACTTTCTCAATCAAGATACTACAATAATAAGTCTTCCGGTTGGGTGTGTTGGCCACAACATCCACTTTACCGGATTATAGAGAGACCAATATTATAGTTCTTGAGAAACGTTCCAACCGTCATATCTGCCTGAGATTCAGATCTGGTTGGTGTTAGGATAATCCAGACTCATCAAGTCTAGAAGGAAAAATGAAAGTTTGCAACACAAATCGATGAGATGACGTTGCAAGATTCTCAAGGGATGAACTATGATAGCAAGCTCCAAAAGATGAGCTGGTTCTGCTACAAACATGTGAACACGTTGTCCAAGACAAGCATGATCATGTGGTAGTCTTATAAAGAAACACTACCGAGTTCAGGTGGGGAACCATCATCGAGGATATCGAAGTCCTAACATAAGTCATGATTAGCTCTTATGAAGGAACTCCATCTCGTTGAACAAATCAATCAGTGGCTTGGTGTGCTAAGGATACATATAGAATGAAGGTTGCAAGTCTCCATACCACAGAATACTTCGCACATATGCATGACTGATTTGAGATGGTACCAGGGAAACAAAACCAATCTTTCTCGAACTCAAGGCGGTAACTTGCACCAAATGCACGTGAATCAGAGAAAGTCACTTCTTTCATCCAACATATTCTTCACGAATGGGACATGAAGATAATGCTTATAAAAGTTTCCAACACTAGGTTGATGTTCAACATGAGTCATGGGGAGACAAAATGCTGGCGATGGGCTCAACAACAACTCATCGTAATTTCCATATCACTGTACTTCCGCCATCATGTGAACACGGTGATAGTATTGGTCAGACCAAAAGATGTAATGGTGTATGCTGAGGGATCAACCACGAGTAAGACAACATTACGAATATCGTTGGTTCTAACTTGATTTGACGATAGCCCACACTCAAATCAAGGTTTTGACAAGACAATAGATTCAACAACTGATCACGGGGATCAGTCGATGAAGATATCATCTTTCTTCAACACACACACACACCGGGATATCCCTTGAGATGAACTAAGTCAGGTAAGCTTTTATCTTCCAACTCTCCAAGTTGTTGTTTAGCTTAACCAACTAGCTCTGTGGTATCCCAAGCATGCATTCTTGGAGAAAGGGTGGTTACAAGAAAACCAACTTGATCACGAACTCAACATAGCGGTCAGGTGACAACCTGGTAATACTTCTGAGAAGATATTCGGAAAATCACGAACCACCAATATGCTACTAAGCTCGATAATAATCTTGCTTTTCAGGGCAAGACGATATGATAAAAAGAGCGAGGGATTGGCACAATCCTAACTCATTGATCGAAGAGTGCACCAGAAATAAGGACTAGGTAGCACGATCAATCTTAGGATGATGATTTAATAACCAACACGCTAAGAATGAGAATATTGTCCATTAACTACCAAGCAAAAGGGTTGCTAGGAGCATTGATTTCACACACCACAATTCACTTGTAGGCATTCCGGTTACAACAACACGGGACCGAGGAATGAATAATGATGGTGAGAAGTATCACTGCGTCAAGAATTCATAAGAGGTGGTGCAATTTTCATGACATTCTTGACATAAAGATGGTAACACTCCAGGTGGAACAGAATCAAAAGCTAGATTGGCATTTTAATCTGCGGAGTACAATTGCTTTGACCCAATCCTGGATATGGATGGGATTCTGGAGTTTGTTTCTCCTAGTTATTCCGGATTAGAATGGCTTGACGGACCACAAGAGTAGTAGGCATCGATTAACAGATGCACGCATGCTCTTGACTATCAATTGATAGACGAGGGTTGGAAGACAACTAAAATGGGACAACATAAAAGAACATATGATTTTCTGGGTTGTGGATGCATGGACTAGCATGTCGAACGAGTTCAACATATTTCTTCCCGATAACCCATGCAGAAAGGTTGAACTGGTAGAGTCGCAAAATAGAATGGAGAACCCATCATGAGCACTCTGATTGTGATCTTTTGGTTCAACGAGGAACTTCTGCCATAAGTAGTTCATGGTATTTGGAAGAAGGATATACCACGGACCTCGAGGACTAACGCAAAGGTTACTAATAACCTAAGGGAACTAGCAATTACTATCAACATGAAGTAAGTAGGGTGAATCTTGGGTTCAAAACCCAGAAGTGGAATACCTACATACTAAATGGCATCACAGGATGCTTTTGAGAACGATGGCCAGAATCATCACACTGGGAACACAAATCATGGCTAGATTATATTACTAGGTGACCCCCTAAGACACCTAGGGTCATAAAAATAACTCCAACATATATGTCGAGGCAATGGAGTACCTCAACACACTGTTTAGTGTGATTAATCCGACCCAATAAGACACTGAGAACTTGGAGGAAGGATTTGCAAATGCATCAGACTATTTAGAAACCTGGGATGACTCGGACAACATAACGGCTGTAAATGCTCAAAAGATTTCAGACATCCTGCAAAAATGGTGGCATAACCACTCAACATCACAATATCAAGGTTCTGAGATTAACTAACAACACACAGAAGTAGTAGGAACTGAACTGAGATTTGAAACTATCAATTCTATAAGTCTATGGATTAGTAACACGTCATCCTAATAGATAGATAAGAAGCCTAGTTCTTAATCCCCGTAGAAGAGAAGAGGATGACTTAGATCAGAAGGCCATGAGGTATAAGGAGTAAAAAGAGCCTTACGTTCCCTTCCACAATCAATTCCCTTACATAACTAAAGCATTTCTAGACACAACTTCGACCGGTTTGGCTTGGTAATCCTACAGGCAGTCAGGCTCTGATACCAAAGCGGTCAGGACCCTGATTCCAAGTCACATCGATCTAGCCGGTAACACCTCATATCACTTTGCAGCCTCACGCACGCTATTACCACGGGTGTCGCCTTACCATGGTCCGGGACCGTTTGCGCCTTTTGGCTCACGTATATGATAGTGTCGCTAGCATCCATATGACAGAGAACCCGGGCCGACATGGCTAGTCGTGAACCCAAAGCGGCACTAACCCATGGGGACATGCATACATGAATCAACTTCGAGCATGTCGGCTAGCAGCGTGTGAATCCGGGCTGTAGCACTGGGCTAACAGGACTCCGGGAATCCGGGCTGTAGAAGGCTAGGCAGGACTCCGGAGTCACCGCGTGACATTTCCACGAAGGGACAGACACAGGAACGAAGTGAAACACATGTCGGCCAGTCAAGTGTTCCGGAGCAGTAGTGCTGGGCTAGCAGGACTCGGTGAACCAGTCAGAAGCGGACTACTATGGCTCATGGAAGTACAAGACTACATTTCCCCATAAGAGAGGCTACCAAGGATAAACAACTAGGTTGTCGGATCCCACACATACCAAGCATTTCAATCATACACACAATATGCTCGATATGTGTAAATACAACATGGCATCACAACATAACTCTACGACTCAAGTATTTATTCATTAGGCCACGATGAGCCAAGATATTACAAACATGGGTCTCATGACCCAACATTCAGAGCATACAAGTCAAAGCACATGCGGAAGCTTAACATGTCCGGAAAGTACGACATCTACAAATGAAAAAGGCCGAGAAGCCCGACTATCTACCAGATCTGCCGAGGGCACAAGATCGTAGCTGAGGTATCAAGCTAAACGTCAAGTCCACGCTGAACTACTAGTGAGATGAAGTCTCTCTCGCAAAAACATAAAATAAGCAAACGTGAGTACAAATGTACTCAAAGAAGACTTACATCGTAACTAACTACATATGCATCATTATCAACAAAGGGGTGGTGGGGTTTAATCGCAGCAAGCCAGCTTTGACTCGGTGGCTATCCCGAACTGAATCGCAAGTAACTCTTTTGAGGTGGCGCACACGAGTCCACATATTCACCATATCAATACACCACTATGGATCCGCTTCCGTCTCCCTACGAGAACGCCATTCATAGCACACACGCTTATCTTGCGCATTTTAGAGTATCCACTTTCACTTGTCTATGAACTGTACAGGCAACCCAGAAGTCCTTTACCGCGGACACGGCTATTCGAATAGATCATATTAACCCTGCAGGGGTGTACTTCTTCACACACGCTCTCGCCACTTACCGCCATGTACACCTCGTGTATCTCGGCAACCTTCAAGCGGAAGCCTGGCGAGGGAGTCGGCCACGACCTGACTAACCACACAAGTCTCTCGTCCAGGTTTATCGCCTATTCGGGTTCCATCCGCAAGGAGATCCCGCCGGGGTGTCGCTCACGGCCCCAAACGATGTGAGCAGGGTTCGCAAGCCCACCTCGACGGGTGGTTCTACGCTTGGTACACCGTGCCACGGTGCCTAGTCTGTCCCAAGCCCACCTGTACCGGGTGCCACTTGGTAGACTACTAACACTACCTACAAACACCGGAAACTAGTTGCAACTCCTGGACAGAGATCAAGTTGATTAATAAGCTGAGAGGGCTTGGAGCGCCTGAGCCCAATGTGTGGTAGTAATTGTTCATGGATCACAAACACGTAACTCAGCCTCGAGGATGGCTGCAATGAGACAGCCCACCATGTACTCATACATGGCCTCTCACAGCTACCTTTACCAAATCGTGTTCACACACTTAGCTCTCAACAGTAGGATATGTTCACACACCTCCAATTCATCCCCGATGAATCGGACCTGACTCAACTCTAAGCAGTAGCAGGCATGACAAACAAGCATGAATGAGTAGGCACAACAGGGCTCAAACAACTCCTACTCATACTAGTGGGTTTCATCTATTTACTGTGGAATGACAGGTCATGCAGAGGATAAAGGGGTTCAGCTACCGCAGCAAGTAACAGATGAATCGTTGTTGTCCTAATGCAAGAAAAAGAGAGCAGGAGCGAGAGTGGGATTATATCGTAATGAACAAGGGGTTTTGCTTGCCCGGCACTTGAAGATAGTATAGCTCTTCATCGGTGTCATCGATCACATCGCCGGGACAACGCCTCATCGAGGGGGACAAACACCGGCAACAGAGAAAGAACACAATCAATGCAATGCAACAATATGATGCATGAGTGTGACATGGCAATATGTTGTGGTTTGAGCTAATGCAACTAGCAACCAGATTAAATGAAGTTGGTTTGAATCAAAGATTCAAATTCAAACTCCATATGTGGTTATTTAAATGCCATTCATACCATTTGTCCTAAACAGTAGTCATAAGTTGTTCTAACATGCATGAAACCAGTACATATGGATAGATTGGATTTTTCTGATCATTTTTCATATATAATTTATTTCATTTTGAGTTACGGTTGAATTACTATGAATTTTTGAAGTTTGCATTATTTTCTGAAATTTATAAATCATTTCTAATTTGTTTAAAATTCTAGAAAATAACTACTGCGTCAGCCTGACATCGTCATGACGTCTGCAGGTCAACGGGCACGGTCCAGGTCAAACCTGACGCGTGGGGTCCACTGGTCAGTGACACGGTGGTGTTTAGTGACACTGACAGGTGGGTCGGGTCAACAGACATGTCAGCATAGTCAACTCTGACTGGTGGGTCCCGCCTTATTAAACTAATCTAAACATAAATTAAACCTAGATTAGTTAGGGCGTGGGGCCCAGATGTCAGTGAGCTAGGGGGTTGGTTAGGGCGTCATTAGTGGCTAATGACACGCCGGCTTGCCGCCAAGTTCTCACGGCTACCACCAAAACGCCGTGGAGGGCATCGGGATTTCGCCACGGGTCCGGTTTGGCGGCGGGAGCATCTACGGATATGGCGGAGTGGCGATCCAAAGTGGTGGAGGCTTCGGAGCTGGGTGGCCTCTGAGGCACCGGCGACAAGCTTTGCGGCGGCCGGAGCTCGGGGGCGTGCGGGGACGCGGTTGCGGTGGCCGTGGCGATGTGCGATTAGCACCTACGGCGTATACGTGGTGCGGTGAGTACGATGGGCGCATGCCCGGGACCAAATGGTCACCGGAGCATCACCGGCGATGAGCTCGTGCGGCGGTGGGTTTCGGCCTTGATGTAAGATGCGGCTAGAGGACGCGCGGGAGTGAGGTAGCAGGGGGATAGAGAGAGAAGTCACGACGGGGGCAGCAGAGGTGACGGCGAGGTCGGGGAAGCTCTGGGGTTGGCGCATCGACGACGGGGATCTCCGGCAATCCGAGGACGAAGATGACGACGTGAGGGCGGAGCAGAGCTTCCGGCGAAGCGTGGCTCGGTGAAGACGAAGCGGAGGTCATAGCGGAGCTCTAGGGCACGGGGAGAGATCGTGAGGGAGGCCGTGGCTGTGGTGGCAGCGGACGGCGGCGACGGCTACGTTCGGGCTGCGCGGGAGAGAGAGTCAGGGAAGAGGGAGAGTGAGCGAGGGGGTCAGCGGAATCGTCGGCAAGCAGGAGGTGGCCGGGAACGAACGCCACAAGGCCACGCTTCCCCTCCGCTCTTGGCGGGGAGGAAGAAGACGGCTCTGCCCTCGGTGGGCTGGGCCGCTACAATGCCAGAACAAGTAGGCCGGCCCAGGTAACTCTCTCTCTCTCTGTTTTCTAATTTAAATTGTTTCTGTTTTCTATTTATTCTGTTTTACTTTTGATTTAGTAAAATACTAAACCATTGTATAAAATCCTGGAAATAATTTGGGGTGTTGTCTGAATTATTCCAGTGACCCATAACAATTTCCAACATTTTTGGAGCACCTAAAATATATATAGCATTTAAATAGCTCCAATTCAAATATGTTTGAATTAATTCAAAGCCCAAATATGTCCTGCAAAAATGTAAACCATCTTTGGTAGATGCTTCCACCTCAAACCAGAAATGTTGAACATTTTTAAAGGGCATTTTGAGTTCAATGAAAAAGATTTTATTTTCACCCTAGCCGAATTCTTTTGGTGCTAGGGTTTGAGAATCCCCATTTCAAAATTTAAATGGAATTTAAACATGATGCACACATGACTAGCTAGCCTCGAGCATACCAGAACTAGGGATGTGACATTAGGCGAAACGGATTCGCAGCGAAGTCACCCACTGGGAGATTTCAAACGCAAACAAAGGCAACAACAGATTGTTCAGGAAGATTATAAAGCTCTTGTCTCTGATAAACAAACTACAAAGGTATTTCTTATTACATCTCATCCGAGTGAGTACTTAAGTATAAAAGGGGCGGAGCAGCTCCGCGTTCCAAGCTTGAGGCTCGTCTTTCTGATGCTCGACATTATAAAGATGGTATGCTCCATTGTGGAGAACTCTGGTGACAATGAAGGGACCTTCCCAAGCAGGGGCGAACTTGTGAGGTTTCTGTTGATCCACTCAAAGAACCAAGTCTCCCTCTTGAAAAGCTCAACCCCTCACGTTTCTGGCATGGAATCGACGCAAGTCTTGCTGATAAATGGTCGACCGGATCAAAGCCATCTCTCTTTCCTCCTCTAAAAGGTCGATCAAGGCCCCGCCGAGCCTGTTCTGCTTCATCTTCAGAGAAGAGCTCGACTCGTGGTGCATTGTGAAGTAAGTCACTCGGCAAAACAACTTCAGCACCATAGACCAAGAAGAATGGGGTTAGGCCAGTCGACCAATTGGGAGTTGTCCTTAGACCCCAAAGAACCGATGGAAGTTCATCAACCCAGGCACCTGCTGCGTGCTTGAGATCACGCATCAGTCGGGGTTTCAATCCTTTGAGAATTAGGCCATTTGCTCTTCTCGCTTGTCCATTCGACCGGGGTGAGCGATCAAGCATAGTCGACTCGTGTGCCTTGACAAGCGCAGAAGGCTCTGAACTCATCGGAATCGAAGTTCGACCCGTTGTCAGGGATGATGCTGTGCGGAACTCCGTATCTGAATGTCAATTCTTTGATGAAACTGACAGCAGTGCTAGCTTCAAGATTATTGATAGGCTTAGCTTCAATCCATTTGGTAAACTTGTCGACTGCTACAAGCACGTGGGTGAATCCGCTCCTACCGGTTCGCAGCGGTCCGACCATATCCAATCCCCAAACAAAGAAAGGGCCGCATTTAGTGGAATGGTCTTCGTATCGACGAGGTTTGTGCGACATGTTGGAGTAAAACTGGCAACCCTCACATTTGTCGACTATATCTTTCGCCATTTCATTTGCTCGTGGCCAGTAAAACCCGGCTCGGTATGCTTTAACCATGATGGTCTAAGAGGACGCATGGTGACCACAGGTCCCCGAGTAGATGTTGTTGAGGATCATTCGACTTTCTTCTGGCGTTATGCATTTCGATCGACTCCGCCACTCCTTCCCTAACAGTTGCCCTCCTATCACAAAGAAGGCTTTGGATCGTGACGATCTGTCGAGCCTCTTCTTCATCTTCTGGGAGTTCCTTCCTAAGAATATATGCAATGTACGGTTCTGTTTAGTCGGGAGTGATGACCAAAACCTCCATGATCAGGTCGACCACGACTGGGACCTCGACTTCAGTCGGATCTGTGGCACTCTTAGGCTGCGGGGGCTCTTCAGTGAAAGGATCTTCTTGAACTGACAGCGTGTGAATGTGCACCAAAAACACATTGCTGGGAATGGCTTCTCTCTTGGAACCTATCTTTGCTAAATCATCGGCAGCTTGATTTTTCAGTCGGGGTATATGATGGAGCTCTAACCCCTCAAACTTATTTTCCAATTTCCTTACTGCATTGCAGTAGCTAGTCATGGCCGGGCTTCTGACGTCCCCCTCCTTCATCAATTGATTGACTACCAAATCTAAGTCGCCATAGACCATAAGGCGACGGACGCTGAGTGAAATGGCCATACATAACCCATACAAGAGTGCTTCATATTCTGCTTCGTTGTTGGAGGAATCAAAGTGAATCTGAAGAACATATATGAGCTTGTCTCCTCGGGGGGATACCAGTACCACCCCAGCACCGGAACCATTTAGCATCTTGGAGCCATAAAAAAACATGGTCCAGTGCTCCGAGTGAACTTGAGTCGATAGTTGCTGTTCGATCCACTCGGCGAGGAAATCTGCTATTGCTTGGGACTTGATAGCTTTCTTTGCCTCAAACTTGATATATAAGGGAAGGAGTTCAATCGCCCACTTTGCCACTCGACCAGTTGCATCTACAGCAGAATCTCTGACAATGGAGCGTCGCTGATGACTGTAATTGAATGGTCAGAGAAGTAATGTGCAACCTTCTTCGTGGTCATATAAATCCCATAAACAAGTTTCTGATAATGCGGATATCTTTGCTTTGATGGAGTCAAAACTTCAGAAACATAATATACTGGGCGCTGAACTTTATAGGCTTTTCCTTCATCTTCCCGCTCGACCGTAAGTACTGTACTGACGACTTGTCCAGTGGCTGCAATGTAAAGAAGTAAAGGCTCTTTGCTAATTGGGGCAGCAAGCACCGGCTGGGTGGAAAGAATGGCTTTTAGCTCTACGAATGCTGCATCAGCTTCACGAGTCCACTCAAACTTATCTGACTTCTTCATCAGTCGGTAAAGAGGCAATGCCTTTTCACCGAGGCGAGAAATGAATCGACTTAGGGTGGCCAAGCAACCAGTAAGCTTCTGAACATCATGTACACGCATGGGGCGTTTCATTCGGAGTATGGCACCCACTTTCTCTGGGTTAGCGTCGATCCCTTGTTCGGAAACGAGAAAACCAAGCAATTTTCCGCCTGGGACTCCAAATGTGCAATTTGATGGATTAAGTTTGATATCATACCTTCTGAGGTTGGCAAAGGTTTCAGCAAGGTCAGCCAGTAGGTCGGAACCTTTTCGTGACCTAACCACAATAATCCATGTATGCTTCCACATTCTGACTGATTTGAGTGAGTAAACACTTCTGAATCATCCGCATGAATGTGGCTCCAGCGTTCTTCAAGCCAAATGGCATGGTGACATAACAGGAACACTCGAATGGGGTAATGAAAGCTGTTTTTATCTCGTCGGGTCCATACAGACGAATCTGATGATACCCTGAATAAGCGTCCAAAAGGGACAAATGCTCACACCCCGCAGTTGAGTTGACAATCTGGTCAATGCGAGGGAGAGGAAAGTGATCTTTCGGGCAGGCCTGATTGATATGCTTGAAGTCAATGCACATGCAAAGTGAGTCGTCCTTCTTAGGAACCATGACAACATTAGCTAACCACTCGGAGTGGTAAATCTCTCGGATAAACTCACCTTCTAGGAGCCGAGTCACTTCTTCACCGATTGCCTTTCTCTTCTGCACGGCGGACCGTCGAAGATGTTCTTTAACTGGTTTCACTTTTGGGTCGACTCGCGAACGATGCTCAGCCAGCTCCCTGGGAACACCAGGCATGTCTGAAGGTTTCCATGCAAAGATGTCCCAGTTCTCACGGAGGAACTGGATGAGCACTTCTTCCTATTTGGAGTCGAGTGTTGTTAAAATGTGAGTCGGATCAGCATTGGGATCCGTCGGGTGAATATCAATCGGCTTCATTTCGCCAGACGACTGAAATAATGAATCCGTGGCAGGCTTCTTAGCTCGCAACAAATCACTCGGATCTGCATTTTTCTGATACTCCTGCAATTCCACTACTGCCATCTGTGCATCGGCGATCTTCGAGCCTTTCTGGAAGCACTCTTCTGCCTTCTTCCGATTGCCAGTGATAGTGATCACACCTTTAGGACCAGGCATCTTCATCTTGAGATACACGTAGCATGGTCGAGCCATAAAACATGCATAAGCCGGCCTACCCAGAATAGCATGATAAGCACTCTGGAAATCCACAACTCCAAATGTCAATTTTTCTTTGCAGTAATTCTTGGAATCACCGAAAACCACATCAAGGGCGATCTGGTCGAGTGACTCAGCCTTCTTGCCAGGAATGACTCCATGGTGTCAGGACCCCGATCCTAGGTCACACCGATCTAGCATGTAACACATCATATCACTTTGCGGCCTCACGCACGGTATTCCCACGGGTGTTGCCTTACCATGGCCCGGACCGCTTATGCCTTTTGGCTCACGATATGATAGTGTCGCTAGCATCCATATGACAAAGAACCCGGCCGACATGGCTAGTCGTGAACCCAAAGCGGCGCTTAACCTATGGGGACAGGCATACATGAATCACATCGAGCATGTCGGTCATCAACGTATGTATTCGGGCTGTAGCACTGGGCTAACAGGACTCGGTATCCCGGGCTGTAGCGAAAGCTAGGCAGGACTCGAATACTACCAAGGTGACATTTCAAGGGATGTATATAGGAACGAAGTGAGACACATGCCGCCAAATAAGTGTCCAAGCAGTAGTGCTGGCTAGCAGGACTCGGTGAACCGGTCAGAAGTGACTACTATCGCCGAGTCACGAGACTACATTTCCCCATATGAGAGGCTGCCAAGGATAAACAACTAGTATGTCGGATCCCACACATACCAAGCATTTCAAACATACACACAATATGCTCAATATGTGTAAATAAGACGTGGCATCACAACATAACTCTACGACTCAGATATTATTCATAAGGCTACGAAGAGCGAGATATTACAAACATGGGTCTCATGACCCAACACTCGTGAGCATACAAGTCAAAGCACAAGCGGAAGCTAAACATGTCTCGAGTACGCATAACTATAAATGAAAAAGGCCGAGAAGCCCGACTATCTACCAAATCCTCGCCGAGGCACAAGATCGTAGCTGAGGTAACAAGCTAAACGTCAAGTCCAAGCGGAACTATTAGCGAGACTAACGCCTCTCGCAAAACATAAAATAAGCAAACGTGAGTACAATTGTACTCAGCAAGACTTACATCGTAACTAACTACATATGCATCATTATCAAAAGGGGTGGTGGAGTTTGACCGCAAAGAAGCCAGCTTTGACTCCTGGCTATCCCGAACTACGATCGCAAGTAACTCTTTTGAGGTGATGCACACGAGTCCACATATTCACCATATCAATACACCACTATGGATCCGCCTCCTGCCTCCCTCACGAGAACGCCATCCATAACACTCACGCTTATCTTGGCGCATTTTAGAGTATCCACTTTCACTTGTCTATGAACTGATATAGGCAACCCGTAAGTCCTTCTCCGTGGACATGGCTATTCGAATAGATCATATTAAACCCTGCAGGGTGTACTTCTTCACACACGCTCACCACTTACCGCCATTACACGACATGTACTCGGCAACCTTCAAGCGGAAGCCCAACGTGGGTGTCGGCCACGGCCTACCTAAACACTCAAGTCCCTAGTCCAGGTTTATCGCCTATTCGGGTTCCATCCGCAGGAGTCCGCCGAGGTTTCCCATACAGCCCCGAACGATGTGTGCAGGGTTCCCGAGATACCAAACGGGCACTCGGTACACCGGGCCACGGTGCCTACCGCAACACAACCCACCCCTAAGGTCAGCGCTATGCGGCCCCTCAAAGATGCTACAAACACCGAAACTACTTGCAACTCCCTTGACCGAGGACAAGGGTGGTCAAGAAGCCGAGAGGGTCCATTGGTTTCGGGCCCAATGCGTGGTAGTAACTGCTTCATGGATCACAAACACGTAACTCAGTTCCTCGAGGACGGCTGCAATGAGACAACCCACCATGTACTCCTACATGGCCTCTCACCGCTACCTTTTACCAAATCGTGTTCACACACTTAGCTCACACACGAGGGACATGTTCAAAACAATTCCAATTCATTCCCGATGAATCGTAATTCGACTCAACTCTAAGCAAAGAGTGTGCATGACAAACAAACATAAATGAGTAGGCACAACATGGCTCAAACAATTCCTACTCATGCTAGTGGGTTTCATCTAATTATCGTGGAATGACAGTCATGCAAAGGATCAAGGGGTTCAGCTACCGCAGCAAGTAACACATGAGTCGTTGTTGTCCTAATGCAGTAAAATAGAGCAGGAGCGAGAGAGTGGGATTGTATCGGAATGAACAAGGGGGTTTTGCTTGCCTGGCACTTCTGAAGATAATATAATTCTTCATCGGTGTCATCGAACTCATCGTCGGTACGTCGTCTACCGAGAGGGGACACTTACCGGCAAACAAGGGAGAACACAATCAATGCAATGCACATATATGATGCATGATCATGTTAAGGTACTGAATTCACCTAATGCAATAATAATCCAAGTTAGTTGAAGTGGAATTCAAACAAGGTTGAATTCCAACTCCAAATGCTATTTCATAATTTACCCTAATCGTGATTCATCCTATTCAGAGAGGTTAACTTGTTCAAACATGCATGATCATGGCATAAACAGATTCTTCATATTTTTCTGATCATTTTTCATATATAAATTATTTCCATCCGAGTTACGGTTGAATTTCTATGAATTTTGAAGTTTTGAATATATTCGAATTTCCTGATTTAATTAAATCCGTAAAATATAATATTAAGGCCAAAGATTGCAAGCATGACGTCAGCAGGTCAATCGCGGCTGGTTGTCAAACCTCGACGTGGGGGCCACACGCCGCTGACTAACTAAACTAACCTAGTCAATTAGCACTAACCTGTGTTAAGTTAAATTAGTTTAAACCTAAACTAGATTAGTTAGCCGGGCGGGGCCCGCATGTCAGTGAGGGAGAGGGGAAGGTCAAACCGGGCAGTGGTCAACCCACGCCAGCCGGTCACGTGGCGCCGGCGCTTAGCACGGCGAGCGACGCTGGGCGCAAGTGAATTTCGCTGTTCGGCCACCAAAAGGGTTTGGGAGGGTACCCACGGGAGTCGGGATGAGCCGAGGCTCTTGGTGGAGTGGGTTGAGCTCGGGCGGCCGGAATCGACGCCGGGCGGCGAGGTTGGCGGCAGCCGGAGTTCGCCAACGGGCGGATTAGGGCGATGCAGGCGCTAGGGGGTGTTGGCACGTACACGTGTTCTCGGTGTCACCGAGCACGGAGGTGGGGTCGGCTTCGGGTCATTGGAGCTCTAGCCACGCCGGCGACGAGGCACGGCGGCGGCGAGCTTCGGCCGCAGTGGAGACGGTGGCTAGAAGAGGGGAACGAGTCGGGGAAGAGGGGGAAATGACTCGGGGGCTCACCGTGAGTGCGATGATGGCATCGGCGAGCCTGGGGGCACCAGAGCCGTGAATTGGGCGACAGCACGGCGATCATGGGTCCAAGAGGGGAAAACGGTGGGGCGGCGCCGTGGTGCTCCGGGCAAGGGAGACTTGGTGAGGAGGGAGGAGAGGGCTAGGGCGGAGCTCGGGGACATGCCGGGGAGGAGAAGGGGTGGCGGTGGCCGCGATGGAGCTCGTCGGTGGTGGCAGCTCCGTTCGGTGAGCTCGGGGGAAGAGGGCCAGGGGGAAAGAGAGGGAGCGGCGAGTGAGGAAGAGGAGCGAGGGGGCACGGGCGCCGCCGTGGCGCCGCAAGGAGGTCGGGAGGGCTGTGCAGGCCGGAAGGGAGGAGGTGGCGAAGCCGGGCTGCGTCAGTGTCCCTCCTCTGCCATCGGGCAGAGGTAGGCGAAAGCGGCGTGTCGGTTGGTGGCTGGGCCACCAACTGGGCCAGCGAGGGGAGGGGAGAAGGCTGGGCTGGTGGGCTGCGCAGGTGAGCGCCAGGTAGTCCTTCCCTCTCTCTCTTTTATTTGTTTTAGTTTTCTAATTTTGTTCTGTTTTGTTTTAGTTTAGTAAAATACTAAACCATTTTATAAAATCCTGAAAATAGTTATGTGGCTAGAACTAAAATATACCAAACCACATAAAATGTTCCAGAATTATTGGACATACATTATTTATATATCAAATATATATCCAATGCAAGTAGTTATTGAATTAATTCAAAGGCCCAAAATAAAATGTTTCATTACTCCAAAAATATTGGTTTGAACTTTATTCTTGCCAATATTTTTTAAAGCTGAAAAGGAACATTTCCTTGGAACATTTGAAGCAATTTTTAAATGTTGATCATTTATTTTAAATGATTCTGGGGCTCTCCAATTCCCCAATTCAAATTTAAAGGAAATTTAGACATGGTGCATGGATGCAATGCTACTAGTTACAAGCAAGCTCTAGGGTTGATCTGGGGCTGTGACAGCTCACCCCCACTAAACAAGAATCTCGCCCCGAGATTCAAGACGTGAGGTAAGAGAAAAAGGGAAGTCACAAAACTATCACAATCTTCATGACCCATTTGCCCTTCTCGAGGATGTTGATTTACTCCATCATCTTGGTCTTGACGTCTTTGCTTTCGAGGTCTTCACTCGACACGACAACAGAAAGAAGGGGAAAACCCTACATGATTCGACCTCCATGAAGATCAGGTAAACATGATCAACTCACGGACTGAGACGGTGACACATCTCGAGTTGAGACACAAAATACATCGAGGGGGGATGGAAGAACAATAACGGGGTTTGATTGGTGGCAACAATTCCACGCTTAGGGAGATGATGGATGGTATCAAGGTGGCGAGGAAATATTTATCATGATCCCGTAACGGGACACCTCGAGAAAGGTGACGCAAAACTATTCCCTTAAGTGGCAAAAAGAATTACTTTTGAATTAGAGATCATTGAGACTCTCCATACCAGTCTAAGGCAATCACAAGCGACCATGTGGTGGAATGCAAAGGAGTGGTACCCCCGGACTAGAATGGATGATGTGGACTACCTTGTTGAAGACAACGCAATGGATGATTTGCCTATCATCGAAGGTGGGGGGGACCCATGGTAGGTCCACTTTTGAAGATAAACCTGGACAAGAATTGCTAAGAAGACAGTCCATAGCGAGATAGCACAAGGACGGTGCAAGCTGGGAACGAAATGCAACTGTGTGAATGTTCCAACCATCATATCTGCCTGAGATTCAGATCCGATTGGTAATAGGATATTTCAGACTCAGCATGTCTGAAAAGGGAGGGTTGCAACACAAATCGACGAGATGGCGTTGCGAGATTCTCGGGATATGAACTACGATAGTAAGCTCCAAAACATGAGCTGGTTCTGCTACAAACCTGTGAACACATTGTCCCAGACAAGCATGACCACATGGTAGTCTTATAATAAAACACTACCGAGTTCAGGTGGGGAACCATAATCGAGGATATCGGAGTTTAACATAAGTCATATGATTAGCTCTTATGAAGAAACTTCTTCTCCTTGTACAAATCAGTTAGTGGCTTGGTGTGCTAGGAATACATACGGAATGAAGATGATCAGTCTATCAAACCATAGAATACTTCGCACATGCATGACTGACTTGAAATGATTCTAGAGGAAGCAAAACAAACCTTTCTCAAATTCATGGCGGCAACTTACACCTAAAGCACATAAATTCGAGGAAGTCTCTTCAACCATCCAAGCATAAGCTTCATGAACGGCACACGAAGAAATGCTTACACAATTTTCCAACACTAGGTTGAGGTTCAACATGACTTATGGGGGAGACAAAATGCTACTGATGGGCTCAACAGCAACTCTTCGGAATTTCCATATCACTGGACTTCCACCATCATGTGAACACGTTGATAGCATTGGTTAGACCAAAGATGTAATGGTGTATGCTCGCGGGATCAACCACGAGTAAGACAACATCACGCATATCGTTGGTTCTGATTTGACTTGACGATTGCCCACACTCAAGTCAAAGGGTTGATAGGACAATAGATCCAGCAACTGATCACAGGGACCAATCGATGAAGATATCATCTTTCTTCAATACACACTACGCGACAATATCCCTTCGGAACGAACTAAGTTAGGCAAGCTTTTATCTTCCAACTCTCCAAGTTGTTGTCTAGCTTAACCAACTAGCTTAGGGATATCCAACACAGATTCTTGGAGAAAGGGTGGTTCACAAGAAACCAACTTGATCACGAGCCCAACATAACAGTCAGGAAAACAACCCGGTAACACTTCCAAGAAGATATTTGGAAAGTCACGAACCACTGGTATGTTACTAAGCTCGAGAACAATCTTGTTTCTCAGGGCAAGACGATATGATCAAATGAGTGAGGACTTGACACAATCCTAACTCATCAATCGAAGTGTGCACCAGAAATAAGGACTAGGTAGCACGATCAATCTTAGGATGATGGTTTAATAACCAACATGCTAAGAATGAGAATATGGTCCATTCAGTACCAAGCAACAAGTTGCTCGGGGTATTGATTTCACACATCACAATTCACTTGTCGGCTTTCCGGTTGCATCAACACGGAACCGAGAAATGAACAATGATGGTGAGAAGTATCACTGCATCAAGAATTCCTAGGAGGTTGTGCAATTCCCATGACATTCTTGACACAAGATGGCAATACTTCAGGATAGAACAGAATCAGAAGATGAATTGGCAATTGATCAGCGGGATACAACTAAATTGACACAATACTAGAAATTGATGAGGTACTTGAGTATGTTTCTCCTAGTCATTCCGAATAGAATGGCTTGACGGACCACAAGGATAAAATGCATCGATGAACACAAATGCACACATACCCTTGGCTATCAATTGATAGATGAAGGTCGAAGGCATCTAAGAGAACAACTCAAAGGAACATATAATTTTCTCGAGTTGTGGATGCACAGATTAGTATGTCGAGCAAGCTCAACATTTCTTCCTGGATAACCCATGCAGGAAGGTAGAATTGGCAGATTCACAATTATGAATGGAGAACTCCTCAAGAGCACTCTTATTGTGATCTTTTGGCTCAAAAGAACTTCTGCCATAAGCGGTTCGTAGTATTTGGAAGAAGGAAATATCACGGACCTTGAGGACTATCGCAAGGTTACTAATATCCTAAAGGCACTAATAAATACTAACAACATGAAGTAGGATGAATCTCGGGTTCAACAACCCAGGAGTAGAATACCTACTACTAAATGGCATCACGGGATGCTTTCGAAAATGATGGCCAGAATCATCACACTGGGGATACAAAAGGATTGCTAAATTGCTAGGTGACCTCCTAAGCATCTAGGGTCATAATAATAGTTCCAACATATATGTCGAGGCAATGGAGTACCTCGACTGACTGGTTAGTGTGCTTAATCTGGCCCAAAAGGACATCGGGAACAGAAGAAAGGATTTGCAAATGCATCAGACTATTTAGAGACCTGGGATGACTCGGACAGCATAACGGCTGTAAATGCTCAAAATGATTTGAGACATCCTGCAGAAAGGGTGGCATAACCACTCAACAACATCATAACAAGATTCTGAGATCAACGGTTATCATTCAGAAATAGTAGGAACTGAATCGGGATTAAAACCGACAATCTTATAGGTCTATGGATTAGTAACACGTCATCCTAATGGATAGATGAGAAGCCTAGTTCTTAAACCCCAGAGAAGAGAAGAGGATGACTTCGGATCAAGGCCATGAGGTATAAGGAGTAAAAAGAGCCTTACGCTCCCTTCCACAATCAATTCCTTATATAACTAAAGCATTTCTAGACACAACTTCACCAGTTTGGCTTGGTAATCCCACAGCAGTCAAAGCTCGATACCAACGCTGTCGGGACCCGATCCTAGGTCACACCGATCTAGCATGTAACACATCATATCACTTTGCGGCCTCACGCACGGTATTCTACGGTGTTGCCTTACCATGGCCCGGACCGCTTATGCCTTTTGGCTCACGATATGATAGTGTCGCTAGCATCCATATGACAAAGAACCCAGGCCGACATGGCTAGTCGTGAACCCAAAGCGGCGCTTAACCTATGGGGACAGTATACATGAATCACATCGAGCATGTCGGTCATCAACGTATGTATTCGGGCTGTAGCACTGGCTAACAGGACTCCGGTATCCCGGCTGTAGCAGTGCTAGGCAGGACTCGAATACTACCGCGTGACATTTCAAGGGACGGACATAGGAACGTAAGTGAGACACATGCCGCTACCAAGTGTCCAAGCGGTAGTGCCGGGCTAGCAGGACTCCGGTGAACCGGCCAGAAGCGGACTACTATCGCTCGGAGTCACGAGACTACATTTCCCCATATGAGAGGCTGCCAAGGATAAACAACTAGTTTGTCGGATCCCACACATACCAAGCATTTCAAACATACACACAATATGCTCAATATGTGTAAATACGACGTGGCATCACAACATAACTCTACGACTCAGATATTATTCATTAGGCTTCAAGAGCGAGAAATTACAAACATGGGTCTCATGACCCAACACTCGTGAGCATACAAGTCAAAGCACAAGCGGAAGCTAAACATGTCTCGAGTACGCATAACTATAAATGAAAAAGGCCGAGAAGCCCGACTATCTACCAAATCTCGCCGAGGCACAAGATCGTAAATGAGGTAACAAGCTAAACGTCAAAGTCCAAGCGAACTACTAGCGAGACCGACGCCTCTCGCAAAACATAAAATAAGCAAACGTGAGTACAATTGTACTCAGCAAGACTTACATCGTAACTAACTACATATGCATCATTATCAAAAGGGGGTGGTGGAGTTTGACCGCAAAGAAGCCAGCTTTGACTCGGTGGCTATCCCGAACTACGCATCGCAAGTAACTCTTTTGAGGTGGCGCACACGAGTCCACATATTCACCATATCAATACACCACTATGGATCCGCCTCCCGCCTCCCTACGAGAACGCCATCCATAACACTCACGCTTATCTTGCGCATTTTAGAGTATCCACTTTCACTTGTCTATGAACCGATATAGGCAACCCAGAAGTCCTTCTCCGTGGACACGCTTATTCGAATAGATCATATTAAACCCCGCAGGGTGTACTTCTTCACACACGCTCACCACTTACCGCTTTACACGACATGTACCGGCAACCTTCAAGCCGGAAGCCCAACGTGGGTGTCGGCCACGGCCTACCTAAACACTCAAGTCCCTAGTCCAGTTTATCGCCTATTCGGGTTCCATCCGCAGGAGTCCGCCGAGGTTTCCCATACAGCCCCGAACGATGTGTGCAGGGTTCCCGAGATACCAAACGGGCACTGCACATCAACACGGGTGCCTACCGCAACACAACCCACCCCTAAGGTCAGCTGCTATGCAGGCGGCCCCCAAAGATGCTACAAACACCGTAAACTACTTGCAACTCCCTTGACCGAGGACAAGGGTGGTCAAGAAGCCGAGAGGGTCCATTGGTTTCGGGCCCAATGCGTGGTAGTAACTGTTTCATGGATCACAAACACGTAACTCAGTTCCTCGAGGACGGCTGCAATGAGACAACCCACCATGTACTCCTACATGGCCTCTCACCGCTACCTTTACCAAATCGTGTTCACACACTTAGCTCACACACAAGAGGACATGTTCATAACAATTCCAATTCATTCCCGATGAATCGCACCCGACTCAACTCTAAGCAAAGAGGCATGACAAACAAACATAAATGAGTAGGCACAACATGGCTCAAACAATTCCTACTCATGCTAGTGGGTTTCATCTAATTCTTGTGGAATGACAGGTCATGCAAAGGATCAAGGGGTTCAGCTACCGCAGCAAGTAACACATGAGTCGTTGTTGTCCTAATGCAAGAAAATAGAGCAGGAGCGAGAGAGTGGGATTGCATCGGAATGAACAAGGGGTTTTGCTTTGCTCGGCACTTCAAGATAATATAATTCTTCGTCGGTGTCATCGAACTCATCGCCAGACGCCGCTCACCGAGAGGGGACACTTACCCAAGCAAACAAGAGAGAACACAATCAATGCAATGCACATATATGATGCATGATCATGTTAAGGTACTGAATTCACCTAATGCAATAATAATCCAAGTTAGTTGAAGTGGAATTCAAACAAGGTTGAATTCCAACTCCAAATGCTATTTCATAATTTACACTAATCGTGATTCATCCTATTCAGAGAGGTTAACTTGTTCAAACATGCATGATCATGGCATAAACAGATTCTTCATATTTTTCTGATCATTTTTCATATATAAATTATTTCCATCCGAGTTACGGTTGAATTTCTATGAATTTTTGAAGTTTTGAATATATTCTGGAATTTCCTGATTTAATTAAATCCAGAAAATATAATATTGCGTCAGCACTGCGCAAGCATGACGTTAGCAGGTCAACTGCGGCTGGCTGGGTCAAACCTGACGTGTGGGGGCCACACGTCAGTGACTAACTAAACTAACCTAGTCAATTAGCACTAACCCAGGTTAAGTTAAATTAGTTTAAACCTAAACTAGATTAGTTAGCCGGGCGGGGCCCGCATGTCAGTGAGGGAGAGGGGAAGGTCAAACCGGGCAGTGGTCAACCCACGCCGGTCAGCGGGTCAGCGGGCGCCGGCGTTTAGCCGCCGGCGAGCCCGACGCGGCGGCGCAAGTGAATTTCGCTGTTCCGGCCACCAAAAGGGTCGGGGAGGGTACCTACGGGGAGCTGGGGATGAGCTGAGGCTCTTGGTGGAGTGGGTTGAGCTCGGGGCGGCCGGAATCGACGCCGGCGACGAGGTTGGCGGCCGCCGGAGTTCGGCCAACGGCGGATTAGGCGATGCAGGGCGCTAGGGGGGGTGTTGGCACGTGCTACGTGCTCTCGGTGTCGCCGAGCACGGAGGTGGGGTCGGCTTGGTCATTGGAGCTCTAGCCACGCCGGGCGACGAGGCACGGCGCGCGAAGCCAGCCGCAGTGGGAGACGGTGGCTAGAAGAGGGGAACGAGTCGGGAAGAGGGGGAAATGACTCTGGGCTCACCGTGAGTGCGATGATGGCATCGGCGAGCTCGGGGGGGCACCGGAGCCGGCGAATTGGGCGACGGCGACCGGCGGGTCCGAAGAGGGGAAAACGGTGGGGCGGCGCCTCGTGGTGCTCCGGCGGCGGGAGACTTGGTGAGGAGGGAGGAGAGGGGCTAGGCGGAGCTCGGGGACATGCCGGGGAGGAGAAGGGGTGGCGGTGGCCGCGATGGAGCTCGTCGGTGGCGGCAGCTCCGTTCGGTGAGCTCGGGGGAAGAGGGCCAGGGGGAAAGAGAGGGAGCGGCGAGTGAGGAAGAGGAGCGAGGGGGCACGGGCGCCGCTGTGGCGCCGCAAGGAGGTCGGGAGGGCCAGGCAGGCTGGAAGGGAGGAGGTGGCGAGCTCGGCGCCGTCTTGTCCCTCCTCCGCCATCTTGGCAGAGGTAGGCGACGAGCGGCGTGCCGGTTGGTGGGCTGGGCCACCAACTGGGCCAGCGAGGGGAGGGGGAGAAGGCTGGGCTGGTGGGCTGCGCAGGTGAGCGCCAGGTAGTCCTTCCCTCTCTCTCTTTTATTTGTTTTAGTTTTCTAATTTTGTTCTGTTTTGTTTTAGTTTAGCAAAATACTAAACCATTTTATAAAATCCTGAAAATAGTTATGTGGCTAGAACTAAAATATACCAAACCACATAAAATGTTCCAGAATTATTGGACATACATTATTTATATATCAAATATATATCCAATGCAAGTAGTTATTGAATTAATTCAAAGGCCCAAAATAAAATGTTTCAGTCACTCCAAAAATATTGGTTTGAATTTTATTCTTGCCAATATTTTTTTAAAGCTGAAAAGGAACATTTCCTTGGAACATTTGAAGCAATTTTTAAATGTTGATCATTTATTTTAAATGATTCCTGGGGCTCTCCAATTCCCCAATTCAAATTTAAAGGAAATTTAGACATGGTGCATGGATGCAATGCTACTAGTTACAAGCAAGCTCTAGGGTTGATCTGGGGCTGTGACACATGGAAACTCATATTGCTTTCACTGAGTCTGGACATCGGAATGCCCATTCCTTTCAACGCCTCTCAAGATACGTAATATTCAGCCGACCGCCACCATCCATTAGAACTCTAGTTAACCGAATGCCTTCGACGACTAGGTCGACCACCAATGCTTGCCTCCCGGGGGTGGCTATATGCGTCGAGTGATCAGACTGGTCGAATGTAATGGCAGTCTGAGACCATTTCAAATAACTGGGCATCGCCGGAGTGACCATGTTTACTTCTCCGTTGATGACTTTCAATCGACTTTTGCTCTCAACATCAGCAAAAATCATCATAGTGGAATTGACGTGAGGGTAACCATCGTCACTTTCCTCTTTGTCCTCAACTTTGTCTGGCTCTTTTTCCTTCTCTTTGGGTTGTTTCTCTCGGAATTGCTGGATTAGGAGTCGACACTGTTGAGTGGTATGCTTTGGGTAAATGAGATTACCCTCCTCATCTTTCTTTGTGTGGATGTGGCATGGCAAATCCAACACAACGTTCCCATCTTGATCTTTTACTTTCTTAGGGTTCCACGGCCCCTTGGGTTTCCCCTTGAACTTTCATTGAGTCACGGCTAAGGCTTCTCCAGGAGCAGCTGGCTCGCTTATGGCGCTTCGCTCGATCGGAGTTCCTCCCCGGTTTCGTGGACGACTCGCTTTATGCGCTTTCCACTCGGAGCCGATCCTCCTCTTCACCATTGGCATACTTGGTGGCAATCTCCATCATCCGACTCGTAGACATATCTCTGGGTCCGACCGAACTTCAGATTCAACTCTCGATATTTGACGCCTTCCTTGAAGGCACAAACCGCTTGGTGATCGTATTACATTTTCCACCGTGTGATGCAACGTGATCCATCTCTCGGATATAGTCCCTCAAAGTTTCATTCGCTTCGCACACACAAGATTGGAGCTCTATCAACCCTGCTGGCCGTTTGCATGTTCCTTCAAATGTTCTGACAAACACTCGGGCAAGATCTTCCCAACTATAAATACTGTCGGGCGCTAACTGGTTTAACCATGCTCTAGCTGAGCCCTCCAACATCAGAGGAAGGTGCTTCATGGCCACTTCATCATTGCCGCCGCCAATCTGAACAACCACTTTGTAGTCCTCAAGCCAAGTGTCAGGCTTGGACTCACCAAAGGAACTTATCGACTCAGCCGCCAACCTGAAGTTGGGAGGAATCACTGCGGCCCTGATGGCTCTGCTGAAGCACTCGGGACCTGAGACAAGCACTCTGCTGCTGGCTGGAACATCTCTGTCATGAAATTCTCTGTGAGATCTGTTTCTGTTGACCAAACCTTGTACGAGAATAGATCTCGCATCAAAGCCTGGTTCCCAGGAGTCGACTGGAATCCTTCGTCCACCACTGTGAGGGCGTCTGTCACCATGTTGTCCAGGCACGTATGACCCACTCCTTGGGGGAGGTGTGGGCACTCGACGACGATCATCATGATCGAGTCGGCGATCATACTGCTCGCGGTTTCTGTACTGATCTCGCCGGTCTCCACACCCCTCATGCCTCAGGGGCGATCTTGGGCTGCGGGCCGACTGGACTGTATCTGCTACGATGGATCTGCTGTGGATCCTATTCCACGATTGAGACACGCCGGTATTCTATTCTCCTGCTGCCTAGAGTAAATCCCTGATCTGCATCAAACCTCTGCCAGCTTCCGACTGGGACGGCTGAATTGACTCTGCTATTCGGGCTGCGGCTGCGAGATTCTGGATTGGAGTTCGATATACCTGAGTTGGAGGCGGAAAAAGTTGTCTTCGACTGTATTCTGGAACCCGCTGCCAAGCACGCTTGTCGAGTGCGTGCTGGAGGTTCTCCAGTCGAGTGCACTCAACCAAGTTGGCCAGGAGCGCCTCCTCCAAGGCTCGGGCCTCGGGGGTTTCTCCAATGATAGGAGTATGAAGTGCATCCATGTTCCGGCGGCGAAGTTCTTCCCTCTGTTGCGAAGAGAGGGGCTCGGGGAGGTACTCCTCATGGGTGCGCGACGGATCGCCTCCGCCATCTCCACCGTCAACGCGAGGGAAGCCAGAAGGACTGCGAGGCCCATCGACCATCAGGACTTCCGCCGCGGGATCACAACTGTCACACTCGGATGCGGTCTCTACGGAGCTAGTCGACAGATCGAACAGGTCGTAGAGTGTTTCGTCGGGCTCGATTGCCGCGACTTGGGGGACGGCCGACTAGCGGGCCATCGCGTGCCTCACCCATCGCTGAAGCCTCGATCGACCGGAACGCTTGCGCCAGCGGGCAACAAGGAGGGAGGACGCCACAGGAGCCGACTGATACTGAGTCGATGGCTGTCGCAGAAGGACGCCGTGGACGCGCGCACGAAAGTGCATTTCCCTGCGGACGGGGAGCGCCTCGAAGTCGAGTGGAGCCTCTTGGAGCCAAGAGGAGTCGTCGGCGATGAACACGAGCGCGCCGAGACGGATCTCGCGGCCCTCGGCCAAACCTCCATCTGAAACCATGTCGATGGGGATCGGAAAAATCGCAACTTCTCCAACAAGTTGCTAAGACACCTGCCCCACGGAGGGCGCCAATGGTCGTGGTTCTAAGTCTGACAGTAGAATAGGGGGTAGGTGATGTAGAGGCACGATCTCAGCTATGGAGGAGTTGTACACGCGAGTTTTATGAGTTCAGGCCCTTCTCGGAGGAAGTAACAGCCCTACGTCTCGGATCCCGGAGGCGGTCGACTGGATTATATGCGTGTGAGTTACAGGGGGTGCGAACCCTTGCAGTGCAGAGTGGGGGTGACTTAATTCCCGACCGTTGCAGTGCAGAGTGGCTCTAGGTCTTCTGATAGTCGAGTGATAGTCTTCACGGTTGAGTGACTTCAAGACTGCCGAGTGGAACATAGCTTCATGGTCGAGTGGATGATGATTCTTCTAGTTTTTTAAGGGATGTCCTTGGGGAAGGTATCTTGGACAGGTCCATGACCCTACCCTAGGTACATAGCTTCATCACCGCCTGCAGGAGAGCCTCGATGGTAGCGGCATGCGTGCGCTCCGCGTCGAGTTGAGCCTCTGCCTCCCCGTCCTCCTTTAGTATTGCCATGTTGAACCGCTGGTCCGCCTGCACCATGGGGGACTCAGACGCTGGCACGAAGTCGACGTCCATCGTCTCATACCCATCGGGGGCCTTCTACGCCGCGACCTCCGCCATGAACATTGGATCGGCTTCCTCCTCCTCGTTGCTTGGCTCCAGAGAACTCGGGGATTGGCCCGCCACAAAGCGAGCTTGGGAACAGAGGTCTGTGGCGCCGACCGCCGCCGCGATTTCTGCGCGGCGCTCCGACGTCAGCATCTTGTAGTAAGTGATCTTGCGGCGCACCATGGCTTTCCGGCGAACTAGGGGACGCTTGATGCGGGCTAGGGGATCGAAAGGTGGGGGACTGGGCTGGAGATTTGGTGTGGTTTTAGGGCAGTGGCTGACGTAGGCCAAGCAGCGAAGATTCTGGTGTGAATAGTGGTTCCGGTGACGACCAGTCAATCGGTTTTGACTGTACATCGCTCTTGTCGCGTCAAGCGTTGCAGCCCGCACGCTGGACCCTCCACGTCGCTCACCGAATGGAACGCGCTTCGTCTTGCTTTTTCGCTCACTTGTGGGACCGCAGTTGAGAGCTAATCGACGTCCCTCCCCCTCCCCCGCCCGCGTCATTTATTATACCACCACTCCCTCCGTTTTATGCGCAGTAAATAAAAACAGAGGGAGTATACTACGGATGAGGATACCCTGACATGGCCGAACCCATTGAGTAACTGACATGCGGGGCCTAGCAAGCATGGGGTCTGCCAGTAAGTGACTGAAAGGGAGGGTAAGGCAGGGATACCTACGTCAGAGGATCCACTTCCACTATACTACTTTGACCAAATGTTAGAGTAATAATATATGACATGCAACTTACACAAATGTTAGAGTAATAATATATGACATGCAACTTACACAAAGCATACAGGGTCTAATGCGTTTTCGAGGCTAACTTAGACCAAATGTTAGAGTAATAATATATGACATGCAACTTACACAAAGCATACGGTCAAATTCGTATGTGAAAGGAGTTTCCAATGATATAATTTTCACATTATACATCTCATGTACTATTAATCTTGTCAATAGTCAAATTGGAAACCATCTCGAGTACAAATCTAGGAGTACGTACGTATCTAACAATATTGATTGGGCGTTGTTGAATGTTGATACCTTTTTTTATCAAAGTAGAGATACTTTGACTACACATAAAACTTATATCTAAACTAGAAAGGATAGGAGGGAGTATATTGTACGCTCAAAATGAAACGAACATTGAATACCCTTTATATATGATTTATGGATGCTATGATCACCGGTTCAAAATTTTGAATCCGCCTTAGGTATCACGTGCCCCCACTCGTTCCCTCTCGATTTAATCTCGGGGTCCGGAGATCTATTGAAAGAGGAATAGGGTGGGTACATGCGAATGATACTCGGCGGAATGTTCAAATGAGGCATGCAGGAGGATGGACTCGACTGGAGGGTGACATGATCGATGGAGAAGAGGGTTGGAGAGGAATGAGAAATAAGCGAACGCCACATGATTATACTTGAACGGCTCAAATAAACAGTAAGTTGTCTTGCTTGGCCTACATAGTGAAAGGCCTAATACGCAATGCGGAGCACTGACGCTCGAATATGGCCGGGAAAACAGGGAAACCGACATGTGGGGCACACCCGTTGGGACGACGTAGCGCAGACTAGTCCAATGGAGGAGCTGGCCCACGACCTCCTCTCCACCGACAACCGTTCATGTGGGTCGTTAGGGCCAACAACGGGCGCAGCTCCAAAGACCGCCTCGACACGGCAACCGCGTTGAGCGACACGCTCATATCGTTGCTAGACACGGTCGATTTCAGTGTGCCGAGGGTGGCGTTAGTGCTGTGGCACGACCAACGGTATGTTTGGTTTGTGCCCAAGGTTGCCCCATCAAAGCATTAGGTAGCCAAAATTTTGGTTGAGGTATTGGTTGCCTATGATTTGGCCGACATTGGCAAGAAAAATGAACTAGAGTTGGCTAGAGTGCATTGGCATGCCAAAGAAATGGCAACCATCCAAACAAAGACCAATCTTTGGGTCATGACCAAAATTTTGGTTGAGGTATTGGTTGCCCATGATTTGGCCGACATTGGCAAGAAAAATGAACTAGAGTTGGCTAGAGTTCATTGGCAAGCCAAAAAAATGGCAACCATCCAAACAAAGACCAATCTTAAGGTCATGTCCAAAATTTTGGTAAGGTGCACTTTGGCCACAATCCAAACACACCCCAACACCCGGCTCGTCGAGGATGCATGGGGCGCCGCGACACGTCCGTGGAGTGGTGTAGCGCGGCCAACTGCATCCTCTGGACCTGAGACCATGTCGGGTCGTCTTGCATTTTCAATGACATGCGGGGATAGCATGTGAGCAAAGGGCATCTCCAATGTTGCCACGACCGTAGCTGACTACCCTGGCACACAAAAAACCCTCGTCCCTCGCGCTGTCGCATGGTGCGTTCCCAGCCGGCGCCAGCTGCCCGCATTCATGCCGTCTGATCGTATGTCGTTGTTAAGAGGCTCGGTGCCCGAGGAACCAACTCCGGCGACTTAATGACGCACCCGGACGCTTGGCCTCACCGGAATGTGCTCCTTAAAGCGGCAACACCCAGCTAACCTCCACACCATAGCGCATCGTCCTCCTACCTGGCACCACATCCTCCATGACCGCAAGTGCGAACGCTCTGCGGGAGACCTTGTCTTCGGGGATGAAGCTCGAGGTCGCCGCCCTCGCTCAAGTCGCCTCTCGCGACACAATAGCGGCGTAGCCGGACACGGACGCGGCCGCAGAAGCGGTGTCCACGCTGGCGGTCGACGTAGGGAGCACCGTCAGCCATGCGTCCTACTTGCCGCCGTCCAACATCCGGCACCGCCGAGGTCGGGGACTCCTCCGAGGATGAGTAGGGCATGGGAGGCGGCAGGGCATGGTGTGCCAACTGGCCGGTCCATATCCCGTGTTCTACTCTTCCTCGCCGGAGACCGCACCTTCACTTCACGGGTCTTGAACCCCGCCCCCGTACATAGAGATCGCAGATGGAGGACGTCAGTCGCCGACGTAGAATAGGTTTAGGGTCGGGTTTATTTTATTTTTCTATCCTATAAAAGTTCGAAATGTAATGAAAATCTGCCGTGTTTGCATTAATCTCGGCCGATGTATATGAACTTTCACAATAATATACATATTGTAGGAGTACTAGCAAGATGCCCGTATGCTGTACGGAAGATCAAGATCTTGTGGGAGAAAAGGATGAACGAGGGAAAGCCTTATCTGCAAATGTGGAGAGGAGTGCGGTAAATTGTCATAGTTTCCTTCCTATCCGTTAGATATAGATCGATGGCCTATATTGCAGGATGACAGTACACAATCATCACCAACTCTGCTTTTTATTGAACCGAGACAAATCTAACATGCGAAGTAAAATAAACACATAGGGTCTATACATACACAAATTATCTTAGGCACTCCAATAGTACGTCCACTACACATTCACGCATTTCACATCTTTCTACATCTATGGGAACCTACAAAAGGGTTAACGTAAATTGCCTCTCTCTCTCCTCCCCTGATTTTCATGGTGGTGGGCCCCTCCCTCCCCCTAATCTACAATCAATAGCTCACATATTTCACATTATGTTAATTACATAACTGGGATTACGTAGGTGTAGCATTACTCGTCCTAAAACCCAACTAAGCCAACCTCCCAGCAGATCGCGCGGGAAAAGACCCGGCCGCGCCGTTTTAGTCGGGATTACCGGATTACTAGTAGTAGTATCGATGGATCGCGCGAAGAAACAAAATTTTTTTTTGAGGGGGCGAAGCAACTAGTTTAAAAGGAAAAAAGGCGGTACACTCACAGCACTCCTGTCGCGGTCGCATTGCACCCCACACACGTTCGGTCCTGCACATGGCTCACGCAAACGGAATGCACTTCGGCTTGCCTCTTCACTGACACGTGGGACTGCACTTGGAGAAACCGACCATGCGTCAAACTCCCCACGCCCACCGTGCGAAAATCCTCCTGCCCCCCTCCCACACCCAAAAATTCCCCTCAAATCCGATTCAACCGCCCTTCGTCCAACTAGCCAATAATATTCCCCAAACCCCCCTCCCCCCTGTCCCCCTCCACTCCATTCGCTCCGCTAAAGCCGCCCTCCCCGCCACACCGATACGTCGTCGGCGCGGTTCGGTGATCCTCTCGCTCCCACAATACGCTCTCATAGACTGCCATCCTCTAGCCGCGCCGCCACCTCTGGCTACGTTCTTGTGGAGGCGCACGGCGGTCAGCGCCGCCACCGCTGGCGACGTTCTTGTGGAGACGCATGGCGTTCAGCTTCCCCACGGTACGCGCATTCTAGACTGAGGCCCCGTTCATGTCGGTGTAGCGCTGAATGTTAGCTGATAGACGCTGTTAATCTCACTGTTTGCCGAAGTACTTTACTGTCAATATTCTCAGCTTAAGAAGCTTCCTTGCCTTGTTCTGCACTCAATCTGCTTAGCTGAGTTGGCATGCCAAGGCCGATTAGTTGCTAAAATATCCTTCCATATATTTATTGTGACGTAGATTGCCATGGTCTAGTAGCCAATCTGTTAGGTGAAATAGCTCGACACTGTTTTATACTCGATCTTTGTTGCTGCTGTCAGGACCCCGATTCCAAGTCACATCAACCTAGCCGGTAACACCTCATATCACTTTGCGGCCTCACGCACGGTATTCCCACGGGTGTCGCCTTACCATGGCCCGGAACCGTTTGCGCCTTTTGGCTCACGTATATGATAGTGTCGCTAGCATCCATATGACAGAGAACCCGGGCCGACATGGCTAGTCGTGAACCCAAAGCGGCACTAACCCATGGGGACAGGCATACATGAATCACATCGCGCATGTCGGTCATCAACGTATGAATCCGGGCTGTAGCACTTGGCTAACAGGACTCCGGTAACCCGGCTGTAGCAGTTAGGCAGGACTCCGGATGTCACCGCGTGACATTTCCCGAAGGATGCATATTGTGAACGAAGTGAAACACATGCCGACCAGTCAAGTGTCCAGAGCAGTAGTCTTTGGGCTAGCAGGACTCCGTGAACCGGTCAGAAGCGGATGACTATCGCTCAGGAAGCACTAGACTACATTTCCCCATATGAGAGGCTGCCAAGGATAAACAACTAGATTGTCGGATCCCACACATACCAATCATTTCAAACATACACACAATATGCTCAATATGTGTAAATACAACATGGCATCACAACATAACTCTACGACTCAAATATTTATTCATTAGGCTCCGAGGAGCGAGATATTACAAACATGGGTCTCATGACCCAACATTCAGAGCATACAAGCTACAAGCACAAGCGGAAGCTTAACATGTCTGAGTACAGACATCTACAAATGAAAAAGGCTGAGAAGCCTGACTAACTACCAGATCCTGCCGAGGGCACAAGATCGTAGCTAAGGTAACAAGCTAAACGTCGAAGTCCAAGCGGAACTACTAGCGAGACTGACGTCTCTCTGCAAAACATAAAATAAGAAAACGTGAGTACAACGTACTCAGCAAGACTTACATCAGAACTAACTACATATGCACTATTATCAACAAAGGGGGTGGTGGAGTTTGACTGCAGCAAGCCAGCTTTGACTCGGTGGCTATTCTGAACTACGACTGCAAGTAACTCTTTTGAGGTGGCGCACACGAGTCCACATATTCACCATATCAATACACCACTATGGACCCGCTCCCGTCTCCCTACGAGAACGCCATCCATAGCACTCACGCTTATCTTGCACATTTTAGATTATCCACTTTCACTTGTCTATGAACTGTTATAGGCAACCCAGAAGTCCTTTACCGCGGACACGGCTATTCGAATAGATCATATTAATCCTGCAGGGGTGTACTTCTTCACACACGCTCTCACCACTTATCACCGTTTACACGACATGTACTCGGCAACCTTCAAGCGGAAGCCCAGCGACGGTGTCGGCCACGACCTACCTAAACACTCAAGTCCCTAGTCCAGGTTTATCGCCTATTCGGGTTCCATCCGCAGGGAGTCCGACTGAGGTTTCCACTAACCGCCCCGAACGATGTGTGTGTGGTTCCCGAGATACCAAACGGGCATTCGGTACACCGGGCCACAGTGTATCTACCGCATCATAGCCCGCCCCTAGGGTCAGCGCTACGCACGGCCTCCAACACATATCCTACAAACACCAGAAACTAGTTGCAACTCCTGGACAGAGAACAAGGGTGGTTAAGAAGCCGAGAGGGTCCATTGGTTTCGGGCCCAATGCGTGGTAGTAACTGTTTCATGGATCACAAACACAGAACTCAGTTCCTGAGGATGGCTGCAATGAGACAACCCACCATGTACTCCTACATGGCCTATCACCGCTACCTTTACCAAATCGTGTTCACACACTTAGCTCACACACGTGAGGACATGTTCACACACCTCCGATTCATCCCCGATGAATCAGAACCCACTCAACTCTAACCAAAGAGTGTGCATGAGAAACAAGCATGAATGAGTAGGCACAACAGGGCTCAAACAACTCCTACTCATGCTAGTGGGTTTCATCTAATTACTGTGGAATGACAGGTCATGCAGAGGATAAAGGGGTTCAGCTACCGCAGCAAATAACAGATGAATCGTCGTTGTCCTAATGCAGTAAAAGAGAGCAGGAGCGAGAGAGTGGAATTATATTGGAATGAACAAGGGGGTTTTGCTTGCCTGGCACTTCTGAAGATAATATAGTTCTTCATCGGTGTCATCGAACTCATCGTCTCTACGCCGCTTCATCGAGAGGGACAACCACCTATAAGAGAGGAAGAACACAATCAATGCAATGCACATTCACATGAATGACATGTCATGTTAAGGTACTGAATTCACTTAATGCAATATCTAGCCAAGTTAATTGAAGTGGAACTCGAACAAGAGCAAATTCCAATTCCAAATGTTATTTCATAAATTGCCCTAATCATCATTTGTCCTATTCAGTGAGGTTAACTTGTTCAAACATGCATGATCATGGCATAAACAGATTCTTCATATTTTTCTGATAATTTTTCATATATAACTCATTTCCATTGGAGTTATAGATTATTTTCTATGAATTTTAGAAGTTCTAACCATTTTCTGAAATTTTCTGATTAATAATAAATTCAGAAAATGTATTACTGCGTCAGCATTGCGTCACTATGACGTCAGCGGTCAACTGCGGCGGTCCAGGTCAAACCCTGACCTGTGGGTCCCGCGTGTCAGTGTAATTAGCCTAACTAGTTTTTAGTTAGCACTAAAACCAATTTAACTAGAGGACGGGCCCCACCTGTCATGGAGTCAGGGGGAGTCAAACTGGGGTCAAACCCGAGTCAAACTCGCCGGAGTTGACCCGAGGCTCGTCGCCGGCAAGGCCAGGGACGGCGGAGAGCGTCGGGTTTCGCCCTCAGATGACGAAAAGAGCGGCGGAGGGGCTCTACGAGACGCCCAGGCTCGCGCGCATCTAGCAGGGCAAACGGGAAGAGCTAGGGTGGCCGGAGGCGACGGCAACCACGACGACGGCGGCGGCCGGAGTTCGGGTGAGGCGCGAGCGGTGGCTACGGTGCACAACAGGAGCAATAGGTGAGGGTTTTGGGGTCCTGGCGTGGCGCTGAGCACGGTGGTGTGCTCGGTCGCGGCCGCAGGTGACGGTGGCCACGACGGCGACATGAACGGGCGGCGATGAGCTCTCGGTTCGACGGCTTAGCACGGCTAGTGAATGAAAATGAGCTCGAGGAGTAGGGGAGAAGACGGCGGAGCTCACATCGGAGTCGAAGCGGAGCTCGGCAGGCTCGGGGAGGCGTCAGGGACGGCGAATCAGCGACGACGATCTTCGGCGGCTGACGAAGGAGACGGCAGCGGTGGCGGCACAGCAGAGCTTCTGGCATCGCGTGACTCAGTGGGGAGGGTGACGACAGCGAGGCAGAGACGCCTAGGACGGAGAGGGAGCGGGAGTGGCTGGCCATGGGCGGTGCTCGCCGGGCGGTCTCAAAAGGCCCGGGATGAGCGAGGGAGAAAGACAGAGGAGGGAGAGGGCACGGGAAGAGTCGAGAGGGAGCTGGGGGTGCGTGGCGTGTCTGGGGGCGCCAGGCGTCGGTGGAAGCAGGAGGTGGCTGCTATGCTGCGGGCCAAGACGTCGGCCACACGCCTCTCGGCCTCTTGGCGAGAGGTGGGAGGCAGTGGCGGCTCGGGGTGGGCTGGGCCAGGTAAGTGGGCCTGTGGGGGCTAGGTGAGCTATTCTCTCTCTCTCTCTTTCTTTCCTAATTACATCGCTTTTCTATTATTCTGTAAAATTTTTGGGCTTTATTAAAAATACTAAAACGATTCCAAAAATCCTGAGAATAATTGTGGGCTCTGTTGGGATTATTCCTAACAATCCAAAACTAGTTTCAGAATTATTAGAGCATTTAAAAATATTTATAGGATTTAAATGCCCCAATTCAAATACAATATGAATTTATTCAATAATCCAAATGTCATGGAAAAATGTGCAATATCTCTGGTTACTGTTTCCAGCATTCCCCAAAAATGGTGAACATTTTTTAAGGCCATTTGGGTTTATTGAAAAATATTTTCTTAGTTGAACCTATTTGAATTGCTTTGGTGCTAGGGCTTGGTCATCCCCACTTCAAAATTCCTTTGATATCAAACATGATGCATGGATGCAGATGCCACTAACTACAAACAATTCTGGGGCTGTGACAACTCACCCCCACTAAACAAGAATCTCGCCCCGAGATTCAAGACGTGAGGTAAGAAGATAAAAAGGGGCACTAAGCATCACAAACTTCATGATCCAGGTTGCACTTCATAAGAACGTTGACACGATCACCATCTTTGTCTCGATGTCTTGCTCTGAGTACTCCAACTATCATGACAACGAGAGAAAAAGGATAACTCCAGAAGGATTGATCTTCCCGAAGATCGGACACTGACGATCAACTCATGGAATGAGACGTTCAACATTTCTCGAGCTGAGACATGAAACATACATCCCGAGGGATGGAGGAACAAGCGACGGGGTTTTATTTGGTTGTGAACAATTCCATGCTAAGAAAGATGGTGGATGGTGTCAAGGTGGCGAGGAAATAGTTGCCATGATCCCATAACAGGGCACCATCGAGGAGGTCACTCGTAAAGTTATCCCCTTAAGTGGCAAAAGAATTACTTTTGATCCATAGATCATTGGAACTCTTCTCACCAAATCGAGGCAATCACAATCAATCATTTGAAGGAGTTCGAAAGGATGACATACTCGGACTAGAATGGATGATGTGGAATATCTTGTTGAAGACAACGCAATGGATGATTTGCTTATCATCGGAAATGGATGGGACCCATGGTAAGTCCACTTTTGAGGATGATCCTAGACATCAATTACTGAGAGGGGCAGCCCATGGAAATTGGCACAATGGGGTGCAAGCTGGGAACAAAATGCAACTGTTGGGAATGTTCCAACCATCATATCTCGCACGAGATTCAGATCCGATTGGTAATAGGATACTTCAGACTCAGCATGTCTGAAGAGAAAGTTTGCAACACAATTCGACGAGATGGCGTTGCGAGATTCTAGAGGAATGAACCAAGGTAGCAAGCTCCAAAACATGAGCTGGTTCTGCTAAACACATGTGAACACGTTGTCCTGCATAAGCATGACCACCTGGTAGCCTTACAACAAAACACTACCGAGTTCAGGTGGGGAACCATCATCAAGGATAATGAAGTCCTTGCATAAGGCATGCTCTTAAGAAGGAACTTCTTCTCCCCGAACAAATCAGTTAGTGGCTTGGTGTGCTAGGGATACATATGGAATGAAGGTTGCGAGCCTGTCAAACCATAGCATACTTCGCACATGCATGACTGACTTGGGATGGTACCAGGGGGAACAAAAACAATCTTTCTCGAACTCACGGCGAAAATTTGCACCAAATGCACGTGAATCAAGGAAAGTCACTTCTTTCATCCAACATATTCTTCACAAATGGAACATGAAGATAATGCTTATAAAAGTTTCCAACACTAGGTTGATGTTCAACATGAGTCATGGGGGAGACAAAATGCTGCTGATGGGCTCAACAACAACTCATCGAAATTTCCATATCACTGGACTTCCGCCATCATGTGAACATGGTGATAGTATTGGTCAGACCAAAAGACGTAATGGTGTATGCTCGAGGGATCAACCACGAGTAAGACAACATTACGAATATCGTTGGTTCTGATTTGATTTGACGATAAACCACACTCAAATCAAGGCTTTGATGAGACAATAGATCCAACAATTGACCACGAGGATCAATCAATGAAGATATCACCTTTCTTCAACACACACACACACACACACACACACACACACACACAGAAGATATCCCTTAGAGATGAACTAAGTTGAGCAAAGGTTTATCCTCCAACTCTCCATGTTGTTGTCTAGCTCAACCAACTAGCTCAGAGATATCCAACACAGATTCTTGGAGAAAGGGGGGGTTTATAGGGATAAACCAACTTTATCACGAGCTCAACATAGAGGTCAGGTGACGACCTGATGATACTTCCGAGAGGATATTCGGAAAATCACGAACCACCAATATGTTGCTAAGCTCGAGAACAATCTTGCTTTTCACGGCAAGACGATATGATCAAAAGAGCGAGGAGCCGATACGATCCCAACTCATTGATCGAAGAGTGCACCCGGAAATAAGGACTAGGTGGCACGATCAACCTTAGGATGATGATTTAACAACCAACACGCTAAGAATGAGAATATTGTCCATTTACTACCAAGCAACTCGTTCTTTGGGACTATTGATTTCACACATCACAAGTACACTTGTCGGCATTCGGTTACAACAACTCGGGACCGAGGAATGAATAATGATGGCGAGAAGTATCAACTGCGTCAAGAATTCATAAGAGAAGGTGCAATTCTCATGATGTTCGACATAAAGTGGGTAACACTTCAGGATAGAACAGAATCAAAACTTAATTGCATTTGATCTGCGGATTACGACTGCTTTGACCCAATCCTGGATATGGATGAGGTACTGGAGTTTGTTTCTCCTAGTCATTCCAGAACAGAATGGCTTGACGGACCACAAGAAAAATGGAATCGATGAGGACGAGAGCACGACTACTCCTGACTATCAACTGATAGACGGGGATCGGAATACAACTAAGGAGGAACAACTCGAGGAACTCATAACTTTTCGAGTTGTGGAGGCATGGATTAGTATATCGAGCAAAGCTCAACATTTCTCCCGGATAACCCATGCAGAGAAGGTAGAACTGGCAGAGTCACAATATAGAATGGAGTATCCCTCAAGAGCACCCTGGTTGTGATCTTTTAATTCAAAGACTTCTGCCTTATTGGTTCAAGGAATTCGAAAGAAAGAAATACCATGGACCTCGAGGACTAATGCAAAGGTTACTAATATCCTAAAGGAACTAGCAAACACTATCAACATGAATGAGTAGATTGAATCTCGGGTTCAAGAACCCAGGAGTAGAATACCTACTACTAAGTGGAATCACGGGATGCTTTCGAGAATGATGGCCAGAATCATCACACTGGAGACACAAAGCATGGATGGATTACTAAGTGATACTCTAGACACCTAGGGTCATAATAATAACTCCAACATACATGTCGAGGCAATAGGGTACCTCAACTCACCGATTAGTGTGCTTAATCTGGCCCAAAAGGACATCAGGAACGGGAGGAAGGGATTTGCAAATGCATCAGATAGTTTAGAAACCTGGGATGACTCGGACAGCATAACGGCTGTAAATGCTCAAAAGATTTGGGACATCATGCAAAATGGTGGCATAACCACTCAATAACATCATATCAAGGTTCCGAGATCAACAGTTAACATACGGAAATAGTAGAAACTGAACTGGCTTAGAACCAACAATCTTAAAAGTCTATGGATTAGTAACACGTCATCCTGATAGATAGATGAGAAGCCTAGTTCTTAAACCCCGTAGAAGAGAAGAGGATGACTTAGATCAGAAGCCATGAGGTATAAGGAGTAAAAAGAGCCTTACGTTCCCTTCCACAATCAATTCCCTTACATAACTAAAGCATTTCCAGACACAACTTCGACCAGTTTGGCTTGGTAATCCTACAGCAACAGTTCGATACCAAAGCTGTCAGACCCCGATTCCAAGTCGCATCGACCTAGCCGGTAACACCTCATATCACTTTGCGGCCTCATTTAACGGTATTCCCACGGGTGTCGCCTTACCATGGCCTGTAACCGCTTATGCCTTTTGGCTCACGTATATGATAGTGTCGCTAGCATCCATATGACAGAGAACCGGCCGACATGGCTAGTCGTGAACCCAAAGCGGCACTAACCCATGGGGACAGGCATACATGAATCACATCGAGCATGTCGGTCATCAACGTATGAATCCGGCTGTAGCACTGGCTAACACGACTCGGTAACCCGGCTGTAAAGGTGCTAGGCAGGACTCGGATGTCACCGCGTGACATTTCCCGAAGGGATGAACCACAGAACGAAGTGAAACACATGCCGGCCAGTCAAGTGTCCAGAGCGGTAGTGCTGGGCTAGCAGGACTCCGGTGAACCGGGCAGCGGACTACTACCGCCGGGAAGCACTAGACTACATTTCCCCATATGAGAGGCTGCCAAGGATAAACAACTAGATTGTCGGATCCCACACATACCAAGCATTTCAAACATACACACAATATGCTCAATATGTGTAAATACAACATGGCATCACAACATAACTCTACGACTCAAATATTTATTCATTAGGCTCCGAGGAGCGAGATATTACAAACATGGGTCTCATGACCCAACATTCAGAGCATACAAGCAACAAGCACAAGCGGAAGCTTAACATGTCTGAAAGTACAGACATCTACAAATGAAAAAGGCCGAGAAGCCCGACTAACTACGATCCCGCCGAGGGCACAAGATCGTAGCTAAGGTAACAAGCTAAACGTCAAGTCCAAGCGGAACTACTAAGCGAGACCGACGCCTCTCTCGCAAAAACATAAAATAAGCAAACGTGAGTACAACGTACTCAGCAAGACTTACATCAGAACTAACTACATATGCACCATTATCAACAAAGGGGGTGGTGGAGTTTGACTGCAGCAAGCCAACTTTGACTCGGTGGCTATTCTGAACTACGACTGCAAGTAACTCTTTTGAGGTGGCGCACACGAGTCCACATATTCACCATATCAATACACCACTATGGACCCGCTCACGTCTCCCTACAAGAACGCCATCCATAGCACTCACGCTTATCTTGCGCATTTTAGAGTATCCACTTTCACTTGTCTATGAACTGTTATAGGCAACCCAGAAGTCCTTTACCGCGGACACGGCTATTCGAATAGATCATATTAACCCTGCAGGGGTGTACTTCTTCACACACGCTCTCACCACTTATCACCGTTTACACGACATGTACTCGGCAACCTTCAAGCGGAAGCCCAGCGACGGTGTCGGCCACGACCTACCTAAACACTCAAGTCCCTAGTCCAGGTTTATCGCCTATTCGGGTTCCATCCGCAGGGAGTCCGACTGAGGTTTCCACTAACCGCCCCGAACGATGTGTGCAGGGTTCCCGAGATACCAAACGGGCATTCGGTACACCGGGCCACAGTGTATCTACCGCATCATAGCCCACCCCTAGGGTCAGCGCTACGCACGGCCTCCAACACATATCCTACAAACACCGTAAACTAGTTGCAACTCTTTGGACAGAGAACAAGGGTGGTTAAGAAGCCGAGAGGGTCCATTGGTTTCGGGCCCAATGCGTGGTAGTAACTGTTTCAGGGATCACCACCACCGAACTCAGTTCCTGAGGACGGCTGCAATGAGACAACCCACCATGTACTCCTACATGGCCTCTCACCGCTACCTTTACCAAATCGTTTTCACACACTTAGCTCATACACAGTAGGACATGTTCACACACCTCCGATTCACCCCTGATGAATCAGACCTGACTCAACTCTAAGCAGTAGCAGGCATGACAAACAAGCATGAATGAGTAGGCACAATAGGGTTCAAACAACTCCTACTCATGCTAGTGGGTTTCATCTAATTACTGTGGAATGACAGGTCATGCAGAGGACAAAGGGGTTCAGCTACCGCAGCAAGTAACAGATGAATCGTTGTTGTCCTAATGCAGTAAAAGAGAGCAGGAGCGAGAGAGTGGAATTATATCGGAATGAACAAGGGGGTTTTGCTTGCCTGGCACTTCTGAAGATAATATAGTTCTTCGTCGGTGTCATCGAACTCATCGTCGGATGACGTCGCTCACCGAGAGGGACAACACCGGCAAGAGAGGAAGAACACAATCAATGCAATGCACATTCACATGAATGACATGTCATGTTAAGGTACTGAATTCACTTAATGCAATATCTAGCCAAGTTAATTGAAGTGGAACTCGAACAAGAGCAAATTCCAACTCCAAATGTTATTTCATAAATTGCCCTAATCATCATTTGTCCTATTCAGTGAGTTTAACTTGTTCAAACATGCATGATCATGGCATAAACAGATTCTTCATATTTTTCTGATCATTTTTCATATATAACTTATTTCCATTGGAGTTATAGATTATTTTCTATAAATTTTAGAAGTTCTAACCATTTTCTGAAATTTTCTGATTAATAATAAATTCAGAAAATGTATTACTGTGTCAGCATTGCGTCAGTATGACGTCAGCGGTCAACTGCGGCGGTCCAGGTCAAACCCTGACCTGTGGGTCCCAGCGTGTCGATGTAATTAGCCTAACTAGTTTTTAGTTAGCACTAAAACCAATTTAACTAGAGGACGGCCCCACCTGTCATGGAGTCGGGAGTCAAACTGGGTCAAACCCGGGTCAAACTTGCCGGAGTTGACCCGAGGCTCGTCGCCGGCAAGGCCAGGGACGGCGGAGAGCGTCGGGATTCGCCCTCCGATGACCAAAAGAGCGGCGGAGGGGCTCTACGAGACGCCCAGGCTCGCGCGCATCTAGCAGGGCAAACCGAAAGAGCTAGGGTGGCCGGAGGCGACGGCAACCACGATGACGGCGGCGGCCGGAGTTCGGGTGAGGCGTGACCGGTGGCTACGGTGCACAACAGGAGCAATAGGTGAGGGTTTTGGGGTCTGGCGTGGCGCCGAGCACGGGTGTTTTCGGTCGCGGCCGCAGTGACGGTGGCCACGACGGCGACATGAACGGCGGCGATGAGCTCTCGGCTCCGACGGCTAGCACGGCTAGTGAATGAAAACGAGCTCGAGGAGTAGGGGAGAAGACGGCGGAGCTCACATCGGAGTCGAAGCGGAGCTCGGCAGGCTCGGGGAGGCGTCGGGGACGGCGAATCGGCGACGACGATCTTCGGCGGCTGACGAAGGAGACGGCAGCGGTGGCGGGCGAAAGAAGCTTCAAGCGCCAAGCGTGACTTCGCTGGGGAGGGCGACAGCCGAGGCGGAGACGCCTAGGACGGAGAGGGAGCGGGAGTGGCTGTGGTCACAAGGTGCTTTCGTCGGCGGTCTCAAAAGGCCCCGGGGATGAGCGAGGGAGAAAGACAGAGGAGGCAGAGGGCACGGGGAAGAGTCGAGAGGGTGCCAGGGGGTGTGTGGCGTCGTCTGGGGGCGCCCAGGGCATCGGTGGAAGAAGGAGGTGGCCATGGCGCGTGGGCGCGCACGTCGGCCACACGCCTCTCGTCCTACTGGCGAGAGCTGGGAGACGGTGGCGGCTCGGGGTGGGCTGGGCCAGGTAAGTGGGCCTCCCGGGGGCTAGGTGAGCTATTCTCTCTCTCTCTCTCTCTCTTTCTTTCCTAATTCTTTCAGTTTTCTATTATTCTGTAAAAAATTTGGGCTTTATTAAAAATACTAAAACGATTCCAAAAATCCTGAGAATAATTGTGGGCTCTGTTGGGATTATTCCTAACAACCCAAAACTAGTTTCAGAATTATTAGAGCATTTAAAAATATTTATAGGATTTAAATGCCCCAATTCAAATACAATATGAATTTATTCAATAATCCAAATGTCAGGGAAAAATGTGCAATATCTCGGGTTACTGTTTCCAGCATTCGCCAAAAATGGTGAACATTTTTGAAGGCCATTTGGGTTTATTGAAAAATATTTTATTAGTTGAACCTATTTGAATTGCTTTGGTGCTAGGGCTTGGTCATCCCCACTTCAAAATTCCTTTGATATCAAACATGATGCATGGATGCAGATGCCACTAACTACAAACAACTCTGGGGCTGTGACAGCTGCGATGGCCTTCGATAGTTCGATGGCTGTGTGCTCGGCCTCATTGACTGCTGAAATAGCCTGCCTAATTTGGCACTCAAATCTTTTTGCTGAATTAGCTTTACATATATTTCGTTACTTAGATCTGCTCATCCAAATATCTTGCCATAGCTTTAGACATCGACCTAGGTATTTTTTTTCTGTACTTCATAAAAAAGCATATATGTTTTTCCTGTAATATCTAGTAGAAGAACTAATTTGTATGTCCAACAGATGGACAGGACTTGGATAACTTCTGATCAAAGATTCTCCGCTGCATATGTTGAGGAGGTTGAAAACTTCATGAACTTTATCAGAGATGAGTATTGTGTTCCGAAATCAGATATGCTCTGCCCGTGTAGCAGTTGTATGAATTCAGTTACAAGACCCCAGTCAACTGTGCAAAATCATCTACACTTGTATGGGATGTCGGTCACATATACTAGGTGGGTTCATCATGGTGAAGGTGTGAACGTCAATGTTATTGACTACGTGGAAGCAGCAGATCACCATCTTGATATGCCTGATGCTCAGGTGGAAGAGGAGGAGGAGGTGGGGCTGGCGGAGCCAGTGATTTTGACCAACATTGAAACAATGCTACGAAATGCTCGTGCATTCCGTGAACTTTCACCTACAGAAGAAAAACGGTGGGCCCGCAATTTGGAACAATGCAACATTGCTGTCACCCCAGGAAATAAGCTGTCAGTATTCTCAGCTATGGTCACCTTTCTTTAGGTGAAGACATCTGAGTGGATGACCAACAAATCATTCGATGCGATGTTGGCTACTTTCCGCAAATCTTTCCCAGATGCGTCTGAGCTGCCACACACCTACAGTAAAATGAAGAATTTCCTTCGTGCAGTTGGAATTGGATATGATATGATCCATGTTTGTAAGAATAATTGTGTTCTGTTCCGGAAGGATTATGCCAACTTAAGTAAATGCCCGAAATGCAAATCATCAAGATGGAAAGATGTCGATGCTGTGAAGAGGATTCCTCGTAATGTTCTGAGACATTTTCCAATTACCCCAAGATTGCAGAGGTTGTTTCATGATGCTGAAACAAGAGAGGATGTACTGTGGCATTCTAGGAACCAGGAGTACAGAGATCAGAATGTAATGAGCCATCCATCTCATGGTAGTGAGTGGAAAAGCTTCAATGATAAACACAAAGAGTTTGTTGTCAATTCGAGAAACATTAGACTTGGCTTAGCTTCAGATGGATTTAACCCATTTGGCCACCAGAGCGCCACATATAGCATGTGGTCAGTGCTTGTTATCCCTTACAACATGCCTCCAAATGTATGCACCAAAGAATAAAACTACATGATGGCCTTGCTCATCCCAGGTCCAAAAAGTCCTGGAAAGGATTTTGATTTGTTCATGGACCCTCCTGTGAGGTACTTCAACAGCTATGGAAGGGTGTTCTCACTCGAGACCTATATAGCAGCCCACTAGCTGATTTCTTTTTGCGTGCTGTTATAATTTGGTGCATCCATGATTAATCCGGCTTTGGGCACTATGTGAGGGAGAACGACACATGGTTACAATGCATGTGTTTGCTGTGACAGGAATCCGCTGTCATACGCAATACTTTGCAAGATCTGTTACATTGGACACCGTTGTTTCCTTGCCAAGGACAAGCCGCATCCTAGAAAATACCAAAGACATGTGTTCAATGCAAAGCATGAAAACTGTGATGCGCCAAAGAGGCTCACCGCCGATGAGTTGCAAGTGGAATTAGAGAAGGTCGGACATATTACACCAGGAAACCATCCTGGTAATGGTAGCGGGAAAAGGAAGCGTGGCAGGGTAGAAGAGAGATTATTGCTTACCTGCAGGTCCAATTTGTTGGACTTGGAGTATTGGAAAGATTTGGATCTGCTGCATAATCTTGATGTGATGCACATCGAGAAAAATATATGTGACAGCATTATCGGCACACTTCTTAATATTGAAGGCAAGACGAAGATACCTTAAAATCTAGGATTGATTTGACACACCTGGGTATCAGAGAGGATTTGCAGATGCAAGATGAAGGTAAACCACGGGATATGGCACCAGCTGGTAATGCCTTGGACAAGGTAAAAGAAAAGAATTCTGCGAGGTCCTCACACGTGTGATATTCCCACATGGATTTGCTTCCAACCCCGAAAGGAGAGTCGCAAGATGGAAACAAGGTACAAGGGTTGAAAACTCATGACTGCCACGCCCTACTTCAAAGGGTTTTACCATATCCTTAGAGGATTGGGCCACCCCGACTTATACAGAGTAGTTGCAGAGTTGGGATAATTCTTCGTGAACTCCGCAAAGAGAAATATCGTGATAGATGCTTTGGAGCGCCTTAGAGATAAGATACCAACTATCCTATGCGACCTTGAGAAGATATATCCTCCAAATTCTTTGATGTGATGGTGCATTTGGCTGTTCATCTACCTGATGAGGCACTACTTAGAGGTCTAGTACAGTATGGCTGGATGTACCCTATTGAAAGGCGGATAGGCACTTTCAAGGGCTATGTTAGGAACAGAGCTAGACCCGAGGGTGCCATTGTAGAGGCCTACATTGCTGCTGTAAGCGCTGACATTCCGCTCAAAATACATTGAAACAGCTGATCAGCTTAGCAAAGAGGTGGGTGAAGACAATACCGGGCTCAATGTTTTCGATTATTCTGTTCGAGTTACAGGGAAGAGTCGACAAGAGGACAAACCTAAAGATTTGGACAAAATGGTTTGGTATGTGTTGAATAACTGTCCTAAGATACTACCTTATATCAAGTAAGTGCAGTACTGCAGCTTATACATCATAATCTACTAAACTTGCAGCACATTCTTATATATTTAGATGTTTGAGGCGATCACTATGTTGTGCAGCATCTACAAAGAGGAGTTACTGCCAAGAAAATCCAAGAAACATTGACAAACCGGTTATGGCAGGATTTATGAAATGGTTCAAGAACCATGTAAGCTTTTGAAGTGCACTGCCGCTTTTTTTAATATATTGAGTACATAAGCTGATCAGCTTGTCTATTTTCTAACCATAGTTTAAGAAGATGCGGAGGATGGGCAGGCAGTTGATGATGCCCTTTACTCACTAGCAATGGGTCCCGATACTCGGGTAAGACATTATGAATCTTATGCGTTGTTGGAGATGTGCGCTACAACACCCTTGCACGAGACGAAGGCAGGAAGACACAAAACAGTGCCATCATGAGCACGGATACATATGACAAAGATACAACTGAAATGTATGCTAACATAACAGACATTGTTCAGTTGCAGTATATCTCTAGTTTCGAGGATCATCTGTGTATGGTTCTGTTGTGCTGTCGTTGGTATAACCAGTTTTCTAGGATCGCAAAACCTAGAGCTGATGATTATTTCAAATCCATCAATGTCAAGGCGGCGTACCAGACCAAGGAGCCTTTTATTTTGGCAAATCAAGCAACACGGATATTTTTCTTGGAAGACACATTTGCACGTAGCGATGACTGGAGAGTATTGCAAAGGTTTGAGCAGAGGAATTAGTTTAATGAAGTTGCACGACAAGATGATGCTTACACTGCTTCTAATGTACAAGATAACACAGATGTTCCTAATATCTTTGAGAACCATCACGTCAATGACGCCGACGAAAAGATTGCCTGTTGTGCTGTGGACATACAAGAGTTGATCAAGAAGAAGCCAACTTTCGAGGACGTTGAGGACGAAGAAGAAGATGACACCATGGGGAATTACGATTCAGACTGATACACATGGCGAAGATGTTGACGCTGCTGCTGCGAATGATGATTACATTGCTTTTGTCGTATTTGCCTGTCAGAAGACGTTTTTTTATCTACTGTGTGAAAGTGTGTTTGCTATGACAACTGAAACCTGATGAACATGTTGTTTAGTATTTTGTTGTGAGAACATCACTTGTTATGTATGTTGATTTGTGTTTGTTGATTGTATGACAACTAAAACATGATGACATTGTTGTTTAGTTGTACTCATATTTGGCTGTGAAACTTGAATTTGATGACATAGTTTGTTGTCGGACTGCAATTTGCTCGACATCTTCGAATGAGAACAAAGCTGACCCGACAGGGCTTCTTCTATTTATTTATTTACATGAGAAAAAGGGGATACCCCCTAATTTCCATTAATAGAAATCATTAGATGTTCACAACACTACGCCCAGCCTGCTACACAGGTTTCATTCATTACTAGCTTCAGCAAAGTGCTCATGTCGTAGCCACTGAATACATCACGAGTGCTACATACACTACAAATAAAGAGACAATCATCCTACAGAGCACATCGATTTTGCCCATTATCTTCACAAGATCTTTCATCTCCTCATTGCTCTCAAGGCCGTTCAGCAGTTGTTGCTTGGCCATGATCAGAGGAACTGCATCTTTAACCTTCTGCTCTGCATCTTCCTCTTCTGCCGTTTCTTCAGTTTTTTGTCCAACACCCCAACCTGCTGGTATTGGGATTCCTCGGCTAACCAAATAATCAGCGTAGTTGCATTCCCCCACATCAGCAACTTCCCAGAAATACAAATCACACGAATCTTCCCTTTTCTGCATGAATCAAATTGGAAGATCATCAACCAAACAATTAAAAAATCAGCAACTGAAAGTAGCAGAACAACACTTAAACATATTATTACCCCATGATTCGGGCATTTGTAGAAGACTCGGCCAGGGTTGCGGATTGTGGTTGAGACGCGACGGATGACTCTGCGTGATTTGCAGCAATGGCACCACACCAACGGCAGCGGGTTGCGATGAGCAATCGGCTGCGGTGCACATGCCGGTGGGGGTGTGATGAGACCCACAGGCGATGGTACGGGTGGCGACTTGGCGCATATCTGGTTGTTGCCTTCTGAAGAACAGGTGGACGAGCAGCCAGCGGACATGGTTGTTGAAGCCAGAGCTTCTGATGCTAGGCAGAGTAAGTAGAGAAGAGGAGAAGCGAACGTTGGATATGTCAGTTTCATTACTTGCAGTGGAGCATAGCACCATATATAGTCATAGTCTAGGTTTGAATTCGAACCAGCTACAGGAGCACGTCTTTCTTTTTTCTAAAACTCGGCAATGTCTCTTTACTGGTACACTAGCTTGTTCTATACGCCTTCCCAAGTCTTTGATTTTCTTTCCCTTTTTTTGCGAGGAAGGAAGGAGGACAAAATTGAGAGTTCCTAGGACTCGAACCCAAGACCTCTCGGTTGAAAACCAAGGGTGCTAGTCACTTATGTGGCGAACGTTCTCGTGAGGAGGACGGCAAAGAGCGCATTTTCCTCGCAGTTTTCTTCCTAAATGTAAAAAAGTATGCTACTTGGTGTCCGCTTAGTCAACAAACGATTGTGCCAACCTTGACCGTTGGATTGACATTCAACGTCTGTCGCGTTTCTTCAGTCTCTTCTTCCTCGAGCCGCCAAAGCCAAACCAACATCGGCGGGACCGCCTGCTCCCGCCTCGCACAGCCGGCTGTGATCTTCCCCGGCTCCTGTTCGTTCCCGTCCGAGGTCTCACCATCGTCCTTCGCCTTGGTTCGCTCGCCTCGGCGCCGCCCTCCGGTGTTGTCAACATGGTCAACAACCGAGAGGAATAAGGAGATGATTGTACATGGTGAGGATGACAGTAGGGACCCAGCAGCGCCCACAGTAATTTTGTTTTTTCGGGACAGAGAAGGGTATCAACTGGGTTGTAAGGGACCTGGGTCTGCCTAGCCTGTGCTTTTATTTCATATGTTTAGCACATGACCAGCCTTTGTTTTTTTCCTTTCTGAAAATGGCTAGCCAGCTATTTTGTTTTTTGCAGAATAACCAACGTAGGCCTACTTGCTTTTCTACGCCCTGCCGGGCCGTAAATATTTCAAGACGACGAGGGATGCATTTTGCCCATAAAATGGGCTATAAGTAATAAGAAATCGGCTATAAGTAATAATAAATGGGCTGTAAAATGAAAAATACAACAAACAGGCAATTAGTTCCAAAATATTGTTTTCTTTCGGATTTTGATATTTTAAATTTCATTGTTTTTCTCAAGGGTAAAATTTCATTGAATTTAAATTAAGGTATATTTAGATTTAAAATTAATTTGAATCGCTAGAAATTTTGGGTTGTATGCTGTTTGGGGACAGATTTGGAGGCTGACTTGTGGGTCTACTAGGTTGACGTGTACTTTGGCTTTATCAACTTAGTCCACAACGATTCTAGCAAAGAAGGACCGTTGGATGTTAATCCAACGGCCGTCAGGCCGCTTCTTCAATATCTCGATCTTCTTGCTCCACCGCCCAAACCAGCTCCGCGGGACTGCCTACTCCCGCCTCCGTGTGGCCGGCTGTCTTGCCGCACGAGCCGCACCGCCCCACCCTACTTCATTGCTGGCCAGGCCATTCCTCTACTCACCCACACCTCTTGTTATTTTCCAGCGACGGCAGCTGGACCAGTAAACCCTCGTACTCCCCACCGCATGGGCAACCATTGCCGAGTCTTCCCCGGCTCCATGTCGTTCCCTTCCTAGGCCTCGTCGTCGTCCACCGCCATGGTGCTCTCGGCGCTACCTGGGCAACATGGTCAATGAACGACATTCATCGGCCGTGGACTGTACGCGCAAAATAATGATTCCTCCACCTGACAGCTGGGACCCACTGGAAGGGCCTCGGTATTTCGCGAAAAAAACGTTCCCCACGCTGACATGTCGGACCCACCAGCTATATCTTCGCACGCAAGGAAGTGCCTCCTTATTATGCACAAAAAAATGAATACCCCCCTTCTAGCTGGGACCCACCATAGTGGGAGCATGACTTGTGGGCCGACTAAGTTGACGGGGATGGAGGGCTTTGTCAACTTAGTCAATATGAACGATTCTAGCTCCAGTGACCATACGATGTCCATCCAACGGCCTTAGTGCTTCTTCAACCTCTGGTCTTCTTGCTCCAGCCGCCCAAAGCAGCGCCGGTCGTGCTGCATGCTCCTGCCTCCCGTGGCCGGTTGTGCTGCCGAGGAGGCCTCACCTCCCCCTACTATTCCCACCGCTGACCAGGCCCTGCGGTGATGGCAGCCTCACACCGCAGCTGAACCAAGAACCCTGCATTCTCTCCGCTGGGCTTCCACTGCCGCGTCTTCCCCGCTGTCCGCCCCTTCCTAGGCCTCGCCGTCGTCCACCGCCATGGTGCTCTCGGCGCGGCCTGGTCAACGTGGTCAAGGAACGACTTACATCTGACGTGGACTGTACGTGGAGAGGCAGACAGCTGGGTCCACGGCCGCAGCAAGGAAGTGCCTCCTTATTACGCGGAAAATAATGATTCCTCCACATGACAGCTGGGACTGTCGGGTGGTAGGTGCGACATATGCCAACGGGTGGCTAATCATAATGGGAGCCAATAAGACGTCGCCGGTGCCTGGAAACGGGATGAGGCGAAGACATGCACGCCGGCGAATCTTACCCAGCTTCGGGGCTCTCCGTGGAGATAACACCCCTACTGCTGCTCTGCAGGGTCTCCGCATGATCACTAGATGAACAAGTTGCTACAAGAGGCTCCTTGAGCTGTTCGGTGAGAGGAAGAAGAAGGCCACGGCTAGCTCTCCTCTTCCCTCTATGTAGTGTCTAAAACTCTCAGAGATCAACCCTTTGCATGGGTGCCCTGGGGGGGTTTATATAGGCCCACCCCCCAGGGGTACAATGGTAATTTGGCTAGATGTGGGCCCTAGCCGTCAGTGTCTTCGTCCGCCGGCTTCTCCGCCGGTCGCTGGGGCCCGCCGGCTGCCGGCTTCCTGGTCGACAAGCTGGCCCCACTGTTGAGGGCCTTGTCGGGGGCTGGTTACTGTTGCCTCAATCCAGATGACGAGGGCTTTGTCGGGGTAAGCATGGCTACAGTGCCGCCGCCTTTGCGGCAATCACTGTAGCCTCATTTTTTCTTGTCTCCTTAATGAGGCGCTTCCTTCGAGGGAGGGAACAAGCCGGTTATGGGGAGCCGGCCATGTCTCAGGCCAACTGGGGGAGGCCGAGCCGCCTTCGGGCATCTCTCTGGCCGAAGGGGCCCGCCGCCTGCGGGTAGTACTGACAAACTGTCGTGGGTGACGTCATGGTCAACATGGCAACAGTGCCGCGCCGGACGGGTGATGGCTGCCCCGTACGGCGCACTGTAGCCACGCGCGCTCCGGGATGCGGGGGTGGCAGGCTTTACTGTAGCCACGCCCCGTCTCATCACCGTTATGTGGGTGCAGACTCTGAGGATGCGGCCTTGGCCGCCTGCGGGGTGGCCGGCTCCCTGGAGTCGGCCTTCTCGTGGCCGGCTACGCGGAGTCGGCCCTCTGGTAGCCGGCTCCTTGGAATCCGGCCCTCTCGTGGCTTTCTTCTATGGGACTTGGGGCCAGGCCGCCCCCCGATAGCCGGCCTAAATGACAGCAGGCCGGGGGAAGGTGGCCTAGCGTCTTGGATGTTGGATGACTTGATTGGCTAGTAATTTTTTCCGAAGCCCCAGGGGGAGCCGGCTAGGCTACCCGTGGTCATTTACTCCGACAGTAGTCCCCGAAGCTGATTGGGCTTCGAGGTCGAAAGGAGGACGAGAAGCTCGATCAGCTTCCTATCCTGGGAAGCCGGCAGCTAGGGGCCGGCCTTCAACGGGTGCGCCGTCTTCGGGAAGCTTCGCGGTTAGAAGGAGGGAAAGCGAGCCGGCCGGCGCGCTGACCGCGCATCACCTTGCACGCCACGAGGCCAAAAAGGCCTGCCAGCCCACGCGCGCGACGGGACGTCGCCGCTGGCCTGGGCCTACCAAGCCTACGCCTCGGCCCATGCGCGGATCCTCTGCGGCCCAAGTGGACTGCTCGCCTTCCCGCGGCGGTTTCAGTACGCCTTTAAGGCGCCATAATCACGGGACGTGGGGGGAGTGGGCGCAGTTAATCCCACGTTCCCCCACACCTCGCCTCCTCGGCTCCGCCGCCCGAGCCTATAAGTAGGGGGGGAGGGGGAGCGCAGAGGCTCGCACGCTCGCCCTCACTCCTCTCCTTCCTCTACTTCCTTCTTCACTCTTCTGCCGCCGCAGCGCACTCACCACCGCGCCATTCCGCCGCGAGCTATCTTGGCTCGCCGCGGTTCCTTCGTTGCGTGGCCGTGCTCTTCGCCGCCGCGGCTCTTTCCTTCCACTCGCTCCCATGGCGCTGTCGAGCTCGTGGGACGGCTCCAACGTCCATGAAGATCACATCGATTGGCTCCGCCGGACGCGGCGGTTGCCGGGCGAGGACCTCGTGAAGACCTCGCCGCTACCGGGGCGGAGATTTCGCCGGCGCCGGAGGAGGGCGAGCGGGTCATCTTCCGCTTGCACTGCCTACGCGGCCTCAGGCTGCCGGCGAGCGGGTTCTTCCGCTCCTTCCTGGACTTCTATAATCTCCAGCCGCATCACCTTCCCCCCAACACGGTGATGCTGCTATCTTCCTTCGTTACCCTGTGTGAGGGTTTTCTCGGCCTCCTCCCCACTCTGGAGCTCTATGGGGAGTTCTTCCAAAGGTAAGCTCGACATCTTGTCTCCGAGCGTGCCCGCCCCCTGCGGCGCCTTCATCGCCAAGCGAAGGACGACCGACAACAACCCTTTTCCGCCTATCCCGCTGGTACAATCGGTGAAGCTTTGGCAGCAGTCGTACTTCTACATGAAGAACGTCGCCGCGCAAGGCGACTACCTCAATCTGCCGGCTTACGTAGCCGGCCCGCCGCCTGGGAGGCCGGTGTCTTGGTCCTTCCGAGCCCGGTCGCTCACCTTGGCCGGGAACACCGCCGTCACCCGGCTCCGGGTGATGGTCCAATCAGAGGGCTTGGTGGGGGCCGACTTGGTGGCCGCCATCGTGGAGCGCCGGGTGCTTCCGCTCAAAAGCCGGCCGCACATGATCTGCCAAATGAGCGGCCGCTTCGACCCGTGCCGGCTGAGGACCAGAGAGATGCCTCGAGACGAGGTATCTTACATGTTGAATTATATCTCCAACTGCAAGCTCACTGAGGAGTGGCAGTATGGCAAGGCGCCATATTCTCGGGCTGACCCGCCGCCTGTGGTGAGTTTTTCCTTATTTTCTTCTTCTTTTGTTGCCGGGTTCGCAATAGCCTACTCTTGACTAGTCGGCTTTGTCTTTGAGCAGAGCCCTCTTCTTCGACCGGCGCCCGGAGCCGCAGGGCCGGAGTGCCAGTTTTCGGCCGACCGCACCGTGGACGACCCCGACGACCCGGATCTGGAGCCGGCCGCCATGGACGACGCCGTAGTCGCAACCGGCGGAGAGGCAGGCGGCCCCGACCTTACGGCCGCTTCGGGGACTGACCGGAGGATGACGAAGCCGACTCCATCCCCCACCGCCAGCCGACGGCCGATCGCCAAGGCGCGGGACCTTCCGCCGCGCCAACTGCTCGTGGTGGCGCCAAAGGCCGGGCGGGTCGGGTCTCTTTGGCAGCCGGCGAAGAAACCCAAAAGCTCCGCGACGGCGAATTGCGGGACGAGGCGGTCACATATGCCCGCTTCCGCAAGGTGGTGAAGCAGCCACAAGCGGTCTCGGCGTAAGTGTTGGGTGTCTTGTACTTTTGTTGTCTTTTTTGGTTGAGGCTCATCTAAGCCGTCTTCTTGGTTTGTTGAACAGGGCCCCGCTTTCCCTTGAGCGGGTTGACGCCGCCTCCATAGTCGGGCCGACGGGAGGGTCTTCGAGCTCCCGCCGAGTGGATCCCCGCGCCGACCTCCTGGAGGCAACAGAGCGGAACGCGCGGGAGGCTCGGGAGGAACGGGAAGCGGCGGAGCGGAGGGCCGTCCAGGAGGCGGCGGAGAAGTCGGCCGAGGCGCAAGCCGACGCGGCGGCCAAGGCCCAGGCGGAAGCCACGGCCGCGGAGAGGGAGGCGGAGGCTTTGCGCAATCAGCCTCTGCAGCTCATCATTCCCCTTCGCGCGGTGGCTCCCGATATCCCCGTGCCTCCGTCGGAGGAAGCCGACCGCGACCAGCCGGTGATGGAGAGGCGGGAGGATGACGCGACGATCCTGGGGGAGGCGCCACAGGCCCGGCGCCGGAAGCGTGAGCCAAGCGGCCGACTTCTTCGCGGCGCTGGTCGGCCGGCCGGCGAGTTAGCGGCGAGGCAGACACAGTGGTGCGATCGGCGCCCGCTTGGCGGCGTGGGAGGCGTCCTCGACGCCGGAGCCGCAAAGGGCTGCGGGCGCCACCGACGGCAGAGGACTTGAGGCGGCGCCAAAGACGTCTGAGTGGACGCCAATGGCGGATGGCCGAGCTGAACGTGGCGGCACAGAGGTTCGACGCCACTTCGTGCTCAGCCGCTTGTTGCAGAATGATACACCCAGGATTTCCTTGCTACGCGCGCGGTCGTCCGGGTGAGTCTTCTGTCTTTGATCGATTTCTTTTTTGATTTCTTCCGTGGGGGCACGTCAGCGCACCCACTGGGTGTAGTCCCCGAGTTTTGAGTCGGCTGCCGAGCTGGCGTCTTGAAACTTCTTAGCAGGCCTTGATGGCAATCTCATTCTTATATGCACTCCATCTGATTTTCAGGAGTATCACAATCTTCGCGCGGCCGCCTTCAACTCCCAGGCCCAAGAGCTGAGCTGTAACGCCGACCGATTTAATAGCCGGAGTAAGTACTTGGTTTCTTCTATCTCAAGTGGGGGCGCGTCAGCACACCCACTGGGTGTAGTCCCCGAGGTTCGGGCCGGCTGCTGAGTAGCTGGGTTGGATCTTCCCAGACGACTTTTCCCTTACTGATTTTTTCCTTTTTCTCCATGCTTGCAGGAGCTAATGCCGACTTGAGGGGGCAGCTAGGCGAGCCCCAGACCACCCTTCGCGCCAAGGAGGCCGAGATCGTCACCTTGGCCCAGGAACGCGACCGCCTGGCCAAGAGGCTGGCCGACCAGGAGGAGAGCCACAAGGCGGCTCTGAAGAAGGCGCAGGACAACGAGGCCACCCTTAAGGCCGAGTTCAAGACCGAGGCGGCGGGCTGGGCTGAAGCAAGGCAAGCGCTGAGCGAGGGCTATGGGCGGGTGGAGGATCTGATCGACGGTAGGCCGCCTTCCTCTTTTCACTCCTTTGCTTGCTCCTTGCCCTCTTGTTCATCTTCTGATTTTTGTGTCGTTTCCTTGTTCTTCACGCAGATTACTTCCCCGGCTACTCTATCGCCGCCAGCCAAGCCATCAAGGCCCACCACGAGATGTGCTGGCAAGCAGGGGTTGCAATCGCGCCGGACGCCAGCCGAACGCTCGAGGAGCAGCTCTTGGCGATCCAGGCCCGGCTGCAGCCGGCTCACCGCATGCTCCGTCGGCTTCAGTGTGCAGGGGCGCAAGTGTTAGCCGCTCTCTGGCCTGGCGAGGTGATCCCCCGCACCCCCAATCGGACTGCCGACTGGCTGGAGGTTGCGGTTGGCCGCTTCGAGGCCTGGAGAGCTTCCGCTGCTCGGTCTGGCGCCGGGCGGGCGCTGGAGTTCGTCCGGGCCTGGTATCCTGGGCTAAGCCTGCACTAGCTGAGCACTTGGAGGCAGGAGGATGACGAGGAGCTGGTGGCGGTGCGGCCGGCTATCATCCAGCGCCCCTCGGCTATCGCCGAGTATACCGACACCAGCGTCTTTGCTCCTGAAATGAACGACAGCGGAGTCTCCTAGTCGGAGGAATGGTTCGGGCTGAACCCGGCGGAAGGCGAGGACTCGGCGGAGGAGATTGCCTCCAACGATGAAGTCGAAGACGAAGAGGAGGAAGGCGGCGAAGACGCTGCGCCCGACGGCGAAGCGACCAGCCAGCTTCAGACTGATCGCGCCTCCAGCAATGAGGCGCGCGCGAGCGCGCCTCCTGCCAGGGGCGATGACCAGGCCGAGACTCGCCAGCCGGCCACTCCTCCAGCCAGCACTGCCGCCTCCGCCGACCTGCCCGACTCGCCTGTTGCTCCGCTGGCTTGATCTGCCGCTCTCGCTTTTCTGCTGTTGCTCTTTGAACAAATTTTATTAACTTTGCGCAGTTCCACCCACTGGGGGTGTATTCAGACTATGTTGAATGCCGGCCTTTTGAAGGCTTTTGTGTAAATATAATTATGCATGTGTTTGGCTTCCATTCGAGTTTGCTTTTTATCCTTAGGTCGTTTCTTTTGCCGCCTTCCCTTGATTGCCGCCTTCCCAGCCGAACAGCTGCTCTGCGGTCTATGGCTGGGGAGGAACTTAGCTACTTGTGGGAAGGCAAGTACTTGAGCTTTGTTGGATTGTGGCAGGGTTGAATGGTAAGCCGGCCGGCCGGCTACTCTGGTAGCCGGTCGGCAATGGGAGAAAACCGGCTTTTGTTATATAAGTTCGTTAGTCCTTAGCCGTTTTTCATGTGGGCATCCTTTCCTGCCTTTGACTATTGCCAGCCGGACAGTCGGTTCTTCGAGCTGCGGCTTTTGAGAAGAGAGGGCTTGGGTGCCGGCACACTACTTGTCTGACTGCAGGTGGAACTTTAAATATAACTTCATAGCGGCGGTCCCGGGCGACTAGTCGAACCCGGTGCCGGACGAAAAAAAGGTGAAATGACAAAATCATAAGCATGATAATCGTCATTCATAGATAAAAGGTGGCAGTCCCGGAGTGCTCCTCGGGGGGCCCATTGTCTCATACTTAGTACAAAAGGTAGCGTGATACATACTGCATTTTAACTATAAAATCTTCGGAGGAGGTTGGCACTCCATGGTCGTTCCGACTCCTTGCCGGAATAATCTCTCTTTCGTGCCTTCGCTTCGTAAGGCCGATTAGGTAGTAGCAGTCGTTTCCCGATGCTCTGCTGATGACGAAGGGACCTTCCCAAGGGTCCGAGAGCTTGTGCTGGCCGGCTGTTCGCTGGATCAGCCGGAGCACAAGGTCGCCCTCTTGAAATGATCTTGGCTTGACCTTTCGGCTATGGTAGCAGCGCAAACCCTGCTGGTAGATGGCAGACCGGCTGAGGGCTAACAGTCGGCTTTCTTCCAGCAGGTCGACGCCATCTTCTCGTGCTTCTTTGGCCTCTGCTGCCGTGTACATGGTCACCCGAGGCGAGTCGAACTCAATGTCGGTTGGGATGACAACCTCGACACCATATACAAAGAAGAAAGGGGTGAAGCCAGTTGACTTGTTTGGGGTAGTGCGCAGACTCCAGAGGACGGCTGGCAGCTCGTCGAGCCAACAGCCGGCCGAGCACTCTAGCGGCACGACCAGCCGGGGCTTGATGCCGGAAAGGATGAGGCCGTTGGCTCGCTCAACTTGGTCGTTTGACTGCGGGTGGGCAATAGACGCTAGGTCCAGTCGGATGCCCTGTGTCGCGCAGAAACGTGCCAATGCTCCCTTGGCAAAATTCGTGCTGTTGTCGGTGATGATGCTGTGTGGCATGCCGTACCGAGTTGTGATGTCCGTGATGAATTTCACGGCAGTCGGCCCGTTCAGCTTCTTAATCGGCTTTGCTTCGATCCACTTGGTGAATTTATCCACGGCGACAAGCAAGTGTGTCATGCCGCCGCGAGCCGTCTTGAATGGGCCCACCATGTCCAATCCCCAGACGGCAAAAGGCCAAGTGAGGGGAATGGTCTTGAGTTCTGAAGCAGGCAGGTGTTGCTTGGAGTTGAAGACTTGGCAGCCTTTGCAGTGTTTGACCAACTCCTTGGCATCGTCCAAGGCAGTCGGCCAAAAGAATCCATGGCGGAAGGCTTTGGCAACGAGGGATCTTGAGGCTGCGTGGTGGCCGCATTCGCCTTGGTGAATGTCTTTGAAGATTGCCATGCCTTTCTCTCGTTCGACGCAGCGCTGGAAGACTCCAGTGACACTGCGCCTGACGAGCTCTCGGTTGGCAATTGTATATGCGCCGGCTCGGCGTTGGACTTGTCTTGCCGCGATCTCGTCAGTCGGCAGTTCTCTGTTTACCAGGAAGTTGAGGATGGGTCGATCCCATGATGGAGCTGTGACTTCTTCTATAGCCAACACGGCCATCGCAAACTGTGGCGTGGTGGGCTGGGTGGTGAAGAGCTGGAGCTGGCCACCGCCTGTGGCGTTGAAGCAGTCCCCGGGCCGACTACCTTAGTCCCCAGGCCGGGTGCGACTATGGCAGTCCCCGAGCCGCCTATCGAAGTCCCCGGGCCTCCTTCTTGACTCCCCAAGCCGGGTCCGGCTGCGTCGAGGTTAGGCGGCACGAAGATGGAGTCGGATTCTGGAGACGGCTTGATAGACGGCTTGAGGAGGCATTGGAGAGAGACGCCGGTTGGTATAGCTTGTCGGGTTGAGCCTATCCATGCCAGGGCATCTGCTTGCTCGTTGTCGGCCCGTGGCACGTGGAGGAACTCGCATCCTTCGAAGTACCCGCTGATTTGCTGAACGAGGAAGCGGTAGCTTCGCCATGTTTGCGCCCTTGGCGCCCCTGGGTCACCAGATGACCGCTGGACCACCAAATCCGAGTCGCCATAGCACAGGATCCGGCGGATGCCGAGCTCTTTGGCTAGCTGGAGTCCGTGTATGAGCGCCTTGTACTCGGCCACGTTGTTGGAGGCGGCAAAGTGAATCCGCAACATGTATCTGAGTTTGTCGCCCTTGGGAGAGGTGAGGATGATGCCGGCTCCCAAGCCGGTGCGCATCTTGGACCCGTCGAAGTGCATCCGCCAATGATTGGAGTCCGGAGCCGGCGGCAGGTACTGGGTCTCGGCCCAGTCGACGAGGAAGTCGACCAATGCTTGCGACTTGATGGCGGTGCGAGGCTGGTAGAAGATTGTGTAGGGAGCCAGCTCAATGGCCCATTTTGCCACCCGGTCGGATGCATCCCGGCTGCCTATGATCTCGGCGAGCGGGGCAGTGCATACGACCGTGATGGAGTGTTCTTGAAAGTAGGGCTTCAGCTTCTTGGCGGCGAAGTACACACCATAGCACATCTTCTGGTAATGCGGGTAGTTCTGCTTCGAGGTGGACAGTAATTCGCTTAAATAGTAGACCAGCCTCTGGACTAGCTGAGCTCGGCCTTCTTCTGGGCGTTGGACCACGATGACAGCGCTGACCACCCGGCTGGTGGCGGTGATATAAAGGAGCATGTGCTCTTTCTCAGTCGGCGCCGCCAAGACAGGCGGCGTGGCAAGCATCTTCTTCATCTCATGAAAGGCTTGGTCGGCTTGGTCGTTCCACTCAAAGTGAGTGCTTTTCTTCATGAGTCGGTAGAGGGGGAGAGCCTCTTCTCCAAGCCTACCGATGAAGCGGTTCAGTGAGGCCAGCACCGTAAACTTCGTGATCGCCTCGCATCTTGCTGGGAATCTCCATTCTCTCAATGGCTTTGATGTTCACTGGGTTGCATTCAATGCCGCGTTCAGAGACCAGGAAGCCTAGGAGCTGGCCGGCTGGCACTCCGAACACGCATTTATTGGGGTTGAGCTTGATTTGAAACCGGCGCAGGTTCTCAAATGTTTCCTTGAGGTCCTCTAACAAAGTGTTTCGCTTCTCCGTCTTCACCATGATATCGTCTACATAGACGTGGGCATTTCTGCCGAGTTGCTTGAGGAGGCATTTCGCATGCAACGCCTGAAAAGTGGCACCGCATTTCTCAAGCCGAATGTCATAGTCGTAATGTAAAGCTCCGAATGGCGTGATGAAGGCGGTCTTCAGGCGGTCGGCCGGGTCCAACTTTATCTGGTGGCAGCCTGAGAAGGCATCCAAGAAACTCAGCAGCTCGCATCCGGCTGTGGAGTCTATCACTTGATCAATCCTGGGCAAGGCGAAGGGATCTTTGGGGCAGGCTTTTTTGAGGCTCGTGTAATCTCTACACATGCGCCACTTGTTATTCTTCTTAAGCACGAGGACCGGGTTGGCGAGCCACTCTGGAAAGAAGACCTCCATGATGAAGCCGGCCGCCAAGAGCCGGGCTATCTCTCTTCTCCCACGATCCTTCTCTTCTCCTCCGACATTCGGCGGAGGGGATGCTTGATCAGCTTGGCGTGCGCCGCTCGACGTGTAGCTTGTGCTCGGCGAATTCCTTCGAACACCGGCATGTCCTTGGGGGACCATGCGAAGATGTCCCGATTCTCACGGAGGAAATCGACGAGATCACTTTCCTATTTGTTGTCCGTGTTTGCCCCAATGACGCAAAACCTTTCCCGGTGCTCCGGGTCCAGATATCTTTTTTGTTTCCTTGGCCGGGCCGGAAGGAACCTTGGGCATCACACTCTTTGGGGTCAGGGGATGTACAGGGCTGCTTGTCGCCATGGCCACGACTCGGTCCAACATCTTCTTCTCTTCGGCGACTACGAGGGACTCGGCCAGCCGGCTGCTGGCTGCAGCGCACTCGGAGGACTTCTTGTAGTCGCCGGCTATGGTGATGATGCCCTTGGTACTTGGCATCTTCATCTTGAGGTAGGCGTAGTGGGGTACAACCATGAACTTGGCCAGAGCAGGTCGGCCAAGCAGCGCATGATAAGGGCTCTCGAGGTCCACCACTTCAAACGAGATTGCTTCTCGGCGGAAGTGATCCTTGTCTCCGAAGAGAACATCTATCTTGATCTTGCCGATTGGTGAACAGGACAGGCCGGGTACGATGCCATGGAACACGGTCCGGCTTGGCATGAGGTGCTTGGCCTTGATGTTCAACTTCTCCATGGTGTCCCGGTACATGATGATGATGCTGCTCCCGCCGTCTATCAGTACGCGGGAGAATCGGGCAGCAAGCCTGTCCGTTGCTAGGGTTGCCTCCAAAACCAATGCATAAGAGCCCGGGGACGGCATCACCTCTGGGTGGTCAGCCCGGCTCCAGCTGATAGGCCTCTCCGACCAGTGCATGTATTCGGGGTTGTTGGAGGCAACTGCATTGACTTCTTGGTGTTGTCGGCGGCGGCTGCGCCGGTCTTCGGGCTGGCTCATCAAGACGACATAGGCGGCATGCTAGTTGGGGAACTCGTCCTGGACGGTCCCGACTGCTGGTCGGGCGGCACCAGCCCTTTGCCTTTGGTGATTCGGGAGAGCCAGTGGCACTTCCGGGTTGTATGGTTGGACGGCCTCGCGCCGCTGTGGAACTTGCACGGGGCGTCAAGGGCTTGCTCGTAGGAGAAAGCCGGCTGCCAAGCCGCCCGCCGCCTCTTCGCTTCTTGGTGCGGGCCGCCAGTGTTGCTCGCTCGACGGTGGCCACCTGCCGACTGGCTGGAGGCGCCATTGGGCCTTTGCGCTTGTTGCCATGCTGGTACGGACGTCGGTTGGAGTCGCCAGCCGGCGTTTTGGGAGCCGGGTTGAGTACCTTCCCGGCGGCGTCTACCTGGAGCTCGGTCTTCATTGAGGAGTCGGCGGTGGCGTACTTGTCGGCTATGAAAAGCAGCTCGTCGAGGGTAGCCGGATCGTCGTAGAGGAGCTTGTGGTTGAGGAGGGTGCCTTGAAGTACTCTATGGCTTGAACCTCGTGCACCCCCTCGCAGGAGTTGCGGAGCTCGGCCCAACGCGTGAGGTAGTCGCGAGTCGACTCGGTGGGTCCTTGTACACACGAGGAGAGTTTCCTGGGCTTAGGAGCCCGCTTGTAGGTGCTGGTGAAGTTGCGGATCAAGGCTTCGGTGAAGTCTAGCCAGTTGTTGATGTTGTACGGCTTGAGGCTGTTGAGCCAGGTTCGCGCCGTGCCTTGAAGCATGAGGGGCACATATTTCACGGCAACGCGCTTGTTGCCATTCGCTATGCTGACTGCGGTCGAGTAGTCGATCAGCCAATCCTCCGGCTTCACGGAGCCATTATACTTGGGCGTATCTCTTGGGAGCGAGAACCCTTTGGGGAAGGGCTCGTCGCGGATGCGGGGCCGGGCAAGGCGGCCCGACATCGCCTTTTCTTCTTCCAACGCCAGGGATCGCGCCAGGCGGTCGATCCGGTGGCGGGCGTCGTTTTCGCCGACTCCCTCGCGGCGGCCTAGTCGGCCGCTGAGGGTCGGATGCGTGACAGGCGGTGGAGTGGGATATCTTTCCCCGCTAGGTGGAGGAGGGGGCGGGTTGGCTCGCCGTTCCACGGCTCAAGGGCGGCCTTCTGCGTCGCGCTCGATGGAGATCCGGGTCCGGCTGCGGCTGGCAGCCAGCTCCTTTTCTTGCCGTGCGCGGGCGTTGCCCGCAGTTGGCGTGCGTGACTTTGCGCTGTGCTCTCGGCGCGGGCGCTGTCTTCTTGCCGCTCTCCGGCCGCGCGGATCAGTTGCTGGATACGCCTAGCCATGTGGGGAGGCTCGCCGTGCCCCAGCCTGTTCAGCTTTTTCTGACGCTGGGCGGCGCGTGTGTTCTCTAGGGGCGTGGCGAGACGGGCGGTCCACTCCCAAAGCATGTCGGGCGATGGCTGCGCCGCTTTCTTGACAATGCTGAGTCGGCTCGGCCCTTCGGGAGGCGGCGTGCCGAAGGCGGCGCGGTCGACTTCGCGCTGGTGGGCCTCGATGAGGCGTCTCAGGGAGGCTATCCTCCGGCCCTCCGCGTGGAGGGCGAGGCGGCGTGCTTCCAGTGCCTCGGCGTTGGCGTCAGCCGGGAGAGGGACGGATAGGTCGTGCGGCGCCGCTTGCAGGGTGTCGTGAGCGTTCTCGCCCGAGGGGCCGCCGTGACTAACGACCAGCACCTCGGTGATGGCGCTGCCGCAGCTGTCGGCTTGGGTAAGAGGGTCGTCGAAGATGACAACGTTGGTGGGGAAGGCGTCGAGCGATGCCGTGTCGGAGTCGACAAGCATTGGGTCGGTGGAGCCAACTGACTCCAAGTCCACAGCGGGCTCGCTGTAGACGTGGAGTTGGTCGAGGAGGCTGACGAGGTGGCTCTCGAGGCAACCGGTGCCTGCATCGGATGCTCCGACGAGCCTCGCCAAGAAGGTCGGCGAGGCAGCTCGCCGCGCAGGCGTCAGCGACGCCTTGCAGCGCGTTGGGGCAAGCGCCATCAGGCATGCCGGGCTGGCTACGCCCGCGGGGGAGGAAGAGGGTTCCCATCCAGAACAGGTCTCCGGACGACGGTGCACCTGGCCCCATGGTGGGCGCCAAATGTCGGGTGGTAGGTGCGACATATGCCAACGGGTGGCTAATCATAGTGGGAGCCAATAAGACATCGCTGTGCTCGAAACGGGATGAGGCGAAGACATGCACGCCGCTAATCTTACCCAGCTTCGGGGCTCTCCGTGGAAATAACACCCCTACTGCTGCGCTGCGGGGTCTCCGCATGATCACTAGATGAACAAGTTGCTACAAGAGGCTCCTTGAGCTGTTCGGTGAGAGGAAGAAGAAAGGCATGACTAGCTCTCCTCTTCCCTCTATGTAGTGTCTAAAACTCTCAGAGATCAACCTTTTGCATGGGTGCCCTGGGGGGTTTATATAGGCCCACCCCCCAGGGGTACAATGGTAATCCGGCTAGATGTGGGCCCTAGCCATCAGTGTCTTCGTCCGCCGGCTTCTCCGCCCCTCGCTGGGGCCCGCCGGCTGGTGGGTCCTGCCAGCTGCCGGCTTCCTGGTCGACAAGCTGTCCCCACCATTGAGGGCCTTGTCGGGGTTGGTTACTGTTGCCTCAATCCTGATGACGAGGGCTTTGTCGGGGTAAGCATGGCTACAGTGCCGCCGCCTTGGCGGCGATCACTGTAGCCTCATTTTGTCTTGTCTCCTTAATGAGGCGCTTCCTTCGAGGGAGGGAACAAGCCGGTTATGGGGAGCCGGCCATGTCTCAGGCCGACTGGGGCAGGCCGAGCCGCCTTCGGGCATCTCTCTGACCGGAGGGGCCCGCCGCCTGCGGGTAGTACTGACAGCCTGTCGTGGGTGACGTCATGGTCAACATGGCAACAGTGCCGCGCCGGACGGGTGATGGCTGCCCAGACGGGCGACTGTAGCCACGCCAGCCCGGATGCGGGGGTGGCAGGCTTTACTGTAGCCACGCCCCGTCTCATCAGCGTTATGTGGGTGCAGACTCTGAGGATGTGGCCTTGGCCACCTGCGGGGTGGCCGGCTCCCTGGAGTCGGCCTTCTCGTGGCCGGCTACGCGGAGTCGGCCCTCTGGTAGCCGGCTCCTTGTAATCCGGCCCTCTCGTGGCTTTCTTCTATGGGTCTTGGGGCCAGGCCGCCCCCCGATAGCCGGCCTAAATGACAGCCGGCCGGGGGAAGGCGGCCCAGCGTCTTGGATGTTGGATGACTTGATTGGCTTGTAATTTTTTCAGAAGCCCCAGGGGGAGCCGGCTAGGCTACCCGTGGTCATTTACTCCGACAGGGACCCACCGGACGGGCCACTGTATTTCACGGAAAAAACAACCCCTCCACCGTCTACTATTCATCCAGCCCTCCATACCACGGGGTCCTGTTCATCCAGAGGCAACGCCACCGCTCACTGTTCATCCAACCCCCCCCCCCACGCTCACTGTTCATCCTATCGATCGGCTTCGGTTAGCAGCAGTAGCGAAGGAATCGCTCGATCGGGTTCAGTTAACAGCCATTGATCGATCGCTCGGGTTCGGGTTGAACGCCAGAGTTCGCAGTGCAATTGCTCGGGTTCAGTTAGAGCCCAACGCTTCGCTTCGGGTTGATTAGAGCCAACGCCTCGCACACGCCGCGTCGTGTCACGAGAAAGCAGCGATCGCCGGCCCTCGACCTCCCACCGTAACTGGGAACTCCCCGAAATTTTCCTCCCCCTCACTTCTACCACGGTTTTTTCCGTTATGGACGGCCCAAAGAATGTCATGCAGCTGCGTCTCCGGCCTGCCCAGGACGAAAAGCCCATTTTATGTCATGATTTTTTGTCATAGAAGTAGGAGCCCACCACATCTATGATGATACCAGGTTTTGTCACAATTATCTTCATAGAAGTGTCATATGTATGACAGAAAAAAATTCGTTCGGCCTAAAATGTCACGGATGTGTCTTTTTTTTAGTGCGTGACAATCATCCGGCAAGTCAACCAAAGTCCACACTTTGTTCTAATACATGGATCCCATCTTAGATTTCATGGACTCAAGCCATTTTGTGGAATCTGGGCTCATCATTGCTTCCTCATAGTTCGTAGGTTCGTCATGGTCTAGTAACATGACTTCCAGAACAGGATTACCGTACGACTCTGGTGCGGACCGTACTCTGGCTGACCTACAAGGTTTGGTAGTAACTTGACCTGAAGTTTCATGATCATCATCATTAACTTCCTCACTAATTGGTGTAGGAATCACTGGAACTGATTTCTGTGATGAACTACTTTCCAATTCGGGAGAAGGTACAATTACCTCATCAAGTTCTACTTTCTTCCCACTCACTTCTTTCGAGAGAAACTCCTTCTCTAGAAAGGATCCTTTCTTAGCAACGAATATCGTGCCTTCGGATCTTTGATAGAAGGTGTACCCAACAGTATCCTTTGGGTATCCTATGAAGACGCATTTCTCCGAGTTGGGTTCGAGCTTATCAGGTTGAAGCTTTTTCACATAAGCATCGCAGCCCCAAACTTTAAGTAACGACAGCTTAGGTTTCTTGCCAAACCGCAGTTCATATGGTGTCGTCTCAACGGATTTAGATGGTGCCCTATTTAACGTGAATGCAGCCGTCTCTAAAGCATAACCCCAAAACGATAGTGGTATATCGGTAAGAGACATCATAGATTGAAGTACGGTTCCGACGTTTGGACACACCATTACGCTGTGGTGTTCCAGGTGGCGTGAGTTGCGAAACTATTCCACATTGTTTCAAATGAAGACCAAACTCATAACTCAAATATTCACCTCCACGATCAGATCGTAGAAAGTATATTTTTTTGTTATTATGATTTTCCACTTCACTCTGAAATTCTTTGAACTTTTTAAATGTTTCAGACTTATGTTTCATTAAGTAGATATACCCATATCTGCTCAAATCATCTGTGAAGGTCAGAAAATAATGATACCCGTCGTGAGCCTCAACACTCATCGGACCGCATACATCAGTATGTATTATTTCCAATAAGTCAGTTCCTCGCTCCATTGTTCTGGAGAACGGAGTCTTAGTCATCTTGCCGATGAGGCATGGTTCGCAAGAATCAAGTGATTCATAATCAAGTGATTCCAAAAGCCCATCAGCATGGAGTTTCTTCATGCAATTTACACCAATATGACCTAAACGGCAGTGCCACAAATAAGTTGCACTATCATTATTAACTTTCCATCTTTTGGCTTCAATACTATGAACATGTGTATCACTACTATCAAGATTTATTAAAAATAGACCACTCATCAAGGGTGCATGACCATAAAAGATATTACTATATAAATAGAACAACCATTATTCTTTGATTTAAATGAATAACCATCTCGCATCAAATAAGATGCGGGTATAATGTTCATGCTTAACACTGGCACCAAATAACAATTATTCAGGTCTAAAACTAATCCCGAAGGTAGTTGTAGAGGTCGCGTGCCGACGGTGATGACAACGACTTTTGTTTGAGGATATAACCACTGAGTGTAAACCGCCCAGGAGAGGCCGGTTCACGCTCTGCTATACTGAAGCCCATGAAGACAAGAAGATGGCGCTTTACGGATAAAGTTTAAAGGCCCGTGAGTCTGGAGGCGGATTAGGGCCCGTAGAGATAAACCACCATAATTGTTTACTTGTATTGTAAGTTAGGGAAAGGAGAGATCGAGCCGAACACTTGTATGAATTGGCCTCGGGACTCAGTAAACTGGCAAGGCCAACTTTGTGTATATAAAGGGACGACCCGGGCGGTTTAGGACGACAGACAACAACTTCGAGACCTGTGCAAGTGTATTTGCTCCTGGTCATCGAAATCCCAATAATCCCATCACAACTAGACGTAGGCTTTTACCTTCATCGAAGGGGCCGAACTAGTATAACTCTCGTGTCCCTTGTCCGATTTAACCCCTTCAGGCTAACCTCGTTGCGATGGCTCCACGACTAAATCCTTCTCCTAGGACATCTGACATGATATTTCCACGACAGTTGGCGCCCACCGTGGGGCTATCGCACGATGGTTTCGAGCTCCTAAAGGGCAACTTTGAAGGACTCAAAAGTGCGTGGTTGGCCGGATGACCAACAGTCGTTGCGGCAAGCTTTACATCGACGACGCAGGCTGGGGCCCCGAGGCCAGCTCAATCGAGTACGGGTACGGGGTCCCCTTTGGCGGAATTCACGTTTTCATCGACAAGATTGGTGAACCGGGCCCTGAGCCGGACATCTCCACTAACCTCGTCGAGACAGCTCAGCGTGCAAGTCCTGCCCGGATTCAGCCCGCCATGAAGCGTGCGTCCGTAGGATTCATTCATGGTGCGGAATCTGAACCGGTGTCCGACGCTGAGACCGATGTCTAATCAGATGGTGAATCGTCCACTGGCGAAACCAAGTCACTATACCAACTGCAAGATGGCCGGATTGAGGGGTATTCTGATGGTGACAGTATTCCGGGCCCCCTTGAACCGCCAAACTAGGTTGCGATCTTCATGGCCGGTACGCAGCCTTTGTGCAATCTTCATCTACAAAGAGCAATGGTTTCCGGATCAAGAGTCAGCGGCAAGAGGGCGCCGCCACGGCTCAAGTTCTTGCCGAAGTTATCGGACGCTTTGACGGCATTGTTAACTACAGCGGTGACTCAAGACTCAAATTCAGTATAATGCGGATGTCGAAGCTAAGGGATCGATAGCTCGTGGCCAAGGCAGACTTGGCAGCTAAGGAGGCCAGGATGGATGAAGAAAGGGCCGCTTTAGATGCCCGATCACAGGAAATCCAGGCGCAGAATTACCGGCTTACGTTGGATTAGAATGCCTCAAATGAAGTTATGAGAAGGAAGCACCAGTCTAGACACCGCAAATTTATGAGGGTCTGAATCTCTTCGGCACACCAGGAGCTGGGCCTAGCAATCCGGTTGGTGTAAACCGGACTGAAGCACCTGGGGCCATGCTGGATCAGCCACGGGCGATGGATCCACCTCGACGGACGGACAACCCGCCGCAGTATGTAGCAACACCGTCGGGTCACTTTTCCAGCCCCTTGGATAACATGATTGCGGTAGCATCACGGCTAGCGGCTATTCCGATGGAGGGTGATTCATTAGTAGCGATTGAGACTCGACGAGCCAGAGATTTTCTTCAAACCATCGTTGTTCAGCAATAGGCTCATTCCTACAGCCGAGACAGAATACATTCAACCTCTCGTCCGAGCAAGAGTTATAGCAGGCACATAGACGAACCGGCCGTGTCAAGCAGTGCGTGGTGTCGTGATGCCCCTCGAGGGCCTAATCCGGCGAACGGCGGTTTGAATGCTCAGGATGTGGTGGATAATGGCAGAGCGCAAATGGAGGCCGCATTGGCGGCACATCATGCGGGTCATCATCAATCCGCCCCGGCTCAACCAGTGAAGTCAGCAGAACGAGGGACCGGGCTTGCCTTCAGCTCCTGGGAGTGCCGCGTCTCATCCCGGCCCTCCGGAATGTGTGGTTGCCCAAATATTTCAAAGGTCCGCGCAAGGTGCCTAACTATACTGCTGATCAGCCCCCCAAGGCGTGGGTAGAGAGTTATGAGATGGCAATTGAGAAGTTAGATGTGGATGAAGCGACGTGCGCAAAATACTTCACCATGATGCTAGAAGGAACGACTCGCACCTGGCTGAAGAGCCTGCCTGCTAACTCGATTAATTCATGGGATGAGTTGAAGGCCAAGTTCATAGCAAACTTCAAAGATACATGCAAGCAACCTATGTCCATTGTAAATCTGGCGGCTTGTGTCCACGGAAGAACGAGTCAACAACCCATTGGGTACGCCGAGTTTCAGAAATCTTGCATTGTAACATCCCAAATATTCAATTTGGAATGATATACATAGGTCATCCATGCATATCATATTTTATTGCATCTTCGTTCCGCAATCCTTGAAATCCTAAGCAACTCAAGGACCCTCGGAGAGAGTTGGCGTTTTCCGGTTTTCATATTTGATTTTTATCAAATAGCGAAAACGAGGATTTTTTATTTTAATTATTTTCTCTCCGAAAAATATTTCATATTAAAAATAAATGAGAGGAGATAATATGACTTCTTCAAAACAATTGAAATACTGGAAGAAAAATGTTAAAATCATTTGTTGGATTTTATTTGATTTTGTTTGGATTTTATTTGCGTTAGGAAAATTGCACGTTTTCAAAAATTGCATTTTAGGGCCAAGAAAATGTTCATCTCGTTCTAAATATTTCATTTAGACGGTGAAAATTTGTTTTGGCATTTTTAAGTTTTTATTTTTATTTTATAGGATTTATTTTCTGTCGGCGGAACTATTTTAAAAAAACTTCGGGCACCGACTGGGCCGAAACCCAGCCGAGCCGGCCCAACTCCCCCGCGCCGCCGCCTTCGCGCGCCTGCACCGCCGCCGACTCGGATGAGGAGTCCGGCCGGGACTCCTCCTCGCCGCCGCACCTTGCCCCCTCCTCCAAGTCGCCGCCCCCTCCCCTCCTTATAAGCCGCCGCCCCGCCGCCCCAAACCACCACCACCCCACCCGCCATCACGCCTTCGAGCCGGAGCCGCGAAGCCGAGCCGACGCCGGGCCGAGCCGCCGCCACCACCCCACGCCTGCCAGCCACGAGCCGAGCCGAGGTAGCCGCCCCGCCGCCCCGGTTTTTTGAGAAAAACCTTTTGATTTTTTCAGAAAACCCTAGTTTTCGTTTTTTTTAATAAATCGGTTTTTCTCCGGTTTATTTATTTACTGAGCATTCGCTCGTTCGTTCGTTTTAACGAATGCGTTCTTCGTTTAGATCCGCTTAACGAACATTCATTCGTTAGTCTGTTCGTCAGTTTTCTTTTTCTCGGATTTATTTCGTGATTTTTCTGATCGCGATTTCTGATCCGATCTTAGTTTTTGTTTATCTTTTCGCTCGTTAGTCGGAATCAGGCGATTCAAGTGCCCAGATCTTCGTCTCGAGACCCTCTTTCCGCTTAATCAAGTTAAACAAGATTTTGATACTGAAAAATTTGACCCTAGTTCAGATTAGTAAACGGATCTTGTTTCTTTCGCCGTTTGAGTTTCGTTGCTCCGTTTGGTTTGATTCTTTTTGCGAACCGGAGTTCTTAAGTTGAAATTTCTAGTCAGCCTCGTTTATTTGAGTTTTGCTTGTGCATCTCCGCTTGTTGCTTATGTATGTTATTGTTTTCTTGCGATAGAATTCCCGGAGTGCGAAGCGTGTTACTACGAGTCTCTAGGATTCGCGGATCGTCAGCAAGGCAAGTAACACTTTGGTCATACTCTTTTCATACCTAGTTTTTATGCATTAGCTCAATCCTCAACATTGCATGGTTAGGATGTCATTAACTTGTGGGTTGGGAAGTAGTAGTTCAGGTAGAACCTATTGCCCTGTTACTATCAAACCCTTGGGAGTTACTTCCACGTGTTGCTTATATTGCTATGCTATGCTCGTAGACGTGGTTGGGTTTGAGTGAATCCAGGACAGATGTGAGATTGTTAATTAATGGTTTAATTTAAGGTGGCAACTTTAATACACATCTGGGTGGATTGAGGCACCTTGGGAACCCAGTGTTGTCTGTTTTATTTTTGGAAATCCCGGGGTACCCGTGTGATCTTCCTATGGACCGCCACCCACGCTCAAAGGGAACTGAGATTATTCATGCTAGAAACTTCTGTGTGCAGCCACAAGCTACTACGGTCTCTAGAATAGTTGAGTAAGTTACGTGAAGCTCTTGAAGAGGTAGATCAGCAGGTAGTGGGTTTTGTAGGTTTGGTATGGTCTACCCGGAGTAGAGAGTTATTGTTTCTAAAAGACTATGTCTCGTTCATCCGTTTCTCGAACACCATGTAGTGCGAGAAATCAATGGAGGCGATCGAGTCTTGTGGGGAAAAGTGCGCAAACCTCTGCAGAGTGTACAATCTAATCATGGTTAGACGTGTCCCCGGTTATGGACAATTTTGAGTATCTAGTACTTGAGTTATCACATGTATCTCATCACTCTTAAATAATATTGTTGGGTTGTTAACTACTTTAACTGGGATTGAGTTGGGGTTATACCTTCTCAATGTTTCAACCACCATGATAGTTAAAAAAATATTCCTTTGTTGTAGGGGAAAATTGGCTTTTCGCAAAACTATAACCATAGAGATTTCCACCAGCCAAATATACATGTAGTGATAGCATTATTCTGTTTCTGCTCTATTGTGTTATATTGCCATCATATTCCATGTGCTGACCCGTTCTCGGGCTGCAACGTATTATTTTTCAGACTTTTCAGAAGAGGAGTAAGGTTCGTTAGGTCGTTGCCGTGCAGCTCAGCTATGCCGTTAGAGTTGATGGCCTCACTTTATCTTCCAAGCCTTCCGCTGTTATCGCATTAGATGGCCTTAAGCCATATTATTGTAATAAGATCTCTTTTGAGACATTCGATGTAATAAGTGTGTGATTGCTACTCTGTTATAAATCCTTCGAGTCTTGTGTTATCAAGACATTCTTGATCCAGGGATGACACTGAAGCACAGAGACTTGACCATCTGAGGTCGGGTCGCTACATGCATTCATCCGGCCGCATCAATCTGGATACATTAATTGTGACGTTGAAGGGCAATTGCCGGTTCAAATCCCTAAAAATGAAGTTGGGACGGCTCCAGCGTCATTGCAATGATATGGGAACACTTATGGCGGCTTTGATTAAGTACGCTGATTCTGATAATACCAAGGACCCTGATTCTGATGAGGAGAAACAGGAGAAGGAAAGAAGAATGCCGGTTCAAAGGGACAGCATAACCAGGCGGGCCACGGAAACAATGGTAAGCGTAAGGACAATTCCGATTTTGTGGCTAACACCAATGTGTAGGGTAATATGCACCGCCTTAGGGGTAAACCGCCCCAGCGTGGCGGAGGATTGAATCTGGAGCGCCTGTTAAACCAGCCCTGCCCAAAGCACGGGACAAAGGAGGCTCCGGCCACACATCTTTGGAAGGATTGACACATCATGAGGGAATTCAAAAACTCTGATCTTTTCCGGTATGATCAAGGTCAATCTGGTGGTTCCGGTCCAGGATTCCATGGGCCGGGTTACGGTGGTGCGGTTCAAGCTCAGGGTTTCAGAATAATCAGGGCAATCAGAACAACCAAGGTGGTAATAACCAGCAGAATAATCAAGGGAATCAATAGCAGTCGGGTGATCAGAGTCACCTAAAGCAGTTGAATGGCGGGCAGTATCATGTGTTCACTACTAGCTTGTGCAAGCGTGATCAGAAGCTCCATAAAAGGGCAGTGAACTTTGTTGAACCGGCGGTGCCCCGTTATCTATGCTGGTATGAGCAGCCTATTGTCTGGAGCAGGGAGGATCATCCGCCCCGGGTTGACAATCCGGGTCACCTAGCCTTGGTGGTTGCGCCGCAGGTGGGAGGTTATAAGTTTACCAAAGTGCTCATGGACGGAGGGAGCAGTATCAATATCTTGTACTATGAAACCTTCCAGCGTATGGGTGACAGATAAGAATCTTAGACCGTCAAACACTGTTTTTCATGGAGTGGTGCCTGGTAAATCGGCTTACCCAGTTGGAAAGATAGCTCTGGAAGTGGTTTTTGGAGATGATCATGATTCAAGGTCCGAGACAATAACCTTTGAAGTGGTTAAGATTAGAAGTCCGTACCATGCTTTGTTTGGACGGCCAGTTTACGCTAAATTCATGGCAAGGCCGTGTTATGTTTATCTGCAGCTCAAGATGCCGGGTCACAAAGAGACCATTACGGTTCACGGTAGCCGTAAGGTTGCTCTAGAGTGTCGTGGAAGGTGATGCGGCATATGCTGAATCAGTTTGTGCAACGTAGGAGTTGAAGTTTTATAAGGACAATGTTGATCCGGCAGACATGACTTCTCTGAAGAAACCCACCACAGAGCATGATTCGGCTTTGAAGTTTAAATCGGCTGATGAAACCAAATTGGTTGATTTTGTTCCTGGCGATTCATCCAAGCAGTTCAGCATCAGCGTCAACTTGGATCCCAAATAGGAAAGCACGCTAATCGAGTTCATCCGTGAGAACCGGGACACCTTTGCATGGAAACCTTCTAACATGCCAGGTGTACCGAGGGAACTCGCTGAGCACACTCCTAATATTGATCCGAGGTTCAAACCGGTCAAACAGTTTCTTCGCCGCTTTAATGAGGAATGGCGTAAGGCCATTGGAGAAGAGGTAGCCCGGCTACTGGCAGCAGGGTTTATCGTCGAAGTGTTTCACCCAGAGTGGTTGGCTAATCCGGTGCTGGTACTTAAGAAAAACGGCACTTGGCGTATGTGTGTGGATTACACAGACTTGAACAAAGCTTGCCCAACTGATCCCTTCGCCCTCCCTCGTATTGATCAAATCATTGATGCTACGGCGGGTTGTGAGCGTTTGAGTTTTTTGGATGCTTATTCTTATCATCAGATCAAGATGGCAGTCAAGGACCAGGAGAAGACAGCTTTCATCACTCCCTTTGGAGCCTTCTGCTATGTATCTATGCCCTTTGGACTCAAGAGTGTCCAGGCAACTTATCAACCTTGCGTGCAGAATTGTCTTTATACTCAGATTGGGCGCAATGTTCATGCCTATGTGGACGATATTGTGGTCAAGTCCAGGAAAGCAGAGACACTCATATCTGATTTGAAAGAAACCTTTGACAATATGAGAGTTTATAAAATGATGCTCAATCCGGCTAAGTGTGTTTTTGGTGTTCGGCAGGCAAGCTCTTAGGATTTACGGTGTCCGATGAGGTATTGAGGCTAATCCGGAAAAGATCAAAGCGATTACATCCTTGGCTAAACCGGCGTCCATCAATGATGTCCAGCGACTGGCGGGTCGTATTGCGGCTTTGAGCCGGTTTATCAGCCGTCTGGGAGAGAAGGCAATTCCTCTGTATCAGATGTTGAAGAAAACAGACAATTTTATGTGGAGCGATGCAGCTAATACGACGTTTGAGGACTTGAAGTGGCAGTTGGCTGAACCGCCAGTTCTTGCTGCTCCTGTTGATAAGGAGCCACTACTGTTGTATGTGGCTACTAATGCCCGGGCTATCAGTGTTGCCATTGTGGTGGAGCGCAAGGAGGCTGGGAAGGATTACCCGGTTCAAAGGCCGGTCTACTATATCAGTGAAGTGCTCATCGAGTCAAAGCAAAGATATCCGCATCGGCAGAAGCTGGTGTATGGGGTGTTTATGGCAAGTCGGAAGCTTAAACAGTACTTCCAAGGTCATCCCATCATAGTGGTCAGTTCTGCTCCTTTGGGGGATATAATCCAGAACAGGGAAGCAACTGGTCGGGTTGCTAAGTGGGCTATTGAGCTTGGACCACACGATTTGAAGTATATGCCTCGCACAGCTATCAAATCCCAGGCTCTTGTGGATTTCATCAACGACTGGACCGAGTTGCAGGGACCAGAAGACAAACCGGACAGCACATACTGGACTATCCACTTTGATGGGTCCAGACAATTGGAAGGCTTGGGGGCTAGAGGTGTCCTTACTTCCCCTCGAGGTGATAAAATTCTTTCATTATGTTCTTTGCTTAATGTTTCCTTGTACTAACAATACATCTGAGTATGAAGCCTTACTCCATGGTCTTCGAGTGTCCAAGGAGATGAACTTAAGCCGTGTATGATGCTTTGGAGACCCAGACCTGGTAGCCCAGCAGGTTTCAGGTACTTGGTATTCCAAGGATCCACACGTGGCGGCTTACCGACGAGAGGTGGATATTATTGCTGGTCACTTTAAGGGATATCAAGTGGAGCACATTGATCGGCGCAAAAATGAGGCGGCTGACGCTTTAAGCCGGCTGGGATCTCAGCGTAAACCGGTCCCACCTAACACCTCCTAGATGTCTTGCATAACCCGTCGGTTCAGTTGCCTCACAGAGGAGGACCTCGCCATTCTCGATCCGGAGGCACGGTTGGTGGCAGCTTTACATACTATTCCGGATTGGACGGTTCCATACTTGGCATATATGAACCGGGCGAAGTTACACGATGATGAAGTTACGCCGCATGAGATAGTCCGGCGATCCAAGTACATGACAATCGTCAATGGCGAGTTGCATCATTGCAGTGTTTCAGGGGCGTTTCAGCGTTGCGTCTCTCCTGAAGAAGGATGTGATATTTTACGCGAGATCCATGAAGGAGACTGTGGTCATCACGCCGGTTCAAAATCTTTGGTGGCTAAAGCTTTTCGTCATGGTTTTTACTGGTTGACGCCTCATGCTGATGCGGAGGACCTGGTAAAGCGGTGTGATCCTTGTCAGAAGTTTTCACGCCGAGCTCATGTTCCGGCTCAAGAGCTACGAATGATTCCAATAACTTGGTCGTTTGCTACTTGGGGGCTTGATATGGTGGGTCCTTTCAAGCGATCAAAAGATAGGAAGACCCACCTGTTGATGGTGGTTGACAAGTTCACTAAATGGGTTGAAGTGGAGCCAGTAAGCAAGTGTGGCGCAGCCACGGCGGTTCAGTTCATCAAAAAGGTGATTTTCCGTTTCGGTTTTCCACATAGCATTATCACGGATAATGGCACGAACCTCTCTAAGGGCGAGATGGAGGATTTTTGTCAACGAGAGCACATCCGGCTTGATGTAGCATCTCTGGCTCATCCCCAATCTAATGGTCAAGCCGAGCGAGCTAATCAGGAAATTTTAAAGGGTATAAAGCCCCGGCTTTTGGTCCCCTTGAAGCGGACGCCGGGTTGCTGGGTGGAAGAACTACCGTCTGTATTATGGAGCATAAACACCACCCCAAACCGGTCTACACGCTTTTCTTCATGGTTTACGGAGCAGAGGCGGTACTCCCTGGTGATATTCGTCATGACTCGCCTCGGGTTGCCAATTATGTTGAAGCAGATAACGAGCAAGCACGTCAGGAAGCATTGGACCTGTTAGATGACAAGTGGGATATGGCTTTGGCTCGTTCGGCGATTTACCAGCAAGACCTGCAGCGTTATCACAGCCGCCGGGTTAAAACAAGAACCTTTCAAGAAGGCGATTAGTGCTCCGGCTCATCCAGGATCAGACCGACATGCACAAGTTATCCCCACCTTGGGAAGGGCCCTTTGTGGTCAGCAAGAATCTGCACAACGGATCATACTACCTCATTGACATTCGAGAAGACTCACGCAGTTCTGAGGAGGAGACCCGGCAGCCGTGGAACATAGCTCTCCTTCGGCCTTACTACACCTGAGCCATAGGCTCTCACTATGTACATATTATTACAATGTATATATTATGTTCAATATAATAAACCGGCATCCTTGCAACAAGCAGGGCCTCTGCCGTTCTTCCAATATCTCTTGGTTACAAGGGGGCTTCTGCTTTCAAAGCGATGACCCGATTTGTCCATTAAACCGGCTATCACGCCATCATACAGCTTGGGAGCTTCACACCCAAGGGGCCAAAAGAGAGTTCTGTTGCTAAAAGCACGACTCAAACATAGGCACCCATTGAGCACAGCTCACAAACTTACTTGGGGGCTCTTTGTGTAAAGTAACAAAGAGTTTGAAAGGACCCTTGTAATCGGGTATCGACCCATGGCTCGGAAGCCTGGTGTATTCACCTAAAACCCCGGGTTAACCTACCTTCATCAAGTAAGCCACTCCTATCCGGGTAATCTTGAACGACCATTAAGCGTTTGACAAGTTACTCTCATTGAGACCCTGAACTTGTCAAAGTTAAAACGACGATTGGTTAGTTGGAGGCCCGTCTTAAAAGGCTTTGTCAAATGGTATTAACTCAGCGGCCTGGCAGCCCACGAAAAGCCTCGACTACAAGTTTTTATTTGTTTGTCTTTGCAAATTTTCATCCTTATTTGATCACCTTTTAAGGTAAGCCGACATCTCTTGATCCGGCCCGGCTATATGCCTCCATCTCGACCCGGTGTTTCTTAACCCGGTGCGGCTTACAGTTATTATCTGTTAAAGCATATAATTAATGGTGAACCGGCATCTTTCAAACCGGTCTGGCTTTGACTACCTGTCGCCAGTATAATCATCCAATGTTCATCACAACCCGGTTCTACTTCATACCAGCACTGCATGGTGGAAGTTGGGTATTTACCCTTACTACAATCAAAGTTGGTAAACCAACAGCATAATTTCATATCACAGGTATGATCTATTTTTGCTATTTTTTGCAACCATGGTTGTCTACCAGGTTGTGTGTTGGGCATTTTGACCCGTCCGGCGGTAAACCGCCCGGATAGATTTTTTTATGCAGACACAGGGATTGCATAATATTATGAGGGTATATAAGCCAGCACTGAAATTATCACGGCAGATCAAACAGTTATATCCCAGTGCATGATGGCAGCAGATCAAAGTATTTCAACTAGCCTATTACAAGGCGCTTTAAGGCCCAAAATAAGCGATTGTTTTTTACACAGAACACAGTCTATGCCTATAAGCTCAGTTGCCGAGTTAAGACTCATTGCCGGGTTGACGAGAGGTTGATGGATCTTCTGGTGTTGGTTCAGCCTCCTCCTCCCCATCCAGTGGATGGAAGTCAACGGTGGTCCAGTCAATCCGGTTAAAGCTTGAAAGACAGCTTCTTCACTTATAAGTTCGGACGGATCAACGTTAGGAGCGTAAGTGTGCTTATGGATTGGCGGAATAAGATTTTGCACTTCCTTCACAGCAGTGTCAATCCGTTGGTTGTTGGCATCATAGAAGGACCGATGAACAGTAAAATTAGCCTCTTCCGCCAATTGACTTGCCAGAGGACGCATCTCCTTTGTCAGGACTTTGAGGGCTTAATTATCAAATTATGTCCCGTTCTCTTGTTCAATAGGAAAGCCCCTGGCAATGTCAACTGGATCCAGGTCAGCTATCCACGCTTTGGCTCGGGTAAGTGCCAACAAAGCGCCAGCCCTGGCAGCGGATCGCTTCAGCTCTTCTATCTGCGTCGGTGTCATGGATAACCTTGCTAGAGTGTCCTTGATCAATGTTAGGGCCGGTTTGTTGTATGAGGCTGCACAGATAACCCGTTGGGCACCGGTATACAGCTGCTCTATCAACGTGTATGCTGCCTTCAGCTTCATCCGCATGTCAGAGCCCAGATGAGCAACACGGCTACCTATAACGGTTTAAGATTTTGATGTTAAACCGGAAATTTCAAAGATGATTATTTAAGCAGTTTTGGCAAGAGTATTTACCAAAAATTGCAGAGGTCATGGCGTTTACTTGGCGCTTCAACCCAGTTAGCTCTTCCGCCACCAGTTTAAGAGCTGACTCTACGTCTTCAGCCCACTTCAGTAATGCAGTCTTTTCAGTTTCCCAGTTGGCACGCTCAGTCTTGAAGTTGTCCTTCAGTTGTTCCATAGCTATTAAAGCGCCTGAAAGAACATGCGGTGCCCCCATGTTTGGTTTTGGTAATTGATGACAATCTCTATGGACTAATGGTTGCCTTGAGTTATATTTGAAGGTTTTGTCCATAGGCTTTTCTTGGAGTACATGTGTTGGTTTCAAGGAGAGTTTGTGTCGACCAAGGTGCTATTCGAGGAATTACCTAAAAGATTTTGATCTCGTGAGAGGTTGATCAAGACTAAGTTGAAGAGTGAATCAAGTTGATCAACACACAAAGCATAGAAGATGTACCGAGAGGGATCAAGTGATCCCATGGTATGGTAAGCATTGTCAATTATGCTTTGTGTACTAACCCATGGTCTTCGTGAGAGTTCTTTGTGGGGTTAGGGATGCAGTGTGCAAGTTCAAGTGATGCATCACGAAGAGATCAAGTGCTTGAAGCTTGCCGTCCATTGTGGTGACAATGGACTTGTGAAGATGAGCCAAAGAGTGGCTCACCCATAGTGGACTATGGGGAGCAATCATCTAGTCTTCATCGAGCCAACGCAATCAAGAAAGGTGGTCCAACTTGAGGGAGTCAAGATCGTCATCATCTAGCTTGGACTTTGTGCAAGGCAAAGGATTGCCCTTGATAGGTTTTCTATTTTACCGGTCTCATGGTAGTTGTGGGAGACCGGGTTATAGGATCGATTGTTGTACTATCAAGGGGTCTCTCGATGAGTTGCTTGATTGTATCGCTCAGTAGAGCTCAAACCATTGCATCCTTGCATCATCTTTATTGGTTCTTGTTTGGTTCTTCTCCTTGTGAGATTTGGAGCTTATGGTCATTTTTATGACAAGCTCGAGTTCATCGAAAACGGAGTTCACTTGCATCTTCTATGATGTTTTCATTGTTGGAGGGCATTACGGTTCTTCTCTGTTGGAGGTTTCTCTTCTCTGTTTTGATGCTACTCATTGTCTTGTATCCAACAAACTTGAGTTTTCTCAATTTGGAGCTCATTTGCAGAAGTTATGGCAGTTCTGGTTTTACTGTATCCCTCTGTTGTCTTCTCTGCAAAATGAAGGACTCCTAGTGTTGCTGTTCTGGGGCATGCGGTAGTCTTGCTCTCGGAGCGGTAGTATCGCATGAGCCCTTGCGGTAGTACCGCAGTCCCTATGGTAATCTTGCAGGTGCTCCTGAGTACCGCTCTATGGGAGCGGTAGTACCATGGGCTCTAGCCAGCTTAGCAGCATGAGCGGAAGTAGGCGGATGTAATTTTTACATCCAGCGCCCTGTGATAGTACCGCTCTTCGTGTCGGTAGTACTGCGTGCAGATTTTGCGCAGTCCTCCCTCGGCGGAAGTAGGTGCGAAGTAATTTTTTACTTACGTGCTTTCTCTGCGCCTAGTGTTGCCTGCCTTACGGTAGTACCGTAGGGGCGCACGGTAGTACCGCTCCGGCGGTTCTACCGCTCGTTGCCCTGTGCAACAGGCCTTCCTCTGGCCAGTACTGCACATGCGGTAGTACCGCAACCTGCAGCAATAGTACCGCAGCCAACCGCGGTAGTACCGCGGCTCCGTGCGGTACTACCCCGTCGTGCGGGCTGAGTGAGGGGATAACGGTTGGATTTTTCCCCACCTATAAAAGGGGGTCTTCTTCCCCAATGGACCTTATCGTTTGAGCTCGTATTCTTCCCCCAATTTTGACCTTCTTCGAGCTTGCTAACTCTCAATCCCTCCATGGATTCTTGCTAGTTTTTTAGGGAAAAGAGAGACGAGATCTAGATCCACGTTTCCACCAATCACTTTCTCCTCTAAGTGAGGGGAACCCCTTAGATCTAGATCTTGGAGTTCTTCATGTTCTTCTTTCGTTCTTCCTCTCATTTTCCTCCCTAGCATTAGTTGCTTTGGTGGGATTTGGGAGAGAAGGACTTGGGCACTCCGTGTGCCCTTGCCATTGCATTTGGTGCATCGGTTTGAGTTCTCCACGGTGATACGTGGAAGTGAAGTTTGAGAAGCTTATTACTCTTGGGTGTGTGGGCACCCTAGAGCTTTTTCCTCTTGGGTGCCTTGGCGCCCTAGACGGTTGGTGGTGTTTGGAGATCAATCATTGTGGTGTAAAGCTCCGGGCAAGCGGTGGGGTCTCCAATTAGGTTGTCGAGATCGTCCCGAGTAATTTGACGGGTAACAGTGACCGCCCCCAAGGGTTGCCAAAGTGTACGGGTTCGGTGACCGCCCCCAAGGGTTGCCATTTGTACGGGTTCGGTGACCGCCCTCAAGGGTCCCTTAGTGGAATCACAACATCTTGCATTGTGCGAGGGCGTGCTGAGATTACGGAGGCCCTAGTGGCTTCTTGGGGAGCATTGTGCCTCCACACCGCTTCAAACGGAGATTAGCATCCGCAAGGGTGTGAACTTCGGGATACATCATCGTCTCCGCGTGCCTCGGTTATCTCTTACCCGAGCTCTTTTCTTATGCACTTTACCTTGTGATAGCCATATTGGTTCTTTTCATATATCTTGCTATCACCTAGTAGTTTATCTTGCTTAGCATAATTTGTTGGTGCACATAGGTGAGCCTAGTTGTTGTAGGTTTTGTGCTTGAAAAATTAACTGCTAGGTTTATTCCGCATTTGTTCAAGCCTAAACCGTAATTATTTTAAAGCGCCTATTCACCCCCCCCCCCTCTAGGCGACATCCATGATCTTTCAGCGCCTTTCAGCTCTTCTTTAGCTTTGGAAGTTTCTGCTTGTTGGGACTTGATATTCTCTTGAAGATCAGCAATTTGAGAACCTTGGTGACTTATTGAAAGTGCTAGTTATCGACTAGAGGGGGGTGAATAGGCGATTTTTATGAAAGTCTTCAAAACATGGAAGTTTCAAAGACAAAAAATAGAAATGACCTAATTGATATGCAGCGGAAGATAAACTACAACAAGCAAACCATAGTCAAGTATGCAGTAATGTGAAAGTACAAAGACTAATAACAGCTTAGTAGTAAGGATCAGGATGGAAGATAGTATGAAGCCAATCAACGATAGTAGTCAAGCAATGAAGTCAAATAGGTACGACAAATAGGCAATGACTTCACGAAGACAAACTCTAAATAAAGGGAGGGAGAGGATAGAACCAGTCACTTGTTGAAGACACAGTATTTGTTGGACCAGTTCCAGTTGCTGTGACAACTGTACGTCTGGTTAGGGAGGCTGAGATTCAACTCAGAAGATCGCGTCTTCACCTTATTCCCCTTGAGCTAAGAACACGCAGTCCTCGCCCAATCACTCTGGTAAGTCTTCAAGGTAGACTTCCGAACCTTCACAGACTTCGTTCACCGGCGATCCACAATGACTCTTGGATGCTCAGAACGCGACGCCTAACCGGCTCGAGGATTCACAGTCCTCAAGTGTAATAAGTCTTCAAGTCACCTTGCATGTAAAGTCTTCATGATGCCTAACACTCTTTGGCTCAGGTGTTTGGGCTTTGTCCTCGCAAGGATTTCTCTTTCTCAAAGGCTTCGAGGTGGGTTGCTCTCAAACGACAAAAAGCCGTGCACTAACTCTGAGCAGCCACCAATTTATGGTGTAGGGGTGGGCTATTTATAGCCACTAGGCAACCCGACCTGATATGTCCGAAATGACCACAGGTCACTAAGGAACCCGACACGTGTTCCAAGCTGTCGATTTCAAACACACACGACAACTTTACTTGGGCTACAAGCAAAGCTGACTCATCCATTTCTGGATAAGATTTGCTCTCATTGTCTTCGCTCGAAGACATAGGATTTTGGTTGAGCATCACTTCAATCATTCTGACTTTGTTCACTTGGACCCCACTTAACAGTACGGTGGTTCTTATGACTCAACAAAGAAGAAAAAGGAAACAACAAAACGACACAGTCTTCACGCTCCATAGTTTTCACTCAATGTCTTCTCATGTCATAGTCTTCAATATTAATATCTTCACATACCACCATTGTCGTCAATGTCTTCATACATTTTTAGGGGTCATCTCCGGTAGGTAAACCGAATCAATGAGGGACACTACCTGTGTTATCCTGCAATTCTCACAAACACATTAGTCCCTCAACCAAATTTGTCGTCAATACTCCAAAACCAACTAGGGGTGGCACTAGATGCACTTACAATCTCCCCTTTTTGGTGATTGATGACAAACTGGTTGAAATTTTCAACGGGAATAAAGTATGTGAAACGTAAAGGATAGGGTATTGTCTTCATAAGTGGCAAAGGCTCCCCCTGAAGATGTGCATATAAGTAATTTGCTTTTGGAATGCAAATGCACATGGCAGGTTGTACTTGTGGAGATCCTCTTCAACTTGTGAAGATAATTCATCATGCATGAAATGATATAACTAAGAGAATTACATGCATAATGAAAAATGGACGTCTGCAGAATGATCTAAGTGCGGAAGTTATCATCGCACATGTGGAATTTATCATTGCGTCACAGAAAAGCAAATAAGTAGCAGACAACCATCGAGTTTAAGTGTTACAACTCAAAGAACCAAATGTACCAAAAGCGAGAGTTGTAAACACTAGGCAAAATATAAAGCAACCGCCCATATGAACCCGCTTGAAGACTATCAAACTCATATGCTTCTCCCCTTTTATCGAGAAGGACCAAAAGGTTTGAAGACATAGAGCATCTACTCGTTCCCATGAGGAGTAGGTGAAGCAGCGAGGTTGTCGTTGTTGTTTGGCGGTATGAGCGAACTTGGTGCGATGTCGATGCGTTCGTAAGTAGGGGCGGTGAAGTAGCATCATCTTCATCATCGATCACTTTGGCATTCCACGGTTGCAGCGGAGGAAGAATAGTCAGAGTCTTCAAGGGATGGAGTTTGACGTAGGACAACATTCCGTGGAGGAGTGGAGTCAAACTTGAATCTTTCAGTGAAGCCATCTTCTTGAAGATCTGCTTCAAAGATCGAGCAGCGTCAAACTCTTCCATGATCGCCGACAGGTCTCGTGAGTGACAAAAGCATTCTTGGTGGCAAGATTTCGAATACGATTGATGTCCACCAAGAGGCTTTGCATCTGTCGCTTGAGCCAGAAGTGATGCTTGTCTTGTTTCTGATGCAGTGCCACAAGAAGTTCTCGGTCATTTAGGATGCGAGAGCGCTTCTGTAGGACCTTGAGAAGAGGTGTCTAGAGGGGGGGTGATTAGACACTAAGTACCAAAGTTGCAGTTTTTAAGTTTCTTTAAAGTTTGAGTGGAGTTTAGGCACAAGTTTAACATCCACAACATATAGCAAGCAAGCATGCAAAGAGTATATGAGCAGCGGAAAATAAAGCATGCAACTTGCAAGAATGTAAAGGGAAGGGATTGGAGGATTCAAACGCAATTTGGAGACACGAATGTTTTTGGCGTGGTTCCGATAGGTGGTGCTATCGTACTTCCACGTTGGTGGAGACTTCAACCCACGAAGGGTAATGGTTGCGCGAGTCCACGGAGGGCTCCACCCACTAAGGGTCCACGAAGAAGCAACCTTGTCTATCCCACCATGGCCGTCGCCCATGAAGGACTTGCCTTACTAGCGGTAGATCTTCACGAAGTAGGCGATCTCCTTGCCCTTACAAACTCCTTGGTTCAACTCCACAATCTTGTCGGAGACTCCCAAGTGACACCTAGCCAATCTAGGAGACACCACTCTCCAAGAAGTAACAAATGGTGTGTTGATGATGAACTCCTTGCTCTTGTGCTTCAAATGATAGTCTCCCCAACACTCAACTCTCTCTCATAGGATTTGGATCTGGTGGAAAGAAGGTTTGAGTGACAAGCAACTTGGGAAAGGCTAGAGATCAAGATTCATATGGTAGGAATGGAATATCTTGGCCTCAACACATGAGTAGGTAGTTCTCTCTCAGAAATAGGATGTTGGAAGTGTAGGTTCAGTCTGATGGCTCTCTCCACGAATGAAGAGGAGGTGGAGGGGTATATATTGCCTCCACACAAAATCTAACCGTTACACACAATTTACCAAACTCGGTGGGACCAAATCATTAAACTCGGTCAGACCGATTTAGCAAATAATGTGACCGTTAGGGTTTTCGGTGGGATCGAAATGCAACTCGGTGGGACCGATTCGGTTAGGGTTAGGGCATAATGTAATCTCGGTAAGACCGATTACACAAACTCGGTGGGACCGATTTTGGTAATAAGCTTTCCAGAGAGTTTACATTGTAATCTCGGTAGTACCGAATGCTCAAACTCGGTGAGACCGATTTTGATAATGGACATACACAGAGAGATTACAATCCCATCTCGGTGAGACCGAGATCCCTATCGGTGAGACCGATTTGCTTAGGGTTTGTGGCAGTGGCTAAGACATCCAAACTCGGTGGCACCGGATAGAAAGAATCAGTGGGGCCGAGTTTGACTTTAGGTTTAGGACATATGTGTGGAAGTGGGAAAGTAGTTGAGGGTATTTGGAGCATATCACTAAGCACTTTGAAGCAAAAGGCTCATTAAGCAACACCTCATCCCTCCTTAATAGTATTGGCTTTTCCTATAGACTCAATGTGATCTTGGATCACTAAAATGTAAAATGAAGAGTCTTGAGCTTGAAGCTTGAGCCAATCCTTTGTCCTTAGCATCTTGAACGAGTTCCCACATCCTTTAGTCCATGCCACTCCATTGTTGAACTTATCTGAAACATACTAGATAAAAGTGTTAGTCCGACAAGAGATATGTTGTCATTAATTACCAAAACCACCTAGGGAGCACTTGTGCTTTCAATCTCCCCTTTTTGGTAATTGATGGCAACATACATCAAAGCTTTAGATAAAGATATAAAGAATAGCAAGTAAAGCTTTGGAAAGACATGTAACAAGCATAGGCTCCCCCTACATGTATGCAATCATGTGAATATGAAATATAGAAGCATGTGATAGCATAACCATGATAGAGCAGGCAATGTGTTACATGTATCTTGGGTATATGCATCAGAGCAAAAAGTATTAAAGAGAATACCTTCATGCCCATGAGTCCTTCTTGCAAACAGTATGTACATCAGCAAGAATTCCTCATACACATGATGGTGATGCATATACTTACCTTGTGGTCTTGAGTTGGCTTAGGATGGAATGAACCTGCACAAACAAGGTTAGATAACACAGATACATCTACTAGCCAGAGCAAACAGAAGAAACCACAAGAATTCCAAGACTGGGATGACATGTAGAGAGTGAGTACTAAGTACCACATTGGATTAGACATGTCCCCAAGAGTAAAGATACGCAATGAATTTAAATGATCTCTTTCCCTTAGATGTCTTGCTACCCCTGAATCTAACATGGGATACTGGGAGAAGATAGGTGAGGGAGTCCCGGACTAGGGGGTGTCCGGATAGCCGGACTATCGTCACGGCCGGACTCCAAGACTATGAAGATAAAAGATTGAAGACTTCGTCCCATGTCCGGATGGGACTTTCCTTGGCGTGGATGGAAAGCTTTGCGATACGGATTTGTAGTTCTCGTCCCTTTGTAACCGACTACGTGTAACCCTAACCTATCTGGTGTATATATAAACCGGAGGGTTTTAGTCAGTAGGACAGAACAACAATCATACCATAGGATAGCTTCTAGGGTTTAGCCTCCTTGATCTCGTGGTAGATCTACTCTTGTACTACCCATATCATCAATATTTATCAAGCGGGAGTAGGGTATTACCTCCATCGAGAGGGCCCGAACACAGGTAAAAACATCATGTCCCTTGTCTCCTGTTACCATCCGCCTAGACGCATAGTTCGGGACCCCCTACCCGAGATCTGCGGTTTTGACACCGACATTGGTGCTTTCATTGAGAGTTCCTACGTGTCGTCACCGATAGGCCTGACGGCTCCTTCGATCATCAACAACAGCGGTCGGTGGTGAGACTTTTCTCCTGGACAGATCTTCGTATTCGGGCGGCTTTGAGCTGCGGGCCAATTCGGCAGCCATCTGGAAGCAGATCGAAAGATTCGCCCACAGCCATCAGGTCAGATTTGGAAGTTTGAACTATCTCGGCCGATATCCGCGGAGACTTGATCTTCGACGGATTCGAGCCGCAGCCAGGCGTGCCGCCTTGTCTCGATGGGCATGATCTAGCTCGCAGCCGAACAGTACCACGGAGGCCGCACCAAAGATCCGCTCGACCCTTAATCCGGGCCGGATTCCCGATCGGTGAGTGGTTGGACACCGCCTCGGGGCTACAATCTCTACGGCGATTGAGCCGAACTCCATCCTGTCGCTGCGAAGACCTCGACTCCAGGGTGCCGGACTCCTCCCCGGACTCCGAACCCTCCGCGCCCCTGCCAATCGAATCCGATTGGGCGCCGGTCATGGATTTCACTGCCGCAGACATCTTTAAGCACTCGCCCTTTGGCGACATCCTGAATTCACTAAAGCCTCTCTCTTTATCCGGAGAGCCCTGGCCGGACTACGGACAGGAAGGTTGGGATGCGGACGACGAAGAAATTCAACGCCCACCCACCACCCACTTTGTAGCCACTGTTGATGATTTAACCGACATGCTCGACTTGACTTCAAGACATCGACGGTATGGACGGCGATGCGGAGGCGACCAAGACCCAAGCGCCTACGAGGCGCGAAAAGGCCACCTCGTCATACGACATATACATGGTGGATATCCCAAAAGATGGGAACGACGATGGAACAACGGAGGATGACCCCTCAAAAAGCAAGCTGAAGCGCCCGGCGTCGTGGCGCCGCTCTAAATCCCGCCACAGCAAAAGCGGTGATTCCGGCCTTGGAGATAATAACACCCCGGACAGATGAAAGCCAACCCCTCCAGCAGGACTCGGTAGCGAGGAGGGAGAAGAAAGTTCGCACGGCAGTGCGGCAGAAAGAGAGGTCGAGGACGATAATTATGCGACTCCCTCCGAAGATAAGGCAAGCCTCGACGACGACGAATTTGTCGTGCCTGAGGATCCCGCCGAACAGGAGCGTCTCAAACGCAGGCTTATAGCCACGGCAAGCAGCCTCAAGAAAAAGCAACAACAACTTAGAGCTGACCAAGACCTGCTAGCTGACAGATGGACTGAAGTCCTTGCAACCGAAGAGTATGAACTCGAACGCCCCTCCAAAAGCTACCCCAAACGAAGGTCGTTGCCTCGATCAGAGGAGGAAGCACCCAAGTCACCAGCGCACGACATGGCAGACCGGCCACCCCATGGCATGACAGAGAAGCCTCTCGGCCCTCCGCTCAAGCTACACCCAGCGCCCGCTCAAAAAGTACCAAGGCACGGGAAAAGCGCGCGGACTTGCGAGATATATTGGAGGATAAGGCAAAACATACAAGATCGATCTACGGATCGGCGTGGGCGTAACGCGGGATGATTACCGTCGCGCCGGATACAGCAAACCCGGCCGGGCCGAACACAGTAGACAAAGCTCATATGAGCTACGTCGTGATATAGCCCAATACAAAGGCGCCGCACACCCACTATGCTTCACAGATGAAGTAATGGATCATCAAATCCCCGAGGGCTTCAAACCCGTAAACATCGAATCATATGATGGTACCACAGATCCTGCGGTCTGGATAGAGGACTATCTCCTCCATATCCACATGGCCCTTGGTGATGATCTACATGCCATCAAATACCTCCCACTCAAGCTTAAAGGACCAGCTCGGCATTGGCTCAACAGCTTGCCGGCCAGAATCAATTGGTTCCGGGAGGACACGGAAGCCACATTCCTTGATAACTTCCGGGGCACATATGTGCGACCACTGACGCCCGATGACCTTAGCCACATAATTCAGCAGCGGAAGAATCGGCCGAGACAATTACGGACACGGTTCCTAACAAAGAAAAATCAAATCGTTGATTTGTCGGGATGCAGAGGCCCTTGCAGCCTTCAAACATAACATCATGACGCAGTGGCTTGCGGCACCTAGGACAGGAAAAGCCAAAATCCATGGCAGCCCTCACAACACTCATGACCCGCTTTTGTGCGGGAGAGGACAGCTTGCTAGCTCGAAGCAACAACTTGGCCAAACATCCTGATAGTTCGGATACCAAGGACAGCAATGCCAGGTCGCGTCGCAACAAGAACAAGCGCCGCATTAACGGTGATAACAATGAAGATACGGCCGTCAATGCCGGATTCAGAGGCTCTAAACCGGTCGTGGAAGAAGCCATTCAAAAGAAATACCCGGGACCCGTCAACTTGGACCGAATACTCGATCGCTTGTGCGGATACATGGCACCCCAAAACTCAGTTAATCACACCAACAGGGGACTGTTGGGTGTTCAAGCAAGCGAGCAAGTTAAGTGCCGAACTCAATGACAAGGGGCTGCATAGCGATGGCGAGGAAGAGCCCGGCCGCCGAACAATAGAGGATGAAGGGTTTTCCCACGCAAGTGCGGACGGTGAACATGATATCGCAACCCATATACCCAAAGGGAGCGGAAGCGTGCACTAAGGGGCGTATATGCGATGGAGCGGTCGCCCGAAGTTCAACCCATGGTCTTCCTGCTGATCACCTTCGATCGAAGGACCACCCACTAGCATCCGTCACGGCGGTTTCGCCACATTGGTTCTTGACCCAATTATCGACGGATTTCACCTAACGAGTCTGATGGACGGCGGCAGCGACTGAACCTACTTTATCGAGGATACGATGTGCAAAATGGGCATAGACCCTCAAGGATTAAACCTACAAAGGCGACCTTTAAAGGCGTCATACCGGTGTAGAGGCCAGTTATGCAGGCTCGATTACACTCGAAGTGGTCTTGGATCCCGGATAACTTCCAAAGCGAAGAGTTAATCTTGACATCGTCCCATTCATGGCGGCTATCATGCCTTTGCTCGGACGAACCGCATTGCAAAGTTCAATGCGGTGCCGCACTACGCATACCTCAAGCTCAAGATGCGGGCCCTCGAGGAGTAATCACGGTCAATGGAAACACCGAAAGCTCTCTCCGAACGGAGGAGCACACGGCGGCCCTCGCGGTGGAGGTACAAAGCAGCCTCTCACAGCAATTCTCGAGTCCGGCCACTAAGCATCCGGACACCGTCAAGCGCGCCCGGAGTAACCTACATCAAGACCGCCTGGCACGATTCAAGCACGCGTAGCAATCCGACCCCAATCCCAGCCCTCGCGAAATTGCGAAGCTAGTATTACGCGTACATAATTACGCTCTGGAGATACCATGGGCATATGGGGAGGGGCAAGACCACGGCACGCCAAGAATGCGGCTCGACCGCACTGTGGGCTCCGATTGTGTCATTCTTTTCTTTTTCCTTTTTTTCCTTTTTCTTACTTTCAGGACTCCGTCTTTCAGAAGTCCTGTCCGGCACTAGAATCGCCGAACTCATGATACAAAAGCCAGGGAAGCAGAAAGCCACGTCGAGTGTTCAGGTGGTCTCTATTACGAGCATTATACCTGTTTTACATACCATCCCGCAGCTTACCCCGGGAGGGGGACATGTTAGATAGTCCCATCTCTTGCTTATCGCACTATTTGTATCGTCCTGCTTTCATTGCAGTACCCTTTTGAATAAACAATACATAGCTTTTGCTTATTATTGCACTACTTCCTTTATCTATACATATGTTCATTTCATGACATGTTGCAACCGTACATTTTGGTACGGCCAATACACCGAGGGCTTAAGTATCCCAAAATTATGGTGTGATAAGTCCGAACACTTTCACAAGTGCGGCACCCCAAACTTATAGCATTATATGAATCGGCTCTGAATCATGTCTTGGAGTCAATAGTTGGGTTTGCCCGGCTCCGTGTTTTGGTACCTTACGTTCCGTTATATATCGGCTAAGGTAGCACCGGAGAACCACTGCGATTGTGCCCAGTTGAGCTGGGTTGAGCACCTCGGTGGAGAAAGCTAAACTGACCGTCATGATAGGGCGAGAGCGGTCGCTATTCGAGAGGTTTTTGGCTCCCTAAAGACTTATGCCGCTTAGAGCGAGGAACCGAATTGTCCGGCCAAAGGCGTGGATAAGCGCCCGAACTCGGTCTTCCGAATACTAGGGGCTTCGCCGAAATTTAAAATTATAGAACTCTATGGCTAAGTGAGAGTGTTCAAGCATTATAAGTCCGGTTGCCTTGTTCGTTGTGTTGAGAGCCTTCCTAGATGGACCCAAGAATGGGAACAAGAGTGCTCAAGTTTATCCCGAACACCCCAGCACTCGTGGCATGGGGGCTGAAGCCAACGACTTGCCATCTCTCAAACTTGATAAACGGCCGCACAGAACGTAATATTTTAAATTAATAAGCGTTGCTTAGCGCATATGAACAAGTTTTTAGCGTACAGGATAACAAATGCGAGTTTATTCAAAAATTACATCTTTGGAGCACTCATCCGCTATTCGGCGGGCACCCTTCAGGAGGCCCTCATAGTACATTTCGGGTGTGTGATGCTCCTTGCCCTTCGGTGGCCCGTCCGTCACAAGCTTCTCCGTATCTAGCTTGCCCCAGTGCACTTTAGCACGGGCAAGGGCCCGACGGACACCTTCAATGCAGACGGAGCGCTTGATGATTTCAATCCGTGGACAGGCGTCCACCAGCCGCTGCACTAAGCCGAAGTAGCTCCGGGCATGGCTTCCAATGGCCACGGCCGCTCTATAAGGCCCTTCATGGCCTGTTCGGCAACCTTGTGGAGCTCGACCAGCTGCTTAATTTGGTCGCTCGAAGGCACCGAATGTCCGGCCTCAGCATACTGAGACCAGAACACCTTTTCCATCGAGCTCCCCTCCTTGGCGCGGTAGAATGCGGCAGCATCAGACGCACTACGGGGCAAATCTGCGAATGCTCCTGGAGAGCTCCAAATCCAGGTAAGTAATAGGTAATTTACTTTCACATGCTTGCTTTGCATAAAGAATGCCTTACCCGCCGCTATCTTCTTTAACGACTCAATTTCTTGGAGGGCTTTTTGGGCCTCGGCCTTAGCAGCTTTGGCACTCTCAAGAGCCGAGGCAAGCTCGGACTCTCGAGTCTTGAGTCACGCTCAAACTCTCGTGTTTTTCGACGAGAGCTTGGAGCTCTTGCCGCTCTGTAGCCAGCTGCGCCTCCCCTTCTCTCGCTCAGTGCGCTCGCAGCCGCTTTGTTTTCGACCCACGGACACCGCCTCCTTGGTCGCCACCTCGTTCGTGGCCCCTGCAGTACCCATGTTATTCCTGTTATTTTTGCAGCGAAACCTTTTCATAAGGTATTTCTTTAATAAGGCATTACTTACCTTCCTTGTCCTCGAGCTGCTTCTTGGCTTGGCCGAGCTCGTTCTCGGACCGCTCGAGGCTCTGCTTCAATGCAGTGACCTCCGCAGTCAGTGTGGCAGAGGTCAGCAGCGTAGCCTGCATTCCCATATTGACATACTTATGTTAGAGTCCTGCGTATATCTTTTTAGATCCTTAGTCCGGCTTTTCTTTCCGAACACCGAACTAAGCATCGAGAACTACTGTCTATGCGGTAATATTTTTACATATTCTAAAATTACCTCAAAGCCCGTTAGAAGGCAGTGCAGAGCTTGGTCAGCCCGCTCTTGGCGGATCGAACTGTCCGGATCACTGCACTCATAACGATGCGGTGCTCCTCCTCGATGGAGGCGCTGTTGAGCGCCTCAAGAAGCTATCTGGTGCCTCCGGTTGGGCCGGAGGACACCGGCGTCTTACCCTTCTTCCGAAGGTCCGCTTGCGGACTCGGAACCATCAAGGTTCCGGCATGGAGTCCGGACAAGGGTCGGGCTTAGAGCCCCTGGGGGTCTTGCCCCCCGCGCGCCTGGAGTCCGGGAGGTTGCCTTGTGGCACCTCCTGCGCTACCTCCTCTTGACCAAGCCCCCCTTGGGGCCCCACCGCGGCGTCGTCCGCAGCATGAGGCGAGGAGGCGGTCGGAAGCGAAGTACTCTCCATTTCCGACGAGCCCAGGGACCCGCTCGATGAATCGGCGAACTCGCCCTTGGGCGGGCTGCACGATTGTTCGACATTAGAGAACACTCTGCAATAATAAAAAGCCATGGGTATCCGGACACTTACGATCTCGCCAGGCTTGGCCCTTGTAGGCCAATCCTCCTCGTCGTCGTCGGCGTTGGTGGAGAAGTCCGGAGGAAGGGTTATTCCTTCTTGGAACCTCCGGCCTCCCGGTTGGGGTGGCCTTCCTTTCCTCTCCTCCCCGGCTTGGGAGAAGCTTCTTTCCTCCTCCTCGTCCTCGGGAGAAGATTACGCCCAGAATCGGCGGCACACAGTGTCGGGAGCTCCTTGAGTTCCGTGGCCTCCTTCTTGGCCATCTTCTCCGGCACCACATGGGCGCCGGAGCCAAGCTTCCAAATCAGGCGTCCTCTGGGTCTTCTGGCAAAGGAGCCGGACTGCTAATCTGTCCGGACGTCTTCAGCCAGTCCTGTCCATGATTAGGGAGTTTTAGATCCCACATAGAGTCAATCTATAAAAAAAAGAGTCCCGTAAAGGGTAAAATGACTTACCTCGCCGGCTTGACGCCGCGAGCTGTATCCGCGATCTTTGTTAGCGGATGCTGGGGCTTCAGCGCCCTTGAACAGCACCTTCCAGGCATCTTCGTATGTAGTGTCGAAGAGCCGGCTCAAGGTTCGGTGCTGTGCCGGATCGAACTCCCACAAATTAAAGGCCCGTTGTTGGCATGGGAGAATCCGGTGGATGAGCATCACCTGGATTACGTCGACAAGCCTGAGATTCTTGTCCACCAGGCTTCGGACACATGTTTGGAGTCCATATAGCTCTTCTGAATTCCCCCACGTCAGGCCCGTCTCTTTCCATGACGAGAGCCGTGTGGGGAAGCCAGATCTGAATTCGGGGCCGCCACCCATTCGGGGTCGCGTGGCTCGGTGATGTAGAACCACCCCGATTGCCACCCCTTTATTGTCTCCACAAAGGCGCCCTCGAGCCATTGGACCTTGGCCATCTTGCCGACCATGGCGCCTCCGCACTCCGCTTGACGGCCGCCCACTACCTTCGGCCTGACATTTAAGATCTTCAGCCATAGGCCGAAGTGAGGCTGGATGCAGAGGAAGGCCTCGCACACGACGATAAACGCCGAGATCTTGAGGATGAAATTCGGGTCCAGGTCATGGAAGTCTAGGCCGTAGTAGAACCTGAGCCCCCGGACAAATGGGTGAAGTGGAAAACCTAGTCCGTGGAGGAAGTGGGGGAGAAACACCACCCTCTCATGGGGCCTGGGGGTTGGAATAAGCTGCCCCGCGTCGGGCAGCTTTGTCTGTGATGTTGCCGGACAAGTATCCGACTTCCCGCAGTCTTGTGATGTGCCCCTCCGTGACGGAGGAGGCCATCCACCTGGCTCCCGCTCCTGACATGGTTGGAGAAGGTTGAGGTGGGACGTGCGGGCTTGGGCGCTGGAGCTCGAGTGCGTAGAAATGGATAGGCAAAGGAGGAAGAAGGCGTAGGTGAAAAGGTGGATCCTTATCCCTTATATGGACGGGGCCGAAGCTATGCGTCCCCCACCAGCCTGGTAAAACTTGCTTATCTCCCAAGCGCCGTAATCAATGGCGCGGCTGGGTTACCCACATCCGTATTGATGAGAATCCTAGAATAATGGGGCACGATCTATGCTTTGATAAGACGTGCCAAGGAAACCGCCTCGCTAAACGCGCTAAGGTGGAACGGTAAAAACGATTCATATAAAGGCCTGGCCGTGGTGTGATGTCACGCCGCGGAATACGTCAGCAGATCTGTGCGAAAGTTATTCTCTCTACGGTGGTATGTGGAACTTGTTTTGCAGAGCCGGACACTATCCTTGTGTTCAAAACCTTCTATGATGTATTCGGAGGAGGAACCCGCCTCGCAATGCCGAAGACAATCAACGCTACCGGACTCGTCGTCATTGAAGCCTGGTTCAGGAGCTCTTGAGGAGTCGGACTAGGGGGTGTCCGGATAGCCGGACTATCGTCACGGCCGGACTCCAAGACTATGAAGATACAAGATTGAAGACTTTGTCCCGTGTCCGGATGAGACTTTCCTTGGCGTGGAAGGCAAGCTTGGCGATACGGATATGTAGATCTCCTACCATTGTAACCGACTCTATGTAACCCTAACCTATCCGGTGTCTATATAAACCGGAGGGTTTTAGTCCGTAGGACAGAACAACAATCATACCATAGGCTAGCTTCTAGGGTTTAGCCTCCTTGATCTCATGGTAGATCTACTCTTGTACTACCCATATCATCAATATTAATCAAGCAGGAGTAGGGTATTACCTCCATCGAGAGGGCCCGAACCTGGGTAAAAACATCGTGTCCCTTGTCTCCTGTTACCATCCGCCTAAACGCACAGTTCGGGACCCCCTACCCGAGATCCGCCGGTTTTGACACCGACAATAGGGAATAGAAAATCAAAGCTGAAGGAAAACAGAGCTGAAAGATATGAATGATGATCAGAGCTGAAGTTAAGAGCAAATGTATGCTAATGCAGAATTTAGCACAACAGATCATATGAACATGTCTCTCCCCTCAAGAAGACATGTGGACATCTCTCCTCTTGAACACCAAGCATCTGGGATCCTTGAGAAATACTTTCTACTTAAGTATCCTCTCCCCCTGGAGATCTCTCTCTCCCCTTGAAGGATCTCTCTCTCCTTCTCTGATGTGATCTCTTTCTCTAAATGATAAGCTTTGATTTGATCTCTCTCTCCCCCTTTGACATCAATTTCCAAGAAGGGCTTGATAAAGATGTAATCTATCTCTCCCCTCTGGAATTTGTCGTGAATGGGTTTGATCCTTGAGTCACAACATAAAGCAATGATAAAAATGTGATGCTTGTAGAGGACAAGATTCATTGAGTGGAGCTGGATCAGAAGAAACACAGAATAAGTGGCAAACTTTTTTTCCTGTGGTGAAATCGATGGCACCGACTTGTAGGCTTCGGTTGCACCGAAAGGATTCGGTTGGACCGAAAATAACAAATTGGTTGAACCGAGTTCATCGAAGAGAAAACACTTGTCACCTCAGCTCACTAGACTAGTAAGATCTCACAAAGATTTGCAAGGAATTAACTGAAAGATATGCAAGGAATTAGATGCAGAAAATGCAGAGAAAACAGAAAGAAATCTAGATGAAGTTTTTTTTGAAAGGGAAAACACAAATGCATGAGTCAAATGCAAAAACTCAGAAAAGAACACAGGAGAACTTCATCTAGAGATGGTCGGAGACAAAGTCACCTATGTTAGAGTATATTGACTTAGGAGTCAAGTGAGATCACTTGATCATAGGCCATATTCATCGTTTAAGCTCAAAATGGGGTTTCCATTTTTCGTTTAAGCATCTTGATGTATTCACATCTTGTCGAGTTGCTTTAACTCATGACTCGGAGTAAAGCTTCTCTAAGATGGAATAACATACCTTGGTTGGTGGTATTGTCCATGTAGTTGAACTTGCGTGGGTTGCTCAAGGTTGATGTAGCTCATCAAGAATTTGGAGTACCACTTGGAATTTGAGTCCATCTTCCTACATGGGTTAGTTCTTGCAAGGAAGAGCACTTGTATATCCAAAAATGACAATCATGAAACTCAACATAGAATTTGTCAAAGGATATGAATGGTTTCGTGCTTCCTTGTCTTGAACCACCTTGTGTAGAGACTTGGTGATGTAGAGATTGCTCAAGATATGAGTAGGTTACAATCTCATGGAATTTGATTCAACCAAGTACCTACATGGGTTAGATAACATGCAAGATACAAATATATCCAAGACATAAGTTTTTCATCATAAGAGAAATATCAAGGATTAGTCATAAGCTCATGTCTTGCATGTATCACAATGGAGTTTCTACTCCAAGTTTGAAGCATCAATGATGTTCAATTCTCCTCTTAACCTGCAAAACACTTTCTCATCAAGAGGTTTAGTGAATATATCTGCTAATTTCTTTTCGGTGCGAACATGCTTAAGATCAATGTCACCCTTAGCAACATGATCTCGAATGAAATGATGAGCGAACTTCAATATGCTTAGTTCGAGAATGTTGCACAGGATTATGACCAATTTTGATAGCACTTTCATTATCACAAAGCAATGGAACATGTATCACATATATCCCACAATCTTTAAGAGTTTGGGTCATCCAAAGTAATTGAGCACAACATGAACCAGCGGCAATATATTCAGCTTCGGTGGATAAGGATACGAGTTTTGTTTCTTGGAGGACCAAGACACAAGAGATCTACCAAGAAATTGACAAGTGCCCGAAGTGGACTTTCTATCAACCTTGTCTCCGGCATAGTCCGAGTCGGAATAGCCAACAAGATCGAAAGAGGCCCTCTTAGGATACCAAATGCCAAAGTTTGGTGTATGGATTAAGTATCTCACTATCCTTTTCACGGCCTTAAGATGACATTCTTCAGGGGCAGCTTGATATCGTGCACACATGCACACACTTAGCATAATATCGGGACGTGAAGCACATATATATAACAATGAACCGATCATAGAGCAATAAACCTTTTGATCAACCGGTTCACCATCTTTGGTTAAGTCAAGATGTCCACTAGTAGGCATGGGTATAGTCATACCTTTGCATTCTTGCATATTGAACTTCTTGAATAAGTCCTTAGTGTACTTCATTTGAGAAACAAAAGTACCTTCCTTAGTTTGCTTGATTTGCAAACCAAGAAAGAATTTGAGTTCACTCATCATAGACATCTCAAACTTCTCCGACATTAGATTCCCAAACTTTTCACTAAAATGAGGGTTAGTTGAACCAAATATAATATCATCAACATAAATTTGGCACACAAAGAGTTCACCATTAACCCTTTTAGTAAAAATAGTAGAATCAATTTTCCCAATTTCAAATCCTTTTTCAATAAGGAACTTGGTCAAGCATTATACCATGCTCTAGGAGCTTGTTTAAGTCCATAAAGAGCTTTGTGAAGTTTGTAAACATGATTGGCTTTCTTAGGATTAACAAAGCCGGGAGGTTGTTTAACATAAACTTCCTCCTCTATTTCACCATTTAGAAAAGCACTTTTAATGTCCATTTGGTACAAGGTAATATCATGGTGATTAGCATAGGCAAGTAAGATGTGAATGGACTCAATTCTAGCAACGGGGGCGTAAGTCTCACCATAGTCCATACCTTCGACTTGTGTGTAGCCTTGGGCGATTTAGACGTGCTTTGTTGCGAACTACTTGTCCATCTTCATCTTGCTTGTTGCGAAACACCCATTTGGTACCGATGATGTTGTGGTTGTTGTCGGGCTTCTCAACCAATGTCCAAACTTGGTTCCTCTCAAAGTTGTGTAGCTCTTCATGCATAGCATTTATCCAATCCAGATCTTCCAATGCTTCTTCGACCTTCATAGGTTCAATGCTAGAGATGAAAGAATAGTTTTCACAAAAGTTAGCTAAATGAGTTTTAGAGCGAGTGATTCTCCGGTTTGAATATCATTGTAGATTTGCTCGACGGGATGGTCTTTAGCAATTCTTGCTCGAACTCGTGAAAGATTTTGCTTGGGTCTTCGTTGAACATCTTCTTCATCTTGTTCTTCTTCTTGGCCTTCTTCATTGTTGGCGTTGTCGTTCTCTTGTCGTGGTGGAGAAGGAGGTTGTTGTCGTTCATCTTGATGCACTTCCTCGTTTTCTTCATCTTGGTGTGTCCCACTTGTGGATGCTTAGTATCAACTCTTGGTTCACCTTGTCGTGAAGTAGAAGCATCCACTTGGACGGACGAGGTACTCTCCTTCACCTCCGTTGGATGGACCTTGCCAATAGACAAGTCTTGGATTGCTTCCAAAGGATCTTTGTCTCCTACATCAATTGGCAATTTCTCTACTTGCGAGCTGTTAGATTCATCAAACTTCACATCTACCGTCTCTTCAACCTTTCGGGTGAAATTGTTGTAGACACGATAAGTGTGAGAGTTTGAGCCATAACCTAGTAGGAAACCTTCATGAGACTTAGGAGCAAATTTAGAACGACGATGCTTATCAAGAATGTAGCACTTTGAGACGAATACTCGAAAGTATCCAACTTGGGGTTTGTTACTGGTGAATAGCTCGTATGCCGTCTTGCCGAGTAGCTTGTGATGATACAAGCGATTTGTTGCATGATAAGCTGTCTCAACCGCTTCTGCCCAAAAGTGCTTTGACGTCTTGTACTCATCAAGCATCGTTCTCACCATTTCGATGAGCGTCTGGTTCTTCCTCTCAACAACTCCATTTTGTTGAGGTGTGTACGTAGCCGAGAACTCGTGTGAAATCCCTTCTTCGTCAATAAAGGTGTCCACATTTGCATTCTTGAACTCCGTTCCGTTGTCGCTGCGAACCTTCTTGATCTTCACTTCAAATTGGTTTTGGGCCTTCCTAGCGAAGTTTTTGAAGATCTTTTGGACCTGCGATTTATCATCGATAAAGAACACCCACGTAAATCTGGAAAAATCATCAACTATAACTAGACCAAAAGAATTTCCACCGAGACTCTTGTAAGAGTTGGGACCAAAGAGATCCATGTGAAGTAGCTCGAGTGGTCTCTTCGTGGTCATGATGTTCTTCACGGGATGCCTTCCTCCAACCTGTTTACCTGCTTGACAAGCACTGCGAAGTCTATCCTTATCAAATATGACATCATTAACTCCAAGGATATGATTCCCCTTAATAAGCTTGTCAAGGTTTCGCATACCAACATGACCTAATCGTCTATGCCATAACCAGCCTTTTGAGGATTTAGCAATGAAGCAAGTTTTAGGTTGAGCCTTTTTAGTGAAATCAACAATGTATAGATCACCTCTACGCACACCAGTAAAGACCATTTTACGATTATCTCGACGAAACACTTGGCAATCTACTTCAATAAATAGAACATTGAAACCGAAATCAGCAAGTCTAGATACTGAAAGTAAGTTGTAACCAAGAGATTCAATGAGCATGACATTTTGTATGGAGCTATCATGTGAGATGGCCACCTTACCGAGGCCAACCACCTTACCCTTTGAGTTGTCACCGAAAGTGACAAACTTTCGAGGACCGTCATTTTCTGCAAGCTCACGAAACATGTCTTTATCTCCGGTCATGTGATCGATACATCCACTATCAAGAACCCATTCCTTTCCTCCTGACATATATCCCCGAAGATTTGCCATGAGACCAAAATGTCTCATTGCATCATCAAGATCGAAGTCACTATCATCATCCTCATCATAGTATCCATGTTCAACATCGTCATGTGGTGGATCAAATCCTAGAGAGGGTGATTCATTAGAATAAATTTGACACAGATCTTGCTTATGAATTCTTATAGCTTCGGAAATAATGTCACTAATAATACCAACATTTCCTTTGGCACGCATAAGGTTTGTAAGCTCAAATAGACGATCACCAAACATAGGATCACTAGTATTCATCTTACTCAAGGCAATAGACTTATGGAGAAATTCATCAAGATTTTTCAAAGAATAATCAGGAAATCATTCCTCAAGAAATTTCCATATAGTGTAGGCACACTCAAAAGTAGGCAAGATTCTAATCAAGTTTCTAGGCAAGCCTCTAGTGATAAGATTAACAGTTCTAAGATTCCTAGTCATGTCAATAGCTTCATCAAGGGTAGGATGCATAGGATCAACACAAGGTGCACAAGGACTAGCAATGTACTTGTTAAAATGATATTGATTGAAAATAACAAGCATCTCATTTTTCCACTCACGAAAATACTCTCCATCAAGAATAGGCACTCTATGACTAAGACTCCCCAAAGTAGACTCATCCATCTTCCTCCAATGGTGATTAAACCAAAGCAATGGAGACCATTTTCTCTAATACCACTTGTAGGACCTTGAGAAGAGGTGTCTAGAGGGGGGGGTGATTAGACACTAAGTACCAAAGTTGTAGTTTTTAAGTTTCTTTAAAGTTTGAGTGGAGTTTAGGCACAAGTTTAACATTCACAACATATAGCAAGCAAGCATGCAAAGAGTATATGAGCAGCGGAAAATAAAGCATGCAACTTGCAAGAATGTAAAGGGAAGGGATTGGAGGATTCAAACGCAATTGGAGACACGGATGTTTTTGGCGTGGTTCCGATAGGTGGTGCTATCGTACTTCCACGTTGGTGGAGACTTCAACCCACGAAGGGTAACGGTTGCGCGAGTCCACGGAGGGCTCCACCCACGAAGGGTCCACGAAGAAGCAACCTTGTCTATCCCACCATGGCCGTCGCCCATGAAAGACTTGCCTCAATAGCGGTAGATCTTCACGAAGTAGACGATCTCCTTGCCCTTACCAACTCCTTGGTTCAACTCCACAATCTTGTCGGAGGCTCCCAAGTGACACCTAGCCAATCTAGGAGACACCACTCTCCAAGAAGTAACAAATGGTGTGTTGATGATGAACTCCTTGCTCTTGTGCTTCAAATGATAGTCTCCCCAACACTCAACTCTCTCTCATAGGATTTGGATCTGGTGGAAAGAAGGTTTGAGTGGAAAGAAACTTGGGAAGGGCTAGAGATCAAGATTCATATGGTAGGAATGGAATATCTTGGCCTCAACACATGAGTAGGTAGTTCTCTCTCAGAAATAGGATGTTGGAAGTGTAGGTTCAGTCTGATGGCTCTCTCCACGAATGAAGAGGAGGTGGATGGGTATATATAGCCTCCACACCAAATCTAACTGTTACACACAATTTACCAAACTCGGTGGGACCAAATCATTAAACTCGGTCAGACCGATTTAGCAAATAATGTGACCGTTAGGGTTTTCGGTTGGACCGAAATGCAACTCGGTGGGACCGATTCGGTTAGGGTTAGGGCATAACGTAATCTCGGTAAGACCGATTACACAAACTCGGTGGGACCGATTTTGGTAATAAGCTTTCCAGAGAGTTGGTCAGGCAAACTCGGTTTGACTGATTATCAAACTCGGTCGGACCGATTTTGATAATAAGTTAACCAGAGAGTTTGCATTGTAATGTCGGTAGTACCGAATGCTCAAACTCTTTGAGACCGATTTTGATAATGGACATACACAGAGAGATTACAATCCCATCTCGGTGAGACCGAGATCCCTATCGGTGAGACCGATTTGCTTAGGGTTTGTGGCAGTGGCTAAGACATCCAAACTCGGTGGCGCCGGATAGAAAGAATCAGTGGGGCCGAGTTTGACTTTAGGTTTAGGACATATGTGTGGAAGTGGGAAAGTAGTTGAGGGTATTTGGAGCATATCACTGAGCACTTTGAAGCAAGAGGCTCGTTAAGCAACACCTCATCCCTCCTTTATAGTATTGGCTTTTCCTATAGACTCAATGTGATCTTGGATCACTAAAATGTAAAATGAAGAGTCTTGAGCTTGAAGCTTGAGCCAATCCTTTGTCCTTAGCATCTTGAAGGAGTTCCCACATCCTTTAGTCCATGCCACTCCATTGTTGAACTTATCTTAAACATACTAGATAAAAGTGTTAGTCCAACAAGAGATATGTTGTCATTAATTACCAAAACCACCTAGGGAGCACTTGTGCTTTCAGCTTCTTAGGCATTTGGGAAATTGTTCTCTTAGTAGCTTCACACTACTAGGGAAAAGGCTAGCGGCAGCGCGGGTTTTAGATGTATCAGTAGTGCGGGGATAGGCGCTACTAATAAGGCGCTACAGCTAACACATAGCAGTAGCGCGTGCTCACCGGCGCCATCTTGCTATACAAGTGTAGCAACAGCGCTGTTCATGGAAGCTTCGCATCGCTAGTATCTCTAGCGCTCTTTACCATGACGCTCTTTGCTATAAGCGGCGCTGCTGCTAACTTTGCACACTCGCCATCGCTAATTTAAGTAGGTTTTTTGTTTTTTTGGCATATTTGTTTTGTATTTGAACAGGCTTTATAGAAGAATCTTTAGCACATAGAAATGTCATCATGATACACATACAAATGTCTGTGAGACCACAAATGTAATCATAGCATGTACATACAAATAGTCTCATCATAATCATCATCCAACACAAAGTGATATCTTGTCATCATCTCGAAAATAGCGATACATGCAAGTCTCGATACTTGAAACTACAACAACGTCATCCATCTAAACAAAGGTATACGCAAGAAGTGCTATCACTATGAGTGAGAGCGGAACTATGCAGTACATGAGGTGGCGGTTACGAGTCCTCTCTCGCGCTAGCGTGAACCTCAAGTAACTAGCTTCTTCTTCTTATGCCTTTTGAAGCCTTTATGGCTGGCGCCCGTGAACCCATTCACTTGTGCACGACACTCATGCCACTCGTTGTACACCGGAACCTTCCCTTTGTACACGACATAGCAATTCCATCTCGCCATCAAGAAACTAGGTACCTGTTAGAGATGCATGTTCATGAAGAGGATGTACAATCATATATATGCAACAAAATATACTAGATCAACACCGAAAAAGAAAGGGTTAGCAACTAGATGCAACATACAAGATGCAAATTAATTAACTAGAGGTACGCAGGTCATCGACGCATAAACTAAAAAAGTAGCGTTACGCAAGTTCGGCACATGGACCGTGGACATCACAAAGTTTCATCCCTACAAGAAGTATACAAGTTCAACCGACACATATCATCATCATCGGCATCATAAATCACTAGAAGTTCCATCCTTCCATATCATCGAGGACGAACCCTAGCTTCTTGAACGGCGTGAGGTCTAGAGTTGCATGCTTATGCGAGTTCGGATGTCAGCTCGCGATATAGGGCCGTGGTGGAACATCCCCTTCTCATCGACGACTTCTTTCATGATGATCATTGCAATGTCGAATTGGATGCGAAAGAAGTCATCTCTAAATTTATAATCCGCTTCTCCATGAGATTCTAGCCACTTGTGGATACGATCATCATTTCTGTTGTTAATGCGAAGCTTTTGGTGATCCGTGTTGAACTGAATCATGAGATGGACGATGTAGAATCCATCCTTCTTGCTTGGTTTTGGGACATGGATGCAGGAGAAGTTAGTTTTATCTTGAAACCCATCTTCTTGTTCCTTTGTTTCTTGATCTGCATGTGGCCACCTCTAAAGCTGAAGCCTTGGAGAGCATCATCTAGAATATTCATTATGTGGGTGTAGTCTTTTTTCTCGTAGTCTCTGGAAGGGTCAAAATACACGGCGTGGGAGACTTGCGGGTAAAGAACGATAAGGATGGCGCGCCCGTTGCTGCAGGGAAAAGATACCTCAAATTATTGCCCATATGAGAGAGAAGGAACGATTGAAATGTACAAAAGGGTTGTCCGAAACTCACTTACTTTGGATGATAAGGCACGAGGACAATTTCCCGGTCCTTATTCTGTACCATGAAGTTTTGGAGGTACTCCCTAGCAGTTTCACGCTCAAAGTCGCCGAGACTCAAGAAAGACTTCGTGCATGTAGTACGGATCCATACGAGATTTGCGAGACTTCTTCACTCATCATGACGGAGCTCATATGTAGCGCATAAAAAGGCGGACGATAGTAAAATCAAGCGGCCTTGTTAGAAACATCTCAAAGATATGGTCAAACCGCGGGAAGAACACCTCCATGGGTTGTGTGTCGTCAGAGCACTTCCCTCGTGCACACGAGCAGCGTATGTCGGATATCCTGGATCCTTTGAGGCTAGTAGGCTTTTCTCGGTCGGCGGCACATGGTCGTGCAGTCTCCTGAGATCCCCTGATAGTGCCTCCAGCGGTTTCGGCGGTAGCATCGGCTCGCCCATGAGATGGAACATGACTGCACTTTTCACGGGTACACGCTCTTCAGAATGCATCGTCTGGCTGCTATGTGCTCTAGCTTGTTTGGAGGCAGTTACCTTCCCCGATCTCTTCCTCTCCTTTTTCTTGGGCACACCTTCCAGACCCTTCCTTAACCCTTGCCCCAGTGTTCCCGGGCTAAGTATTGTACGACCCTCGCGCCCGGCTAGTTGAGCCTGTGTTGAGGCGGTATCTTCAGGCGTGTCCTGTGAGGATTTCATGAAGAGAGACTTTTTGCAATCCATGGTACGACCCTGCCCGGGCATATCATCCATATCCTCATTAGCAAGCTAATAGCCTGATTCGTCATATGGTTGAATCATCATATCTATGTCACAGTCATACACGTTTGTATTGAGGTAATCCATAGGGTCGACCTCCGTCTCATCATCCATTCTCTGTTCTACAGGAGAAATTACATCAGCCAGTACTATTGCACCCCCTTCATCATGTCGTCCGCCGCTCTCACCCGGCACTACAGGAGCTGGTAATTGCGTAGGTGGGGTGGTGGTCTTCGCACATGCTTGTTGATGTGTGGTAGTTATTGGTGAGCTCTCGGCCCGGCTGCACGAATAAGATTCTTCGGCCATAGCATCACCCAATTCTTGCAGCTTCCAATCCGCGGCAGGGTCTCGTCGTCCGCTCCCACATGCTGTACTGGAGGAGGCAAATCCTCATGCTGAAGTGCCCAGCGGGGATCGGCTGGTTGTGGAACGTGCGTCGAGAGGGGTCCATTATCATCCCCTTTCCCACGTCCACCTTCTAGCCTTTGATCAAGTAGAGTATGGTGCACGGGGTTTCTTTCGCCTGCAAACACATATGTCTGTGGTGTAAAATTACCGAAAGGCAACAAAAATGGAATATTATATATATATATATATATATATATGTTTGTGTGTGTGTGTGTGTGTGTGTGTGTGTGTGTGTGTGTGTATGTTGGTGCGACATGTAATTACCGTGACGGCGTCTAGCTCAGCCAAAGACGAAGGCCCACCTAGCGCGCCTGAGACTGAGGACGTGCTGCTATGAGCGGGAGCGAGCGAGAGGAGGCCGGTTGCGTGAACAAGTGATGGTGCGATGGTGTTGTTGTTCATGGAGTTGCTCCCGACGAAAGCGGGCATCGGAAATCATGTACCGTCTTGTCTGGATTTTCCTTCGCCCGATTGATGATAACTGGAACCAAGTTAGTAGCAAAATCATTTCTGCAGCGATTCTGCACCTTGGCCTGCTTGTAGCAACTCATATTTGTCCTCGGCTACTTTTTTTCGCGTCCTCGGCTGCTTTTTCTCGACCGCAAGCTTCACCTTCGCATCGATGTCCGCTGACTAAACCGTTTTCAGCTTCTTGTCCTCCGGGCCCTCGTTGTAAACACCTTCCACGTGGCGCCGTCTCCAGCGTCGTGCACACGACCATATTGCGGCCGCTGATCCAAAGGGAGTCCCTTAAGTTCATTCAAGGCCCGGTTGAGAGGGGTGTCCCACTTGGGCCTCATCGGAGAAGTAGGGCTTTCGGCTGCAAGCTGGTGTTGCTTCTCCAGTAGTCTAATCAATTTCCTCGTGATCTTGTCCGTGTAAAAAACCTTTTTCTCCTTGTCCCACTTGTAGCGGGCCCTGATGAAGTCATGCTCCAAGGGGTTGGTGAACATTGCGAAGGGGTCTAGGAGACCCGCGGCTTCACGTTCCGCGTCCTCCTTATCTCATATGGGCCTTTTACCGAGGTAGCCACGGCTTCCGAGGCGATGCTTCCCCGTGTTCCTTTGCTGAAGTCTCTTGAATTTCGCAGCCTTAGCCTTGGCTGCATCGGTAGCGCAAGTGTCCTTGAAATTTTCGAACTCCTCTTCCGTAAGTGTCGGATTTTCCTCCAGAATCTTGGACAGGGGTTCATCAGCCTCAATAGCTCGTTTCACCCTCGTTTTCCAGGAGGCCAGATCATTCTTGAACATGCCCATGGCGTGATTGTTAATCTTTTCATCTTCGGATCATCCCAAGGTTGTTCTATGTTATCATCCCGGTCGGGGAACTTGAATCTCTTGTGCAACTTTGTTAGGAGCAAGCTGCGTCAAATGTTCTTTACTTCTTAAGTCATCGTCGTTGATGCTCGCGCATTCCCGTAGGATGCATCCTACTTGGTTCCCATAGCACTTGCGAGGTTCTTCCGGCTATAACGGCTCAAACTTGCCAAGTGCCATCCTTGTGATCACAAGTCCTCCAATCCCTAGTTTGTTAGGTTTTCATATCCTCTGCTTCTTATGCTTCCTCTTTTCGGTAGCGGCATCGGGGCCGGTACCTTCCCCGCCGGTCTCGGTGCCGCCATCGGTGTCGGTACCTTCCCCACCGGTTTGGGTGCCGCCATCGGTGCCGGTGCTGTCGGTGTCGATGGCGGCGTCAGTACCATCATCGAGGCCGACCTGCAAACCTTGCTTAGCAGTCAAATAGTCGAGGTACTCTTGTTCACCCTCTTAATCCATCTCGTCTCAAGATCTTGGTCAGAAGGCCCAGTTTCTTCGTTGTTTGACATGTTTCCTATGATTAAGTGTCATCATTTATTTCTAAAAGTATGAATAAATGATAAATGACATAAAAAGAAATCTATGTGCCAGCACTCGATATGCCAACTATGTAGCACAAAATCATGCCTTTATTCACGGGAAATTTCGGCATGACCTTTGCTAAAAAAATGGACATATCGAGCGCCTGAAATTCACCGGAATGGAAATGAATCAACGTTCCGGCGTAACATAGGCCACTCGGATCATTTTCCAAACATGACATGTCCAAAACATGACATATGCACATATCACATGTCCAGTTCAAATTTGCACATATCACATGTCCAGTTGAAATTTTGAAACCTAGCTAAACTCATAACTAAATAGATAACCTAATTAACATACTGCCCTAACTAAAACCTAAGTAAATTAACCGAAGAATCCTAGCAGAGAGAGAGGGGGGGTTTACAGAGGGTGCAGGGGCGAGGAGGCACGCCCGACGATGGCAGGGAGGGGAGAGGAGGGATGCGAGGGCCGACGGGTCGGGGCGAGCGCTGGGTTTGGGGCGAGCGCCAAGGCCGGGTGGGGGCGAGGGCCGGGTCGGGGCGAGCGCTGGGTCGGGCAGGGTCGGGTCGGGGCGAGCCGGGTTCGAAGGCTAAGCGCCAGAAGTCGGGCGAGCCGGGCTGGTCAGGGCAAAGGCGACGGGGAGAGCGGGATTTGGGGGAGGCGGGATGAAGCACACGTATGGTGAGAATTTTGGGTTAAGTGGGCGTAGCGATGGCGCATTTGGACAAAACGCAGCTGCTACTAACTTCACTATCTGTACCGGTTTAGGAAAACGCTGCTACTACCTTCGCTCTTGCCAGTTTTCCTTTTCCTTTATTTTATCCCACTTTTATTTCGAGGGCAGTGAATGAAGGAGGGTGATATATATTGCATCATTTGACGGTTAAATATATGCATAAAATAGGAACATATATATTACACATCATTGGACCCATGCATAATAATGGCTAAGTGTGTATACAAAATAGGAACATATATATATTACATCATTTGACCGATAACATAAGTTTCCTCAGTGCTGACGTTTTCGTTTTTGAGTCAGCTTCTTTCCCTTCTTGTTCGTCGAAGAATAATTGAGCCCCTCATTGTGACTTTGCCTTTTCCATGGAGTATGATTTTTCTTAGGTAATGTAGTATTGATTCTTCTTTTGACGTATACTTCATCACCGTCATCTTCCCTCATTGGGTTGCCGTACTGATCATAGTCTTCCTCGTTGGCGACTCCATCCATTCCAATGATGTTCCTTTTGCCTCTCCTCGGGACAACGCGGCTGGGATTGCGCGGGTCAGTTATGAAGAAGCATTGTGTCACATGCTTAGCGTGTACCCATGGCTCGTTTTTTGCGATAGCGTTCACGGTAGCGCTCTTGGCATCGGGTATAGTCATGGTAGTGAAAATCCGGCTTTCTCTTTCGACATTCTTAGCCCATTTGACACGGAACATTGTCGTGTTGTGCAGTCCAGAGTAGTCAAGCTCCCAGATCTCCTCGACCCTTCCATAAAATCGTTCGATTCTTGCCGTTGTCGCTCCGGTCATGCATTCCATCGTCACCCCGAGTTACGATCATCACTATCCATATCTTTGGCCTCCGTGTAGAACGTGTATCCGTTGATATCATATGCACGATAGGTTACGAGGTTGGGCGAGGGGCCATGTGCTAAGGCGTATATGAGCAATCCGTCCTTAGAGCCATCCTCCGGAGGATTAGCAATAATATGCTCTTTGAACCAATGCAGGAAAGTGGAGTTGTGCTCTCTAGTAATTTCGGCGTCCGTCCTGCATACCCCGGTCATGATACTTCTTTGCGATAATTTCTTTGTGCAGTGCCACGAAAGGATCTACCTCGTCTAGGTGTTGTAGCACTACCAAGTTTGCTCTGTCAAAGTTGATGCGTCGATCTGAGTATGCCACGTGCAGTTCCTTGCGACCGTTGCAGTGACCATCTCCTTCGAGCCTCCCATCGTGCTTGTTAACGGGCAAACCAACACTAACACCAAAGCGGCTGGTCTGCGCCATATAGAAAATTCTCACGAAAGAGATGCACTCTTGTGCCAAATAGCCCTGGACGATGCTTCCATCCGGACGGGACATGTTACGAACGAATCCTTTGATGATCCCATTCATCCTCTCAAATAGCATCATGTTGTGCAGGAATGACGGCCCCAGGTCTATTATGTCATCCACAATATGGACACACAGATGCACCATCACGTCAAAGAACGTGGGCGGGAAGTACATCTCAAGCTCATTCAGTATCACAACGATCTCTTCCTGTAGCCTTTGGATCTGCTTCACACTGATCGACCTTCGAGAGATGACGTTGAAATAGTTGCAGAGACCAATAAGCGTGTCACGGACGTGCTTGTCCATTATCCCTCTAAGGGCAACAGGTAGTACTTGCGTCATCATCACATGACAGTCATGAGACTTCATCCGGCTGAACCTTTTCTTGTCCGTGTCTAGATATCTGCTTATCTTCCCACAGTAACTGAAGCTAACTTTGACTCCGGTAAGGCACTTAAAGAATTGATTGATCTCAGCCTGACTTAAGGTGAAGCAAGAAGGGGGGCAATAATCCTCTTTCTTTATTTTCTTTCCCTTCTTCTCCCGTGCCTCTGTCTCCGTCTCTGTCTCGTCTGACATTTTACGGGGCGGCATGTGCAGATCTTCCCTAATTTTCAAATCTTGCAAGTCTTTTCTTGCCTTCGGCCCATCCTTGGTCTTATCCGGCATGTTCATCGGTGTTGCGAGCAAGCTCTCAAGGACATTCTTACAGATATGCATTTGATCAAGGCAATGAGGTGTATCGAGTTTGTGCCAAGTACTCCAAGTCCCGAACCACAGACCTCGTCTTCCATACCTTCAGCAGCGGCTCGGCGCCTTTCTCATCGTCTTTCCGGCGAGGGCACTCCTTCCAGTTTTCAACAGCTCGTCGATTTCGGCACCGCTCCGCTTACGTGGAGGTCCTCGATGCTCAGCGTGACCATTGAATAGATCTCCACGGTTTCTCCACGGGTGCGTCTGTAAAAGCCATCTTCGATGCCCCATGTACACGATTTTCCCGGACCCGCCATCTTTCCTTGGCGTTAGCTGCTGAGACGTCAGATCATCCATGCACCGCGTGCATCCATAATATCCATGGCACACCTGGCCTGCCACATATCCGTAATCGAGATAGTCCTGCCTTTATCGTGATCAGCGCGACTCTCATGTTGAAATACTCACCTTTGCTGGCGTCCCATGTCTTGGCCGGTGTTTTCCATAACGTGTCTAACTCCTCTTGAAGTAGCCCCAGATACAAATTAATATTATTTCCTGGTTGTTTCGGCCCTTGAATAAGCATGCTCATGTGAATGTACTTCGATTTCATGCACAACCAGGGGGGAGGTTGTACATCCATACAAACACGGGCCATGTGCTATGGTTGGTGTTCTGGTTGCCAAACGGATTCATGCCATCGGTACATGCGCCGAGCACGATGTTCCTTGCATCACATTCAAAATACCGATAGAAGCTGTTCAACACTCTCCACTGGCTTCCATCCTTCACGTGTCTCAGCTTCGGATCATCTGCATCGTCGGGCTTCTTCCTCTCCGTGTGCCAGCGCATTAGCTTTGCTTCCTTGGGATCTGCAAAATACCTCTGGAGACGGGGAGTGATCGGTAAGTACCATACAACTTTTTGGGGACATTTCTTCCCGGCCTTCTTGTATCGAGAAGCATTGCACACCGGACAGCTTGTTTTTTCCGCGTGCTCCTTCCGATAAATTATGCAATCGTTGATGCATGCACGGTATCTAATGTGTGGCAGATCAAGAGGGCACACGATCTTCTTGGCCTCATCAACACTAGTAGGACATAGATTACCCACGGGAAGAACATCCTTTAGGTACTTGAGATGTTCATCGAGGCTAGTGTCGGTCCATTTGTTTTTAGCCTTTGTCTTCAGGAGTTGGAGCGTGAAACTCAAGCTGGTCACCTCAGGATTGCAACCATCATACAATGGAGTGTTCGAGTCTACCACCGGTTGCTCCAGCTTAGCCTCCTCTCTAGAAGCAGCTCTCTCAAGATTTTCGTCTCCTTGCGAAGCAATGCTTGAACATGAGGGTCCCGCACGATTGAACTTAGTACCGACGAACTCTGCTGCGTGGAGTCCATGTCATTCTCTCCGCCGCCATGTCCGGCCCCTTCTCCTCCGCCATGTCTGGCACCTTCTCCGCCGACATGTCCGGCCTCTTCCCGCCGCCATTATCGATCATCTCTTCGTCTTGCCCTGCGTGTCATCATTGCCTGCCCGTCGGCATCCTCAACATCGTCATCCTCATCTTCAATTATCCACCGCGTATAGCCATCCATGAAACCAGTCATGAGCAGGTGCGCCGACACGACCATCGTCATGGGGTCGAGCCAAACTATTCCTTTGCATTTTCGACACGGACATAAAACCTCCGTCCGGTTATTTTCTTTCATGTCCTGCACTGCCGGGCGTTCGGGAACGGGGTCCCCAGACTTGCTCGCTGCGGCTCTTGGGCGTGGCTCGAAGGAGGCCTAGCATGGCCCATCTTCATCAACGCAAGCTCAAGACCCTCGCGAGGGGCAAGCCTCATGGGCGGACGACAAGGAGCTTCCTCAGGCACGGCCTCGTCAGGCTGGGTCATGAGGAGGCGGAGAGTTCAAGGCAGGGTACCTCGCAAGGTGCCCATGACGCAAGCCATGACGACCAAGGGCGCCAGTCGGGCACTAGCCCGCGCAGCGTCCTCCTTTCCTCTTTGGTGCAAAGGGAGCAAGCGCAGGCGAGAGCATCAATCAAAGGCATCCGTTTCGGTGCAACAAGACCAAGACCAGCCCAACGGCTGGAAGGGGGTCATCGTGGAGCCCAAGCAGGCATCATCACCAGAGCCTTTGGCAGGCGAGGACCAACTTTAGTCAGGATAAGTGTACCCGCTGTTCCCCTTCAAAATGGCCAATTGTTGGCGCCCTTCCCGCTCAATATTTGGGAAGAGGCCTAGGGCCTTCACCTATAAATAGGAGTAGCCACCCCCAGGGCAGAGGGATCCAAATCCTCATCAAAAAACCAGTAGCCAGAGCGACTGAACACCACCTAGCAGTTCATCGCACCCGCCAAGAAAAGACCCTCACGAGGCTGTTCTTCCTTGTATTGTTCCTCATCAGCCCAAGAGGCAATCCACCACACCACACAATCGGAGTAGGGTATTACACCACAATGGTGGCCCGAACCAGTATAAATCTCGTGTCTCTTGTGCTGTTCCGTTTAGTAGTTTAGGTCCTAGCGATTCGGCGAGGTGCGAGACGGTGGAGGGTTGGATCTCCGCGCGCACCCCAGTGTTCGAACCTCAAGGGTCTGCCGGAACCCGAAATCCGACATTTGGCGCGCCAGGTAGGGGTGCGCCGGAATCTGCCTTTCGTCGCTTCGTTCTTCCACGACCACCGCAACCATGTCTGACGCCCGTCGGTCCCGCGCCGAGCGCCGAGCCGCCCTCGCCTCCCATGTCGCCCAGACAGCTCCCGGGCGGGCGCTTCGTCGTTCCTCGTCACTCGCCGTCAACGCCGCCATCGCCCGGGCGGGGAAACGAGCAGCAAGCATCGCCCTAGCACTCCGCCCATGAGGCGGGACGGCCGCACCGCCACGCCGCTCACCTCGCTGGTTCTTCTTCGCCACGCGCGCCCGTGCGGCCATGGAGGCCCGGGCTGCACTCATCGTGGCAAACGAAGCTCTGCGCTACCGCCCGTCGACGACGTCTCTGAAGAATGGCTCGACCGAAGTCGCCGAAGCTTCGTCCGCGCTGCAGGAGGCGCCCCGCACCGTCCGTCTCGGCGCACCGCGCACCGCCCAGCGAAGCGATGAAGCTCCGGGCGCCTCAGCCGCCTCCTCCTCAAGAAGGCGCCACAGGCCCCAAGGCGCGCGGCCTGGCGGAACCCGCTCCGCCCGAGCGCCGGCGCGGCAAGAGCAGAGCTGTCAAGAAGTTCCTCGCCCACGAGAAGCTGCCCGAGCGCTCCCCGCTCCAGCACGTCAGGACCCTGCGTTGCCCCCAGCCGTGGTGCAAGGAGGCCCGCAAGAACAAGCTCTCTGTCGTCCGAGGCCCCCCGCGGCCACGGCGGGCTGCCGCGCCTTCACCTCCGAGCTGCGCAGCATCGCGTGGCCCGCCAAGTTCAAGCCAGACCTGCCTCCTTGCTACAACGGCACAGCTGACCCTACGGAGTTCCTCCAGCTCTACGAGCTGGGCATCGAGGCTGCCAACGGGGATGAAAAGGTCATGGCGAACTGGTTTCCCATGGCGCTCAAGGACGGAGCCCGCACCTGGCCCCAGGAACGATCTCTTCCTGGGCCGAGATGCGCACCCGCTTCATCGCCAACTTCCAGGGTACTCGCGACCGGCCACCCGCCGTGAGCGACATGCGCCGAATCAAGCAGCAGCCAGGGGAAACCTTGCAAAAGTACATCCAGCGCTTCAACAACGCGCGCCTCAAGATCCCCAGGGTAACGGAGGAGGCCATCATCTCTGCCTTCTCCGACGGCGTGCACGACGTCAAGATGAAGGAGGAGCTGGCGATGCATGAAGATCTGTGCACCTCCCTGGAGCTGTTCAACTTGGCGACCAAGTGCGCTTAGGGCTGAGGAGGGCGCCTCTCCTCCTCGAGCTGCCCGCCGCGGATCCCAAGAAAAGAAGTCCAAGGCCAAGGACATGAAGCGCAAGGGGCTGCCGTACTCAAGGCCGAACCGCACACCAAGCGAGGCGTAGATCAGCCCGAGTCCTCCAAGGGCGGTCCGGTACTGCATGTACCACGACCTCCACACCCACAACACCAATGAATGCCAAGAGCTCCGGCCAGACGTGGCGAAGGAAGGGTCGGCAGATGCCCCGAGCGCAGCGATCGGGGCTACGGCCGAGGAGGAGGAAGGAATGCAGGACGCTGGGAAGACCGCGGCCCGCGCCAAGGGTGGCGCCACCAACCTCGCGAGGACCGTTGGCAAGACCTGCCTCGCGAGGGAGGCTGGAGGGATCAGCCTCACGAGGATCGCTCGCAGGGGAACGCGGGCCTCCCTCCGCTGCCGCCGCAGCCAAGGAGAATTGAGGACCGTCATCAGGACGAGGGGGCTGGGGGCTTCCAGGAACCGCGTGCGATCGCCTGCATCCTGGGCGGAGCTCAAGCCCCAGCCTCTCCGCGCATCTTCAAGCAGTTCTCCCGCTGAAGTGAATGCAGTCCTCCCAAGCTCGAGGCTGCGCCCTCTCGGTGGTCGGCGTGCGCCATCACGCTCATTTCAGTGGATCAGCTCAAGTGCGCGGCCACAGCCGGAGTTCTCCCGACGCTTTGTTCCCCAATCATCAGCAACGTGCTGGTCACCAAGACCCTCATCGACGGCGGGGCAGGACTCAACGTCCTGTCCGTGGAAACATTCAACAATCTTCAAGTGCCTTACAGTCAGCTTCAGCCAACCAAGCCTTTCTCCGGAGTCACCGACGGCTCCACGGTCCCGATCGGGCAGGTCCGCCTTCCTGTCACCTTCGGGGCTCGCGACAACTACCACACCGAGCTCATCGACTTCAACGTCGCCCACTCGCCTGCCGTACAACGCCATCCTCGGGTACCCGGCGCTGGCCAAATTCATGGTCATAACCCACCACGGCTACAATGTCCTCAAGATGCCAGGAAGCGGCGGTGTCATCACGGTGCCCTGTGAAGAGAGAGACGCAGTGTGCTCCCTGGAGCGAGCCTTTCAGGCTGCGTCGCTAGAAGACCTGCACCACAGCAGCAGGAGGCCTCCCGAGGCCGCACTCCAAGAAGAAGAAGACATCGACCGGCCCGGCTCCTCAAAGCAAGCCCCTCAGGGCCCGCGCCCGGCCAGGGGGAGCCTCCTTCCATCGCATAGGAAAGCGCGCCCGGCGCCCTCCTCAGGCCGGGCTCGGGGGCTCTCCCCTGGAGGGCCGCCGACCTCGCCAAGGTCACGAGGGAGGCGCTTGGGCACCACGTGGAGGCGTGCTTCGAAGCACATTTCCCGCAAGCAGGAGCAAGGCAAGGAGGGCCGAACCCTCAGGAGTTCGTCAGCCAAGGCCATTCAGAGCCTCAGGAGTCAAGGGTCATGAGGGGCAGCCGCCTACCAGCTGTGGCCCCCATCCAGGCGAGGATAGTGGGCTGCGCGTCTGCATAGACTTCCTAGGGCTCAACCGAGCCGCGTCTCAGAGCGCCTGCCCCTCATGAGTGGGACGTTGCGAGGGCCCGCCCACAGCTACGTCTGCGCATGCCTCACGGCCTGCCAAAGCGTGGTTGCTGCGCACCGACATCTCATGAGGGCCATCCCGAGGCTCGAGAGGTCGTGCACGCCGCAGCCTCAGCGGAGATGGAGATGGCCCCGAGGAGCCGCCAGCCTCCGGATCCTCCCGAGGCCCCGGGCACTGGGGCTCGTGAGGATCGGCTCCGCAGCCCACCGAGTCTGCTACACCAACACCCCTTCGTCCCCAACATCACGGTGACATCTTTAAGTTTTGTTCCGGTGGGGCGCCTTGAGGCCACATTATTCCCAGGCCACGTGGGTCCGTCCCTGCGGCATGTATCCCTTTTATTTCATGTCATTAGCCTATCCTGTTGGGGGCGCCCCTCGGGCTGCATCATCCCCAAGCCGCTCGGGCCTGTCCCAGTGGCATGTATATTTCTTACGTTTTCCTTAGGATTATGCTCTTGTTCCACCATGCTTGTTATTTGGTGCCTTTTCCTGGGTGACGGAATCTTGCACGTTAAAGGGGGGGTGCCTGAGCATCGCGACTCAGGGCTCCTACCGGCACTCCGGCCCTCACCCTCTGGTCTTGTCCATGGCATCGCGACCTGGCTTGCCAGCGATGGCTGAGACCAGCCCGAGAGCCGGGACCCGAGGACGTAGAGTTTCATCATCTAACCCAGCTTGCGCGTTCAAGGGGGTGCACGAGCATCGCGACTCAGTGGCTCCTACGGCTCTCCGGCCCTCACCCTCTGGTCTTGTCCATGGCATCACGACCGGCTTGCTGACGGGTGAGACCAGCCCGAGAGCCGGGACCCGAGGACGAGAGTTGTCTGCATCTAACCCGACTTATGCTGCGTTAAAGGGGGTGCACGAGCATCGCGACTCGTGGCTCCTACCGGCTCTCGTGCCCTCACCCTCTGGTCTTGTCCATGGCATCGCGACTGGCTTACCGACGGCCGAGACCAGCCCGAGAGCCGGGACCCGAGGACGAGTTTCGTCATCTAACCCAGCTTGCGCGTTAAAGGGGGGTGCTCGAGCATCGTGACTCAGGGCTCCTACCGCTCTCCGCCCCTCACCCTCTGGTCTTGTCCATGGCATCGCGACCTGGCTTGCTGCTGACGGTGGCCAGAGACCAGCCCGAGAGCCGGGACCAAGACGTGAGCAACGGCATCCGCCAAATTTGCAGGAACACACTCGAAGATAAGGCCCGAGCCAGCGCAACCCGCCTTGAGGTAGGGCCCGTGAGTCCCGCTGGCTCACGGGTGCCCAGGACACACCTCGTCCAGCCCTACCGTGCCAGCCACGTGTCGCAGGTGGGTCAGAGCACGCCTGGGCTCCTCCCGGAGGGGAGCCCCCTCCCACGTACCAGTGGAAGCACCATGCTCCACGCTGGCTGACGACACTGCCGAGGAGCGGCTATGCCCGTACGCATGCGGAAACGCTATGCTCCGCGCTGGTGATAAAAAACTGAGGGTGACCTCCGGGTCGCATAAACCTCAGGGAGCGCAGAGCTCAGTGTCCGGCCTCATCGCCGCGCCTCCTCGGGGCGCGCCTTGAGGGCTGGGCACGAGGCTGCGCTGGAGTCACGCCAGACGCGACGCCACCGAGCCAGGCCCCCGGGCCTGGTTCGTCTGACGTCACTCCCCGAAAGCGGAGCCAAGGTGCGAATCCTGCTTTGAGCGTCAAGGGGGACTCCTGAGCATCGCGACTCAGGAGCCTAACTGGTCACGTAGCCCCTCACCCCTTAGTTCCGAAAGGCTAACGGCAGTTGAGGTATGCGCGGGGCCGGGCTCTGCAGACGTAGAATGGTAGATCCGCCCGCGTCTCACCTCCCTACTTGCTGTTCGTGCGCCAAGGGGCACTCCAGAGCATCGCGACTCAGGAGCCTAACTTGTCACGTAGCCCCTCACTCCTTGGTCCCGTCCTGGTTTCCGGTCGGGGCTAACGGCGGTTGAGGTATGCGCGGGGCCGGGCTCTGCCGGCGTAGAACATAAGCAAGTAGGAAGCGCAAATTTCAAGGAATTCAAAAGCAAATATTATAGTCCACACTGTTATCGCAATACCAAATGCAAGTTTAAACGCCTCCCCGAGGCATGATACATGTGCAGGAATTAAAAGCAGGACAGGAGCCACAACGGAGTCACTTGTTGGCGGTGGAGCAGCGCGGAGTGGGTTCGCCTCGTGGAGCAGCAAGGCCGGCAGCGCCTCACTTCGGCTTGGTGCTGAAGGCCCGGAACTTCCCCAACAGAGCCTCCGCGCGACCCTTCACTGACCTCGGCAGTGGCAGCTGCATGCTCGCCGCTTGGCTCGGCAGGCTGTCCAAGTCGACGCTTGGGATCGCGAAGGTAGATGTGGGTGAGGACCCGCGTCGGCTGCCGCAGAAGACAAGACCGCGTGCCTCGGCCTCGGCCGTGGGGCCAAAGGCCAAGGGTGACATCTTCAAGAGCGCTTGAACCAGGAAGGGAAGCTGACTGGCGGGACCATCCTTGGCGCCGCCGGCGGACTCTCCAGTGTCGCCGTCAGAAAGCGTCTACAAAGAAAGAGCGAGCCTTCACCTCCATATCCGTGAAGGCCACGCGATCTTCTGCAGAACCAGCGCCTTGTCGTCCAGCTCGACCTTCCTCGCCTCCGGCTCCTGCTCCAGCGCGCCTAGGCGGTCGCGGCGCTTCTTGAGCCTGGCCTCCCGGTCCTTGACGGCCGCCTCGCGAGCCTTCATGCTTTCCTCCTGCTCCTGGCGGAGGCGGGCCTCCTCGGCAAGCTGGTTCTGCAGGCCCTTCAGCTCGCTCTCCAGCGTCTCACAACGACCTTGGATGCTAGCTGCCTCCCCCAGGGCAGCATCGCGGGCAATCTTCGCCTCACGGACAGCCTGCTTCTCCTCGTCGCAAGCCGTCGAGGCCTGGACCAGCGCCGCCCGAATCGAAGCATCGGAGCGAATCCAGCCAGAAGCCAGCTCCAAACGCCCAGCCATCAGACGGGAGTCGGCGCCCAGAAGATCCTGCCGCAGGCGGTCCAGTCCGGCAACGGCGCGATCCGAAACAGTATTCGGAGGAGCGGTCGGTGGAGTAGGAGGAGAAGACGGCTGTGTGACCATCGCGCCGAGGCGGAACCAGCGGCGCCACGGCGACAGTGGAGACAGCGCCAATCAAGGGCACCTCGAGTCGCTTTGGGTCAAGGGGCTGAGTTTCGCCCGGCTCAACTCGGCCGAACCTCGCGAGGACGCCCGGGCAGGAGAGGCCTGTGCGTCATGATCACCTTCTTTCTCGGGCAGAGGCACCGCCACGGATGGGGCCTCAGGAACCCCCTTCAGCTTCTTCGCCGCGGGCGCCAGCCTGGCCGAAGGACATGGACATCAGATCTCGTCGACGGAGCAATAATCAAGACGGGAAGCAAGCACTTACAGGTCGTCGCTGGTGGACTCGAGCAGCCTCCGGCCGAATTTAAAGCCCGCAAGCCGGCTGCAAGGGTCGGCTTCAAGGGGCCCGGGAGCAGGAGGCGCGTCTGCGGATCGCCCCGGGGCCGGGGCGGACCCGCGGGGGACCAGCCCAGTCCGGTCCTTCTTCGGGATCGGGGGTAGGCTTTCGCCTCCCTGCTCATCCTCATCCTCGTCGTCGTCACTCACAGGGAGGCAGAGAGTGCGGGACCTGCGCCAAGGAGGAGCCCTTGACTCCGCCCCCGAATCAACCCCCTCTCCCGGCTCTCTTTCCTCCACCTCTTCGCTGGAGTCGACAGAGGACACGTCCACCAGGTCCTCCAGAGCCTCCACGGGCACGGGTCCATCCCCATTGAAGACAGTCATGGGCCCCACTACCTACTCCCAATCCTTGCGAAGGAACAAGGGCACGGGGGCGCCCTCCAGTCTCGCCACATCGCCCCCAACCAAGGACTGGAGGACCGCCGCCAGATCCTCGCCGGCCAGGACCACGGGGCTCGAGTGAGGCCTCCACATCGGAAGTGAGTACTGACGAAGCAGAGCCAGTTGATGCTCCAGGAACTCCCTCAGCAGCGACGCACCGGTCAGCTTTGCCGCCGCCATGCTGGCCGGCTTTAGATCTGCGTCCATCTTCTCGGCACCGGCTTGAGGGATCGAAGCTCCACTTTCGGGACCCGGTCGTCGGGAGCTCGGGGGTGCTCGTGGGCGAGATCGGCCGAGGGTGGATGCGCCCAGCATCCACCAAGACCCACTTGCTCTGAAGCCCTCAATCCGCTTCCCGGGGTTTGAAATGGCGATGGCTCCGCCATATCACGTGGCTTCAGCGCCTTGTGCCGGAACCACGGGAGGTTCGGAGGGAGAAATAGTGGCGCAGCAAGGCCACCGAGGGCTTCACCCCAACATGGGCCTCACAATAGTAGGCGAAGATTGCGGAAGAAGGACGGAGTTGGGATGGAGGTCTGAGCTTGAATGTTGTAGTGACGGAGGACGGAGAAGAAGAACTCAGAAAAGGGAGGCACCAGACCAGCAATAATGGCGCTCACGAAGAACGGGTAGAAGGTACTCCCCCGACCCTCAGGGGCGGAAGAGCCGGCCTTGAACGCCTCCATCCCGTTTGATGCCCTGCGCCTCCGCCATCCGGCACACCAGAGCGAGGCTCGCCCCTGACACATTTGGCGGGTCCAAGGCAGGAGAGTACCAAGCTCCGGCCGGGGCTTGGCGAGGCGCCATGTTGGCTAGGGCACGCAGCGGTAGTGGATCCCGAAGATCTTGGAAGCAGAGAGGAGAGGCGCAAGAAAGGGGATCTGAGCAGCAACTTGAGAAAGTAAAGGAGGCAAGGAAGATGCCGCTCTGTTATCAACTCACGCGGTTGCAGAGGCGCACGCGTCCAATCAACCGCCATGCGGCGCCCAAGGCCGCAGGCTGTTAGGGCCCGCGACGCTTCACACTTGCCCTTTCGCCTCTCTGCTCGGCTAAGTTCAGGCGCGCCGTGGGCCCGAGGGCTACTATCGGCATGCAGGAGCAGGGGTCCCAGACTTGCCTGCGGCCTGCGGCGTGGCTCGAAGGAGGCCCGGCACGGCCCATCTTCATCAACGCAAGCTCAAGACCCTCGCGAGTGGCCAAGCCTCGCGGGGCGGACGACAAGGAGCATCCTCAGGCACGGCCTCGTCAGGCTGGCTCATGAGGAGGCGGAGAGTTCAAGGCAGGTACCTCGCGAGGTGCCCATAACGCAAGCCATGACGACGAAGGGCGCCAGTCGGGCGACAGCCCGTGCAGTGTCCTCCTTTCCTCTTTGGTGCAAAGGGAGAAAGCGCAGGCAAGAGCATCAAGCAAAGGCATCCGTTTCGGTGCAACAAGACCAAGACCAGCCCAACGGTGGAAGAGTCATCGTGGAGCCCAAGCAAAGGCGTCATCACGAGAGCCTTTGGCGGCGAGGACCAACTTTAGTCGATAAGTGTACTGCTGTTCCCCTTCAAAATGGCCAATTGTTGGCGCCCTTCCCGCTCAATATTTGGGAAGAGGCCCGGGGCCTTTGCCTATAAATAGGAGTAGCCACCCCAGGCGAGGGATCCGAATCCTCATCAAAAACCAAGAGCTGTGAGCGACTGAACACCACCTAGCAGTTCATCGCACCCGCCAAGAACAGACCCTCACGAGGCTGTTCTTCCTTGTATTGTTCCTCATCAACCCAAGAGGCAATCCACCACACCACACACTGGAGTAGGGTATTACACCACAATGGTGGCCCGAACCAGTATAAATCTCGTGTCTCTTGTGCTGTTCTGTTTAGTAGTTTAGGTCCTAGCGATTCGGCGAGGTGCGAGACGGTGGAGGGTTGGATCTCCGCGCGCACCCCAGTGTTCGAACCTCAAGGGTCTGCCGGAACCCGAAATCCGACAGCACCGCCGACCGCAGCCACCTGTCCACCATCGTTCCACTGACCATCGTCAACTCTGCACGGTAATAATAAACAAATTGATTATAAAAATGCATGCATGCATCAAAGTCATACAAAATTTTGACATGACCTTCCCTAAAAATAGGACATATATGGATCTAGAGTTTGCCCGGAATTCGCCGAAACGGAAATAAATCGACATTTCGGCAAAACATAGGCAACTCAAAAGCACAATTTGGCGTGCCACACACACAATTTCCACAAACATATCACACACACATAAACATATTTTCATTTTGCAAAAGCATGAAATTTTCATCACCTCGATTGAGATCGAGCACACGGTGGAGATGATGTTGTAGGGAGATCAAAAGTGCACAAAGCTCTTGTTGACAAAGATAGATCTAGTTAGGGGGCAAATAGGTCACTTAACTAAATGCTACATCTACCTAGCTAGCTAATTTGGGAGGAGACAACTTCAACTAGTGGATGGGAAAGGAAAAAGAGAAAGGAGATGCATTAATGGAGGTGGTGTAGTTATAGCTAGGAGTAATGAAGAGAGAGAAAGGTAGGTAGAAGAGGGAGAGTAATGGGGGGAGAAGTATTGAGGAAGAAGAAGAGTGAGAGAGGGAGGATGTGGGAGGTAGGGGAAAGGGAGGAGAGGAGATGGGGAGGGGGAGGTGGGGAAAGGTGGTGGGGCTGCGACTTATCGATGGCAGAGGGGGAGAAAAGTGCGCGCTGCTAAGAGGGTAGCAAAGACGCTTTCCTAACTGCAGCGCTACTGCTAAACGGGCTAACCGTGCGCACAATTTCAAAATTAGCAGCAGCGACGTGACAAAAAAGCGCGCTACGACTATGGCGTTAGTAGCAACGCGCTTCCTGGAGCCACGCTACTGGTAAACTTAGGTCGTTGTCTACTGTCGGTGGATTTTTGTAGCAGCGCGGTTTAACATCACGCGCTACTGCTAAATTTGCACCAGCAGCGCGCTTTCCGTAACCACGCTGTATGCCGCGCTGCTGCTAAGATTCTGTGTATAGGGTTTTCCCTAGTAGTGTCAGTTTGCGCACGGTGAGGCAGACGAGTGTTCCCAGCCATTGGATAGACACGAGTTACTGCTTGGACTCCTTCCATGGGTTGAGTGAAGCTTTGGTGATCAGCATTTTGAAGACAAAGAGGCTTCTTGGCAGGCTCAGGGTATATGGCTTCAACTGACATATCAACCTCTGGTAGAAAGATCAGATGATTGCAAGCAGAGGGCTGATAGTTGATAGCAGAGTGTAGCTTCATGAGGCGCATGACCCATGGAGCATAGAATTTTAGGCCAAAAAGGTCAGATCCAGACGCAGCCAGTTGACGGATAAAAAATTCTTGTGTATTGAAGCTGATGCCATTGAGGATGTAAAAGACCAATGTCTTCATGGCTCCTTCAAGTTTTGCAGCTGATGAATGTCCTTTGATAGGCCATAGAGTTCGCCTGATGTTGTGATATATTGTGCGGCGGATACTCAAGGTCATCAACAAAGAACTCCTTTGGGTATTCAGCGTCAGGTGGCAAAGGCTTCATCATGCTCAACATCTGGCTCGTGTTGGGCTCTGGCTTATGGAAGATGCTCTCCAGTGCATTGCGGCGGAGTTGACAATCAGGTTCGAACAGCTCTCCGGGAGTAGGTAGGCCTGTCAGCTCAATGACGTCAAGAGCTTTTGGCTTCATGATGAACATTTCCTGTCATCCACTCAAGAACCCATATCTTTATATCCCTGTAGTAGCTGCGAATGTGGAGGGTAGCATAGAATTGAAGCAAAAGTTCCTCATTCCAATGTTCTTTGTCTGTCACAAAGCTGAGTAGACCTGCATCACGAAAGCAGTCAAGTGCTTCTTCTAAGCATGGCAGTCCGACCAATGGCTTGATGTCGAGGCACATATGAGGGAAAATGCGCCCTTGATCATACAGAACGCAGGAGTAATAGCTTCGTTGCTGATAGCTCTAGAAACGATCGGATGATATTCTTGGCCTTGAGTAGGGGTTCTTTGCTCTGTCAAAGAAGGTGTTGTGGGCTTTGAAGCCATTTGCATTGAAGGACCACAGAGAGGTGGCGATTACACAGGAACCTTGGCAGTCTTGGCTTTGATTTACGGACGAGGCCTATGCTCAACATGATAATCAAACTGAGGACCAGAGGCATTAGGCGGAGGGACGAGCGGGCCATTTGATGGTGATCAGTGACCATAGTTGTATGCTTGCTCAATTGTATGGGGCCTTGGTGGCGGAACAGGAGCAGTGCCAACAACAGGGCGTCAGGCTACACAACAGATGCTTCAGGAGCAGTTGCATCATTGGCTTCTGGCACATTGGTTGGTGCAGGCTTCACATTTGCTTCAGCCATGACTATGTCATTAACTTCATTTGTGTTGGTGGTGGCAGCCTCAAGATTTTCAACCTCCACTTGATGAGCTGGAGGGTCGGGCACTGGCATGTTCACTTCAGGAACAGCTTCTTCAGTAACGGGGGGAGTAGGGACACGTTCTTCTTCTTGGTTGTCATCGGCTGATGCAGCCGGATTGTCTTCAGCAACTTTGGCTTCAGACACGGAGACATTCACAGTTGGAGTGGCTTCTGGAAACACTTGACGTGCAACAGATTGGTGGTGCACTTCTCCTTATGGAACGCTCGAAAGAGGGACTTGAGGCCTTGGTCCTTTGCGAAGCCTGCAGAATGCTGGCGACCCCTTGGAGATGGAGTTGGCTGGGCCTCACAGTCAGCATCTTCTTCTTGCACAGGTGGTGTGACTTGTTGTTGTTGGGGAGTACTTGGGGAGTCTTTTTGTTGTGGGTGATCAGCCCATGATGCATCCTGAGCAATTGGCATCAGAGGACGACCAATGCTGATGAGTTCGCTGTTTGTGAGAACAGGCGATGATACCAAGTTGTGTTCGATCTGAGGAAGAACTGCATCATCTTCAACATTGCCATTGTGACCAATGTCTTCAGCAGCGGTGGGATCAACTGCTGGAATGTCTTCATCTTCATGAGCCTCTGTGGAAGCAGGCTCATGAACTATCATCCGTCGTTCTTGGTGTTCATATGCAGGGCGAACCATTGAGATAGGTTCAACAACTATGGGCTCTGTGGGAGCAGCCCGATCCTTCTTGGTTTTGCGCTTCTTCTTGGAGGGAGCAACATCAGAGGCTTCAGGATTTTTCCTTTTTCCGGCTTGACCTCGTGATCCTCGTCTTCTTGATTCAAGCGGTTGACCTGACCTTTGGCTTCGAGCCAGTCATGCTGCTTGGGAAGACTATGCAAGGTTCTTCCTGCCTTGAAGGTGCAGATTGGTCAGTTGATAGCTTCTTATTCTTTGCAGCCATTCTGGGGTCAATGCCAGGACGATCAAGAGCCTTGCGCTTCTCAGCCTCATTGTAGGCTTGCACACACTTGTCAGCCAAACTCTTCATGCGCTCACGAGAGCCTTTAGCTTCTTCGCGCTTCTTGAGAAAGGCTTCTTTGAGCTCGTGCAGCGTGATCTTGAAGTTTTTGACATCTTGCACGCTGAGCTCTGCCACATGCTTCTTGAACTGAGTTTTCTCGTAGTCGATCTTGTGCTTCAGTTCAACGATGCGCTGAGCAAGAGCTATCTCAGAAGCAATGGCGCCATTGAAGGAGACGCTGAGGCCAATGGGAAGTTGTAGATCTTCAAAGCTGAGATTTGGGGTGTCAAACCACTCATCAATGAAGTTATGGATGATTGCTACATCAAAGAGAGGCAAGTCATTGAAGATCTCTGCTTCTTCCTTACTCTTGATCAGTTGCTCAAGAGCATCATCTACAAGATCTTCATCATTTGGATAGATCAATGTGCTCTTCTCGCAGAATGGCAGCAGGAGTCAATGTCGATCGATATTTTTGACAATTTTCTTTTTCTTCTCCGTCTTCTTGGAGATACGTGATAGATCTTCTATCGCATGCCTTGAGAAGGTGCGATGGCGATGGCCATACGTGAAGCTTTTGGAGGAGCAGTTGATCTTGAAGCCTTAGCCTTCTTTGGCTTCTGCAGCTTTGGAGTAGGAGCTGGGGCTTCATCAGTGTCAGTATCATCATCAGAATGATCCACCTTGGCACCTTGGACTAAGATGTGAGTGATGAGGCCATCAAGGTTGTAGAAAGGACCGATGACATTTGGTTCTGCATCACGTGAGCCGTCAGCACGGGGAGCAGAGGGACCAGGGTTGAAGTCTAATCCCAATGACTTCTTGTTTTCCTTGGCCGATGCCTTTGCGTCTTTGGACGTTGCGCTTGAAGAGATTATCGTCACGACACCAGAGCAATGACGATGGGTCGGCATTTTCAGGCTGAGGTCCACGAACCATACAAGGATAGAAACCCTGTGCAATAGCTTCAGCTCTGTTCTTGGGTGGAAGGCCTCGAAAGAGATTATCACCCCAAGGACTTTTGATAGCATTCTTCTCAGCGTATTCTCGGGTCACGAACTTGTATTTGAACCAATGTTCAGCCCAATATCGTCGAATCCATTGGATTCGTGTCTTGCTCTGATTATAATTCTCTTCAGGATCTGTCTTGTAAAGCTCTGAGAGGTCATCAGGCAAATCTCTTGATGTTCCCCCACGATGCTGTCTGCCACCCTTCCTTACTGATTTCTCTGTAGCCATGAACTTCAAACTGAATGGCTTCAACACGTTCAAAGGCTTCAAAGGCTTTCGCTTGCTGGACAAACAGGAACTGGCTTCGGGAGAGTTAATGTGATGCTGTAAGAATTCTGCAAACGAATGCAGACTATGAGAACCAAGAGATTCTCCCACGGACATGTACCTATGACAGCATTAGAGATGCGAGGGAAGGGGAAGAGGTCATATGCATTCTCAGAAGATTTTGAAGATAAATCAGTTTGAAGACATTGACCTCATGATGCAAAGACATTCACTTATATGTTGAGAGTTGGTTCCAAATTTGTACGAATCCGTGAATAAGTACAAGTGAGGAATCTAACTAGATATTAAGCTTAAGTGAATATACTAGGCAGTATGAGATGCAGACAGAATAGATCTAACATTTTTAGGCAGAAACCAATTTTGGTAAATAGGATGAATCTTTGAGGATCAAAAAGATGGTTAAAATAGAGTTGTATTTCCCACACGAAGAACTGCTAGATGGGATGAGTAGGAGACCGGGCAGTTCAATCCACCGTGCCCTAACTTGGCGATGGAGGACACCTACGGCGGCGACGGAGAGGACGATGTCCGCGGTCGGCGTGAGGACGGCGTCGGAGAAGTCGCGGAAGCTAAGCGCCCGTCAGCCGGCGTGCCGAGAGCTAAGCGGTGGCGCTAGGGTTTTGACGAGGTGGAGAGGTGGAAGAAGGTTTTCTTTACCGAAGGGGACATGTATTTATAAGGAAGTGTGCGGCACAACAAAATTACTCAGGTGCCCCTGGCGGTTCACATCTGAGGGGCACGTGGCAAGCATGCAACATACACAGAGTTGTCCCACATTCCCACGCCCGCCAGGTTTGTCGGATGGTCGTTCCGGCTTCTCCGGATTTCAAACAATAAGGATGAATCATTTAAAACAGACTTAATGTTTGTCCCTTTGTCTTCTGCTGACAAGGACGCAGAGAAGACATTCGACAGTTTCAATAGAATGCATATGATTTGGACAGATAGAGTTTGAGATAGAGAGCATAGAGAGATTAGGGTCTGATCACATTCACTTAGTTCAAAAGATTCAACTAGGAAGACATAGCTATAAGTGAATGATGTCAGAGAGGATGTAACACTAGTATATATATATCAGAAAGCAATCAAATCAACATAGTGAAGAAAATCATGAAGATAAGTTGAAATTTGAAGACAAACCAAATGTGAAGACACAGCAAAAATAACGCCTTGAGTGAAACACTTCAAACAGAGAAATTTGGTGGTGGCGTTACCCACCGTATAGGAAGTATTAGTCGGACACGGCGCACAATTATCGTGGGCTCCGAAGTCAAATTCCACGTTAATGTATTCACACTCAGAATGTAAGTCTTCATTGATTGAAGATATACTTTACTTCGTGTGTTGCACATCTAAGTCATCAACATGCATAAGTGTTAGGATGTGTGCATGATCACAGGACATTTGAGGATTCCAAGATATTTAGCTCACACCGTAACTTGCAAAACCTTTTCTCATCCAAGGGCTTTGTGAAGATATCTGCCAGTTGCTCTTCAGTGTTGATGTGAATGATGTCAATATCTTTCTTCATGACATGATCTCTGAGAAAGTGATGACGAATTTCAATGTGCTTTGTCTTCGAGTGCTGGACTAGATTGTTGGAAATCTTGATGGCGCTTTCGTTGTCGTAGAAGAGAGGTACCTATTTCAGATTGATGCCATAGTCCTTGAGAGTTTTCTTCATCCATAGAAGCTGAGCGCAGCAAGATCCAGCAGCAATGTATTCAAATTCAGTAGTTGAGAGTGATACACATTTCTGCTTCTTTGAAGACCAACAGACAAGTGATCGTGCCAGAAAGTGACATGTGCCTGATGTAGACTTGTTATCCACCTTCTCACCAGCATAATCAGCATCCGGGAATCCAAACAGATCAAATTCTGAGCCCTTTGGATACCATAATCCGAGTGTTGGGGTGTGAGCCAAATATCGAAGAATTCGCTTCTCAGCTAAGTGATGCGATTCCTTTGGTGCCACTTGGAATCGAGCACACATGCAAACACTAAGCATAATATCTGGCCTAGATGCACATAGGTAAAGTAAGGAACCAATCATGGAGCGGTATACCTTTTGATCAAATTCTTTACCATTGTCGTCGGGACCCGGATGGTGTTTAGGCTGGCATTGGCGTCGTGTAACCTTTTGCAATCTTGCATTCCAAACTTCTTGAGACAATCTTTGAGGTATTTTTCTTGAGATATGAAGATGCCATTCCTTTGTCGTGAATTTGAAGACCAAGGAAGAACTTCAGCTAACCCATCATGGACATCGATATTGCTCTTGCATCATGTATCCAAACTCATCACTATACTTACGGTTGGTGCAGCCGAAGATAATGTCATCCACATATATTTGGCACACAAACAGTTCACCATCATATGTCTTCGTGAAGAGTGTGGGATCGAGGGATCCTGGTTTGAAGCCTTTGCTCTTCAGGAAGTCTTTGATCGTATCATACCAAGCGCGAGGAGCTTGTTTGAGGCCATACAGTGCTTTGTTAGCTTGTACACCATATCTGGATGTTTTGGATCTTCAATGCCAGGTGGTTGAGCGATGCATACTTCTTCTTCAATCTTGCCATTGAGAAATGCACTCTTCACATCCATTTGATATAGCAAGATGTTGTGGTGGTTAGCATAGGCTAGCAGTATGCGAATAGCTTCAAGCCTAGCCACAGGAGCAAATGTTTCATCGAAGTCAATTCCTTCAACTTGAGTATATCCTTGAGCCACAAGACGTGCTTTGTTTCTGACGACTTGACCATGCTCATCTTGCTTGTTTTGATATATCCATTTTGTGCCAATAATGTTATGCTTGCGAGGGTCAGGACGCTTGACAAGTTCCCAAACATTGTTCAGCTTGAAGTGTTGGAGTTCTTCTTGCATAGCTTGTATCCATTCAGGTTCCATAAAGGCTTCAGCTACTTTCTTGGGTTACGATATTGACAAAAGAAAAGTGCCCGCAGAAATTTGCTAGCTGTGTTGCTCTTGAGCGAGTAAGTGGACTAGGTGCATTTATGCTATCAATTATCTTCTCAATTTGTACTTCATTTGCAACTCGAGGATGAACTGGATGAAGACCTTGCTCTTGCTGATCATTGTCATCATTGGGAGAATTGTCTTCAGTCTGAGCATTGTCTTCTGGTTGGTTAGGTGCACAAATGATAAGTTCCTCTTAATTTGTGCTTGAAGGCATGATTTCACCAGTTCCCATCAGCTTGATAGATTCGCTAGGCGGAGCTTCATCTAGTGTACTTGGCAGGAGCTCTCTTTGTGAACCATTGGTTTCATCAAATCGCACGTCCATAGTTTCGACGATTTTGTAGAAATAGAGGTTGAAGACTCTGTATGAGTGTGAGTCCTTTCCGTAACCGAGCATGAAGCCTTCGTGAGCTTTAGGTGCAAATTTTGACTTGTGATGGGGATCCTTGATCCAGCACCTAGCTCCAAATACTCTGAAGTAACTGACATTTGGCTTCTTGCCAGTAAGGAGCTCATAGGATGTTTTGTTAAGAAGCTTATGGATGTAAACACGGTTGATGACGTGACATGCTGTATCAATAGCTTGAGGCCAGAACTTTCTTGGTGTCTTGTACTCGTCGAGCATTGTTCGAGCCATCTCAATGAGGGTTCTGTTCTTGCGCTCTCTGATGCCATTTCTTTGAGGTGTGTATGGAGCAGAGAACTCATGAGTGATTCCCATTGTATCGAGATAAAGATCAAGTCCGGTGTTCTTGAACTCGATGTCGTTGTCACTTCCGATATGCTTGATCTTGACGCCATAATTGTTCATGGCTCGATTGGCGAAGCGTCTGAAGACATCTTGCACTTCAGTCTTGTAGAGAATTATGTGCACCCATGTATATCTTGAGTAGTCATCAACAATGACGAAGCTGTAGAGACAAGCAATTGTTGTGAGGGTAGAGTAGTGAGTAGGGCCAAATAAGTCCATGTATGCAGCTCGAAGGGTTGAGATGTTGTCATGATTGTCTTCGAGGGTGCTTTGCCCTAGTCATCTTTCCGACTTTGCGAGCACCACACATATGATCCTTCTTGAACTTGACACCCTCGATGCCTATGACATGCTTCTTCTTGGCGAGTGTGTGTAAGTTCCTCATGCTTGACATGCCCCAGCCTCCGATGCCGTGAGCCGGCATTTTGAAGCTTTGGCAAGAAGACATCTGACAAGTTGTGGACCTCTTGAGAAATCTACCATGTATAGATCATCTTTCCGATACCCTTCAAAGACTAGAGACTTGTCGATTCCATTAGTACAAGGCAGCGATATTTTCTGAATAGCACAATCATGTTCAAGTCACAAAGCATCGAGACGGACATTAAGTTGAAACCAAGGGATTCAACAAGCATCACTTTATCCATGTGTTGATCCTTTGAGATTGCAACTCTACCTAGACCCAATACCTTGCTTTTACCCGGTGTCGACAATGTGATGTGACTCTTGTCGATGGATGTAAGGTTGAGTCCATGAGAAGACTTCGATCAACATTCATATGATTAGTGCATCCGCTGTTCATAATCCATTCTGAAGCATGAGGTGTCATACCCTACAGTACAGTTAGGGGGATAGGCTTCACCAAGAGTATTGTGAAGCATAAACATTTGACGGGCAAGAGGATTATTGAATCTCAGATCAAGATTAGGACTGATAGGATGAATGGCAAACAATTCAGGAACAAAATACATAGTGAGACCATTTGGGCATTTGATCTTGCGCCCTACAAGATGTTTTAAGTCTCCAGCAATAGCATCAGACGCCTTTGATTTTCGGCGGGAGACCCTTCCCTGCAAAAGAAAGTTAATTCTTCTTAACCACCCACATCTTCAGGGGGCTTAGAAGCAATGAGTCTAAGTGTAGCATATGAGAACTTCGGCTTTGGAGCCCTAGCAAATAGCCTTGCAGGAGATGAATGATACTCATATGAATAAGAAGAAAAGTTCTTAGTACTATGAACATAGCGGTTTGAAGACACACGCTCATATTCATAAGTTTGAGTACGGTTTCGCAAAACATTGGCGTTAGGGTGACTCGGTGAGTCCTCATGCATGTGAAGCCTTTGGACCATATGGCGCCTTAGGTGCAGGGTTTGTCTTCTTCCCGGTGGTGTCATGATCACATTCACCGGAAGATTCTGAAGACAACTTTTGGGAACCCAGATCTTCTTCATAGGTGGTCCATTCCTGCAGTTAGTACCAATATACAGCAAACACTTCACCATTACGATTCTTGAACAGCTTATAGTTTGCATCAAGGGATTCATCAATGATAACAGGATTAGCACAGGTAAAGCGGATAAGGTGGATGGATCCTTGAAGATCCCTTTGCGACAACCCATGTGGTTACGGGATACCGCTCGAGCTTCCAATAGGAACCATCAACATTCATTTTCCTCTCAAACCCAACACCCTCTTTCCTAGGGTTTCGGTTCGAGAATCTGCTTTTGAGGAAATCGCAAAGTGTCGATGTCCTTTAGGACTTTTATACATCCCTGTTTCAAGCAATGTCTTCAACCTAGCATTTTCATCAGCAATAGTAGTGGTATCCTCCGCAGAGGGGTTAGTTACCACATTAGTAGTTGAAGACAATGCAACAGTAGCAGCAGTGGAACATTCAGCAACAGAGGTAGCGTTATCACGCTCAAGGCATTTTGGACATGGTGGTTCAAATCCATCCTGAGCGGGACTGATTTGTTGAGCGCGAAGTGACTCATTCTCTTTTTGAAGATCTTCATGAGCCGCTCTCAATTTCTCAAGCTCTTGCTTCCTTTGAAGATAATCATAGGAGAGCTTTTCCTGAGTGGTTGAGAGTGTTTCATGATGACTTTCAAGTTCTTGGTACTTAGCATGAAGATTTTTTATGTCTTCAACTAAGGACTGTGAACGTGTCATTTCCGCGTCCAACAGGTCATCGCTTTTGTCTAACAGTTTTTGAGTATGTTCCATAGCTTTTTGTTGTTCGGTTGCAATTTTAGCAAGTGTTTTGTAGCTGGGCTTGGATTCACAATCAGAGTCATCTTCACTTGATGTTTGAAAGTAAGCATCACGTGATTTTACCTTGGCACCACGTGCCATGAAGCAGTAGGTGGGAGCAGGGTGGTCCTTGTCATCAGCTTCAGTGTTGGTGTGGAAGTCATTGTCTTCGGTGTTGAAGATGGACTTGGCAACATAGGCTATGGCTAGAGCCAGACTTGCAACGCCAGGGTCGGACTCCTCTTCAGACTCCACCTCACCGCTTTCGGAAGGCGGACTCCTCCTCCGAATCCATTTCCTTGCCAACAAAAGCACGAGCCTTGCCAGATGAGCTCTTCTTATGAGATGAAGACTTTGATGAGGACTAGGAAGAAGACTTTGAAGATTTCTTCTTCTTCTTGTCATCAGAATCATATTCCTTGATCTTCTTCTTCTTCTTCTTCTCATTGTCCTTTGTGGACAATCGGAGATATAGTGTCCGTGTTTCTTGCACTTGTGACATGTTCTCTTCTTGTAGTCATGAGTGGAAGCTTCATCATTTCTTGAGCTAGATCTTGAAGACTTTCCGAAGCCCTTCTTCTTAGTGAACTTCTGGAACTTCTTCACAAGCATAGCAAGTTCCTTTCCAATGTCTTCAGGATCATCAGAACTGCAGCCAGATTCTTCTTCAGATGAGGAAAGAACTTTTGCCTTCAAAGCGCGAGTTCGGCCATAGTTGGGACCATAGATATCTCTTTTCTCAGAAAGCTGGAACTCATGTGTGTTAAGCCTCTCAAGTATATCAGACGAATCGAGTGTCTTGAAGTCGTATGCGTTCTTGTATCATGAGGGCAAGGGTGTCAAAGGAGCTGTCAAGTGATCTCGGTAGTGTCTTAGCGATTTCATGCTTGGTAATCTCAGTGGCGCCGAGAGCACGAAGCTCATTTGTGATGTCGGTGAGACGATCAAACGTGAGCTGGACATTTTCATTGTCGTTTCTCTTGAAGCGGTTGAAGAGGTTGCGAAGAACATTGATCCTTTGATCTCTCTGGGTTAAGACGCCTTCGTTGACTTCGGATAGCCAGTCCCAGACTAGCATCGACATTTCCAGAGCACTCACACGGCCATACTGTCCTTTGGTCAGATGACCACAGATGATGTACTTGGCTGTAGAGTCCAGTTGAATGAACTTCTTGACATCAGCAGGGGTGACACCTTCACCAGTTTTAGGAACGCCGTTCTTGACGACATACCAGAGGTCAACATCAATGGCTTCAAGATGCATGCGCATCTTATTCTTCCAGTAGGGATATTCAGTTCCATCGAACACGGGGCAAGCAGCGGAGACTTTGATTATCCCTGCAGTCGACATAGCTAAAACTCCAGGTGGTTAAACCGAATCACACAGAACAAGGGAGTACCTTGCTCTGATACCAATTGAAAGTGCTAGTTATCGACTAGAGGGGGGTGAATAGGCGATTTTTATGAAAGTATTCAAAACATGGAAGTTTCAAAGACAAACAATAGAAATGACCTAATTGATATGCAGCGGAAGATAAACTACAACAAGCAAACCATAGTCAAGTATGCAGTAATGTGAAAGTACAAAGACTAATAACAGCTTAGTAGTAAGGATCAGGATGGAAGATAGTATGAAGCCAATCAACGATAGTAGTCAAGCAATGAAGTCAAAGGGTTAGACAAATAGGCAATGACTTCACGAAGACAAACTCTAAGTAAAGGGAGGGAGAGGATAGAACCAGTCACTTGTTGAAGACACATGATTTGTTGGACCAGTTCGATTCTTGTGACAAGCTATGACGTGCAGTTAGGGAGGCTGAGATTCAACTCGGAAGACCGGCGTCTTCACCTTATTCCCCTTGAGCTAAGGACACAGTCCTCGCCCAATCACTGTAAGTCTTCAAGGTAGACTTAGAACCTTCCACAGACTTCGTTCACGGCGATCCACAATGACTCTTGGATGCTTAGAACGCCACGCCTAACCGGGCTGGAGGATTCACAGTCCTCAAGTGTAATAAGTCTTGAGTCACTTGACGGAAAGACTTGATGATGCCTAACACTCTTTGGCTCTGGGTGTTTGGGCTTTGTCCTCGCAAGGATTTCTCTCTCTCAAAGGCTTCGAGGTGGGTTGCTCTCAAACGACAAAAGCCGTGCACTAACTCGAGCAGCCACCGATTTATGGTGTAGGGGTGGGCTATTTATAGCCACTAGGCAACCCGACACGATATGTCCGAAATGACCCTGGGTCACTAAGGAACCGACACGTGTTCCAACGGTCGATTTCGGACACACACGGCAACTTTACGTGGGCTACAAGCTAAGCGGACTCATCCAGGTCTGGATCAGGTGTGCTCTCGTTGTCTTCGCTCGAAGACATAGGATTTTAGTTGAGCATCACTTGATCATTACGACTTTGTTCACTTGGACCCCACTTAACAAAGACGGTGGTTCTTATGACTCAACAAAGAAGAAAAAAGGAAACGACGAAACGACAGTCTTCGCGCTCCATAGTCTTCACTCAATGTCTTCTCATGTCATAGTCTTCAATATGAATATCTTCACATACCACCATTGTCGTCAATGTCTTCATACATTTTTAGGGGTCATCTCCACGTAAACCGAATCAATGAGGGACACTACCTGTGTTATCCTGCAATTCTCACAAACACATTAGTCCCTCAACCAAATTTGTCGTCAATACTCCAAAACCAACTAGGGGTGGCACTAGATGCACTTACACTTATATCAGCCTGCACAGCCAGAGAAGGAGCATGTTAATATTTTAATCAAAAAGTTCCAAGCATATAACCAGTTATACACTTGGCACTTGGGGGCTAATGTGGATTGCTTCTTTAATACTGATTGTTTGAAGTCCCAAGGATCAATATAAGTTTTAAATCTTGGCACTTGGGGGCTAATGTGTGTTTGATCAGAAAATACACAGGCAAGGCAATTAATAAACTGCAGTATGGAACATAAAAGTCCCGGTTTGTCTTCAAGGGACAAACCGGCCCTTGGGGGCTACAATTCAGTGAATATACAGAACAAGGACAAAAATGTTTGGAAGATTACCTCATAGTGCTCTTTCATCATATTCACCAAACCGGCTTCATAATCTCGGTTTGTGTACTGTGATTCAGAATCTGAATGAAGCTCTGGCGTAAAGATTAGCATAGCTTGACAAATCTGTCTTCCATTTCCCCTTGCCATTGCAGCAAATTCCTCCTTGGCAGTATGCTTCGATAAGGCAACCAGATTGCCTGGGGCAGTATGACCAGTACCGGTGATAATAACATCGTCATCGCTACCTTTTGATAGGCTCGGCGGATTGACAATATCCCTGGCTGGGCTCGGCGGATTAACAGCTGGGCTTGGAGGATTAGCAGCTGGACTCGGCGGGTCAGCAGCTGGGCTTGAAGGCGTAGCATGCGGAATTGATGGATCAACATGCGTAGCCGGGTCAGTTCCTGGCAGATTAGCATCAGTGGCTGGATCCTGTGGGGCAGAGTCATCCATGACAACATCAGTGTCTCTACTGGCTTCTTCTGGAGTCTTCTGCGGGTCAACTTCATCAATGGTGCCACTGGTCTTGGCTTTTTTTCTCAGACGGGCCTTGGCGCTACAATATCAAAGCAAGGATTAGTATGGTAAACTGACGCACGAAGGAAAAAGCTGAGAGGCAATACTTACCCAACGACGGTCTTGAGGGGAGGCAATTGCGTGGTTGATGAGTCGCCAGATGAATTAGAAGTTACCTAATAATTTGAATCGGACGGATTAAGTGGGTATCGGAAGGAACCCGCCAAGGGATAAGGTTTATTAAGAGAGGAAGAGACCTCTGGACGACGTTTCCGGGGTGGATTGTCCGGTAAACCGGAGGAAGTGACCTGTTGACCGCTATGCCAGGTTGTGCGACAGCCTTCATCTTGCTGTGTCTTCAAAGAAAATTTTGGACCCAAATAAGCAAGAGGGTGAGAGCGTTTTACTTTCCGAACTGCACGGCAAAATTTTTGAACCGGCACATGATCTGAATCGGAGGAAAGGGAGATTACCTCAACATGATCAGCGCAACTAGCTTCCGCGTCATCCTTATGATATTCACTATCAATAAGGTGTACGAAAAATAAGCCAAGGGAGTCAAGTGCTACATCTTGGTCTAAGTCTTCAATATCTTCGAGCAGATCAGCAGACTCGCCGGTTTTCGTCTTGGCTGGTCGCTTTATGACTTTGATCTTGGCACGAGGAGCCCTGGCCGGTTTATCTTGAGTTTTCCTTTTCCAGAAAGAGCTGTTGGCCTGCAAAATTAAAACAAAGGATTATTATATCAGTGTTATAGCGGAGACGGATCAAAAAAGTACCAAGGTTAAAGTTTTTTACCGCTTGCGGTTTGTTGGAGGCATAAAAAGGGCGCAGCCCAATTTGGCTGCATGCGGCGATCGGTTCGTCAAGCATCTTCTTCACACTTTCAGTGACTTCATCATCAGCCATCTCTATTTCGTTAAACCGTTGAGGATCCTTGGCGTTGCCGGTATATTCCTACATCAATCCGGAGCGGCGGCTTAAAGGTAGGATACACCACGAAACCCAACAGCGGACGAGATCAACACCAGTCAAACCGTTGGCAAGGAGAGCCCGGAGCTTGGTGAGTTGAGGTGCATAAGCTTGTCATTCTTTGGCAGTTAATCATTGAGGTAACAGGTGGCCATTGCTAAGCCGGTGAGCGCGGTAGCCCGGCAAAGGATTTTCTCCAGCAGGGGTAGTGTTCTGACAATAAAACCATGTTTGGTTCCAGTCTTTAGGATGGCTGTGAAGTTTGGCATGAGGAAAATCAACTTCTTTCCTTTTTTGAATCGACACACCACCAAGTTCAGTATTGGGGCCGTCAGAGAACTCAGTTCGGCGGTTTAAGTGGAAAAAAATCCCGGAAGAGATCAACAGTTGATTCTTCTTGAAGGTAAACTTCACAGAACACTTGGAAGTTGCATATGTTGGACACAAAATTTGGTCCAATATCTTGAGGATGGAGTTGGAAGCTGGCAAGTACATCCCGGAAAAACTTTGATCCGGGAGGACTAAATCCCCGGGTTAGATGTTGCATGAACACGATCACTTCTCCATCTTGAGGTTCAGTTGGGCACTCGGGACCAGGGACTCGCCAATGGAGGACATTTTTCGAGGCTAAAGCACCAGTCAGAACATATCCATTGATTTGCGTTTCCGTGATCCGGGAAGGTACCCAGTTGCAAGCGGCGAATTGCTTGGCCATTTTGGATAACAAACTGTAAAAGAAGAGTGAAGGCCGGTTTACGATTGCAGGTTGACGTGCACTAATCGGAGTTAAACCGGGGAATTTGATCAAGGCATGTATTTAAGTTAAACCGGAAATTAGTACTCAAATCAAGATGGCGGTTTAAGTGAGGGCTAATGGCATATGGCGGATTATCAACTGCTGAAGGTTAAACCGCCCCTAAACAGAAGAGGCAAAGATGAAATTTACAAAGTGTTGTAGAAACAGGTTTCACAATATGGCAGTATAATTTTGGATCTACCATGGAACAGTAAAGAAAAATTTTCTGAGCCCTACAATGGCGCTAAGAAGAACGGAGAAGGTCAAGATAGAGTTTTTTCCAAAGAACAGCAAGATGTTGTGGTGCGATAGAGTAAGGTTATGGATCTAGCCGCATAAGAAAACAATCGGGCCTAGCTAAGATGCAGTAGAGATGCCAAGGGAAAAGGGGACCGGTATTGACGAACGCCGATGAACAGGGAAGAACATGAAACACTAATGGAGATCTAGGGTTAAGGGAATGAAGTTTACCAGGGCCACGCCGCAGCGGAGTATCGCAGAGAGCTCTGGTATGAACAGGGTGATGCAGCGGCCTGGTCGGTGCAGATTCGAGGATCGACGGCGGCGGCGGCGGCGCTCGAGCTCTTCAAGTCGCGAGGAGGAAGATGAGAGGAAAGGGGGGAAAATGGAAAGAACCCCCGGCCCTATTTATAAAGGCAAGAGGATAAAACGGCCGGCGCAAAAATCGAGGGGCTTGAGGCGGCAAAAGAGGATGCAGCTGTCGCCTCGATCTTTGGGAGTAATTAATGAAGGGAATCTTTTTATGCAGAGATGACATCATGATGATTTATTGCAGTGACAGAAGGTGACGTCATGGCATTTCACCAAAGTTTACAGGGAGAAAACAACATGGCAGTTTACGGAGAATCATTACAAGATGTTCATGGAATTTTCCTAAGGGTTGAAGATTGACACGAACAGGTTCAAATCAATCTGGGGCCTAATGTTGAGGATATAACCACTGAGTGTAAACCGCCCAGGAGGGGCTGGTTCATGCTCAGCTATACTGAAGCCCATGAAGACAAGAAGATGGCGCTTTGCAGATAAAGTTTAAAGGCCCAGAGCCCGGAGGCGGATTAGGGCCCGTAGAGATAAACCGCCATAATTTTTTACTTGTATTGTAAGTTAGGGAAAGGGAGAGACCGAGCTGAACACTTGTATGAATCGGCCTCGGGACTCTGTAAACTGGTCGGGCGTCAACCTATGTATATAAAGGGACGACCCGGCGGCCGTTCAGGGACGACAGACAACAACTCGAGACCCAGGCAAGCGTATTTGCTCCCTGGTCATCGAAATCCCAATAATCCCATCACAACTAGACGTAGACTTTTACCTTCATCGAAGGGGCCGAACTAGTATAACTCTCTTGTCCCTTGTCCGGTTTAATCCCTTCAGGCTAACCTCGTTGCGATGGCTCCACGACTAAGTCCTTCTGCTAGGACATCTGACGTGATATTTCCACGACAACTTTGGAACCATTTCCCACGCGCATCGTCACCTCGTCCTTAGCCAATCTACGTTTAATCCGTAGCCCCTGTTTCGAGTTGCAAATATGAGCAGAACCAGTATCAAATACCCAGGCGCTACTACGAGCATTAGTAAGGTACATATCAAGAACATGTATATCAAATATACCTTTCACTTTGCCATCCTTCTTATCCGCCAAATACTTGGGGCAGTTCCGCTTCCAGTGACCAGTCCCTTTGCAGTAGAAGCACTCAGTTTCAGGCTTAGGTCCAGACTTGGGCTTCTTCCCTTGAGCAGCAACTTGCTTGCTGTTCTTCTTGAAGTTCCCCTTCTTCCCTTTGCCCTTTTTCTTGAAACTAGTGGTCTTGTTAACCATCAACACTTGATGCTCCTTCTTGATTTCTACGTCCGCAGCCTTTAGCATTGCGAAGAGCTCAGGAATTGTCTTTTCCATCCCTTGCATATTATAGTTCATCACGAAGCCTTTATAGCTTGGTGGCAGTGATTGAAGAACTCTGTCAATGACACTAACATCAGGAAAATTAACTCCCAACTGAGTCAAGTGGTTATGGTACCCAGACATTTTGAGTATATGTTCACTGACAGAACTATTCTCCTCCATCTTGTAGCTATAGAACTTGTTGGTGACTTCATATCTCTCAACTTGGCCATTTTCTTGAAATATTAACTTCAACTCCTGGAACATCTCATATGCTCCATGACGTTCAAAGCATCTTTGAAGTCCCGATTCTCAGCCGTAAAGCATGACACACTGACCTATCGAGTAGTCATCAGCTTTGCTCTGCCAGACGTTCATAATGTCCGGAGTTGTTCCTGCAGCCGGTCTTGCACCTAGCGGTGCTTCTAAGACGTAATTCTTCTGTGCAGCAATGAGGATAATCCTCAAGTTACGGACCCAGTCCGTGTAGTTGCTACCATCATCTTTCAACTTAGCTTTCTCTAGGAACGCATTAAAATTCAATGGAACGGTAGCACGGGCCATTGACCTACAACAACATAGATATGAAAAAACTATCAGGTACTAAGTTCATGAAAAAATAAAGTTTAATTAATCATATTACTTAAGAACTCCCACTTAGATAGATATCCCTCTAGTCATCTAAATGATCATGTGATCCATATCAACTAAACCATGTCCGATCATCACGTGAGAAGGAGTAGTTTTCAATGGTGAACATCACTATGTTAATCATATCTACTATGTGATTCTCGTTCGACCTTTCAGTCTCAGTGTTCCGAGGCCATTTCTACATATGCTAGGCTCGTCAAGTTTAACCCGAGTATTCTACACGTGCAAAACTGGCTTGCACCCATTGTATGTGAGCGTAGAGCTTATCACACCCGATCATCACGTGGTGTCTCGCACGACGAACTGTAGCAACGGTGCATACTCAGGGAGAACACTTATACCTTGAAATTTAGTGAGGAATCATCTTATAATGCTACCGCCGTACTAAGAAAAATAAGATGCATAAAAGATAAACATCACATCCAATCAAAATATGTGACATGATATGGCCATCATCATCTTGTGCCTTTGATCTCCATCTCCAAAGTACCGTCATGATCTCCATCATCACCGGCTTGACACCTTGATCTCCATTTGTAGCATCGTTGTCGTCTCGCCAACTATTGCTTATGCGACTATCGCTACCGCTTAGTGATAAAGTAAAGTAATTACATGGCGATTGCATTTCATACAATAAAGTGACAACCATAAGGCTCCTTCCAGTTGCCGATAACTTTTACAGAACATGATCATCTCATACAACAATTTATATCTCATCATGTCTTGACCATATCACATTACAACATGCCCTGCAAAAACAAGTTAGACGTCCTCTACTTTGTTGTTGCAAGTTTTACGTGGCTGCTACGGGCTTCTAGCAAGAACCGTTCTTACCTACGCATCAAAACCACAAAGTTTTTTCGTCAAGTGAGTTGTTTTAACCTTCAGTAAGGACCTGCCGTAGTCAAACTAGATTCAACTAAAGTTCGAGAAACAGACACCCGCCAGCCACCTATGTGCAAAGCACATAGGTAGAACTAGTCTCATGAACGCGGTCATGTAATGTCGGTCTGGGCCGCTTCATCCAACAATACCGCCGAATCAAAGTAAGACGTTGGTGGTAAGCAGTATGACTATTATCGCCCACAACTCTTTGTGCTCTACTCGTGCATATCATCTATGCATAAACCTGGCTCGGATGACACTGTTGGGGAATGTAGCATGCAATTTCAAAAAAAAATCCTACGATCACACAAGATCTATCTAGGAGATGCATAGCAACGAGACGGGGAGAGTGTGTCCACGTACCCTCATAGACCGAAAGCGGAAGCGTTATATTAACGCGATTGATGTAGTCGAACGTCTTCATGATCCAACCGATCCAAGTACCGAAGGTACGGCACCTCAGTGTTCAGCACACGTTTAGCTCGATGACGTGCCTCGAGCTCTTGATCCAGTAGAGGGTCGAGGGAGAGTTCCATCAGCATGGCGGCATGGTGACGGTGATGGTGATGATGATGTGATCCGCGCAGGGCTTCGCCTAAGCACTACGATGCTATGACCGGAGGAGTAAACTGTGGAGGGGGGCACCGCACACGGCTAAGAGAACTATTGGTGTGCCTTTGGGGTGCCCCCTGCCCACGTATATAAAGGAGGGGGAGAGAGGCCGGCGGCCAGGAGGGGCGTGCCATGGGGGGAGTCCTACTTGTACTCCTAGTCCAAGTAGGATTCGCCCCCCCCCCCTCCTTTTCCTTTCTCCACTGGAGGTAATAGGAAGGAGAGGGAGAGGGAAAGGGAAGGGGGGTGCCGCCCCCTCCTCCTTGTCCTATTCGGACTCCCTTGGAGGGTCGCACGCGGCCACCCCCGCGGGCTTCCCTCTCTCTCCCTTAGGCCCGTGTTGGCCCAACACTTCCCCCTGGGGGGGGGGTCCGGTAACCCCTCGGTACTCAAGAAAAATACCCAAATCACGGGGGGGGGGGGGTCCGGTAACCCCTCGGCACTCAAGAAAAATACCCAAATCACTCGGAACCATTCCGATGTCCGAATATAACCTTACAATATATGAATCTTTACGTCTTGACCATTTCGAGACTCCTCGTCGTGTCCGTGATCTCATCCAGGACTCCAAACAAACTTCAGTCACCAAAACACATAACTCATAATACAAATCGTCATCGAACGTTAAGCGTGCGGACCCTATGGGTTCGAGAACTATGTAGACATGACCGAGACACATCCCCGGTCAATAACCAATAGCGGAACCTGGATGCTCATATTGGCTCCTACATATTCCAAGAAGATCTTTATCGGTCAAACCGCATAACAACATACATCATTCCCTTTGTCATCGGTATGTTAGTTGCCCGAGATTCGATCGTCGGTATCCTCGTACCTAGTTCAATCTTGTTACCGGCAAGTCCCTTTACTATATCTTTAATGAATCATCCCGTAACTAACTTATTAGTCACATTGCTATAGTGATGTGAAGGAAATATTCCCTAGAGGCAATAATAAAGTTGGTATTTATATTTCCTTATATCATGATAAATGTTTATTATTCATGCTAGAATTGTATTAACCGGAAACTTAGTACATGTGTGAATACATAGACAAACAGAGAGTCACTAGTATGCCTCTATTTGACTAGCTCGTTAATCAAAGATGGTTAAGTTTCCTATCCATGGACAAGAGTTGTCATTTGATGACGGGATCACATCATTAGAGAATGATGTGATTGACTTGACCTATCCGTTAGCTTAGCAATGTGATCGTTTAGTTTATTTCTATTGCTTTCTTCATAACTTATACATGTTCCTATAACTATGAGATTATGCAACTCCCGAATACCGGAGGAACAATTAGTGTGCTATCAAACGTCACAACGTAACTGGGTGATTATAAAGATGCTCTACAAGTGTCTTCGATGGTGTTTGTTGAGTTGGCATAGATCGAGATTAGGATTTGTCACTCCGATTGTCGGAGAGGTATCTCTGGGCCCTCTCAGTAATGCACATCATTATAAGCCTTGCTAGCAATGTGACTAATGAGTTACTTACGGGATGATGCATTACGGAACAAGTAAAGAGACTTGTCGGCAACGCGACTGAACTACGTATGGTGATACCGACGATCAAATCTCGGGCAAGTAACATACCGATGACAAAGGGAACAACCTAAGTTGTTATGCGGTTTGACCGATAAAGATCTTCTGTCAGGACCCCGATCCTAAGTCACATCGATCTAGCATGTAACACATCATATCACTTTGCGGCCTCACGCACGGTATTCCCACGGGTGCCACCTTACCTAGCCCGGGACCGTTTGCGCCTTTTGGCTCGCGTATATGATAGTGTCTCTAGCATCCATATGACAGAGAACACGGGCCGACATGACTAGTCGTGAACCCAAAGTGGCGCTAACTTACGGGGACAGGTGCTACCTCTTGAGCACTGCGTTGGATTTCCTTGAAGAGGAAAGGGTAATGCAGCAGAGTAGAGTAAGTATTTCCCTCAGTTTTTGAGAACCAAGGTATCAATCCAGTAGGAGGTTACGCGTGAGTCCCTCGTACCTACACAAAACAAATATGTCAATGCAACCAACGCGATTAGGGGTTGACAATCCCTTCACAGTCACTTACGAGAGTGAGATCTGATAGAGATAATAGATAATATTTTTGGTATTTTTGATATAAATATGCAAAGTAAAATAAAAGGAAAAATAAAAAGCAAAGCAATAATAAAGTGATGGAAGATTGACATGATGAGAATAGACCCGGGGGCCATAGATTTCACTAGTGGCTTCTCTCAAGAGCATAAGTATTCTACAGTGGGTGAACAAATTACTGTTGAGAAATTGACAGAATTGAGCATATTTATGAGAATATCTAGGTATGATCATGTATATAGGCATCACGTCCGAGACAAGTAGACCGACTCGTACCTACATCTACTACTATTACTCCACTCATCGACCGCTATCCAGCATGCATCTAGAGTATTAAGTTCAAGAAAACAGAGTAACGCCTTAAGCAAGATGACATGATGTAGAGGGATAAATTCATGCAATATGATAAAACCCCATCTTGTTATCCTCGATGGCAACAATACAATACGTGCCTTGCTGCCCCTCATCCTTTGGGGAAAGGACACCGCAAGATTGACCCAAAGCTAAGCACTTCTCCCATTGCAAGAAAAACCAATCTAGTAGGCCAAACCAAACTGATAATTCGAAGAGACTTGCAAAGATAACCAACATACATAAAAGAATTCAGAGATGATTCAAATATTGTTCATAGATAAACTTGATCAATTCATCGGTCTCAACAAATACACCGCAAAAAGAAGATTACATCGAATAGATCTCCACGAGAGAGGGGGAGAACATTGTATAGAGATCCAAAAAGAGAGAAGAAGCCATCTAGCTACTAATTATGGACCCGAAGGTCTGAGGTAAACTACTCACACATCATCGGAGAGGCTATGGTGATGATGTAGAAGCCCTCCGTGGTGGATTCCCCTTCCGTGAACTCCTAACAGGCCCCAAGATGGGATCTCGTGGATACAGAAAGTTGCGGCGCTGGAATTAGATTTTTGGCTCCGTATCTGATCGTTTGGGGGTACGTAGTTATATGTAGGAGGAAGGAGTACGTCGGTGGAGCTTCGTGGGGCCCACGAGGGTGGGGGCGCGCCTGGGGGGTAGGGCGTGCCCCCCTACCTCGTGCCCACCTCGTGGCTTCCTTGATGTAGGGTCCAAGTCTCCTGGATCATGTATGGTGAGAAAATCACGTTCCCGGAGGTTTCATTCCGTTTGGACTCCGTTTGATATTCCGTTTCTTCGAAACACTGAAATAGGCAAAAAAACAGCAATTCTGGGCTGGGCCTCCAGTTAATAGGTTAGTCCCAAAAATAATATAAAAGTGGAAAATAAAGCCCAATGTGGTCCAAAACAGTAGATAATATAGCATGAGCAATCAAAAATAGATACATTGGAGACGTACCAGGCATCCCCAAGCTTAATTCCTGCTCGTCCTCGAGTAGGTAAATGATAAAAAAAGAATTTTTGATGCGGAGTGCTACTTGGCATAATTTCAATGTAATTCTTCTTAATTGTGGTATGAATATTCAGATCCGAAAGATTCAAGACAAAAGTTCATATTGATATAAAAATAATAATACTTCAAGCATACTAACAAAGCAATCATGTCTTCTCAAAATAACATGGCCAAAGAAAGTTATCCCTACAAAATCATATAGTGCGGCTATGCTCTATCTTCACCACACAAAGTATTTAAATCATGCACAACCGATGACAAGCCAAGCAATTGTTTCATACTTTTGACATTCTCAAAACTTTTCAATCTTCACGCAATACATGAGCGTGAGCCATGGCTATAGCACTATATGTGGAATAGAATGGTGGTTGTGGAGAAGACAAAAGAGGGAAGATAGTCTCACATCAACTAGGTGTATCAACGGGCTATGGAGATGCCCATCAATAGATATCAATGTGAGTGAGTAGGGATTGCCATGCAACGGATGCACTAGAGCTATAAGTATATGAAAGCTCAACAAAAGAAACTAAGTGGGCGTGCATCCAACTCGCTTGCTCACGAAGACCTAGGGCATTTTGAGGAAGCCCATCATTGGAATATACAAGCCAAGTTCTATAATGAAAAATTCCCACTAGTATATGAAAGTGACAAAATGAGAGACTCTCTATCATGAAGATCTTGGTGCTACTTTGAAGCACAAGTGTGGTAAAAGGATAGTAACATTGTCCCTTCTCTCTTTTCTCTCATTTTTTTATTTGGGCCTTTTCTCTTTTTTTATGGCCTCTTTTTTTCGTCCGGAGTCTCATCCCGACTTGTGGGGGAATCATAGTCTTCATCATCCTTTCCTCACTTGGGACAATGCTCTAATAATGATGATCATCACACTTTTATTTTCTTACAACTCAACAATTACAACTCGATATTTAGAACAAAATATGACTCTATATGAATGCCTCGTGATGTGCGGGATATGCAATGAATCAAGAGCGACATGTATGAAAGAATTATGAGCGGTGGCTTTGCCAGAAATACGATGTCAACTACATGATCATGCTAGCAATATGACAATGATGGAGCGTGTCATAATAAACGGAATGGTGGAAAGTTGCATGGCAATATATCTCGGAATGGCTATGAAAATGCCATGATAGGTAGGTATGATGGCTGTTTTGAGGAAGGTATATGGTGGGTGTATGATACCGGCGAAAAGTGTGCGGTATTAGAGAGGCTAGCAATGGTGGAAGGAAGAAGAAAAGTGCGTATAATCCATGGACTCAACATTAGTCATAAAGAATTCATATACTTACTGCAAAAATCTACAAGTTATCAAAGCAAAGTATTACGCACATGCTCCTAGGGGATAGATTGGTAGGAAAAGACCATCGTCATTCCCCCGACCGCCACTCATAAGTAAGACAATCAATAAATAAATCATGCTCCGACTTCATCACATAACGGTTCACCATACGTGCATGCTACGGGAATCACAAACTTTAACACAAGTATTTCTCAAATTCACAACTACTCAACTAGCATGACTCTAATATCACCATCTTCATATCTCAAAACAAGTATCAAGAATCAAACATTTCTCAGTATTCAACGCACTCAAAAGAAAGTTTTGCAAATCTTGAATACCAAGCATATTATTATTATTAAGAAAATTACCATGATATTTAAGACTCTCAAAATAATCTAAGTGAAGCATGAGAGATTAATAGTTTCTATAAAACAAATCCACCACCGTGCTCTAAAAGATATGAGTGAAGTACTAGAGCAAAACTATAAGGCTCAAAAGATATAAGTGAAGCACAAAGAGTATTCTATCAAATTCCAATTCATGTATGGCTCTCTCAAAAGGTGTGTACAGCAAGATGAATGTGGTAAACTAAAAAGCAAAGACTCAAATCATACAAGGCGCTCCAAGCAAAACACATATCATGTGGTGAATAAAAATATAGCTCCAAGTAAAGTTACCGATGGAAGTAGACGAAAGAGGGGATGCCTTCCGGGACATCTCCAAGCTTTGACTTTTTGGTGTCCTTGTATTATCTTGGGGTGCCATTGGCATCCCAAAGCTTAGGCTCTTTCCACTCCTTGTTCCATAATCCATCAAAAAAATTCACCCAAAACTTGAAAACTTCACAACACAAAACTCAACAGAAATCTCGTGAGCTCCGTTAGCGAAAGAAAACAAAAGATCACTTTAAGGTACTGTAATGAACTCATTCTTTATTTGTATTGGTGTTAAACCTACTGTATTTCAACTTCTCTATGGTTTATAAACTATTTTACTAGCCATAGATTCATCAAAATAAGCAAACAACACACGAAAAACAGAATCTGTCAAAAACAGAACAGTCTGTAGCAATCTGTAACTAACGCAAACTTCTGGAACTCCAAAAAATCAGACAAAATAGGAAGACCTAGGAATTGTTTTTATTGATCAGAAACAATTGGAATCAGTATTTTATCACGTTCTGGTGATTTTCAATAATTGTTTTCGTGAACAGAAAGTTTCTGGAAATTACAGCAAGATCAAATAACTATTATCCAAGAAGATCCTATAGGTTTAACTTGGGACAAACACTAATTAAAACATAAAAAACAATCTAACCAGAGGGTAGAACAAATATTTATTCAACGACAGAAAGGAAATATATTAGGTTGTCTCCCAACAAGCGCTTTTCTTTAAAGCCTTTTTAGCTAGGCATTGAGATTTCAATGATGCTCACATAAAAGACAAGAATTGAAGCACAAAGAGAGCATCATAAAACATGTGACAACCACATCTAAGTCTAACATACTTCCTATGAATAGGCATCTTATAGGCAAACAAATCAAGGCAAGCAAAACTAGCATATGCAAGGAAGCGGAAAGAGACAATAGCAATCTCAACATAACGAGAGGTAATTTAGTAGCATGAAAGTTTCTACAACCATATTTTTCTCTCTCATAATAATTACATGTAGGATCATCATAAAATTCAACAAAATAGCCATCACAAAGTATATTCTCAACACGATCCACATGCATGCAAAGTTTATACTCTTCCAAAATAGTGGGATTATCATTAACTAAAGTCATGACCTCTCCAACCCCACTTTTATCAAAAACTTCATAAGATTGAACATTCTCCAAATATGTGGGATCTAAAGTTGACACTCTTCCGAACCCACTTTCAATATTATTGCAAACACTATTATCAATCTTATATTCATCATGGGGCTTAAATAAATTTTCAAGATCATAAGAAGAATCTCCCCAATCATGATTGTTGCACATAGCAAAACTAGCATCCCCAAGCTTAGGGTTTTGCATATTATTAGCATAATTTACATCAATAGAATTTATAATAAAATCATTGCAATCATGCTCTTAGTTCAAAGATCTATCGTGAAGCACTTCATCACACTTTTCTGATTTACGGATTTCGGGCAAAAGCTTATAAAGATAATCTAGTGCATCCAAATCACTAGGAATTGGTTCATCATAATTGGATCTCTTAAAAAGATTGGCAAGCGGATGAGGATCCATAGATATTAGCTTCTCTGTTTAGGAATAAATACTCAACTATTTCAACCAAACGAGCAGACGAGCCAAGTAAGACATCAAGGCAAAAGAAAAGACGAACGGAAAAGAGAGGGCGAATAAAATGGCAAGGGTGAAGTGGGGGAGAGGAAAACGAGAGGCAAATGGCAAATAATGTAATGCGAGAGATAAGGAATTGTGATAGGTACTTGGTATGTTGACTTTTGCGTAGACTCCCCGGCAAAGGCGCCAGAAATGGCTCATTGTCGGGAGTCCAAATCTTGACTTGACTTTTGTGTAAGCCCCGGAAACGGCTCCAGAAATCTTCCTGCTACCTCTTGAGCACTGCGTTGGATTTCCTTGAAGAGGAAAGGGTGATGCAGCAGAGTAGAGTAAGTATTTCCCTTAGTTTTTGAGAACCAAGGTATCAATCCGGTAGGGAGGTTCTGGCGTGAGTCCCGGTACCTACACAAAACAAATAGCTCAACGCAACCAACGCGATTAGGGGTTGTCAATCCCTTCACGGTCACTTACGAGAGTGAGATCTGATAGAGATAATAGATAATATTTTTGGTATTTTTGATATAAATATGCAAAGTAAAATAAAAGGCAAAATAAAAAGCAAAGCAATAATAAAGTGATGGAAGATTGATATGATGAGAATAGACCCGAGGGCCATAGATTTCACTAGTGGCTTCTCTCAAGAGCATAAGTATTCTACGGTGGGTGAACAAATTACTGTTGAGCAATTGACAGAATAGAACATAGTTATGAGAATATCTAGGTATGATCATGTATATAGGCATCACGTCCGATACAAGTAGACCGACTCACCTGCATCTACTACTATTACTCCACTCATCGACCGCTATCCGGCATGCATCTAGAGTATTAAGTTCAAGAAAAGCAGAGTAATGTCTTAAGCAAGATGACATGATGTAGAGGATAAATTCATGCAATATGATAAAAACCCCATCTTGTTATCCTCGATGGCAACAATACAATCGTGCCTTGCTGCCCATACATCCTTTGGGAAAGGACACATAAGATTGAACACAAAGCTAAGCACTTCTCCCATTGCAAGAAAAACCAATCTAGTAGGCCAAACCAAACTGATAATTGAAGAGACTTGCAAAGATGACCAATCATACATAAAATAATTAGGAGAAGATTCAAATATTGTTCATATATAAACTTGATCATAAACCCACAATTCATCGGTCTCAACAAACACACCGCAAAAGAAGATTACATCGAATAGATCTCCATGAGAGAGGGGGAGAACATTGTATTGAGATCCAAAAAGAGAGAAGAAGCCATCTAGCTACTAACTATGGACCCGAAGGTCTGAGGTAAACTACTCACACTTCATCGGAGAGGCTACGGTGATTATGTAGAAGCCCTCCGTGGTGGATTCCCCTTCCGGTGGAGCTCCGGAACAGGCCCCAAGATGGAATCTCGTGGATACAGAAAGTTGCGGTGGTGGAATTAGGTTTTTGGCCCCGTATCTGATTGTTTGGGGGTACGTAGGTATATATAGGACGAAGGAGTATGTCGGTGGAGCTTCATGGGACCCATGAGGGTGGGGGCGCGCCTGGGGGGTAGGGCGCGCCCCCTACCTCGTGCCCACCTCGTGGCTTCCTTGACGTAGGGTCCAAGTCTCCTGGATCATGTTAGGTGAGAAAATCACGTTCCCGAAGGTTTCATTCCGTTTGGACTCCGTTTGATATTCCGTTTCTTCGAAACACTGAAATAGGCAAAAAAACAGCAATTCTGGGCTGGGCCTCTGATACGTCTCCAACGTATCTATAATTTTTGATTGCTCCATGCTATATTATCTACAGTTTTGGATCATATTGGGCTTTATTTTCCACTTATATATTACTTTTGGGACTAACCTATTAACCGGAGGCCCAGCCCAGAATTGCTGTTTTTTTTGCCTATTTCAGTGTTTCGAAGAAACGGAATATCAAACAGAGTCCAAACGGAATGAAACCTTCGGGAACGTGATTTTCTCACCGAATATGATCCAGGAGACTTGGACCCTCCGTCAAGAAACAAAGAAGGTGGCCACGAGGGTGGAGGGCGCCTCAGGGCGCCCCGCCTCGTGGGCCCCTTTGCTCCACCGACGTACTCCTTCGTCCTATATATACCCACGCACTTCAAACGATCGACACGGAGCCAAAAACCTAATTCCACCGCCGCAACTTTCTGTGTCCACGAGATCCCATCTAGGGGCCTGTACCGGAGCTCCGCCGGAAGGGGAATCCACAACGGAGGGCTTCTACATCATCATCATAGCCTCTCCGGTGAAGTGTGAGTAGTTTACCTCAGACCTTCGGGTCCATAGTTAGTAGTTAGATGGCTCCTTCTCTCTATTTTGGATCTCAATACAATGATCTCCCCCTCTCTCGTGGAGATCTATTCGATGTAATCTTCTTTTTGCGGTGTGTTTGTTGAGACCGATGAATTTTGGGTTTATGATCAAGATTATCTATGAACAATATTTGAATCTTCTCTGAATTCTTTTATGTATGATTGGTTATCTTTGCAAATATCTTCGAATTGTCAGTTTAGTTTGGCCATCTAGATTGGTTTTTCTTGCAATGGGAGAAGTGCTTAGCTTTGTGTTCAATCTTATGTGTCCTTTCCCAAAGGATGTAAGGGCAGCAAGGCATGTATTGTATTGTTGCCATCGAGGATAACAAGATGGGGTTTTTATCATACTGCATGAATCTATCCCTCTACATCATGTCATCTTGCTTAAGGCGTTGCTCTAGTTTCTTGAACTTAATACTCTAGATGCATGCTGGATAGCGGTCGATGAGTGGAGTAATAGTTGTAGATGCAGGCAGGAGTCGGTCTACTTGTCTCGGACGTGATGCCTATATACATGATCATACCTAGATATTCTCATAACTATGCTCAATTCTCATCAATTGCTCAACAGTAATTTGTTCACCCAATCAGAATACTTATGCTCTTGAGAGAAGCCACTAGTGAAATCTATGGCCCCGGGTCTATTCTCATCATATCAATCTTCCATCACTTTACTACTGCTTTGCTTTTTTACTTTACCTTATATTTTACTTTGCATCTTTATATCAAAAATACCAAAAATATTATCTATCAGATCTCACTCCCGTAAGTGACCGTGAAGGGATTGACAACCCCTAATCGCGTTGGTTGCGTTGAGCTATTGTTTTGTGAAGGTGCGAGGGACTTGCGCGTGGCCTCCTACTGGATTGATAGCTTGGTTCTCAAAAATTGAGGGAATACTTACGCTACTCTGCTACATCATCCTCTCCTCTTCGGGGAAATCCAACGCAAGCTCAAGAGGTAGAAAGAAGAATTTCTGGCGCCGTTGTCGGGGAGTCTATGCAAAAGTCAACATACCAAGTACCCATCACAATTCCTTATCTCCCGCATTACATTATTTGCCATTTGCCTCTCGTTTTCCTCTCCCCCACTTCACCCTTGCCGTTTTATTCTCCCTCTCTTTTCCGTTTGCCTTCTTCTCGTATTCCCGTTTCCATGGCCGAATCAAAAAGAACTAAGGGTCCTTTCCAGGGTTCTAGTACCTTGGATAACCCCCCTATCCTCTTTAAGCTCATAAATAATGATGCTATGGAAAGACCCACCGGGGTTACCAATGAGATCTTAAATAATTTTGATGAAGATGACTCTGGAATTTTTTGTTATTTACTTGATGAGTCTTTAACAGATGCTTGGGATAGGTTATTGAGGATTCGGGCTAGCTATGTACCCCAATATCAAATTGAGGTTTACTTAAAAAGTTTCTATGTTGCATTACCCGCTTCTTTCAAGCAAGTGCTAGATTCTATTTTTGAAGAAGGTTTTCTTGAAGGGGATGCTATAGACATCTATGAAAGAATGAAAACTATATTTGGGCACCCCATGAATGATAAGGTTGAATCTACTACCCTCTTATGCTTCTATCAAAACGAAATTATCAAAGAAATGAAATCTAGTTTAGATGCAAATTTCCGTAACGTGCTTAATATTACTTCCTCCATTAATGGCAATGTGCTTTCCCAAAATAGAAGGATGAATTCCATATAAAGGAAATTTTCTCTTTTCTTTCCAAGTGCCAAAGATGGCAATACCTAGATCTATCCTTGCTTTTATGCCTAGCTAGGGGCGTTAAACGATAGCGCTTGTTGGGAGGCAACCCAATTTTAGTTTTAGTTTTTTTGTTTTTGTTTCTGTTTAGGAATAAATAATCCATCTACCTTCTGTTTAGATGTGGTTTTATGTTTTAATTAGTGTTTGTGCCAAGTTAAACCTATAGGATCTTCTTGGATGATAGTTATTTGATCTTGCTGTAATTTCCAGAAACTTTCTGTTCATGAATTTTTTTATTAAAAATCATCAGAACGTGATAAAATACTGTTTCTAATTGCTGCTGATCAATAAACAAATTTCCTAGGTCGTCCTATTTTGTCTGAATTTTTGGAGTTCCAGAAGTTTGCATTAGTTACCGATTGCTACAGACTGTTCTGTCTTTGACAGATTCTGTTTTTCGTGTGTTGTTTGCTTATTTTGATGAATCTATGGCTAGTAAAATAGTTTATAAACTATAGAGAAGTTGGAATACAGTAGGTTTAACAACAATATAAATAAATAATGAGTTCATTACAGTACCTTAAAGTGGTCTTTTGTTTTATTTCGCTAACGGAGCTCACGAGATTTCTGTTGAGTTTTGTGTTGTGAAGTTTTCAAGTTTTGGGTGAATTTTTTTGATGGATTATGGAACAAGGAGTGGAAAGAGCCTAAGATTGGGACGCCCATGGCACCCCCAAGAATATCCAAGTACACCAAAAAGTTAAAGCTTGGGGATGCCCCGGAAGGCATCCCCTCTTTCTTCTACTTCCATCGGTAACTTTACTTGGAGCTATATTTTTATTCACCACATGATATGTGTTTTGCATGGAGTGTCTTGTATGATTTGAGTATTTGCTTTTTAGTTTACCACAATCATCCTTGTTGTACACACCTTTTGAGAGAGCCATGCATGAATTGGAATTTGATAGAATACTCATTGTGCTTCACTTATATCTTTTGAGCTTTATAGTTTTGCTCTAGTACTTCACTTATATCTTTTAGAGCACGGTGGTGGATTTGTTTTATAGAAACCATTGATCTCTCATGCTTCAGTTAGATTATTTTGAGAGTCTTAAATAGCATGGTAATTTGCTTAAAATTCCTAATATGCTAGGTATAAAAAAATAGTAAAAACTTTCTTATGAGTGCGTTGAATACTAAGAAAAGTTTGATGCTTGATAATTGTTTTGAGATATGGAGGTGATAAATCAAGGTCGTGCTAGTTGAGTAGTTGTGAATTTGAGAAATGCTTCTGAAGTTTGCAAGTCCCGTAGCATGCACGTATGGTAAAAGTTATGTAACAAATTTGAAACATGAGGGTTTATTTGATTGTCCTCCTTATGAGTGGCGGTCGGGGACGAGCGATGGTCTTTTCCTACCAATCTATCCCCCTAAGAGCATGCGCGTAGTGCTTTGGTTTTTGATGGCTTGTAGATTTTTGCAATAAGTATGTGAGTTCTTTATGACTAATGTTGAGTCCATGGATTATACGCATTCTCACCCTTCCATCATTGCTAGCCTCTTCGGTACCGTGCATTGCCCTTTCTCACATTGAGAGTTGGTGCAAACTCGCCGGTGCATCCAAACACCGTGATATGATACGCTCTTTCACACATAAACCTCCTTATATCTTCCTCAAAACAGCCACCATACCTACCTATTATGGCATTTCCATAGCCATTCCGAGATATATTGCCATGCAACTTTCCACCATCCCATTCATCATGACACATTCATCATTGTCATATTTCTTAGCATGATCATGTCGCTGACATAGTATTTGTGGCAAAGCCACCGTTCATAATTCTTTCATACATGTCACTCATTGATTCATTGCATATCCCGGTGCACCACCGGAGGCATTCATATAGAGTCATACTATGTTCTAGTATCGAGTTGTAATATTGAGTTGTAAATAAATAGAAGTGTGATGATCATCATTATTAGAGCATTGTCCCATGTGAGGTCAAATAAAAAAAGAGGCCAAAGAGCCCACCAAAAAAATGAGAGAAAAAGAGAGAAGGGGCAATGTTACTATCCTTTTTCCACACTTGTGCTTCAAAGTAGCACCATGTTCTTCATATAGCGAGTCTCATATATTGTGCTTCAAAGTAGCACCATGTTCTTCATATAGAGAGTCTCTTGTTTTGTCACTTTCATATACTAGTGGGAATTTTTCATTATAGAACTTGGCTTGTATATTCCAACAATGGGCCTCCTCAAGTGCCCTAGGTCTTCGTGAACAAGCAAGTTGGATGCACACCCCACTTAGTTTCTTTTGTTGAGCTTTCATATATTTATAGCTCTAGTGCATCCGTTGCATGGCGATCCCTACTCCTTGCATTAACATCAATTGATGGGCATCTCCATAGCCTGTTGATTAGCCTCGTTGATGTGAGACCTTCTCCTTTTTTGTCTTCTCCACATAACCCCCATCATCATATTCTATTCCACCCATAGTGCTATGTCCATGGCTCGCGCTCATATATTGCGTGAAAGTTTATAGGTTTGAGATTACTAAAGTATGACACAATTTCTTGGCTTGTCATCGTGGTTGTGCATGATGAAAGCATTCTTGTGTGACGAAAATGGAGCATGACTAAACTATATGATTTTGTAGGGATGAACTTTTTTTGCCATGTCAGTTTGAGAGGACATAATTGCTTAGTTAGTATGCTTGAAGTATTAACATTTTTATGCCAATATGAACTTTTGTCTTGAATCGTTTGGATCTGAATATTCATACCACAATTAATAAGAATTACATTGAAATTATGCCAAGTAGCACTCCGCATCAAAAATTCTCTTTTTATCATTTACCTACTCGAGGACGAGCAGGAATTAAGTTTCGGGATGCCTGATACGTCTCCAACGTATCTATAATTTTTGATTGCTCCATGCTATATTATCTTCTGTTTTGGACCATACTGGGCTTTATTTTCCACTTTTATAATACTTTTGGGACTAACCTATTAACCGGAGGCCCAGCCCAGAATTGCTGTTTTTTGCCTCTTTCAGTGTTTCGAAGAAACGGAATATCAAACGCAGTCCAAACGGAATGGAACCTTCGGGAACGTGATTTTCTCACCGAATATGATCCAGGAGACTTGGACCCTCCGTCAAGAAACAAAGGAGGTGGCCACGAGGGTGGAGGGCGCGCCCCCCTGCCTCGGGGGCCCCCCGGTGCTCCACCCACGCATTCCTTCCTCCTATATATACCTACGTACCCCAAATGATCGAATCACGGAGCCAAAAACCTAATTCCACCGCCGCAACTTTCAGTATCCACGAGATCTCACCTTGGGGCTGTTCGAGCTCCGCCAAGGGAATCCACCACGGAGGGCTTCTACATCATCATCATAGCCTCTCCGATGAAGTGTGAGTAGTTTACCTCAGACCTTGGTCCATAGTTAGTAGCTAGATGGCTTCTCTCTTTTTGGATCTCAATACAATGATCTCCCCTCTCGTGGAGATCTATTCGATGTAATCTTCTTTTTATGTGTGTTTGTTGAGACCGATGAATTGTGGGTTTATGATCAAGATTCTATGAACAATATTTGAATCTTCTCTGAATTCTTTTATGTATGATTGGTTATCTTTGCAAGTCTCTTCAAATTGTCAGTTTAGTTTGGCCAGCTAGATTGGTTTTTCTTGCAATGGGAGAAGTGCTTAGCTTTGGGTTCAATCTTGCGGTGTCCTTTCCCAGTGACAGAAGGAGCAGCAAGGTACGTATTGTATTGTTGCGATCGAGGATAACAAGATGGGGTTTTTATCATATTGCATGAATCTATCCCTCTACATCATATCACCTTGCTTAAGGCGTTACTCTATTTTCTTGAACTTAATACTCTAGATGCATGCTGGATAGCGGTCGATGAGTGGAGTAATAGTAGTAGATGCAGGCATGAGTCGGTCTACTTGTCTCGGACGTGATGCCTATATACATGATCATACCTAGATATTCTCATAACTATGCTCAATTACATCAATTGCTCAACAGTAATTTGTTCACCCACCGTAGAATACTTATGCTCTTGAGAGAAGCCACTAGTGAAATCTATGGCCCCCGGGTCTATTCTCATCATATCAATCTTCCATCACTTTACTACTGCTTTGCTTTTTTACTTTACCTTATATTTTACTTTGCATATTTATATCAAAAATACCAAAAATATTATCTATCAGATCTCACTCCTGTAAGTGACCGTGAAGGGATTGACAACCCCTAATCGCGTTGGTTGCGTTGAGCTATTGTTTTGTGTAGGTGCGAGGGACTTGCGCATGGCCTCCTACTGGATTGATACCTTGGTTCTCAAAAACCGAGGGAAATACTTATGCTACTCTGCTGCATCATCCTCTCCTCTTCGGGGAAATCCAACGCAAGCTCAAGAGGTAGCAGCCTCCGGTTAATAGGTTAGTCCTAAAAATAATATAAAAGTGGAAAATAAAGCCCAATATGGTACAAAACAGTAGATAATATAGCATGGAGCAATCAAAAATTATAGATACGTTGGAGACGTATCAACAGGCATACATGAACCAGCATCGAACGTGTCGGTCATCAGCGTGTGAATCCAGGCTGTAGCAAGTGGGCTAACAGGACTCCAGGAACCCGGGCTGTAGCAGGCTAGCAGGACTCCGGATGTCACCGCGTGAAATTTCCCCAAAGGGACAGACACAGGAACAAAGTGGATCACATGTCGGCCAGTCTAAGTGTTCCGGAGCAGTAGTAACTGGGCTAGCAGGACTCCGGTATACTGGGCTGTAGAAGACTACCATGGCTCAGTGGAAGCACTAGACTACATTTTCCCATAAGAGAGGCTACCAAGGATAGACAACTAGGTTGTCGGATCCCACACATACCAAGCATTTCAATCATACACACAATATGCTCGATATGTGCAAATACAACATGGCATCACAACAAAACTCTATGACTCAAAGTATTTATTAGGCTCTGAGGAGCCAAATATTGCAAACATGGGTCTCATGACCCAACATACAGAGCATACAAGCAACAAGCACATGCGGAAGCTTAACTTGTCTGAGTACAGACAACTGCAAAATAAGAAGGCTGAGAAGCCAGACTATCTACAAGACCCTCCCAAGGGTACAAGATCATAGCTGAGGTAACAAGCTAAATGTTGAAGTCCACGTGGAACTACTAGTGAGACTGACGTCTCTCTGCAAAAACATAAATTAAGCAAACGTGAGTACAAATGTACCTAGCAAGACTTACATCAGAACTATCTACATATGCATCAGTATCAACAAAGGGGTGGTGGAGTTTGACTGCAGCAAGCCAGCTTTGACTCGGTGGCTATCCTGAACTACGACTGCAAGTAACTCTTTAAGGTGGTGCACACGAGTCCACATATTCACCATATCAGTACACCACTACGGATCCGCTCCCGTCTCCCAACGAGAAGGCCATCCATAGCACTCACGCTTATCTTGCGAGTTTTAGAGTATCCACTTCAAGTTATCTATGGACTGCACAGGCAACCCAGAAGTCCTTTACCGCGGACACGGCTATTTGAATAGATGATGTTAACCCTGCAGGGGTGTACTTCTTCACACACGCTCTCGCCACTTACCACCATGTACACGTGTGTATCTCGGCAACCTTCAAGCGGAAGCCTGGCGAGGGAGTCGGCCACGACCTGACTAACCACACAAGTCTCTAGTCCAGATTTATCGCCTATTCGGTTCCATCTGCAAGGAGATCCGGCCGGGGTGTCGCTCACGGCCCCAAACGATGTCTGCAGGGTTCCCAAGCCCACCTCGACGGATGGATCTACGCTTGGTACACCGTGCCACGGTGCCTAGTCTGTCCCAAGCCCACCTGTACCGGGTGCCACCTGGTAGACTACTAACACAACCTACAAACACCAGAAACTAGTTGCAACTCCTGGACAGAGATCAGGTTGATTAATAAGTCGAGAAGGGCACTTAAGCATTCCAATGCATGGTAGTAACTGTTCATGGATCACAAACACAGAACTTAGTTCCTGAGGACGGCTGCAATGAGACAACCCACCATGTACTCCTACATGGCCTCTCACCGCTACCTTTACCGAACTGTGTTCACACACTTAGCTCTCAACAGTAGGACATGTTCACCAGATTCCAATTCATCCCCGATGAATTAGACCTGACTCAACTCTAAGCAGTAGCAGGCATGACAAACAAGCATGAATGAGTAGGCACATCAGGGCTCAAACAACTCTTACTCATGCTAGTGGGTGTCATCTATTTACTGTGGTAATGACAGGTCATGCAGAGGAAAGGGGTTCAGCTACCGCAGCATGTAACAGTTGAATCGTTGTTGTCCTAATGCAGTAAAAGAGAGCAAGAGCGAGAGAGTGGGATTGTATCGGAATGAACAAGGGGGTTTTGCTTGCCTGGCACTTCTGAAGATGATATAGCTCTTCATCGGTGTCATCGAACTCATCATCGGAACACATCTATCGAGAGGGAACAACCACCGCAAACAAGAGGGAACACAATCAATGCAATGCGACAATATGATGCATGATCATGACATGGCAAAATGAGTGTGTTTGAGCTAATGCAACTAGCAGCAATTTAAATGAAGTTGGTTTGAACCCAAGGTTCAAAATCAAACTCCATATGTAATTGTTTAAATGCCATTTAATTGATTTGACCTGATCAGCAGGCATAAGTTCCTCAAACATGCATGAAAATTGTACAGATGGAAAGATTGGATTTTTTTGATCATTTTTCATATATAACTTATTTCATTCTGAGCTAGGGTTGAATTTCTATGATTTTTAGAAGTTTAGGACATTTTCTGAAAATAAATAAATCGTTTAGATTTATTTAAAATCCAGAAAAGTGATTACTGCATCAGCATTACGTCATTGTGATGTCAGCAAGTCAACAAGACTGCTCCGGGTCAAACCTGACAGGTGGGACCCGTAGGTTAGTGACACAAATACCGGGTGGAGTCACAGACAGTGGGCCTGGGCCACCGACTAGGTCAAAGTCAAAGCCGACACGTGGGGCCACGGGGTTCTCGCTATTCTAAATAGAAAATTAGTCTAACCTAAACAGGCACATGGGCGCACATGGCAGTGGCTCTAGGGGTGTTAAGTTGGCAAGGTTAGCGCTAATGACGGCCACGTCGGCACTTGCCGGAGCCTGGCCGGAGGCGACCAAACGACGGCGGCGTGGCTCGGATTTGAGCTTCGGGTGGTGGTTTGGCGCGCAGAGCACACCGGGGAGGAGCTCTTTCTCGTCCGCATCCAAAGGACCGGACGGAAGGCCGCGGGGTGGCCGGAAGCAGCACCGGCGTTGAGGTTAGCGGCAGCCGGAGCTACGGGATCGACGGGTTCGGCACTACGGTGATCCATAGGACGAGTTGGTGAGTTCTAAAACTCCCGGAAAGGCTCTGAGCTCATTGGTGTGCTTGTACACAAGCTGCAGCAACTATGGCCATGACTGCGCCATTGCCGGCGGCGAGGAGCTTACGGCTCCGGAGGTTATGGCGGCTAGAGCACGCGTTCGGCCGAGAGAAAAGAGGGGAAAGACGGCGGGTCTCACAGTGAGGTCTGCAGGGTGGTCAGTGGGCTCGGGGGAGGCCTGGAGCGGACGGAGCAGCGGGGTCGATCTCGGCCAGCCGAGGTTGAAGAAGACGGCGTGGACGTTGCTTCGGGGCGTCCGGCGTTGCTTGACTCGACGGAAGGATAGAGAGGTCGTGGCAGAGCTCAGGGGAATGTCGTAGAGGTGACACAGTGGCAGTGGCCGCGGCAACAGCGAGCGGCGACGACGAGTTCCGCTCGGTGGGAGGGGGAGAGGGAGCCAGAGGAGGGGGAAGGCACGGGAGAGGGGAAGCAAGGGTTCCAGGGGGTGTGTGGCGCTCGTAGCGGCGTCGAGGAGGCAGCAGGCAGGCAGGAGGTGAGGTGCGCATGCGTGCCCGCCGCGGGCACGCGCCCCTGTCCTGCTGGCGAGAGGAGAGGGACGATTGGCATGGCCAGTCAGCGGGGCCGAATTGCTGGGCCGGTTGGTAAGTGGCCCACGTAAGCTTCTCTCCCCTTTTTCTATTTTGTTTTCTTTTCTATTTCTGTAATTCTGTTTCTGATTTAGTAAAATACTAAACCAATTTATTTTCTTCTGAAAATTAATGTAGGAACTAATTGGATTATTCCAGAGCCCCACAGTAAAAATCGGAATTATTGGACATATATAATATATATAACATATATATATCCAATGCAAAATATACTGGATTAACTCAAATGGCCAAAACTAAATACTTCTGAGCTCCCAAAAATATTGGTTGGAATTTTAACTCTGACCAATATTTTTAGAGAAGAAAAGGAACATTTTCTTGGGCCAAATTGAAGCAATTTTTATCTTGATCATTTTCAAAATGATTCCTGAGGCTTTCACAAGTCCCCATTTCAAATTCATTGAATTTTAAACATGATGCACACATGACTAGCTAGCCCAGAGCAAACCAGAACTAGGGATGTGACAACTCACCCCCACTAAACAAGAATCTCGTCCCGAGATTCAAGCGTACGGTAAAAGGAAGAGGGGACTCAAACTATTACAATCTTCATGATCCAACTGCCCTTCATAGGAACGTTGATTCCTTTCTTCATGTTGATCTTGATATCCTTGCTCTCAAGATCTTCACTCAACTCAATGACGACGAAAGGATATTCCACAACAAACGATCTCCTCGGAGATCAAGCAATTCACGATGATCGTTTGAAGGGGTTCGAGGAAATGGCATACTCAGTTCGGAATGGAAACTATGGTTATAGAATAACTCGGCAAACGGGAGGCACATCCCAATTGATATCGAGGATATAACCTAGTGACTGAGTGTGCTCTCAAGAACTTGAGCATTTCCATACTCATCAAGGTCTTACCAACATCCGTGCCGAGGATCCTGGCAACACATCTTACTACCATGATGAATAGTGATGGACAATGCAGATGCAAAGGAAGACAACACTTTCGCATATTTCACCTTAGCGAGGCCAAGGGAACGAAATCTGGATGATCGAGCGAGAGACATTTAGCACTCCGCTTCTAATGTTCTCCTTGATGTACCAGCTTAACCCAAAACCAGTCGGTATCTGGAACATCAAGTAAAGGTCTGACTTTGGGAGAACAAAGGATCCATAAGGAACAACTTCTAAAATAAGTCGCACAACATCCTTATGGAGAGGATGGTCAACTTGCTCAGTTAAGATGCTACAATAATAGATCTTCGGCTAGGTGTGTTGGCCAACATCAACCTTGTCGAGACCTACATCATAGATCTTGGAATAGTTCCAACCATCATATCTGCCTGAGATTCAGATCTGGTTGGTAACAAGACATTTCAGATAGCATGTCTGGAAAGAAAGTTTGCAACACAAGCCGACGAGATGGCGTTCCGAGATTCTCGAGGAATGAACTACGGTAGCAAGCTCCAAAACATGAGCTGGTTCTGCTACATACATGTGAACACACTGTCCCAGACAAGCATGACCACGTAGTGGTCTTATAATAAAACACTACCGAGTTCAGGTGGGGAACCATCAACGAGGATATCGAAGTCTTGTGCATGAACTAGTATTCACACATCAACTCCTTTTCCTTGAACAAATCAATCAGTGGATTGGTGTGCTAGTGATTCATATAGAATGAAGGTTGCAAGTCTCCAGACCACAGAATACTTCGCACGTATGCATGACTGACTTGGGATGATTCCAGAGGAAGGAAACAAACGTTCTCAAATTTACGGCGGCAACTTGCATCATATGCACGCGAATTAGAGGAAGTCACTTCTTCCATCAAAACCTAAACTTCATGAGCTAGCACGAAGAAAATGCTTTCAAAAGTTTCCAACGCTAACTTAGATTTCAACATGAATCATGGACAAGATGAAAATGTTGTCAATGGGTTCAACAACAAACCATCCAGGCTTCCATATAGATGGCATTCCACAACTAAGAGAACACGGTGATAGCATTGGTCAGACCAAAGGATGTAATGGTGTATGCCCGAGGAATCAACCACGAGTAAGACAACATTACGAACATCGTTGGTTCTGATTTGATTTGAGGATAGCCCACACTCAAATCAAAGTTTGGACAAGACAATAGATTCAATAACTGATCACGAGGACCAATTGATGAAGGTATCATCTTTCTTCAACACACACACACACACAAAAAGATATCCCTTAACACAAACTAAGTCAGACAAGCTTTTATCTTCCAACTCTCCAAGTTGTTGTTTGGCTTAACCAACTATCTCAGGGGTATCGAACACAGATTCTTGGAGAAGGGGTGGTTACAAGAAACCAACTTGATCACGAACTCAACATAGCGCTCAAGTGACAACCTGGTAACACTTCCGAGAAGACATTCAGAAAATCACGAACCACCGAAATGTTATTAAGCTCGGGAGCAATCTTGCTTTCGAGGCAAGATGATATGATCAAAAGAGCGAGGGATTGACACAATCCTAACTCATTGATCGAAGAGTGCACCGGAAATAAGGACTAGGTAGCATGACCCATCTTAGAATGATGGATCAGTAGCCAACACGCTAAGAATGAAATTATTGTCCATTAGCTACCAAGCAACGGAGTTGCTAGTAGTATTGATTTCACACATCATAGTTCACTTGTCGTCATTCCGGTTGCAACAACACGGCGACCAAGGAATGAAAAATGATGGCGAGAAGTACCACTGTATCAAGACTTCATAGGATGGTGTGCAATTCCCATGATATTCTTGATATAAAGATGGTAATACTCCAAGGTAGAATAGAACAAAAACTGGATTGACATCTTGATTTGTGGAATACAACTACTTTGACCCAATCCTAGATATGGATAAGGTACCGGAGTTTGTTTCTCCTAGTCATTCCAGGATAGAATGGCTTGACGGAACGCAAGAGTAAAGGCAACGATGAACGAATGCACGCATACTCTTGACAATCAATTGATAGACGGAGGTCAGAAACAACTAAAGAGGCACAACTCAAAGGAACATATATCTTTCTGAGTTGTGGATGCATAGATTAGTATGTCGAGCAAAGCTCAACATTTCTTCCGGATAACCCATGCAGAAAGGTAGAACTGACAGAATCACAATGTAGAATGGAGAATCCATTAAGAGCACTCTTGTTGTGATCTATTGGTTCAGAAGAACTTCTGCCATAAGCAGTTCATGGTATTTGGAAGAAGGAAATACCACGGACCTCGAGGACTATCGCAAAGGTTACTAACATCCTAAAGGTACAAGCAACACTATGAACACGAGGTAAGTAGAGTGAATCTTGGGCTTAAGAACCCAGAGATAGAAGGCCTACTAACTAAATGGCATCACGGAATGCTTTCGAGAATGACTGCCAGAATCATCACACTGGGAACACAGAACATGGCCATATTACCAGGTGATCCTCTAAGATGCCTAGGGTCATAATACTAGTTCCAACATATATGTCAAAGCAAGTAGTACCTCAATAGACGATTAGTGTGCTTATTCTGACCAAAAGGACATCGGGAACAGGAAGGAAGAATTTGCAAATGCATCAGATAGTTTAGAAGCCTGGGATGACTCGGACAACATAACGGCTGTAAATGCTCAAAATATTTGAGACATCCTGCAAAAATGGTGGCATAACCACTCAAAATCACAATATCAAGGTTCCGAGACCAACTATGAACATACAGAAGTAGTAGGAACTGAACTGATACTTGAATCCATCAATCTTATAGGTCTACGGATAGTAACACATGATCCTGATAGAAAGATGAGAAGTGATACGTCTCCAACGTATCTATAATTTTTGATTGCTCCATGCTATTATATTATCTATTTTGGATGTTTATGGGCTTTATTTTACACTTTTATATTATTTTTGGGACTAACCTATTGACCTGAGCCCAAAGGCCGAGTTCTGTTTTTTCCCTTGTTTCAAGATGTTTGAAGAAAAGGAATATCAAACAGAGTCCAAACGGAATGAAACCTTCGGGAACGTGATTTTCTCACCGAACATGATCCAGTAGACTTGGACCCTAAGTCAAGGAAGCTTCGAGGAGAGCACGAGGTAGGGGGGCGCGCCCTCCACCCTCGTGGGCCCCTCGTGGCTCCCCTGACGTACTTCTTCCTCCTATATATATCCATATACCCTAAAACGATTGGTGAACAGAATAGATCTGGAGTTCCGCCACTGCAAGCCTCTATAGCCAACAAAAACCAATCGGGACCCTGTTCCGGCACCCTGCCGGAGGGGGGATCCATCTCCAGTGGCCATCTTCATCATCCCGGCGCTCTCCATGACAAGGACGGAGTAGTTCACCCTCGAGGCTGAGGGTATGTACCAGTAGCTATGTGTTTGATCTCTCTCTCTCTCGTGTTCTTGATTTGGCACGATCTTGATGTATCGCGAGCTTTGCTATTATAGTTGGATCTTATGTTGCTTCTCCCCCTCTACTCTCTTGTAATGGATTGAGTTTTCCCTTTGAAGTAATCTTATCAGATTGAGTCTTTAATGATTTGAGAACACTTGATGTATGTCTTGCCGTGCGTACCTGTGGTGCAAATGGGATATCACATGATTCACTTGATGTATGTTTTGGTGATCAACTTGCGGGTTCCGCCCATGAACCTATGCATAGGGGTTGGCACACGTTTTCGTCTTGATTCTCTGGTAGAAACTTTGGGGCACTCTTTGAGGTTCTATGTGTTGGTTGAATAGATGAATCTGAGATTGTGTTATGCATATCGTATAATCATACCCACGGATACTTGAGGTGACATTGGAGTATCCAGGTGACATTAGGGTTTTGGTTGATTTGTGTCTTAAGGTGTTATTCTAGTACGAACTCTAGGGCTGTTTGTGACACTTATAGGAATAGCCCAACGGATTGATTGGAAAGAATAACTTTGAGGTGGTTTCGTACCCTACCATAATCTCTTCGTTTGCTCTCCGCTATTAGTGACTTTCGAGTTGCATGTTGAGGGATAGTTATGTGATCAAATTATGTTAGTATTATTAAGAGAACTTGCACTAGTGAAAGTATGAACCCCAGGCCTTGTTTCCTAGCATTGCAATACCGTTTACGCTCACTTTTACCACTTGTTACCTTGCTGTTTTTATATTTTCAGATTACAAAAACCTATATCTACCATCCATATTGCACTTGTATCACCATCTCTTCGCTGAACTAGTGCAGATGATTACAAGAAATTCCTCAGGTCCACCAATTTATTTTAGAATTTTTGGAGTTCCAGAAGTTTGCTTTTGTTACAGATTACTACAGACTGTTCTCTTTTTGACAGATTCTGTTTTTCGCGTGTTGTTTGCTTATTTTGATGAATCTATGGCTAGTAAAATAGTTTATAAACCATAGAGCAGTTGGAATACAGTAGTTTTAACACCAATACAAATAAAGAATGAGTTCATTACAGTACCTTGAAGTGGTGTTTTGTTTTCTTTCGCTAACGGAGCTCATGAGATCTTCTGTTAAGTTTTGTGTTGTGAAGTTTTCAAGTTTTGGGTAAAGATTCGATGGACTATGGAATAAGGAGTGGGAAGAGCCTAAGCTTGGGGATGCCCAAGGCACCCCAAGGTAATATTCAAGGACAACCAAGAGCCTAAGATTGGGGATTCCCGGGAAGGCATCCCCTCTTTCGTCTACGTTCATCGGTAACTTTACTTGGAGCTATATTTTTATTCACCACATGATATGTGTTTTGCTTGGAGCGTCAATTTATTTTATTTATTTGTGCTAATATGTTAGAGAGTCTTCACATAGTTGCATAATTATTCGATTACTCATTGATGTTCACTTATATCTTTGCGCTAATGACGGCCACGTCGGCACTCGCCGGAGCCTGGCCGGCGGCGACCAAACGACGGCGGCGTGGCTCGGATTTGAGCTTCGGGTGGTGGTTTGGCGCGCTGAGCACACCGGGGAGGAGCTCTTGCTCGTCCGCATCCAAAGGACCGGACGGAAGGCCGCGGGGTGGCCGGAAGCAGCGCCGTCGTTGAGGTTAGCGGTGGCCGGAGCTATGGGATCGACGGGTTCGGCACTACGGTGATCGATAGGATGAGTTGGTGAGTTCTAAAACTCCCGGGGAAGGCTCTGAGCACATTGGTGTGCTCGTACGCGAGCTGCAGCAACTATGGCCACGAATGCGCCATTGCCGACGGCGAGGAGCTCACGGCTCCAGCGGTTATGGCGGCTAGAGCACGCGTTCGACTGAGATAAAAGAGGGGAAAGACGTCGGGTTTCACAATGAGGTCTGCAGGGTGGTCAGTGGGCTCGAGGGAGGCCTGGAGCGGACGAAGTAGCGGGGTCGATCTCGGCGAGCCGAGGTTGAAGAAGACGGCGTGGACTTCGCTTCGGGGCGTCTGGCGTAGCTTGACTCGGCGGGAAGGATAGAGAGGTCGTGGCAGAGCTCAGGGGAACGTCGGAGAGGTGACGAAGTGGCAGTGGCCGCGGCAACAGAGAGCGGCGGCGACGAGCTCCGCTCGGTGGGAGGGGGAGAGGGAGCCGGAGGAGGGGGAGGGCAAGGGAGAGGGGAAGCGAGGGGTCCGGGGGGTGCATGGTGCTCGTAGCGGCGTCGGGGAGGCAGCAGGCAGGCAGGAGGTGCCGGTGCGTGTCCGTGCGCGCCGCGGGCACGCACCCCTATCCTCCTGGCGAGAGGAGAGGGACGACTGGCGTGGCCTGTCGGCTGGGCCGAACTGCTGGGCCGGCTGGTAAGTGGCCCAGGTAAGCTTCTCTCCCCTTTTTCTATTTTGTTTTCTTTTCTATTTCTGTAATTCTGTTTCTGATTTAGTAAAATACTAAACCAATTTATTTTCTTCTAAAAACTAATGTAGGAATTAATTGGATTATTCCAGAGACCCACAGTAAAAATCAGAATTATTGGACATATATAATATATATAACATATATATATCCAATGCAAATATTTACTGGATTAACTCAAATGGCCAAAACTTAATACTTGTGAGCTCCCAAAAATATTGGTTGGAATTTTAACTCTGGCCAATATTCTTAGAGAAGAACAGGAACATCTTCTTGGGTCAAATTGAAGCAATTTTTATCTTGATCATTTTCAAAATGATTCCCGAGGCTTTCACAAGTCCCCATTTCAAATTCATTGCATTTTAAACATGATACACACATGACTAGCTAGCCCAGAGCAAACCAGAACTAGGAATGTGACATCTTCATAGAATATGTGGGAGCCAATATGAACATCCAGGTTCCGCTATTGGTTATTGACCAGAGATGAGTCTCGGTCATGTCTACATAGTTCTTGAACCCGTAGGGTTCGCACGCTTAACGTTCGATGACGATCGGCATTATGAGTTTATGTGTTTTGATGTACCGAAGGTAGTTTGGAGTCGTGATCACGGACATAACGAGGAGTCTCGGAATGGCCGAGACATAAAGATTGATATATTGGAAGGCTATGTTTGGACACCGGAAAGGTTTCGGATGAGTTCGGGCATTTTTCGGAGTACGGGGGGTTACCGGAACCCCCTGGGGAGTTAATGGGCCTTAATGGGCCATGGTGGGAGAGCGGACGAGGCGGCCAAGTGGGAGGCGCGCGCCCCGCAAGCCCAATCCGAATTGGGGGGGGGGGCTTTCCTTCTCTCCTTCTCCCTCTGCCTTCTTCTCATACTCCAACTAGGGAAGGGGGGGACCTACTCCTACTAGGAGTAGGAATCCCCCTTGGGCGCGCCATAGAGAGGGCTGGCCCTCCCCTCCTCCACTCCTTTATATACGGGGGAGGTGGGCACCCCATAGACACACAAGTTGACAGTTGTCTTAGCCGTGTGCGGTGCCCCCCTCTACAGATTTCCACCTCGGTCATATCGTTGTAGTCCTTAGGCGAAGCCCTGCGTCGGTAACTTCATCATCACCATCATCACGCCGTCGTGCCGACGAAACTCTTCCTCGGCCTCAGCTGGATCAAGAGTACGAGGGACGTCACCGAGCTGAACATGTGCAAATCGTGGAGGTGCCGTGCGTTCGGTACTTGATCAGTTGGATCACGAAGATGTTGGACTAAAACAACCGCGTTACTTAATGCTTTCGCTTTCGGTCTACGATGGTACGTGGACACACTCTCCCCTATCATTGCTATGCATCTCCTAGATAGATCTTGCATGATCGTAGGAATTTTCTTGAAATACTACGTTCTCCAACAGTGGCATCCGAGCCAGGTCTCTGCGTAGATGTTATATGCACGAGTAGAACACAAAGAGTTGTGGGCGATAATAGTCATACTGCTTACCAGCATGTCATAATTTTATTCGGCGGTATTGTTGGATGAAGCGGCTTAGACCGACATTACGCGTACGCTTACGCAAGACTGGTTCTACCGACATGCTTCGCACACAGGTGGCTAGTGGGTGTCTGTTTCTCCAACTTTAGTTGAATCGAGTGTGACTACGCCCAGTCCTTGTTGAAGGTTAAAACAGCACAATTGACGAAAAATCGTTGTGGTTTTGATGCGTAGGTAAGAACGGTTTTTGCTAGAAGCCCGTAGAAGCCACGTAAAACTTGCAACAACAAAGTAGAGGACGTCTAACTTGTTTTTGCAGGGCATGTTGTGATGTGATATGGTCAAGACGTGATTATAAAAATTGTTGTATGAGATGATCATGTTTTAGAACACAGTTATCGGCAACTGGCAGGAGCCATATGGTTGTCGCTTTATTGTATGAAATGCAATCGCCATGTAATTGCTTTACTTTATCACGAAGCGGTAGCGATAGTCGTAGAAGCAATAGTTGGCGAGACGACAATGATGCTTCAATGGAGATCCAGGTGTCAAGCCGGTGAAGATGGTGGTCATGACGGTGATTTGGAGATGGAGATCAAAGGCACAAGATGATGATGGCCATATCATATCACTTTTATTGATTGCATGTGATGTTTATCCTTTATGCATCTTATTTTTCTTAGTACGGCGGTAGCATTATAAGATAATCTCTCAATAAATTTCAAGGTATAAGTGTTCTCCCTGAGTATGCACCGTTGCTACAATTCGTCATGCCGAGACACCACGTGATGATCGGGTGTGATAAGCTCTACGTTCACATACAACGGGAGCAAGCCAGTTTTGCACACGTAGAATACTCTGGTTAAACTTGACGAGCCTAGCATATGCAGATATGGCCTCGGAACACTGAGACCAAAAGGTCGAGCGTGAATCATATAGTAGCTATGATCAACATAGTGATGTTCACCATTGAAAACTACTCCATCTCACGTGATGATCGGACATGGTTTAGTTGATATGGATCACGTGATCACTTAGATGATTAGAGGGATGTCTATCTAAGTGGGAGTTCTTAAATAATATGATTAATTGAACTTTAATTTCTCATGAACTTAGTACCTGATAGTATTATGCATGTCTATGTTGTTGTAGATAAATGGCCTGTGCTGTTGTTCCGTTGAACTTTAATGTGTTCCTAGAGAAAGCTAAGTTGAAAGATGATGGTAGCAATTACACAGACTAGGTCCGTAACTTGAGGATTGTCCTCATTTCTACACAGAAGAATTACGTCCTGGAAGCACCGGTAGGTGCCAAACCCGCTGCAGGAGCAACGCTAGATGTTATGAACGTCTGGCAGAGCAAAGCTGATGACTACTCGATAGTTCAGTGTGCCATGCTTTACGACTTAGAACCAGGACTTCAACGACGTTTTGAACGTCATGGAGCATATGAGATGTTCCAGGAGTTGAAGTTAATTTTTCAAGCAAATGCCCGGATTGAGAGATATGAAGTCTCCAATCAATAGCTGCAAAATGGAGGAGAATAGTTCTGTGAGTGAGCACATACTCAGAATGTCTGGGTACCACAAACACTTGACTCAGCTGGGAGTTAATCTTCCAGTTGATAGTGTCATTAACAGAGTTCTTCAATCACTGCCACCAAGCTACAAGAGCTTCGTGATGAACTATAATATGCAAGGGATGGATAAGACGATTCCCGAGCTCTTCGCAATTGAGGGAGTCCTGGACTAGGGGTGTCCGGATAGCCAAACTATCATCTTTGGCCGGACTCCTGGACTATGAAGATACAAGATTGAAGACTTCGTCCCGTGTCCGGATGGGACTTTCCTTGGCGTGGAAGGAAAGCTTGGCGTCTGGATATGTAGATCTCCTACCATTGTAACCGACTACGTGTAACCCTAACCCTATCCGGTGTCTATATAAACCGGAGGGTTTTAGTCCGTGGGGACGAACAACAATCATACCATAGGCTAGCTTCTAGGGTTTAGCCTCTACGATCTCGTGGTAGATCTACTCTTGTACTACCCATATCATCAATATTAATCAAGCAGGAGTAGGGTATTACCTCCATCGAGAGGGCCCGAACCTGGGTAAAAACATCGTGTCCCTTGTCTCCTGTTACCATCCGCCTAGACGCACAGTTCGGGACCCCCTACCCGAGATCTGCCGGTTTTGACACCGACATTGGTGCTTTCATTGGGAGTTCCTCTGTGCCGTCGCCGTCAGGAAGGATGCCTCATCCCGTCTTTAAAGACGATACTATCGCCAAAGGAGCCTTGGCTACTGGTCAGACTCTTCGGTTAGGTGGTTTTCTTATGACCGCCGGTTCGCCACCAGCGCTACCGACGATGACTTCTCGGGTCATCGAAATCAATCTTCACGTTAACTCGGAACTTGCCGAGCAGTTAGATCCGATCGAGCTCTCCTCCAGAACGAGCTCTTGGATCGCATCGCCGCAGGGAGTCGCCACGGACTACGACCATATCGGGCCTAAAACCCGATCTGAGAGATCAACTCTCCCTGTGCTACCCATCATGTTGCTGTGATAAAGGAGCAATCTGGCGACTCTTCTTCTATCTTAAGGACTAGCTACGTCCGGATTCCCGATCCTCCATGCCGAATTCCCGCAGAGGGACGGATGTCGATCAAGCCACGAACTTAAAGTCAGGCGGCGGGTTGGATTCATTGGATAACATCCAAAAACCCAAACTTCCAAGTTCGGAAACTTCTCGGCCCTTGAGTCTTACATTGGACGGGGTTCTGGATCTAGTTCCACCCGCCCACCCAAACATTAGTGATCTATCCCGAATTCGTCAAGAGCCCGCTGAAACAAAGACATCATTCTTGGGCGATTCCTGGTTATGGACATGATAAAGGACTGCCGAGAGAAGGAGGCAATCTCACTTTTCTGCAATAATTGCACGGACAAGGGAATCCTAAACGCCATAAGTCGTCGCGAAATTACACGCTTTGCTGACTTGGCGACCATAGTACAAAAGTACTATGCGATGGATACTGCTTGGAAAACCGAAAGTAAATTCAGGGATAATCCGTCCCCGAATACAACCCTTGTCCAAAATAAAAGGGTGCATCATCACCAAGCACCTGGGTTATACATCAAAAAACAAAAACCCCCTCAAGGGAACGGAACCGTAATGGAGGGTTGGCTAAACGGACCCTGCAAAATTCATAGCACAGAGGGCGCCACTCCAACTCATAGCCTTCGAGCATGTTGGATACTACGGCAGGTGGCCAAAAGTGGCGAAGAGCTTCTAGCCTCAGAATCCCAGCCCAGCAACACCAGTACGGTATTAACAGTCTTCAAGACTTTCGCATCAAATAACATGCGGAAACGAACACTCCACAACCTTACCGAAGTCTACCAAGTAGCAACAATAAATCCATGGACTGACACGGCTATTACCTTTAATGCCGGATTTAACCCAAATTCGAACAGCCCGAGCACCAGCCGCATTGGTCCTCAGTCCAATAGTGGACGGCTCTCGCCTTACTAAGGTACTCATGGATGGCGGCAGCGGACTAAACCTCATCTACGAGGAAACCCTCCGAAAAATGGAAATAGACTGGAACCGCATTGAGTGAAGCAGCACAACCTTTAGAGGAATAATCCCTAGCCGGGAAGCATCTTGCACAGGAAAAATCACATCGGACGTAGTGTTCGCTCTGCAGACAATTACAGGTCCGAGGAGGTCACATTTCAAGTGGCCTCGTTCAGCAGCGGATATCACGCTTTATTAGGGCGAGAGGCATTCACAATTTTTCAAGCTATACCCCATTATGGGTACATGAAGCTTAAAATGCCCGGACCTAATGGAATCATCACTCGCTAGTGATCCAAACATAGCACTCAGCGAAAACAAGACAGCCGCACTAGCCCTTGAGGCACTATCCGAAGCCCTAGCGGCCGAGGAACTCACTGCGATGCGCTCCACGGTGAACAGGGACGATGTGATACTTGATAAAAGATCCAAGTCCACCTCTTTTAAACCAGCGGATGAAATAGTCAAATTCCAAGTCCACCCAACGGACCCTGCAAAGACGGCCTCCTTTGGGGCTCAATTAAACCACGATGTAGACGCCAGACCACGAGAATTTCTACGAAAATCGGGACATTTTTGCTCGGCACCCTTCAGACATGCCAGAATCCCACGCCGGTGGCCGAGCACAGCCTAAATATCCTAAAAGGATTCAAGCTACCAAACAGGCTCTTGGCGCTTTTCCAAACCCAAGAGACAGGCCATGGGAGAGGAGCTAGCCAAACTTCTGGAAGCCGGATTCATCAGAGATATAAAACATCCGGACTGGCTAGCAAATCTGGTGATGGTACCAAAGAAGGATAAATCCTGGCGCCTATGTGTTGATTTCAAAGACCTTAATAAGGCTTGCCCAAAGGATCCCTTCCCTTCCCTCGCATTGATCAAATTATCGACGCTACAGCAGGACACGACTCATTGTGTTTCCTCGACGCGTACTCCGGCTACCACCAAATCAAGATGGCGGAGCCAGACCAAGCAGCAACATCATTCATCACTCCATATGGCCCATTCTGCTTCAACACAATGCCCTTCGGGCTCAAAAACACCGGCGCAACATATCAGCGCATGATTCAGACATGTCTGGCAAACCAGATCGCCAAAACAGTGGAAGCATATGTAGATGATGTGGTCGTCAAATCCAAGCATGTCGAAACTTGAGGCTCACATTCGACAATCTCCGAAAATATGACATTAAGCTAAATCCGGAAAAATGCGTCTTCGGCGTTCCAACCGGAAAGCTCCTGGGCTTCATTGTGTCCGTTAGAGGAATTGAAGCAAACCCAGCCAAGATCCGAGCTCTGTCACAATTGGATATTCCAAAAGACCTCAAACAAATACAAAATTGATTTGGATACGTGGCGGCTCTAAGCCGCTTTATCTCCCGCTTGGGAGAAAAGGCGTTACCCTTTCCGCCTCCTCCGGCGCACCGAACACTTCGAGTGGACGGATGCCGCCACGGCCGGACTCGAAGAAATAAAAGTCATATTGGCAACAAATCCGGTCCTGGCCGCGCCCAACGTGAGCGAACCAATGCTATTATATATCGCCGCAACACATCAAGTTGTCAGTGTGGTGCTCGTCGTTGAACGAGAAACGGACGGACACCGGTTCCCTCTTCAAAGACCGGTTTATTATGTGTCCACTGTCCTCACTCCATGCAAGTCCCGGTACTCACATTATCAAAAGATAGCATACGCGGTGTTCATGGCATCCGGAAGCTGCGACACTACTTTCAAGAGTGTTCGATAACGGTAGCCTCAAGTACCTCTTAACGACATTATAAACAACCGCGACGCGACGGGCCGGATTGCTAAATGGGCCATAGAGCTCCTTCCATTCGACATAACCTATAAGCCACGACGAGCTATTAAGTGCAGGTTTTGGCCGACTTCGTGGCCGAATGGAGCGAATCCGAACTCCCTAAAGAGTACGGCGCATACTCCAATTGGATCATGCACTTTGACGGCTCCAAAATGTTGGCCGGCCTGGGGGCTGGCGTCGTCCTGACGTCCCCAACCGGGGACACAGTCCAATACGTACTCCAGATAATGTACACAGACTCCAACAACGCGGCCGAATACGAGGCCCTTCTACACGGCCTCCGGATGGCAGTCTCCATGGGCATTAAACGCCTAGAGGTGCGCGGGGATTCTAACCTCGCGATATCTCAAATAAACAGAGACTTTGATGCCAAAGATCCGAAAATGGCAGCTGCATCGCAATGCGGTCCTAAAAATGTCAGCACGGTTCGAAGGGCTCGAATTTCATCATATAACCCGGGATAACAACCAGGCGGCGGACATATTGGCACGCATCGGCGCAAAATGCGATGCCGTCCCGCCCAACATCTTCCTGAAACGGCTGTTCAAGCCATCCATACTATGGGAAGGGGAGTCCGGAAATAACAATCCGGACCCAACCGCACTGCCTGACACCGAACACTCTGACACAATCGGAGGCTCTGCCACCGAGATAACACCCTCTGCCCACGAAATAATGGCAGTTATCGCCCCGTGGACGGAGCCATTCCTAGCCTACCTAACTAGGCAGGAACTCCCCGAAGACCAAAATGAGGCTCGCTGCATAGTACGGCGATCCAAAGCCTATAAAGTCCATGAGGGAGAGCTCTATAAGAAAAGCACAACAGGAGTCCTTCAAAGGTGTATATCCAAAGAGGAAGGGCGAAACCTCTGGCTGAAATTCATGCCGGACTGGTGGGCACCACGCCGCAGCCCGGGCCCTTGTAGGCAAGGCCTTCCGTCTGAGATTTGATTGACGACGGCCGGCAGATGCGCAGGATTTAGTCCAACGATGCATTGGTTGCCGCCTTTTGCTAACCAAAGCCACATGCCACCCACCGCCTCAAAACTATACCTATCACCTGGCCGTCATGTCCGGGGCTTGACATGGTTGGACCCCTTAAGGGAGGAACCCACAAGCAAAAATACCTATTGGTCATGGTGGATAAATTCACCAAATGGATAGAGGCCAAGCCTGTTAAAACGGCCGAATCCGGGCTGGTGATAGACTTCATATCAGGGGTAGTGCACCGTTACAGCGTCCCTCACAGTATCATCGCGATAACGGCACCAACTTCACGGCCGATGAGGTCAAATTATGGTGTAAAAACATGGGCATCAAGCTCGATTACGCCTCAGTCTATCACCCTCAAACCAATGGTCAAGTCGAGCGAGCAAACGGTCTAATCATGAGCGGCATTAAACCCAGACTAGTGCGGTCCCTCAAGGAATCTAACACGCACTGGGTTGAGGAGCTCGACTCCGTACTCTGGGGGCTGCGGACCACGCCGAATCTACTACCGGATTCACACCATTTTTTATGGTGTACGGCGCAGAGGCAGTCTTGCCCTGCGACATAATTCATGACTCACCTCGCGTGCGCATGTATGAAGAATGAGAAGCCGAGCTCGATCAACAGGACAGTTTGGACGCATTGGAGGAGGAGCGTGACGTGGCAAAAGCTCGTTCCGCATTTTATCAACAGCAGGCTCGAAGATATCAAAGCAGGGAATGCACGGGCCAAAGCTTACAACGTTGGCGAACTAGTTCTACGCCTGCGGACAAGAAAAAGGACAAACTCAAGCCCAAATGGGAAGGCCCCTTCATCATCGACCAGGTGTCTGTTGGCGGAGCATACCGTCTGTGAAACGATCGGATAACCGACTCGAGCCGAACCCATGGAACGCAGCCCGTCTACGAAGATTCTATGCCTAAGCGCCGGACTCCAAGTTCGTCTCCTTCCTCCGTCCACATTTTCTATTTTTGCTGTCTTTTATTTCTCTCCTTCCTCCTCCTTCTTCTTGAAGCCTTTAGAGGCTCGTTTGCGCTTTGTTTGCACATACTTGACGCGCTGTCCGCGCTCATTATACCTGGGGGCTTCTTTAACAGAAGCTTATTTATACGGGCTTCATGCCCAACACATGTGTCAAACTTCCGCATGTGCCTTTTATTCACCATTATATGCATCGATATGACTTAAGTTTTGGCCAAGCTGGGTTGCTCGGCTCTGTGCTTACCCCTCGTTCCCGATTGTTCGGCTAGGTGGTAAAGGGAGCACCTCTGCGATTATTCTTGCCGGGTCACCGGATGTGTACCTCGGTGGGTGAAGCCGAAAGCTAAGCGTTCTTAAGGGAATATTCGGTCGGTGAACTGAAAGATGATTTTTAACTATTTATCCATCTGCCCGCAGATGATTTTCTGCTTTTTAGCAGTTTGGACATGCACTTTAGGGCATGCCTCCCAAATAAAGGAACCCTTAACGGAACTATTCTCCCCGGAAGATGTTTCTTACTATCCATGTAATATAACATAACTAGTTGGGCACTTGTCTGATACAGCAATAATGACCCCTACGCCTTGTCTCCATGCATGCCCCGGTTCTTACATAACCGCGAGGGTATTTGGACACACTCCGGACTATTGGGTCCCGAGGTCGGCTTAAAAGGTCCGCTATGACAAACGATCTACAATCCGGCTAGAAGACATTTTTCATGTCATATTCAATTACATAGTCAACTCGACTAATTGTATTCCTCCTCAATGCCATCTAATTGGCTATCTAATTTACAATCTTGCTGGGAATACTTGGCGGCCAATTCTACTTGGCCGTATACTAAGCTTACTCCCTCCCATCAGGCCCCACAGGTCCGACCTCGGCCATGTGGTGTGGGTCACAACCGTGTACAGCGTCTTTACCATGGCCCAGGCCTCCTGGCGCCTTTGACGGCAGCTGATATCTTCCATAGTCGGAAGCGCCAGCGCTCCTTGAAGCCGCTACGCCAGCTCCCCAATGCCTTGGGCAGGGAGATAGATAGCCACAAGGCTCGGCGACGCTTTTCATCACTGTCGAACTTCGTTTGCGGTAGCCGACGATTCGGGAAGAAGATCACCAAGAACTGGGCATCTCCTCCTCGGGGCGACCTGTGAACAAACCTACATACATGTTTATGTTAGTCGCCTTCCTCGCCGAACTCTTTCAAAGTTCGCTCAAGCACTTCTTGAAAATGCCGCGACGAAGCCGCCGATTCTCTTTACGGAGTCGCATAACTGGGCACGAACATCCTTTAGTTCCTCACCCAGTTGGGTGTTGGCATCTTGGAGGTTATTTTTCTCCTGCCGCACCCTCGTAAGCACGATCTCGCCGGCCTTCAACCGGCGCAAGAGCTGTTGCTTGCCTGGATCTAGACCGGCGCCATCTGCAATATTATTGTCAGATTTACACACATGCCGCACTTCATAAACTATTTATCTTTTGAGGCATATAGTACCAGAGGGGGTCTCTGTGGCTCCCTCAGAGCGGCTAGTGCGGCCTCAAGTTGGGCCTTGCATTCTTCAAGCTCTGGGACAGTCAGTATTCCTTTTGTAAGATCCTCAGATAACAAATGATCCTTAAATCAGTTATTCTAACTATTTTAAGTCTCGGGGCTCTTGGCATATATAATCACAAATTTCCTCACCCGTATGTCCTTTACATACTGCTCCGTGGCTCTGGCTAGACCATCTTGAGCGGCACGGAGGTGTGCATCTCCCGAATTGAAGGCATTCAAGGCCTCTTGGGAGAAACATGCGTCACGAAGAACTGTCCGGTGGCGCCTGTGATTCATGGCGCTCTCCACCTCGGAGTTGGTGGCAAACAATCTGTCGGCATCCTCTGTCGGAGGAGCATCCGACGCACGCCTCGTGCTCGCCTCCGCTTCTGGACCCGGCTTTGGAGCCTGGCTGGCGGAGGTTCGATTGGCAACCTCTCCGGACTCAGTCCGACGAGCGCTCTTTTTCCTGAAAAGAGCAACAGCGTTAGTACGCCTTCCAGGAATCAATCCAGGGAATATGGTGACGCGTCATACCGTTGCGGCGGAGTTTCGATCCGGACCGCACTTCTTTTTAACTGCGGGCCGTACGCCTTGTTGGCTAGCCGCATGGCTCGGCCTCCTGCCTCGAAGGCACCCTGCGGAACACCATTGGTATACGGTGATCAAAAAATAAGCACGGATGGGTCATTATCGAGTATTGGGAGCTCGGTCTCGATTACTGTGAGGCTGGAAGTATTCCGGGGTAATCGGCCGTAATGGCGACCAAGGCATTATCGATGCTCAGTTGGTGATATACCCCATCAATCAGCTCCACCAATATGTCCGGATCCTCTTCGGAGGCCGGATCGAGGGACCGTTCCGGATCCTTGGGTTGTGGGGGCGGGCTGTGTATCTTCTCCACGGCCCGGAGCAGTTCCTGCGTATAAACCATGAAATGAGATATTTAACCAGGGGAACATGGATCGGACAGGCCACAAAGATATTTGCTTACCCAACTTCGAGGATTATTCGAAGAAAACCCGTCGATGGATCGACGCGAGAAAATCCTCCTCTTCCCCTTTGTACATGGCGGACAAGGTCTTCACCAGTTCGGTGACCGATCCCGACCCTTTGCGGCCATGACGGGTGGCATCGTCCTCCCGTTGAAGTCCCACATGGGTGGCCCCTATATTGGAGCGGCTGCACTCCTCATAATGCAGATTGCCATGACTCCAATCATGGTCAATACGGCATGAGCGATTATCTTATTCGGCTCATCAAGTAAAGGACGTCCCGATCATTTTCCTCCGGGGGCTCATGGGCGCCAGCTTAGGCGCTTCTTCGAAGGCGTTGCTAAATTCCGGAAGGCCGATCCAACAGGATCCGCAGCGGGGCGTCCTCCATGTAAAACCATTCCGAAGACCAGTCTTCGGACGCCTTCTTCGTGGTTCCGGATAGATATCCGGTACCAGCGATGCACCATAGTTCGGCTCCGCCCACTTGATATATTGACCCCTCATGAGAACGGGGTACTAGGCAGAATAATCTCTTCCACAGTGCAAAATGAGCCTCGATGCCCAAGAACAGTTCGCAAAGGGCCACGAAGCCCGCGATGTGCAAAATGGAGGCAGGCGTAAGGTGGTGCAACTGGAGGCCATAGAACTCCAAGAGCCCCCGGAGAAACGGATGGATTGGAAATCCAAGTCCTCTTACTAGATAAGAGACAAAGCATACCCGCTCTCCTTTAGAAGGATCGGGGACACTCTCCGCTTGCTTTCCGCCCTTGTAGGTGGCAAGTCCGGCTCGAACCGGAACCACGAAGGCCGGGGGAAGAAATCCCTTGGTTTGGAGTATAACTAGCTCGCTATGCGGGATCGAGCATCTCTCGCAATTTCAGTGCTGAGGGCTGGGAGCGCGAGAGGAGGAGCCGTCGACCGCCCATGATGGAATGGGTTTTTGTCAAAGGCGCTCGATGAAGGCTTGCGGAGGGGGATGGTGTGACTCAGATCTAGATCCCCGCCCCTTTTATAGGCGGCTCATTTGCGCAGCTAGGGGGTAAGTGTAAAAATACCCTGGCTTTTCGCATTCATTCAAACACGTGGAAGATGGCCACTATTGGGCGTGGAAGCCAAGGAGCACAGCATTTATCTGAAGTCGGACACTATTCGACAAATATATGGAATTTGGAGAAGAACCTGCCTCGCAATGCCGAAGACAAACTACGCGCTGGACTCATCGTCATTGAAGCCTGGTTCAGAGACTCTTGAGGAATCTGGACTAGGGGTGTCCGGATAGCGAACTATCTTCTTTGGCCAGACTCCTAGACTATGAAGATACAAGATTGAAGACTTCGTCCCGTGTCCGGATGGGACTTTCCTTGGCGTGGAAGGCAAGCTTGGCGATACGGATATGTAGATCTCCTACCATTGTAACCGACTCTGTGTAACCCTAACCCTATCCGGTGTCTATATAAACCAGAGGGTTTTAGTCAGTAGGACGAACAACAATCATACCATAGGCTAGCTTCTAGGGTTTAGCCTCTCTGATCTCGTGGTAGATCTACTCTTGTACTACCCATATCATCAATATTAATCAAGCAGGAGTAGGGTATTACGTCCATCGAGAGGGCCCGAACCTGGGTAAAAACATCGTGTCCCTTGTCTCCTGTTACCATCCGCCTAGACGCACAGTTCGGGACCCCCTACCCGAGATCTACCGGTTTTGACACCGACAGCAATGCTAAAGGCTGCGGAGGTAGAAATCAAGAAGGAGCATCAAGTGTTGATGGTCAACAAGACAACTAGTTTCAAGAAAAAGGGTAAAGCGAAGAAGGGGAACTTCAAGAAGAACGACAAACAAGTTGCTGCTCAAGTGAAGAAGCCCAAGTCTGGACCTAAGCCTGAGACTGAGTGCTTCTACTGCAAAGGGACCGTCCTTTGGAAGCTTAAACTGCCCCAAGTATTTGGCGGAGAAGAAGGATGGCAAGGTGAAAGGTATATTTGATATACATGTTATTGATGTGTACCTTACTAATGCTCGCAGTAGCACCTGGGTATTTGATACTGGTTCTGTTGCTAATATTTGCAACTCGAAACAGGGGCTACAGACTAAGCGATGATTGGCTAAGGACGAGGCGATGATGCGCGTGGGAAATGGTTCCAAAGTCGATGTGATCACCGTCGGCACGCTACATCTACATCTACCTTTGGGATTAGTTTTAGACCTGAATAATTGTTATTTGGTGCCAGCGTTAAGCATGAACATTATATCTAGATCTTGTTTGATGCGAGACAGTTATTCATTTAAATCAGAGAATAATGGTTGTTCTATTTATATGAGTAATATCTTTTATGGTCATGCACCCTTGATGAGTGGTCTATTTTTATTAAATCTTGATAGTAGTGATACACAAGTTCATAGTATTGAAGCCAAAAGATATAAGTTTAATAATGAAGTGCAACTTATTTGTGGCACTGCCGTTTAGGTCATATTGGTGTAAAGCGCATGAAGAAACTCCACGCTGATGGGATTTTGGAATCACTTGATTATGAATCACTTGATTCTTGCGAACCATGCCTCATAGGCAAGATGACTGAGACTCCGTTCTCTGGAACAATGAGTGAGCCACAGACTTGTTGGAAATAATACATATTGTTGTATACGGTCCGATGAGTGTTGATGCTCGTGGCGGGTATCGTTATTTTCTGACCTTCACAGATGATTTGAGCAGATATGGGTATATCTAGATGAAACATAAGTCTGAAATATTTGAAAAGTTCAAAGAATTTCAGAGTAAAGTGGAAAATCATCGTAACAAGAAAATAAAGTTTCTACGATCTGATCTTGGAGGAGAATATTTGAGTTACGAGTTTGGTCTTTATTTGAAACAATGCGGAATAGTTGAGTCACGCCACCTAGAACACCACAGCGTAATGGTGTGTCTGAACGTCGTAATTGTACTTTATTAGGTATGGTGTGATCTATGATGTCTCTTACTGATTTACCGATATCTTTATGGGGTTATGCTTTAGAGACGGCTGCATTCACGTTAAATAGGGCACCATCGAAATCTGTTGAGACGACACCATATGAATTGTGGTTTGGCAAGAAACCCAAGTTGTCGTTTCTTAAAGTTTGGGGCTGCGATGCTTATGTGAAAAATCTTGAACCTGATAAGCTCGAACCCAAATCAGAGAAATGTGTCTTCATAGGATACCCAAAGAAGACTGTTGGGTACACCTTCTATCACAGATCCGAAGGCAAAATATTCGTTGCTAAGAATGGATCCTTTCTAGAGAAGGAGTTTCTCTCGAAAGAAGTGAGTGGGAGGAAAGTAGAACTTGATGAGGTAATTGTACCTGCTCCCTTATTGGAAAGTAGTTCATCACGTAAATCAGTTCCATGATTCCTACACCGACAAGTGAGGAAGCTAATGATGATGATCATGAAACTTCGATCAAGTTACTACCAAACCTCGTAGGTCAACCAGAGTAAGATCCGCACTGCAGTGGTACGGTAATCCTGTTCTGGAGGTCATGTTACTTGACCATGACAAACCTACGAACTATGAGGAAGCGATGATGAGCCCAGATTCCGCAAAATGGCTTAAGGCCATGAAATCTGAGATGGGATCCATGTATGAGAAGAAAGTATGGACTTTGGGTGACTTACCCGATGATCGGCAAGCCATAAAGAATAAATGGATCTTCAAGAAGAAGACTGACGCAGATAGTAATATTACTGTCTACAAAGCTCGACTTGTTGCGAAACGTTTTCGACAAGTTCAAAGAGTTGACTACGATGAGAACTTCTCACCCGTAGCGATGCATAAGTCCGTCCGAATCATGTTAGCAATTGCCGCATTTATGATTATGAAATTTGGCAAATGGATGTCAAAACTGCATTCCTTAATGGATACCTTAAAGAAGAGTTGTATATGATGCAACCGGAAGGTTTTGTCGATCCAAAAGGTGCTAACAAAGTGTGCAAGCTCCAACGATCCATTTATGGACTAGTGCAAGCCTTCCGGAGTTGGAATATACGTTTTGATAGTGTGATCAAAGCACATGGTTTTATACAGACTTTTGGAGAAGCCTGTATTTACAAGAAACTGAGTGGGAGCTCTGTAGCATTTCTGATATTATATGTGGATGACATATTATTGATCGGAAATGATACTGAATTTCTGAATAGCATAAAAGGATACTTGCATAAGAATTTGTCAATGAAAGACCTCAGTGAAGCTGCTTATATATTAGGCATCAAGATCTATAGAGATAGATCAAGACGCTTAATTGGACTTTCACAAAGCACATACCTTGATAAAGTTTTGTAGAAGTTCAAAATGGATCAAGCAAAGAAAGGTTCTTGCATGTGTTACAAGGTGTGAAGTTGAGTCAGACTCAATGCCCGACCACTGCAGAAGATAGAGAGAAAATGAAAGTCATTCCTATGCTTCAGCCATAGGTTCTATCATGTATGCAATGCTGTGTACCAGACCTGATGTGTGCCTTGCTATTAGTTTAGCAGGGAGGTACCAAAGTAATCCAGGAGTGGATCATTGGACAGCGGTCAAGAACATCCAGAAATACCTGAAAAGGACTAAGGATATGTTTCTCGTTTACGGAGGTAACAAAGAGCTCGTCGTAAACGGTTACGTCGATGCAAGCTTTGACACTGATCCGGATGACTCTAAGTCACAAACCGGATACGTATTTTTATTGAATGGTGGAGCTGTCAGTTGGTGCAGTTCCAAGCAGAGCGTCGTGGCGGGATCTACGTGTGAAGCGGAGTACATAGCTGCTTCGGAAGCAGCAAATGAAGGAGTCTGGATGAAGGAGTTCATATCCGATCTAGGTGTCATACCTAGTGCATCGGGTCCAATGAAAATCTTTTGTGACAATACTGGTGCAATTGCCTTGGCAAAGGAATCTAGATTTCACAAGAGAACCAAGCACATCAAGAGACGCTTCAATTCCATCCGCGATCAAGTCAAGGAGGGAGACATAGAGATTTGCAAGATACATATGAATCTGAATGTTGCAGACCCGTTGACTAAGCCTCTCTCACGAGCAAAACATGATCAACACCAAGACTCCATGGGTGTTAGAATCATTACAATGTAATCTAGATTATTTGATTCTAGTGCAAGTGGGAGACTGAAGGAAATATGCCCTGGAGGCAATAATAAAGTTGTTATTTATATTTCCTTATATCATGATAAATGTCTATTATTCGTGCTAGAATTGTATTACCGGAAACTTAGTACATGTGTGAATACATAGACAAACAGAGTGTCACTAGTATGCCTCTACTTGACCAGCTCGTTAATCAAAGCTGGTTAAGTTTCCTAGCCATGGACAAGAGTTGTCATTTGATGAACGGGATCACATCATTATAGAATGATGTGATTGACTTGACCCATCTGTTAGATTAGCACTATGACCGTTTAGTTTATTGCTATTGCTTTCTTCATAACTTATACATGTTCCTATGACTATGAGATTATGCAACTCCCAAATACCGGAGGAACACTTAGTGTGCTATCAAACGTCACAACGCAACTGTGTGATTATAAAGATGCTCTACAGGTGTCTCCGATGGTGTTTGTTGAGTTGCATAGATCGAGATTAGGATTTGTCACTCCGATTATCGGAGAGTATCTCTGGGCCCTCTGGGTAATGCACATCATTATAAGCCTTGCAAGCAATGTGACTAATGAGTTAGTTACGGGATGATGCATTACGGAACGAGTAAATAGACTTGCCGGTAACGAGATTGTACTAGGTATGATGATACCGAGGAATGAATCTCGGGCAAGTAACATACCGATGACAAAGGGAACAACATATGTTGTTATGCGGTTTGGCCGATAAAGATCTTTGTAGAATATGTGGGAGCCAATATGAACATCCAGGTTCCGCTATTGGTTATTCACCAGAGATGAGTCTCGGTCATTTCTACATAGTTCTCAAACCCGTAGGGTCAGCATGCTTAACGTTCGATGATGATCGGTATTATGAGTTTATGTTTTTTGATGTACTGAAGGTAGTTCAAAGTCCCGGATGTGATCACAGACATGACGAGGAGTCTTGAAATGGTCGAGACATAAAGATTGATATATTGGAAGGCTATGTTTGGACACCGGAAAGGTTTCGGATGAGTTCGGGCATTTTCCGAAGTACCGGGGGGTTACCGGAACCCCCCGGGGAGTTAATGGGCCTTAATGGGCCATGGTGGGAGAAAGGAGGAGGCGGCCAAGTGGGAGGTGCACGCCCCCAAGCCCAATCCGAATGGGGGGAGGCGGACCCCCTTTCCTTCTCTCCTCCTCCCTCTTCCTTCTTCTCCTACTCCAACTAGGGAAGGGGGGGGGGACCTACTCCTACTAGGAGTAGGAATACTCCTTGGGTGTGCCATAGAGAGGGCCGGCCGTCCCCTCCTCCACTCCTTTATATACGGGGGATGGGGCACCCTATAGACACACAAGTTGAAAGTTGCCTTAGCCATGTGCGGTTCCCCCCTCCATAGATTTCCACCTCGGTCATATCATTTTAGTGCTTAGGCAAAGCCCTGTGTCGGTAAATTCATCATCACCGTCATCACGCTATCGTGCTGACGAAACTCTCCCTCGGCCTCAGCTGGATCAAGAGTACGAGGGACGTCACCGAGCTGAACGTGTGCAGATCGCGGAGGTGTCGTGGGTTCGGTACTTGATCGATTGGATCGCGAAGACGTTCGACTACATCAACCGCGTTACTTAACGCTTCCTCTTTTGGTCTACGATGGTACCTGGACACACTCTCCCCGTTCGTTGACATGCTTCTCCTAGATAGATCTTGCGTGATCGTAGGAATTTTTTTGAAATACTGTGTTCCCCAACATGATGTGCATTACCGAGAGGGCCCAGAGATACCTCTCCGATACACAGAGTGACAAATCCTAATTTTTATCTATGCCAACCCAACCAACACCTTCAGAGACACCTGTAGAGCATATTTATAATCACCTAGTTACGCTGTGACGTTTGATAGCACATAAGGTGTTCCTTCGGTATTCGGGAGATGCATAATATCATAGTCAGAGGAATATGTATAAGTCATGAAGAAAGCAATAGCAATAGAACTAAACGATCATTATGCTAAGCTAACGGATGGGTCTTGTCCATCACATCATTAGAATGATGTGATCCCGTTCATCAAATGACAACACATGTCTATGGTCAGGAAACTTTAACCATCTTTGATTCACGAGCTAGTCAAGTAGAGGCATACTAGGGACACTCTGTTCACACATGTACTAAGTTTCCGGTTAATACAATTCTAGCATGAATAATAAACATTTAACATGATATAAGGAAATATAAATAACAACTTTATTATTGCCTCTAGGGCATATTTCCTTCAGTTCTTATCTCCCCCTAATGCTGAAAAAGTGTTCTTATCAAAATTTAATCAACTTACGGGCCATAAACAAGTCCCGCTACTAGGGACTTCAGGTACTTTAAAATTGATAGAGAATTTTACCTCACATAGATCCCCATTTTCCATGCAGGTCCATAGGTGTGCATTGCGGTGGTGAAGTCATTACATATCCAATGCATCCAAATGATCGCAAATGGGAAATACTTATTTATTTCCAATTTCCACGTACTAAGTACAATTGGGGGGGGGGGCATGATATGCAGTTTTTTGAATATGTCAAAATTACATGTCCCCTACAAGATATTGAGAGATTATAATTATGTAGGAGCTATCTTAGTACCAACTTTATCCTTTTGGTAAGTGATTCCGCAAATCATTTTGGGTATGTACAAAATGCTCCACAACTTTGTCTCAATCTAGGCAGTAATCATCATATATGTGTGAACTAAATTTCGCAACATTATTCGTTTTGATGGATTTTATCCCGTGCTAAGGATGATTTGCTCTCAAATTAATGATTTGAGCAATCAATTTTGCAAAATCATGGTTCCTTATAAAAGTAAGAACACATTGTACTATCTCACCAATGCATCGGAAAGCACTATGAACTATCTGAGTAATCCAGATAATAGTTGATTTGGATCAAATCTACTCGTGTTAAAGGAAATCTAGTGGCTCGTCCTTTATCTTAAGATAAGATGACCTCGTGATTAATTTACTAGTTTGCACATACCGTGCATACATAATCCAATGAATTTGAAAAAATTTCACAGTTAGGTTGTGTCCAATGGAACCATCAGTAATTTTCTCATCATCGTAATACCACGATGACAATGCCATATATTGAACTTATCAAGATTCTGGAAAATTATTCTGTAAGCCATTTTCTTCTTTTCCTTAAGATCATCAATTTCAGGGAAAATTGGTTCTTCTACAAACCTCTGCACTGGGGGGGCAACAACTTTCTAGAATAGCAGAAGCATTTGCTCATGAAGAAAATGATTGTTATTGAGGCTTAGTAATCTAGATGGTGACTAAAACATGAACATTGATGGCAAGTTTAGGGCAATCCACACTGACGGCAAGTTTAGGGCAACAACTTTCTAGAATAGCAGAAGCATTTCCTCATGAAGCAAATGATTACTATTGAGGATTAGTAGTCCGGTATGGTGACTAAAACATGAAAATCGATGGAAAGTTTAGGGCATATCCACATGGATCACCAAACGGACCTCATAGAATGTCCACAAGACAAGTCCAGATGTGTCTGCGAATAGCCCGATCATTGAGTCAACTCCCTCAAATCTGGACCGTGTACGATGGACAACGCGCCAAGGGGTAATGAGACAAGAATAAAAGGCATGAGTGGGAGATCTGGTAAAACTAAGAGTGGATGGGTTTTCTTTTGGACTCACATAGAACTTCCCAAAGTTTAGGGATGATTTGTGGGGTTTTCAGTGTTCGCACCAGTCCGTGCACATTTAATAAATAGTGATCTGGGCCTAAAGTGTCTGGATTGTACACATTTCAATGACCCGCATTGGAGATGCCCTTAGTGGCTCGCTTTTATGATTTTCTAGTTCAAGAACTAAACTATAAATCTGAGGCAAGTTAACAGAGGAAGATATATAGTGCACCGGGGAATTTGGTGCTACCGGTGCACCTGTTCTCTGTAAACTTTTTCATCGAAAATAAGTGTTATGAGGATGCGAGTACAATACATGTCTACCGCGGTATACATACTGAGACCCAAATTCAAAATACACATGTAGAAACAAAACGATAAATCATGATATGAATAGCAGCTAATGCAAAGCAGGCCTTGAATTTGGCCCAGATTCTTTACCATCGATGAAGTTGTCATTTTTGTTTACCATACTATGTTTCCAATTTGCATCTAAAATTTTGTGGTATGATTGATTCTTGTTACTACTAGAACATAATTCTTTTTCCAAAAATTTATAGCATTCATAAATAGGGTTCTTTAAAACAGGAGCACCGGTAGCACCAAATGGTTGGGTGCACTCCATATTTCTTGAGTTCATGGTCCCGCATACGTTTTCTATATTCTATAGCATGTTATTTTTGTAAGTGTTATCTACTTTGTTGGACAACCAAGCAATGATTTTAAATTACTTTTACATGTGCAATTGAGCTATACTCTTGGATTACTTCTTGTTGTTGGTGTACTTCTATTATGCCTTGATATCTTTGGGTATGTATTTGGAAGTCCTAAGCCAAACCCGTATTTCAGGGAAAGCCGACAAGGAATTCCGTTAATAACCGAGAGTTTTTTATTCTTTAGAACAACTCTGATGAATTTAGTAGATCCTTTTAGGAGGCCCTTAATGACCATAGAACAAACCTATACTATTAGAGACGGCTGAGCATTTCAAGGCGTAACATTGGCACTGCTATATAGACCTTTTTTATGAGGGATCAAATCCCTCTCTTCTCGTTTCTATTAATTCATTAACATTAAGAATCAGAATGTATCAAATAAAATAAAAATTTATTGCAGCAACAATAACTTGTATTATCTTATTTTTAGAATCACGCATACAATCATACTCAATTCGATCGAATTGTTTGATTTTAAAGGGGATCTCACATAATTTCACACATAAGGGGTTATTTCTTCATTTCGTCCAGTCATTAATAACTTGATTGTTTTTACATAATAGAAGATAGAAAGAACACTCTTAAGGATTTTTATTTTGAAATAGTTATATAAGCATTTAATGTCCTACGTGTTTGTTTTTTCAAAAGTCAAACGAGTGCATATTTTTAGAAAAATATATCAATATCCATAATCTGAAATTTATATCATTTGATCAATCATGATAGGTACTTTCATATTTTATCTATTATGTATTGGAAATGTTTCTATTTTATTCTATAATCTTGGTCAAACTTTCAAATGGTTGACTTGCATGGAAATCAATACACCTTATATTTTGGAATGAGGGAGCAGATGTTAAAAATCAGACGTTCCCTCAAAAGGCTTGTTTCAGCGAACGCCTTGTGGCATGTCCGATCTCCCCACACGAATCTTAGTGTGTTCGCTGGAAGGACAATTGGGAAGGAACACATGAACATAACACAATCGTTCGTTTGTTTGACGCTTGTGAGTGAATGACCTTCGTGACGGAAGCTAGTTTGTTTTCATATAATAGCATCATAAGAATTTTTATGTGAAACATGGCAGTTCTTCTAAAGCAACATGATAAATTTCTGAAGACAGGCGTGGCAATTCTACATGCTATGTCATGGCAATTCTCCTCTTAGCAGAATGACAAATCACGTATTTTTTGTGGCAACTTTTCTCCTGCTCTAGGATGGCATTTTTTCATGTGCATTTGGTATGCATGGCAATTGCTGCATGACAAATTCTTGACAAATCTTTTTGCTAGCACGTCAATTTTTTTTTTCAACAGGGCAAATCTCTATGTTATAGCATGATAAATGTATCTTTTTAAAAAGAATATATTAATATCGCGAAGATACCAAATACACCCAGCCTCTACACCAAAAAACATCCAGGATGCACATAGCCCGAAAAGAAAACAAAAAGGAAAGAGAAAAACCAAAGGCCTTGCCAAGGATGCACATAGCCCGAAAAGAAAACAAAAAAGAAAGAGAAAAACCAAAGGCCTTGCCACAATGATCTGCTCCTCTCAGCAGCAGCACACAAACGACCACCAAAGACAACACCTGGAAAATATAAAAGGTCTCCAAAATCGACGCCTTCAAGAAAGAAACAGTGCACAAACGCCTTCATCGCCCGATCCAAGATCTTAGGTTTTCAGCCTGGAGAAAGTCCGAGCTCTCAAAACAATACTTTCAGCAAGTCAACCGCCAGGCAAAACTAGTGAAGGTCAGACCTTAGGATTTCACCCTGAACATCACGACTCAGCACCCGACGAGCACCACCAAAAGTGAAGTCCTCCAGTGTTGCCACCCCCACTTGTCACTACTGCTCGTGAAAGTTAGCAAAACCTAACCGACTCAATCACCTCCAAGGCCCCCTCCGCCTTACTAATCGCCCGATCTCAGCCACCGTGGCTTTCTCCACCGATGTCTACGTCATGGAAATTGAGATACCGACATGTCCCATGGTGTCACCAAACAACAGAGCTTTGCATCGCGCCCACATGGAGCCGCGTAGGCTAATATGGACGCGCACGACCGGATTCTATCCAATCCAAATATCCCGGGGCAAGATCTCCGGCAACAGTTCCAGAATACGTCGACGACCAGATCGTTGCCGTGATGCGATAACAGCACTAGGACCGCCACCACACCACTATCTCCACCACGCCGACACCATCACCGCCATGGAGGAGGACACTGGCCCGTGCTGCCCACAACCCGCACAGCTGGTTAAAGAAGGACGACAAATTGGGGTGGAATCCCGATCCGCCGCCACCCCCTTGCCTGCACGATCCACCACCTCGAAGCTAGCTGTGCAACACCAGTACCGAGCGCCGCCGCCCCACCACGACCCTTGCCATCGCGGTGTCCCGGCCCAGCCGCGCCGAGGCCCTGCGCGAGAAGGCGAAACGCCCCGTCGCCGTCGACATCGGCCAGGCTTTGCCCACCGCGTCCTTTGGCAGCGGCGAGGGAGGAAGGAGGGAGAGGAGGGTGCTGGCGATGGCGGTGGGAGCGCCCTCCTCGTCGCCGAGGGACGTGTGAGGGTATACGTGGGCCATGGCAAATGTATCTGTCATAGTATTGACAATTCCTGAGCGTTTGCAGGGAGTAGTATTTTGAGGGAACACGCCCGATGGCGGCCTCAAACAAGCCTCTTGTAGAGAGCATTCATTCGCCTGGGTGATATTTCTAAAGAAACGTTAGTGTTCTTTAATACTAGATGATACCCCGCGCGTTGCTGCGGGATCTCTTTGTTGGCATTAAAAATTCTATGTAGATGCCCATAGAACTTACTTTGAAAAAGACATCACTCGGAGTATCTATCTTTGAAAATGCACTGAACATACCTCATACTACCATAAACCATATTTCAGCTTATGCTTGTGTATAAAGAACTATATGTGCCATGAACTTTCATATGATCGAACAATTAGGAAATCAAAAAAATTCCCAAGCCACGCACAACCAAAAGCCATTACATAGGAAACATGTGTAGAAAAAAATGGTAATTTATTTTTTGATGGATCTGTAACACTGTCTTGCCTGAAACAACATGTAGTACAGGTCCTTGAAAGTGTAGTTATCCTGCCTGGATCTGTAACAATGGCTATCTTGCAAACAACATAAAGAGAAGTACAATTCGACGGAAGTACAATTATCCAAATGGTACTGGCTCATGTATCATCATTCACCGTGCATGTTGGGGTAAAATGAACATGCATCCTGCAGTTTCGAATTCTTGCAAAAGCAAAAATCAATTCGAAACTGTAGACAATTAGGTGTGTAGGGGAAAAACTGACCGCTTCCTCCAGTGGCTAGGGGCAATGTAGACGCATTCCCATCCTTGGTGGCTCCTCCTTCTCATGCCTCAATTTAAAGAGGTGAATGACCCTGAAGCTGAAACCTGTAGAGCAGTTTCAGCAGAGAGTTTTAATAGATGTGGAGAACTATTTCCGATCAAGGTAGGAGGAAGACGAAGGGAAAAGACCTGTATAACCTGTTAATAATTGTCGTTGCTATTTACTCCGACTCCTATATGAACTTGTGTTTATTAAGAGCCATAATGAGAAGTTAAGTGAGGGAGATGAAAAACTGGTGTAGGACGCAACGGAAGGCAAGTGAGGGCTGATTCGATCGGTTGTACATGACCAAAAAAATACTGAAGACAAAAAACATCCCAAAGAACAGAGTACAGAACCTGTCGACGTACTCAGGAAGTTCGCTACCCTTGCCGCAATTCCGCAAACCCATGACGGACGCACAGGAGTTCAGCTTGCCAAGAGAATGGCTACTATTACGGCAGGTGCAGGTGGCTCAGCATCCGCAGATACATCACCTTCTGCTGTTGACTAAACAAACAAAAAAATCAATCAGCCATCACGGAATCAATTAACCAACCAACGATCTGTGGTTGTTGACTGGACTCTCTGTGGCAACGAATAAAGGCGATGTACCAACAACTCGTGGTTCTACTGGATACCGTTGTCGTCGAGGCCGAGGTACTTGATGGCGACCTGCTACGCAGTGAGGCTGGGGCGGAGGCCGCCGTCGACGGAGTCCCTGTAGACGGGGTCAAAGCCGACCTCGGTGTTAGTGAGGTGGATTTGCGATGGACTTACAGCTCGTCCAGGGTGAAGGCTTGCAGGTAGCAGCCTTGTCATCACTGGCGTCCGTGAAAGGTCCTCCAAGGAGAGCAACCGCAGGTTATCACCGCGCGCCGCCGCCGAACCGGCCTGGCCTAGGACGCACCTCCTGCTCCGTTTTCTCGTTGAATCCGCGGCCACCCGGCCTGAAGCACGCGAGGAGGCCCATGAATTCGGACCGACGGATCAGGAGGATCTTCAAACCACGGACGCAAGCACCTTACCAAGAAGGTGAACAAAGCCAGAGCGATCACAGCCAAGCCGGAGGTCCTACCGGAGGGGAGTGAGATGATCTCGGCAGTCACACCGGACTGTACATAGGGGAAAGGGAGTCGATGGGCTCGGCTGAATCGAGGGAGAGAGATGACCATTTTGTACTCTGATTCAATACGACGGGCAACCTTTGGTGGGCCTGTGGTAACCGAAGCATCACAACGCATAGCGTGAGCCTGAACGGTGAAGAATTAAGGGCAATTGAACTCATAGTTGGAAGAAGAGCAGTCATCAAAAGTGGGTGGCTTGAGATTAGTTCCTCTTGGAAATGAGCCGATTGGTTGGTGTTTGAAAATGAAAGCTAATGTGGCATAATGATGATGTGGACATCGTGCATGTTGAGAGAATTGCTAGTAGTGGGGATCAACTTCTTAAGAATGTAAGATTTGGTCCGGAGGCATAGTCGGACACTTGGATTCAACACAACAGAGATCACAGCACGACTGAGATCTTTACTTTGCACAATGCAAGATAGGGCAGCCCCATCAAAAACACTACAGCCTGCGCAAATGATTGGCCAAATACATGTGAAGTTATTCTCTTGGTGCAATCATTAACCTAACCAGAGCATTGCGTTCCCTTCCGGAGAAGAGACAGCTGATAGATTGATGGCATGTTACCATGGACGACACACTGGTCATGAACTGGCCTCGGCGCCATCTATTTTTCCTGCATTATTTGACTGGTTCGCTTAGCCGCGCGCGGTTGCGTACGTTTGATAATTGAGGCGGTTGTATGGAGGTGGAAGTTAGCACATGCGTGCATACGCAGCAACCAGTTGTCACGCTGACACCATCCACTCAAGTCTACGTAACCGGCCATCTATAAGTATACAGGGAGTTGCAAGGACAGAGATCACTCAAGTAGTACCAAAACATTCTTATCTGCAGCCACATAGTAATTGATTCAATCGTGTAATTTGGTTAAGCTCCATGGCGATCAGGTCTTCGCTGCTCCCTCTGGCCCTACTGGTTCTCGCAGCAGCTAGCTCGGCAGCGGTGGCTCAGTTGGAGATCGGCTTCTACAGCAAGACATGCCCGGACGCCGAGAAGATCGTCGGCGAGGAGATGGCCAAGATCATCGCCGCCGCGCCCAGCCTCGCCGGCCCGCTTCTACGCCTCCATTTCCACGACTGCTTCGTCAGGGTAAGTCGTCGTTGAGCACTTGTCCTGTCTCACGTACAAACCTACCTTATGCACACGAAAACTAAGAAACATGCATGCAACGCGAAATTGCAGGGTTGTGACGCCTCTGTCCTGCTCGAATCCACCGACGGCAACGTGGCGGAGAAGGACGCCAAGCCGAACAAGAGCCTGCGAGGATTCGGCTCCGTCGAGCGGGTGAAGGCCAAGCTCGAAGCCGCGTGCCCGGGCATCGTCTCCTGCGCCGACGTGCTCACCCTCATGTCCCGCGACGCGGTCGTGCTGGCCAACGGCCCTTTCTGGCCGGTGGCGTTGGGAAGGAGAGACGGCAGGGTGTCCAGTGCCACAGAGGCCAGCAACGAGCTGCCCCCCGCCTCCGGCGACGTCCCTCTGCTAGCCAAGATCTTCGCCTCCAAGGGCCTCGACCTCAAGGACCTCGTTGTCCTCTCCGGCGCCCACACGCTCGGCACGGCGCACTGCGCGTCCTTCGCCGACCGGCTCTACAACGGCACCGGCGATAACGGTGCCTATGGCCACGTCGACCAGTCTTTGGACAGCGAGTACGCCGACAAGCTGAGGCTCAAGTGCAAGAGCGTTGATGACCGTACTATGCTGTCGGAGATGGACCCCGGGAGCTTCAAGACCTTCGACACCAGCTACTACCGCCACGTCGCCAAGCGGAGGGGCCTCTTCCGCTCCGACTCCGCGCTCCTCTTGGACGCCACCACCATGGACTATGTCCAGCGTATCGCCACCGGCAAGTTCGACAGCGAGTTCTTCAGGGACTTCAGCGAGTCCATGATCAAGATGGGCGACGTCGGCATGCTCACAGGGGCCGAGGGGGAGATCAGGAAGAAGTGCTACGCTCCGAACTAGGGTTCGTTGTTTCTTAGTTGTTGTAAGGGCAACACATGCATGTCGCTCTGGTATTATCTACTGACTACTGTAGTGTGATATATTCTTGTCAATGTTACCTAGTAGTAAATTATTTCTTGTCCAGAGAATATGGCGCACCTACATGCTACGTAAACGCATGTCTGGCAGCAGTGTTTTCTTGTGTCACTGTGTGCTGTGAAATACCCTAACTTATCAAGGATAGCAAGTTATCTTTAGCAGAACGAGAAGAGATAAGTCCACTTTTCAACTCAACTTAACACCATGTTTCGAAACCAGTTAGTCATGCAATGACTATCATCTTCCTCTACTATTTATCCATTCCCCACCCGCCTTGCACAAGACGAGCGCCACCGTACCCCATCCTTCCATCTAGCTTCCTCTTCCTACGGGAAGGGCAGATGACTAGCCCCGCAGTCGTCCACCCTTACTTAGAGATTGTGAGGATGTAAGGCCTATCTATTGCTGCTAGGGTTGAGGGGTGGGGCCCACCTCTTGGTGCGCTACCGCAAGGGAGGGAGGCCCCTCCTCCAAGTAGAACCCCCCCCCCCCCTCCCTTCACCAATATATGCCGAATGGGACAACCCCCCCCCCCCCCCCGCCCCCTAGAGACAGATGTTCTCGTGCAATCTCAGGTGTACCCCTTTCTCTAGTTCTACTCTAGAAAAAGTGTGAGACATCGTGAGGCTGCTTCTCCCTCCTCTAGTTTTCGGCCAACGCCTAGCTCTGGACGGTGAATCGCTACCATATCGTTGGTCTCATATGTGTGCAATCCGAAGAGAGATCATGCTTTCGATCTTCGTTCGAGGGACCGTTCCTGCGGCGGTTCGAGGGACTTCAAGAACAATCTAAACCAACTCTTTTTCTGCTGCAACTCGAAGTTTGTAACAATGAGATCTAAGCTTATATGCATCTTCATAGTGATCCTGGTTCTTGATTCGTTGGGCTGATCTTTTTTGTTTTCTACTACAATTCCCAACACCGGTGTTGTCGGCAAAAACTGGATCCAGCCGAGCCCAGGGTTGAGTCTTCAATGGGATGTCAAATTGGAGGGTGTGCTGTCGGAAACTCGCATGGGCATGCACCTGCCCAGCGGTGCTGGCTGCCCGATTGCCTTGCGACCCACAAAGTTATTGGATCCCATACGAGGGCACAACAAGTTTTAAGTTTGAGTTTCTGAAACTTACAATTTAGTTGGTCATAGGTTTGAAACTTACAATTTTGTTGTCACTCATACCAAGTTTCAGAAGTTGAAACTTAACAAAGTATCAAAAGCTCGTTAAAACATAATCAAAATGGATCTCATTTGAACCCTCGTCACCAAAAACACGAATATGCAAACGAATTTGGACTTTTGGTTCAGAAGATATGAAAGACTAGAAATTGAAAGCCAAAAGAAAAGGGGGGGGGGCTCCAAATCCCGTCCTGGTGTGCAGTATAATGCTTTGAAGTTCAGGGTTGTTTCTTAAACATATTGGTAAGGTTGGTTTATCTTGAACGAAAATATAATCCTTGTAAAAAAATATCCTCGTCCGAAATACCAAGCAAATATAATCCAATTTAATCACTAGTGTTTTTTCAGTCCATACATGCCGCTGTCGAATATTCTATGTATGTACGTGTTCGTCAAAGTCTAATATGAGACTAGAATTAGCCTCTAAGGCTTATGATCTCCGCTCGTCGTTGTCCAACATCACAGCTTGTGTTCCACCGGCAATAGGCTATGGATTTGGATAGGTCATATCAGAGATAATGGAATAAGAAAACTTTCGGTGATCTAAAAGAATCTGGGTTAATGAGATCCTAAGGCTTGGCATGGATATCTTAATGATGTAAGAAGTTTGGTATAAGCGTTCCTACTGCCTATAGGCAGCCGCGGTGTTTATTTATATTGGGCAAAGACTTGCCTTGGAGTACAAGAGAGATTACATGAGATAGACTTGGACACGGATCAGAGGGAGAGACGGGTTGTTGAGATTACAGATATAGGACTCAAACTCTAACACCCTCCCTTAATCTAAACTACCCCACGTTGAGATTCTTCTTGAACTCCTCAAATGATTTGACTGGCAAGGCTTTTGTGAACCCATCAGCAACTTGATCTTTGGATGGAATAAACCTTATATCCAGCTTCTTTTCTGCCACCCTTTCTCGCACAAAATGAAAATCAATTTCAATGTGTTTGGTTCTACCATGAAACACTGGATTAGCAGAGAGATAGGTGGCTCCCAAGTTATCGCACCATAAACATGAGACACGTTGTTGCTAATTCCAAGCTCCTTAAGTAATGATTCCATCCAAATAATTTCAGCAGTTGCATTAGCTAGCGATTTGTATTCAGCTTCTGTACTTGACCTTGACACTGTGGCTTGTTTTCTGGCACTCCAAGAAATAAGGTTCGAACCAAAAAACACAGCAAATCCTCCTGTTGACCTCCTGTCATCACTACATCCTGCCCAGTCTGCATCAGAGAAGTCACTGACAAGTGTAGAACTGGAACGTCTGAACTGAAGACCCAAACTCACAGTGTGTTTGATATATCGTACAATCCTTTTGACAGATGTCCAATGAACAGAGGTAGGAGCATGCAAATATTGACAAACCTTGTTCACTGCAAAAGATATGTCTGGCCGTGTTAATGTCAAGTACTGTAGGGCTCCAACAGCACTTCTATATTTTGTACTCTCCTCCTCATTAAGTGGCACTCCTTCATATGCTGAAAGTTGTTTTGAAGATGACAATGGTGTAGGTGAAGGCTTGCAGTCCTTCATTCCCATACGTGTCAGAAGTTCAATGGCATACTTTTCTTGCTTCAAGACTATGCCATCTTGAACCTTCTTAACTTCAATGCCAAGGAAGAAATTTAAGTCACCAAGATCCTTCAAGGCAAATTCTGAACTCAGATCATGCAAAAGAGCATTAGTGGCACTTTGAGAGGAGCTTGCAACTATAATGTCATCAACATATATAAGTACAAAAACCACAGTGTTTGCCCTGTTATAGATGAAGAGAGATGTGTCTGCTTTGGATGAAATAAAACCAAGCTGCTTCAATTGTGAACTCAACCTTGAGAACCATGCTCTAGGTGACTGTTTCAAACCATAAAGAGCTTTATCAAGCTTATAGACATGATTAGGTGTTTGTTGGTTTTCATACCCTGGTGGTTGCCTCATATAGACTTCCTCTTTCAGAACACCATGCAGAAACACGTTCTGAACATCTAGCTGTCTAAGGCTCCATCCTCTAGAAACATCAATGGCTAGCACAAGTCTTATTGTAGCAGCTTTGACAACAGGACTAAAAGTGTTCTCATAATAAATACCATATCGTTGCTTAAACCTTTTTGCAACTAGACGTGCCTTGTACCTGTCAATGGAGCCATCTGCTTTCCATTTGATTCTATAAACCCACTTGCAATCAATAATATTTTTACCTCTTTGACTTGGTACCAAGTGCCATGTTTTGTTCTTCATGAGAGCATCATATTCCTCATCCATAGCCCTTTTCCACTTAGGATCTCCAAGTGCATCACTCAATTTTGTGGGTTCTCCTGAAATGCATAACATACCATATGGTATAGTTCCATCTGTCCTTACTTTGGGATTTTTAATACCTTTTTGTAGCCGAGTCATGACTCTTGAAGTGGTGACAGGAGGTTCTCGTGATTGCATAGGAGATCGCACAAGTTGGCTGGTTGCAGAAGATCCCGCAGATTCATCAGCATGTGCAGGCTGAAGAGACACACTGGGTCCTGTGCTGTCTGGTGTGGCGGCTGATGGACTAGACATGTCCTGGAAGACGTAATTCCCAGGCGCAGAAAATCCCGAGCATGTCGCTGTCGGCATGCACGCATCTGGTTCTGTCCCCTGCATGCGGGTTGACGTGGCAGCGGACGACTGGACCGGACCCGCCTGGTCCTCCTGTCGGGCGGGCGCGCGATCCCGCGTGGATCTGCGCCCACGATCTGAGGCCGATCGACGCGCAGGCGTGACAGGCGCCGCCGAATCCTCCTCGGGTTTTGAGTTTGCTGCTTCTTCACCATGCACATCAAATATGGCACCGTTTTGCACCGGATTTTGGTCATGTTGATCATTTTCAACTCCGTTTTCTTCAGCCACCTATACAGGCACATTAAGAGTAGAACTAGAAGAATTGTTAGCACATGGGTCAGCACAATTGTTATTCCCCCCTTGATCAAATTCCGGAAGAAGAAGTATTTCTTTACGAAGAAGAGCTCCGGCATTTGGATGAAGTGACTCAAAGGGGAAGACAGATTCATCAAACACAACATCTCGGGATATGTAAACCCTTCCAGTGGAAACATCTAAGCACTTAACCCCTTTGTGCATAGGGCTATAACCTAAAAAGACACACTGTTTGGAACGAAATGCAAGTTTGCGTGTGTTGTATGGTCTAAGGTTAGGCCAACATGTTGGGGAACGTAGCAGAAATTCAAAATTTTCCTACGTGTCACCAAGATCTATCTATGGAGAAACTAGCAACGAGGGAAGGAGAGTGCATCTACATACCCTTGTAGATCGCTAAGCGGAAGCGTTCATGAGAACGGGGTTGAAGGAGTCGTACTCGTCGTGATCCAAATCACCGGAGATCCTAGTGCGAGCAGACGGCACCTCCGCGTTCAACACACGTACAGCCGGTGACGTCTCCCACGCCTTGATCCAGCAAGGAGAGAGGGAGAGGTTGAGGAAGACTCCATCCAGCAGCAACACAACGGCATGGTGGTGATGGAGGAGCATGGCAATCCCGCAGGGCTTCGCCAAGCACCAAGGGAGAGGAGGAGGAGGAGGCGGGGCTGCACCAAGAGGGAGAGAACTCATGTGTGTTGGGCAGCCCAAAACCTCAAGTATATATAGGGAAAGAGGGGCTGCGCCCCTTTAGGGTTTCCCACCCCAAGGGGTGCGGCCAGCCCTAGATGGGACTTGGGGGCGGCCAAGAGGGAGGAGTACCTCCCAAGTCAAGTGGAGGCCCTCCCCTTAGGGTTTCCCCCTTCCCATGCGCATGGGCCTTGGGGGCTGGTGCCCTTGGCCCATTATGGCTAGGCGCCCCCTACAGCCCATGCTACTGTATTGGACGTGGTGGAACAATTTCCGGACCTCCGGACCCCTCCGAATCCTCCGGAACCTTCTGGAAGCTTCCGGTACAATACCGAAAAAACCCGAACTTTTAGGAACCCGAACAACAACTTTCCATATATAAATCTTTACCTCCGGACCATTCCGGAACTCCTCGTGACGTCCGGGATCTCATCCGGGACTCGAACAACATTCGGTAACCACATACAAACTTCCTTTATAACCCTAAGCGTCGCCATCGAACCTTAAGTGTGTAGACCCTACGGGTTCGGGAGACATGTAGACATGACCGAGACGTTCTCCGGTCAATAACCAACAGCGGGATCTGGATACCCATGTTGGCTCCCACATGTTCCACGATGATCTCATCGGATGAACCACGATGTCAAGGACTCAATCGATCCCGTATACAATTCCCTTTGTCTAGCGGTATTGTACTTGCCCGAGATTCGATCGTCGGTATCCCGATACCTTGTTCAATCTCGTTTCCGGCAAGTCTCTTTACTCGTTCCGTAACACATCATCCCGTGATCAACCCCTTGGTCACATTGTGCACATTATGATGATGTCCTACCGAGTGGGCCCAGAGATACCACTCCGTTTACGGAGTGACAAATCGAGTCTCGATTCGTGCCAACCCAACAGACACTTTCGGAGATACCGTAGTGCACCTTTATAGTCACCCGATTACGTTGTGACGTTTGGTACACCCAAAGCATTCCTACGGTATCCGGGAGTTGCACAATCTCATGGTCTAAGGAAAAGATACTTGACATTAGAAAAGCTTTCGCATATGAACTACGATCTTTGTGCTAGGCTTAGTATTGGGTCTTGTCCATCACATCATTCTACTAATGATGTGATCCCGTTATCAATGACATCCAATGTCCATGGTTAGGAAACCGTAACCATCTGTTGATCAACGAGCTAGTCAATAGAGGCTTACTAGGGACATGGTGTTGTCTATGTATCCACACATGTATCTGAGTTTCCTATCAATACAATTATAGCATGGATAATAAACGATTATCGTGAACAAGGAAATATAATAATAACTAATTTATTATTGCCTCTAGGGCATATTTCCAACACAACATGCACAACCAAATATGCGGAGAGATGTGTAATCTGGTTTGACACTAAAGAGATGAGTTATGGGATTTTCAAATTTTATTACTTTACTGGGACGAATATTAATTAAATATGTGGCAGTAAGAAAGGCTTCATCCCAGAATTTGAGAGGCATAGACGCATGGGCTAGAAGTGCTAATCCTACTTCAACAACATGGCGATGCTTCCGTTCAGCGGAGCCATTCTGTTGATGAGCGTGTGGACATGACACATGGTGTGAAATTCCAATCTTTTGAAAAAAGGAGTTGAGTTTCTCATACTCACCACCCCAATCTGTTTGCATGGCAAGTATTTTGGAGTTCAGTTGGCGTTCAACAAGACTTTGGAAATTACTAAACACTTGAAAGACATCGGATCGTTTCTTTAACAAATAGATCCGTGTAAACTTGCTATAGTCATCAATGAAGCTTACATAATAAGGAAATCTACCAACAGAGGTGGGAGCTGGCCCCTAAACATCTGAAAAAATAAGTTGTAACGGAGCAGTAGATACACTAGTAGAGATGGGATATGGTAACTGATGACTTTTGGCTTGTTGACACGCATCACAAACTGACTCAATACTAGACACGAAAGGAAGTTTATTTTTGCTAAGGACATGTTGAACTATGACTGAAGATGGATGACCCATGCGTCGGTGCCACTTTTCTGAAGATGGTTTGGTGACACTCCAGGCTTGCTTATTTGACCATGACGAAGAAGATGACGATGTGATTGGATAGAGACCTCCCTCGCATCTCCCTCTAAAGATGACTCTCCTCGTTGCCAAGTCCTTAATCACAAAAGAATAAGGATAGAATATGATGAGAACATTATTGTCAAGTGTAAAGCGATGAACGGAGGCAAGATTTTTTGATGCCTGAGGGATATGTAAGACATTGTTTAGATGAAAATTTTTCTTAGGGGTATTAACAATTGAGTTACCAATGTGAGTAATATCCATACCAGCTCCACTTGCCGTGTGCACTTGGTCACCTCCATGATATCTTTCCCGCATCGTCAACTTGTCAAGCTCTCCTGTGATATGCTCGGTAGCACCCGAATCTGCATACCAATTAGTGTCGATGCCATACGAGTTGGTGACGAGGTTGGCCTTTTTCTTCTCTGGCTTATCCTCCTCGTACCGATGCCAGCAGTCCCTGGCGCCGCCAGCATGGTACTTATAACATATCTGGCACTCGGGGTAGTCTCCCTCATGCTGTTGCTGATGCTGCTGTGGTGGTGGCTGGTGTTGGCGCTGCTGATAACCGCCGTTCCCACCGGCGCGAACAGGAGATGGGGGGGGGGGCACGATCGGAGCGACCACGCCCTCTTCGCCCGCGGCCTCCTCTGCCCCGAGACTGGCCGCGTCCCCTGTACATGGCGTTGGCTGATGAACGAAAACCTGCTGGTCCGTCGCCTAGCATCTCCATCCTCTGATCAAAGGCAGAAATCTGCGAGAAAAGATCATCAACGGTGATGGAGTTTTTGATGGCGCCAACTGTTGCAACAATGGGATCGTAATCCCGATCAAGTCCGGCGAGGATGTAGTCCACCATCTCTCCATCTGTCACCGGACGGCCTGCAGCTGCAAGTTCGTCTCCGAGGCTTTTCATCTTGGCGATGAAAGCATTGCTGGACATGTTTCCCTTCTTGGTGTTGGAGATGGCGATCCTCAAATTTGTTATTCGCGATTGCGACTGCGCAGCAAATAACGTGGTAAGAGCGGTCCATAGATCAAGGGTATTTTCCTTACCAATGACTTGCGCGAGGATCTCTGGTGTGAGAGAGTTCAGCAGATAGCTTAGGACCTGCTGATCCTTGGCGATCCATGGACCATACAGCGGATTTGGCTCTATGGCCGTCGTCTTATCTGATTTTGTGATCTCCATTGTTTTCGGCGGCGCGGCATCGCTGCCGTCGAGGAGACCAGTCACCTGCGCGCCTCGCAGTGCCGGCAAGACTTGCGCCTTCCATAGGAGGTAGTTCCCCCTCGCGAGCTTCTCCGATGGTGGAGCGCCGAGGTTGAGACCGACAGCGCTGGAGCTCATGGCGATGGTGATGGAAGGGCGCTAGGGTTTTGTGTTTGCTAGATGATAGGGAAGAGGCTAGCTCTGTATACCATGTAAGAAGTTTGGTATAAGCGTTCCTACTGCCTATAGGCAGCCGCGGTGTTTATTTATATTGGGCAAAGACTTGCCTTGAAGTACAAGAGAGATTACATAAGATAGACTTGGACACAGATCAGAGGGAGAGACGGGTTGTTGAGATTACAGATATAGGACTCAAACTCTAACAAATGAGACGACGCTTAGCGAACACGGCCGGGTAACCCGCCTACCGGAGCACGACCACAAGGAAGCGTCAAGCCAGATGGCGCCGCCGGTGGCTTAGCTATGATGCAAAATGGTTGTAGTCCGTGAAGATGCACGACCGAACGAATTTGAATTGTTCCTTGATTCATTGACTGACTTACTGGTCGTCCGCATCTCCCCTTGTAGTTACCACTGGCCACAACAACATGCATGCATGATGCAAAGTTCCATTAGAGCTAGCTATGCATATTTGATTTGCATTTGCATGGTATAGGATATGCAAGATCCAATAGTTTACATGAACTCAGTTTCCATGATCAATGCAATAATCCATTTTTGTTTTCTTTTTCCGTTTTCGTTTTATATTTTTTCCTTCTTTTCCAAATATTATTTTCTTCTTTCTATTCCTTTTTATTTCAAAATAATGAACTTTTTCAAAATCCAGGAACATATTTCGAATTGCTGAATATTTTTTGCAATTCGGAATATTTTTTTCAAAATCGTGATGGAATTTTGAATTTGCGACAATTTTTCGAATTCTTCAAAGTTATTTGAATTTTAAGATTTTTTGCAATCATGATTTTTTTGGTATCATGAACATTACTGAAATACAAGAGTAATTTTCAAATTTGTGAACTTTTTGAAATCATGGGACATTTTGTCAAATTTTTGGGGACATTTTTTTAGATTCGTGAACAGTTTTTTAAACCTGAGAACATTTTTCGAAATACACAAACATTTTTAAAATGCGTGAATAATTTTATTATTTAGTGACCTTTTTTAAATTCATGAATAAAAAACAAAAATAATATTTTGTAATTCTTCAATATTTTTCAAACTTAAAAAAAACAAAAGAAAACCGGGGATGTCCTTGGGCATACCCAAAACCTACGGGCAATGTGTGGAATAGGAGGTCGCACTATAAGGATCACCGCGAGAGAGATAAACGCGAGTCACCTATGACTTCTACGGATAGTGGATCACACATAGAAAGCTCGACTTAGGCCAATTTTAACGCGCTGACGTATTTGGTCTGCGCGTGTCTGTTTAGGTCGAAACGGAAGGAACCGACGACCCAACGCGCCGATGCATTCGCAAATTTGGTTTGCCTGGTGTCGGTTTGAACGCATTTTCGTTTCAAATTTGCATTTGATTTGCTTCCACATAAACGTCAGCTGTAGCGCCGTATCAGTAGTACAGGTACCCACGCTACTGCTAGTCTTTTCCCTAGTATTGTGGGCACGCGTGTCGGGCTACCAAGCACCACCCTTGTTGTAGTCAATGCCACCCCCCACACGTCAGCCGCTGAAAGCGTCCATGTCACATCCTTTTTAAATGGCAACCGTGCGCGAGGGGCTCATCGACTTCTCGCCAAACCAGTCCACATATAGGGCTTGCTCCCCTGCTACCCAACACGAACCCTAGCTCACCGCCGTCGCTATTTATGGTCTTCTTCAGCCGCGGCAACAAAGCGTGGCAAGCACGATCAAGAGGCCGGCTCATCGCGCCGCCCGACTAACTTCACTTTGGCGTGGGGGGAGGGGGGGGGGGGTGCGCCCACGCGACCTGCTATACATCCCGGTGCATGGTGTGCACTACCACTTAGAGCACCACGTCCAGTTGTCGTGGCTGCATGTGAACCTCCGTCACAACTAGCACCTTGACCCAACCGCATTCCAGTATTGATCGTGCCGTAGTACGAGCACGCATTGTCGTCGTCCTCTTGCTGGACCAGCAATGCGACCCCGCATACGCGTTGGACTCCCCGAACTGGGATGTCTGGTTCACGACGGAGCATGACGTTCACCGTCATGGGGTCGTCCTATGGATGCCCGCCCTCCACCACCGGCGTTCGTGCTGCAGGAGGAGGCCGCATTCTAGGCGACCCTCGAGGAGGCAACGCGGCGTGCCATGCTGGAATCCATGCACATGGAGAATGCCATGTCGCCTGGCCTCGAGCAGGCAATACGGGAGTCCGCATCTGGTGGCCACGCACCACCACTGCCATCGCCACTCTACCGCGCCAACCCTCGCTCTTAGAGCTACATGTGGACGAGCAAGCTTGCAACGTACCTCTCTGCGCAACCTCTTTGACTGGGCACGACGGAGGAGGAGGAGCGGCAACACATTCACGTGTGGGAGGGACGCGCGCTGCTGGCGGAGCGGGCGGGGGCGGAGCGCCTGATGCTGTGGGAGCGTGAGTACGAGTATGAGGCAGGGACGCAAGTGCCAGGCAGAGCAGGAGCAGCAGATGCCGGAGGCTACGACCATGCCGCCTACCAGTAGGCCTTCCCATGGGGGCGCCGCCAGAGTTCGTCGACCTAACCATGGATGGCGAGGGCGAGGACGATGACAACGGCGCCTAGGGCTGTGAGCTAGGGGCGGCGGGCGGCTGCGAGTTGTTTTCTTAGTTTTAATTAATGTTTTATGTTTTAATTATAGAATAAGTGGCCTTAGGGTGTTAATGGCATGTTTTAAATATGTTTTATGCATGTTTTGTTTTAGTTGCCACACGGACCAAATGTGTCGATCGCATTGAGCGCACCGACGCCCCTACAGCGAAAACCAGACACACTCGTTCGCTCGATTGACTCAAATAAACAAAAAAAAAAGGGACAAAACCGCCTCTGTTTGCGTCGTTGGATTGGAGTTGGCCTTAATGTGCCTAGGCCATTAATAATACGAATCTGGCCAGGCTATCACATATGCATTCGTGCTTACTATCTACTACCCTGTTGGGCTTTATTAGTCTTTATCGTATTTTGGGTCTAAATTTGACCACATATTTGGCCAGCAAAATATTAACACATGTCACAGAAGATTATGTATTGGATTCATATTTAAATGTCGTTTCCAATAATATTACTACGGCTAATTATAACCATATATTTTATTAGTTAAATTCATGGTGAAAACATGACCCATAATAAATTATTATGAAGCATAGTTCAAGTCAAAATAAAATTATTTAGTTTTTTTTAATTATATCAGTTTACGGTTTAATTCAAAAATATTGCTTAAAATAACGATGAAGGTGGCACCTAGGAGATCATCTCCATATTTAAAAGGGGCTCGTTTCACTCGAATTTAAAGGCTATAACTCCTACTTGTTTCTATTAATTAAAGTTCAGTTGTAGTTAACTCAGTATGAAAAAATAACAATCAAAATACTTTTCAAGGTTGAAAATATAATTTTTCTGAATTTCGGCAGTGCAACAAATATGGGCCAAGGGGTTAATTATAGATTGGCTTGTCGAACCTTTTCCAAGAACGTACTCCCTGCATCGAAATATATATGGTCTAATATGTGTTTCAAGCTTGTCTTTGAACATTGATACGATTAATAAAGTATGATATCAATAATATAAAAGTTACGCCCTCCGCCTGATAATATAAAATGTTAGGGCTAATAAATCTTATATTATCAGATGGAGGGAGTATATCATTAGAAACTCCTTTGACATACGAATTAGACGGTATAGTTTTGCAACATACACATGTATTAATTATTAGTCTCCCCCGCAAAAATAATAATATATATATTATTAGTCTAACCAGTGGTCAAAGACAACCTCAGAAAATATATTAGAACCTATGCATTTGAATGGAGGGATTACAACACTATTCAACACCAGAGAAACAAAAATAACATCATCTTTAATTTTCGTAACGCAGAAACGAATGCGTAGCTAACTAAAAAGAAACTAGTGAGCTGCTTAATAAAGCAAGAGTGTGGAATTCCATCCCAATTCGGTTAGCCCACCACCCATGGTGCTTTTAGTGTTAATGGAACTGGGGGGGGGGGGGGGGGTTCACCACCCCTGATATTCTAACACTAGTAGAAAAGGGGGCAATGGTCCAGGCCCGGCCAGCCCATTAGTCTCGGTTCAATCCAGAACCGGGACCAATGGGGGCATTGGACCCGGTTCGTGAGCCCCGGGGGGCGGCCGGGCCACGTGGGCCATTGGTCCCGGTTCGTCTGGACCTTTTGGTCCCGGTTGGTGGGACGAACCGGGAGCAATGGGCCTCGCTCCTGGCCCACCACCATTGGTCCCGGTTGGTGGGACGAATCGGGACCAAAGGCTGCCCTTTAGTCCCGGTTCAAGTCACCAACCGGGACCAATTAGTTGCCTATATATACCCCTCGCCCGCGAGCAGAGCACTCCCAGTGCTCTATTTTTCGTGGCCGGCGAGGGGAGAGCTTTGTGGTGCTCTAGCTCACCTCCTACGCACACGAGGTGTTCGATGGAATGTCCGAGCCACACTACTTAAGCTTTCTCCTCTCCAAGCTCGACCTCCAAGCTCCATTTTCCTTAATATTTGTCTAGGTTTAGCGGTCCGTCTCGTCCCGTCCCCGTCCTCACCGCCGTCGATCGCCCGCGCCGATCTCGTCGCCGGCACCACCGTGGTGAGCCTCTTGTTCTTATCTTCTTTCTGAAAGGAAAAAAATTCTTACTTGTATGTTTATATAGATACTTGTATAATTTTCTTACTTTTATTATTGCATCTTATATAGTGCGATGGTTTTGGTATCCGCCCCGTCGGCCCTCGCCCCTGTCTATGATTCGGATGTGGTATATATTATCTTTTCATAACTATTGGTTCATTTATTGTTTATGACAATTATGCCGACCAACGTGACATAGATTTTATTTATCTAGGAGGTTGTTGAACCGGAAATTCCAACTGACCCTATTGTCGAGAGGTTAAATTTAGTTGAAGAAGAAAACAATTTGTTAAAGGAAAAAATTAGAAAAATTGAGGAGGAGAAGATGATATTGGAGTTGCATGTTGCGGATGTAGTCGATGATCACAAGATCAAGATGGATGAATGCGCTTGAAGATTAGAAAATATGCCATTCATACCGAGGCTTGTTATCATTATGCCGTTGGATCAGTTGTTACATCGGTTGCGATTATGATCACATTTGCTTTCGCATTGAAATGTTTTACATAGTTTCAGTGTATGGTTTAATTAATTTAGATGCTCTGCAGAGCTTTATGTTGTTAGATATGTACTTTGGTTTTAATGTGATGATGAACTTCTATTAATTTGGTCACTTAATTATCTATTCATGATGTTCTGTAATGATTTTTGACACACTTAATTATATATAATGCACGCAGATGAACCGGCAATGGATGTACGGTTCAAGACACACCTCCGAGTACATTAAGGGCGTGCATGATTTTCTCGAAGTGGCTGAGGCAAACAAAGCAGAATGGTTTTATGTGTTGTCCATGCCCTATATGTGGGAATACGAAGTCTTACTCGACCGGAAAATCCTCCACACCCACCGCTTTACAAGGGTTTCATGCCACACTATAATGTTTGGACGAGGCACGGAGAAATAGGGGTTATGATGGAAGACGGCGAAGAAGAAGAGTACGATGACAACTATGTGCCCCCTGAATATGGTGATGCTACTTGTAACACCCGGATAATTAAGCTACAGTAATCACCCCGGTTACTGTGACTAAACTCACGTTGATTCGAACCCGGTCTAAAACAAATTCAAAACAAAAGCAAACGATAAAAGTTTTCAAAAACTAAAACTAAAATGTTCGGAGGTTGTCAAAAATAACAAACCTAATTATGGTGGGGTGCATACATTTTTGTAAAGTGTTTTGGTATTTTAAATAAACTAAAACAGAAAAGAAGAAAATAAGAAAAAGAACAAAATAAAACAAAAGAGAAGTGGGGGGAGGAAACCCCACTGGCCCAACTGGGCCAGCCCCCCCCCCACCTGGCCCAGTCGGCCACACCATGGGCCGGCCCAACCGGCCGCCCCCCCTTATCCACTCCCCCACCCCCCCGTCGGTGGAACCCTAGCCTCACTCGCCCCCCTCCCCCGATCCCCTTTCTCCCTCCCCCGCCCCGATCCAGATCGGGGCCGAGCCACCCCGTCGCTCCCCCGACGCCGACGATCCCCGCCGCCCCGACCGCGACGCCCCCTCTCCCCCTGCGCCCCTCGCCGCCGTCCGGATCCCCCCTCCCCACCGTCGCCCCACGCGAGGCACTTTCTCCGCTGTGAGGTCGATCCCGACCCCCGCCTCTGGGTCCTCCCCAACGCCCGGTGACCGCCTCATGACCCCCTCCTCACAGTCGCCACCGAGCTCCCCGAGCCCGCCTCCTGAACCCGCGTCCCCCAGTGAGCTCTCCCCTCTCGCTCCCCTCGTCCCCCTCCCGAAGCAGCGCGTCGCCCGGACCTCCCGTCGCCCGGCTCGGCCGCCCCACCTCGCGGTCACAGCAGCCACGCCGCCAGCCCGCCATGTCCCCGCCTCCTCTCCTCCCCTCGCCCGGCGCTCTCCCCCCTCGCCCGTGCTTTCGCCGCCCGGTCTCGCCGTGGCCTCCCCCCCCTCTCTTCCCCCGTCGTGGCGCCCTCGCCCCACCGAACCCCCACTGGCCTCCCGTCGCCCGCCCGGCCTTGGCCGCCTTGGCCTTGACGCCCGTGTGTCCGCATCCCCCAGCCTACCTCAAGTCGCCTCAGGCAATGGGGCCCCAGATCAACCCGCCACCACCAAAGCCCCACTGGGAACCGCCCTCGCCGGCTCCTCGTCGAGGCCACGGCCTCGGCAGCCCCCTCCTGCCTTGGCCTGTGAGATCAGTGGCGCCACGCCCGTCCCCTCGGATTGCGCCCGAGCAGATACGCCTGCCTTGCGTTTGGCCCCACAGGGGCCTATGACATGGGGGCCCCACCCCGCAGAACGGTTTTAAAAATAAAAAGGAAAAAGAATAATGAAATTTAAATAAATAATAAATAAAAATGAATAAAACTAATTAATTAATTAATTAATTAAGTAATTAATTAATTTAATTAATCCTGATTAATTAAACCTAATGATTAATTAACCTAATTAACTACTGTTAATTAAACTTAATTAAGTTAATTAGTTAAAGTGTATGACGAACGGGTCCCACATGTCAGGGTTGACTCAGTCAACCTTGTTGACTGCTGACGTCAGCATGACATCATGCTGACGTCATAAATACATTTTCGAATTAATTAATTAATTAATTAAATTCCAGAAATTATTAAAATATTTTAAAAATCATATCTTTTAATCCGTAACTCGGATTAAAATATTTTCAACATGAAAGTTGCTCGAGCGACGAGGCGAATCCGGATACGCGGTCCGCTCGTCCGCCACACACCCCTAACCTATCCAGACCTGCAACTTTTCCCCTCGGCTCCCTCTGCGAAATCCTAAACAGGGAATACTTTCCGGATGTTTCCCCTTAACCAAGACCCCCTCATACCACGTTAGGGGCACGCCTAGCATCGCTTCTTGGCATGTCATGCATCGTTATGCATCTGTTTACTTGGTATTCATTGTTTCTCCCCCCTCTTCTCTCCGGTAGACTACGAGACCGACGTCAGCTGCTGCCGATTCGACTACGGTGTTGACAACCCTCTCTCTTGCAGAGCAACCAGGCAAGCCCCCCTTGATCACCGAGATATCGCCTACTCTTCTCTATCCGCTTGCATTAGAGTAGTATAGCATATTCTTGTTTTTCGAGATACTCCTATCTTCTTTGCATAGCTTTGTCCTTGTTATACATTGTTACCTTACACGCAATCCTATATGCTTAGTATAGGATGCTAGTACTTTCATCTGTGGCCCTACATTCTTGTCCGTCTGCCGCTATACTATCGGGCCGTGATCACTCGGGAGTTGATCACGGGTATATACTATATACTTATACATGATACATGTGAGACTAAAGTCGGGTCGGTGATGGAGCACCCATGAGTGGATCTTGAGGCGGAGCGGCAGGCAGGTTGAGACCGCCTAGGAGAGAGGTGGGCACAGCCCTGTTCGGCGTTCATGTTACTTAACATGCTTAACGAGGTCTTGGTATTTGATCTGAGTTGGCTACGAGCTTATCGCACTAACCATCTACGCTGGGAGTAGTTATGGGTATCCCGTCGTGGTATCGTACCGAAGCACTTCAGACGTCGTGACGGGCGAGCGCGCCCGGATTGGACTGGAACGCTGTTAGGCTAGGTGCTTCGGCCGCCCTGCAACGTCTTGGTGTGTGTGCTCGTGGCGATGGGCCTGCACCCTGGCGGCTTAGGTTTAGACCGGCGTGCTGGCCTCTCTGTTGTGCCTAGGTGGGGCTGCGGCGTGTTGATCTTCCGCGGCCGGGCATGACCCAGAAAGTGTGTCCGCCAAATGGGATCAAGCGTCTTGGGTAAGATGGTGCACCCTGCAGGGAAGTTAATCTATTCGGATAGCCGTGATCTTGGTAACAGGACGACTTGGAGTTGTACCTTGAGCTTATGACAACTAGAACCGGATACTTGATAAAACACACCCTTCCAAGTGCGGATACAACCGGTGGTCGCTCTCGCTCGAGGATATGAGCAGGGAATCGCGGGTAGGATTATTTCTATGTGATGTTACTTGGAGGACTTGGTTTGCCCTCTTCTACATTGCAAGACAGGTGTCGAGCGTAGTCTTCGTTAAGACTAGCTATCCCCTCTTATTACGGCATTCTGCGATTCGGTCCCACCGATATGGCCCTTTACACATATATCCATGCATATGTAGTGTAGTTCCTTGCTTGCAGTACTTTGGATGAGTACTCACGGTTGCCTTGTTCCCCTTTTCCCCTACCTCTACTCGATTGCTGCAACTGCACGATGGAGCCCAGGAGCCGACGCCACCGCCTATGGCGACTACTACTGCGGAGGTGCCTACTACTACGTGCAGCCCGGCGGCGGCGACCAGGAGTAACCTAGTAGGATCCCAGCAGGAGGCCTGCTCCTCTTCGATCTGTATCCCGCTTTGTGCTAGCCATCTTATGGCACCTTGCTTAACTTATATACGTACTCAGATATTGTTGCCTCGTGACTCGTCTATGATCGAGCACTTGTATTCGAGCCCTCGAGGCCCCGGCTTGTATTATGATGCTTGTATGACTTATTTTATTTGTAGAGTTGTGTTGTGATATCTTCCGTGAGTCCTCGATCTTGATCGTACACATTTGCGTGCATGATTAGTGTACGATTGAATCGGGGCGTCACAAGTTGGTATCGAGCCGATTGCCTGTAGGAATCCCCTTCCACAATCCTTGGCGAAGTCGAGTCTAGACATTGCAAAACTTTTACTAACTTGGCTGTGTGCCTTACGGGCCCACGCCGCCATCGGGTGGTACTAGGATCTTTTACTCCTCGACCTTTACTGCGGGACTCTGAACTCTCTTCTACTCGGGTTAAACGATTTTACTAACTAACACTAGGATCCCGTGACCACATTCACCCCAAAGTTGGATATAGCCTCAGTTGTTCTTGGAATTGTATTTGAGCAATTTCCACACTGTCATTTGACTCCTTTGAAACGTCTTTGTTTTCAGATGGAACCCACGAGGCAGGTCGATGCGCCACACGGCGACCATTGGTGCCTCGGGATCACTGCGGTGCTAGCCGAGATGATGACCTATCACGGGTTATCGCTGGCACCACAGTACACCGTCTATGAGGAGTACCGGGACTATAACCAGGAGCAGTACCGCGCCATCGTCCACCTCTACTCTCGGGAGTACGAGTCCACTACTTGCTGCACACCGCACATGGTGTTGGAGTGACTATCGATATGGCGGTCCACGATGCTGCTTATGCTGCTCTGACACGTCTTCGTGCAGAGTATCGAGAGTTGGACACCTCCCCTTGAGCACATTGCTATCGCGTCGATGTTGGTGAGGAGGTTACTACACCGCTGCCTACTCCACTTGTCACCAGAGAGCCCTTCTACCATCGAACTTTGTTACGCATGTCGATGGGCAGGATCGAGCTAACCGAGCTCTTCGCCACGAGTTGTACATCACCCGTCAGCACCTCTACCGTGCTCTGACGCTGATGCACCCCTTTGTCCGATCCGGAGAGCTGCCACGTTCTGCGATCTACCCAGCCAGGACCGTGATGCCCCAGGGTGTCGGTTGGCCAGACGTGGGAGGCTACTCTCCCGCACTTGGCCCTTTTCTGCCACCTGGACGTCGGATTCAGCACCAGAGTATCCGCGGCCCCCAGGTCACTGACGTGGAGGACTATCCGCTGCCGCACTACCAGCTTTCAGGCTACGGCTACCTCCAGCGATCAGCGTGGGACCGAGGTAGACTTGTTTGTTAGTGTTAGATGCATTCGCCGCGAGCACATGTGCACGCCTATGATGTAGTAGTCTATGTCTTTGGACTCTATGTATCGAACTCTATGCATGATTCCTTTTGTAAGATATGCCAACTACTATGTAGTTTCTATCGTCTGTTTTCGTTATTCATGTTTCATCATGAATGATTCTTATCCTTTGCATAACTTCTCAAATGCTGAACTACCCCTGTTATATAATAGCAGGATGGTTAGGCCAGCTGGTCGTGGTCGTGGTGCCAACTTCCCACCACCGCCTGAGTACATGGCCGGTATGGTCCAACAGCTTGAGATGAATCGCCAGTTCATGGAGAACATGATGGCTCAGTTTCCTCGCCCCAATATGAACCCGGCACCCAAGCGGAACAACTCTGCGAGGATTTCATACGCTGAACCCGGCGTGTACCGCAGCTCAACCCGGCCATTTGGATCTTTGATGATCGCTCCGTGACATCACCTATGAGATGGAGTCCGTGATGTAGCCCTGCCGGCTATGTCACTTTTGCTTCCTTCTTCTGAAGGGACCCGCAGCTCAATGGTGGGACAGCCACAGGCGTGCTACGCCGGTTGGAACACTCATCACTGGCGGACTTCCAAGCTGCTTTCCGTGCCCGCTTCATCCCTCAAGGGTCATGGACGGAAGAAGCGTGAGTTCATAACCTCACCCAAGGCAACAAGACTGTTGAAGCTTATCACGAGAGTTCTTGGACTTGTCTCGCTATCTTTGAAGAGGACATTGCAACCGATGCACGCAGACAGGAGAAGTTCCGTGGACGGCCTTCAAGGCGACATCAAGCTCGCACTTCTAGTGCACGACTTTGCTGATTTCGCCACCTTGGTGAACAAAGCTATCAATGTCGAAACTGGTGCGCAGGAATACGAGAGCTCGAACAGGCGAACCCGTGACACGGGCTCATCTTCGGCCCGTCCTCGCAGAAGCGCAAGATATGGATTCCCAACGGTATGTACCACCGAATGCACTGCTCCAAAGGCAGAACTATGCTGCACCTCGTCTGCCTACAACTAAGCAGCCGAAGCTTCCAGCTCCACCACGCCAAGCACCTGTTCCCACTCCCAATAATGGCTTGTGCTTCAGGTGCGGACAACCAGGGCACCGTGCTAGAGAATGCAACCAGAACCGTAATCATTTGGCCCTTCCAGTGACTGGCCGTGGAAACACCGGACCCGCAACAACACCGCCAAGTCTTATGGTCAAGCTCGGGCCAACCACGTTGATCTGAATGAAGCTCAAGACCAGCACACTTTGTGATGGGTACACTTCTCGTAAATTCAGTACCGACATGCGTTTTATTTGATCTGAGGGCATCGCATTCATTCATGTCGAAGATTTTGCATTCATGCATGGCATTAAAAGTGAAGACATGAATGCTTCACTATTAGTACACACCCTGCGGGCCAATGTCGAACCTCCATGATTTGCAACGACGCGTCCCGTTGAAATCGAAGGACTGGAATTCCTTGTCTCTCCCATCGTCTTTGAAGTCTTGTAGCATTGACCTCATTACAGGAATGAATTGGTTAAAGGCGCATACTGCTTCCATAGTTTGCGCCACGAAGACCATCCATCTGCTACACCCTTCAGATGAAATAGTCACTTACCAAGCTCATCTGGTGCAAAATGCCGAGGCAAGGCTCTATGCATTGAATGCATTGAACGCCGCACCACTCGAGGGTATTGAAAACATTCTGCTGCTTATGCGATTTCCAAGGCGTCTTCCACGAAGAACTTCGAGGATTCCCCTTGCTAGAGCTGTCGAATTCGTCATCGACTTAAAACCAGGCACCACTCCTATAGCCAAGCGGCCCTACAAGATCCCGCCGCATGAACTCCTTGAGCTTAAGGAGAAAATCGACAAATCTCTTCGAAGTGTTTTCATTCGCCCAAGTTGCTCTCCTTGGGGAGCACCTTCTCTCTTTGTCAAGAAGAAGGATGGGACAAACCGATTGGTCCAAGACTACCGTCCCATAAATCAAGCTACCATTCAAAATAAGTATCCTCTTCCTCGGATCAATGATCTTGATGATCAACTGGCTGGTTCGTCAGTGTTCTCGAAACTCGACTTGAGGTTGGGTTACCACCAGATCCGTGTTCGTGAGGAGGATATCCCCAAGACCGCATTTGTGACTCGCTATGGTTCATACGAGTACACCGTCATGTCTTTCGGCTTAACCAATGCTCCAGCCACCTTCTCTCGCTTGATGAACTATATATTCATGGATTACCTCGACAAGTTTGTCGTGGTTTATCTGGATGATATCCTGATCTTTCCAAGAATGAAGAAGAGCATCTTTGAACATCTTCGTCTTGTCTTTGGAAAAGCTACGAGAGCATCAACTCTATGCCAAGTTCTCCAAATGTGAATTACGGCTTCGAAGTAACCTATCTTGGGCATGTCATTTCTAAGGATGGTATTGCCGTCAACCTGAACGAGTTCAGGCTATCCTCGATTGGACTCCTCCGAAGAGCGTTAAGCAAGTCGAAGTTTTCTCGGTCTCGCTTGACTATTGCCGTCGATTAAATCGAGAACTTCTCCAAGATTGCCAGGCCCTAACTAACTTGTTGCATAAGGCGTTAAATTCCAATGGATGAGATAAATGTCACGAAAGTTTCCGAGCACTCAAAGACAAGTTGACTTCTGCCCGATGCTAGCTCCTCCTGATACTAAGAAGGACTTCGTCATTTACTGCGACGCTTCCCGTCAAGGATTAGGCGGTGTCCTAATGCAAGAGCGCAAAGTGGTTGCTTATGCCTCTCGACAATTGCGCCCTCACGAAGAGAACTACCCAGTTCATGACCTCGAACTTGCTGCTGTCATCAATGCACTAAAGCAGTGGCGACATTACCTTCTCGGTAATCGTTGCGAGATCTTCATTGACCACCAAAGTCTGAAGTATCTGTTTACTCAGCCAGACCTGAACCTCCGTCAGCAGAGATGGATGGAGACCATGGCAGACTTTGATTTGGGTATTTCCTATACGCCAGGCAAGGCTAATGTAATGGCTGATGCCTTAAGCCGCAAGTCTTACTGCAACCACCTTCAGGTTCACAAAGTTCAGCCCTCACTTGTTGAAGAATTCAGAAAGCTGAACCTCCATATTGTTCCTCCGGGTGCACTCGCTCCCCCTCCTCCGGAGTTCCGCAAGATGAATCTCCGTGTTGTTCCCCAGGGTTCCCTCTATACCCTGGCTGTTGAACCCGATCTCGTGGGCACCATAAAGACAATGCAGGGATTTGACTCTGAAGTCTACAAGATTAAGCAAGACCTCAAAGCAGGAAATCCCTCATTCTTCACTATTGCTGATGATGGCGCCTTGTACTTCAAAGGCCGCCTAGTGGTGCCGTGTAAGAAGGAAAACCTGAATATGACTCAGAAGGTTATGAAAGAAGCTCATGATACGCCTCTATGTATCCATCACAGGTAGTACAAAGATGTATCAAGACATTCGTCGAGAGATTACGGTGGTCTAATATGAAGCGAGGACATTGCTCGCTATGTTGCTTTGAGTGTGACGCTTGCCGTCGTATCAAAGGAGAACATCAAAGGCCTCTGGAACCCCGCAACCTATCTCTATTCGAGAATGGAAATGGGACCATGTTGAAATGGACTTAATCCTTTGGATTTCCCAAATCGCAGAAAGGTAATGATGCTATTCTTGTCGTCATTGACCGGCTTTCTAAAGTTGCTCATTTACGGCAGTCAAAGAAGCGATCATCGCTAGCCAGCTTGTAACGCTCTATATGTCGAATTGTTTCACTTCACGGTATTCCACTGGTTATCGATTCGGACCGTGGCAGCTTATTCACTTCAAGATTACGGGCAAGTTTTCAAGAAGCTATGGGGACTCATTTATCTTTGATCTGCGTTTCATCCATGATCACAAGGGCAAGTTGAACGTGTCAATCAAATTCTCGAAGACATGCTTCGAGCTTGTGTCGTTTCCTTCGGCAAGAAATGGGAGGAATCTCTCCCGTATGCTGAGTTCTCTTATAATAATAGCTATCAAGCTAGTCTGAAGATGGCCCCTTCAAGTGTCATATGGACAAAAGTGCGAACCCTCTCGAACTGGTCAGAAATCGGGAACGTCCACTCTTGGTCCGGATATTATCCAACATACCGAAGAACAAGTCCGCATTATTTGCGAGAATCTCAAGACCGCTCGATCCACGTCAAAAGAGTAATTATGACCGTCATCACAAAGACATGGTCTACCAACTTTGGCGAAAAAGGCCTATCTTCGCGTTACACCAATGAAGGGTGCTCACCGCCGGGATCAAGGGCAAGCTAGCTCCTCGCTATATTGGCCCATTCACTATTACGGAAAGGCGTGGGAAAGTGGCATATCAACTGGAGCTTCCGTCGAACCTTTCTCAGGTTCACGATGTGTTCCACGTGTCACAACTCTGACACTGCTTCAAGGACCCAATCCGAGCAGTGGACCATGAAGTGCTCGAATTGCAACAGGACCTCTCCTATAAAGAGCATCCGTCCGCATTCTCGACCAAGCTGAACGCCGCACACGTCAGAAGGCGATCAAGTTCCTCAAAGTCCAGTGGTCGAATCACTCTGAAGACGAAGCCACCTGGGAACGCGAGGATCGTCTTCGAGATGAATACCCCGCGCTTTTTCCTTCTACCTCCTAAATCTCGGGACGAGATTTCTTGTAGTGGAGGAGATTTGTAACACCCGGATAATTAAGCTACGATAATCACCCGATTCTTGTGACTAAACTCACGTTGATTCGAACCCGGTCTAAAACAAATTCAAAACAAAAGCAAACGATAAAAGTTTTCAAAAACTAAAACTAAAATGTTCGGGGGTTGTCAAAAATAACAAACCTAATTATGGTGGGGTGCATACATTTTGTAAAGTGTTTTGGTATTTTAAATAAACAAAAACAGAAAAGAAGAAAATAAGAAAAAGAAAAAAATAAAACAAAAGAGAAGTGGGGGGAGGATACCCCACCGGCCTAACTGGGCCAGCCCCCCCACCTGGCCCAGTCGGCCACAACATGGGCCGGCCCAACCGGCCGCCCCCCCCCCTTATCCACTCCCCAACCCCCTCTGGCCGGTGGAACCCTAGCCTCACTCGCCCCCCCTCCCCCAATCCCCTTTCTCCCTCCTCCGGCCCGATCTAGATCGGGGCCGGCCGAGCCACCCCATCGCTCCCCCGATGCCGATGATCCCCGCCGCCCCGACCGCGACGCCCCCTCTCCCCCTGCGACCCTCGCCGCCGTCCGGATCCCCCCCTCCCCACCGTCGTCCCACGCGTGAGGCACTCGCCGCTGAGGTCGTCCCAAACCCCACCCCCCCGCCTCACCGGGTCCTCCCCAACGCCGGCGACCGCCTCCGCGACCCCCTCCTCACCGGTCGCCACCGAGCTCCCCCGAGCCCGCCTCCTAGACCCCGCGTCCCCCCCAGTGAGCTCTCCCCACTCGCTCCCCGCGTCCCCCCTCCAGCTTGGCCCGTCGCCCGGACCTCCCGTTCAGCTCGGCCGCTCCCCCCTCGCGGTCACCGCCACGCCGTCCCCGCCTCCTCTCCTCCTCCTCGTGGGCGCTCTCCTCGCCCGTGCTCGCCGCCCGGTCTCCGCCGTGGCCTCCCCTCTCTTCCCCGTCGTGGCGCCCTCGCCCCACCAGAACCCCCTGGCCTCCCGTCGCGCCCGGCCCGGCGCAGCCCGGCAGCCGTGTCCATCCCCCGCCTACCTCCGCCGCCTCACGGCCGGGCCCCGTCCAACCCGCCACCGCCAAAGCCCCCAGGGACCGCCCTCGCCGGCTCCTCGTCGAGGCCACTGACCTCGGCAGCCCCCTCCCTGCCTTGGCCTTGAGATCGGTGGCGCCAGCCAGCGTCCCCACAGATTGCGCCCGAGCAGAATACGCCACTGCGCCGTTTGGCCCACAGGGCCTATGACATGAGGCCCCACCCCCTTTGAGCAGTTTTAAAAATAAAAAGGAAAAAGAATAATGAAATTTAAATAAATAATAAATAAAAATGAATAAAACTAATTAATTAATTAATTAAGTAATTAATTAATCTAATTAATCCTGATTAATTAAACCTAATGATTAATTAACCTAATTAACTACTGTTAATTAAACTTAATTAAGTTAATTAGTTAACAGGTATGTATTAACGGGTCCCACATGTCGAGGTTGACTCGATCCAACCCTGTTGATCTTGACGTCGGCATGACATCATCTTGGCGTCATAAATACATTTTCGAATTAATTAATTAATTAATTAAATTCCGTAAATTATTAAAATCTTTTAAAAATCATATCTTTTAATCCGTAACTCGGATTAAAATATTTTCAACATGAAAGTTGCTTTCGACGAGACGAATCCGGATACGCAGTCCGTTCGTCCGCCACACACCCCTAACCTATCGAACCTGCAACTTTTCCCCTCCGGCTCCTCTGCCCGAAAACCCTAAACACCGGGAATACTTTCCCGGATGTTTCCCCCCTAACCAGTACCCCCTCATACCACGTTAGGGCACGCCTAGCATCGCTTCTTGGCATGTCATGCATCGTTATGCATCTGTTTACTTGGTATTCATTGTTTCTCCCCCTCTTCTCTCCGGTAGACTATGAGACCGACGCTGCTGCTGGCCAGTTCGACTACGGTGTTGACGGCCCCTCTCTCTTGCTAGAGCAACCAGGCAAGCCCCCCCCCCTTGATCACCAGATATCGCCTACTCTTCTCTATACTGCTTGCATTAGAGTAGTATAGCATGTTACTGTTTTCAGATACTCCTATCTTCTTTGCATAGCTTTGTCCTTGTTACTACATTTGTTACCTTACACCGCAATCCTATATGCTTAGTATAGGATGCTAGTACTTTCATCTGTGGCCCTACATTCTTGTCCGTCTGCCGTGCTATACTATCGGGCCGTGATCACTCGGGTGTTGATCACGGGTATATTCTATATACTTATACATGATACATGCGAGACTAAAGTCGGGTCGTCTGATGGAGCACCCGCGAGCGGATCTTGAGGCGGAGCGACAGGGCAGGTTGAGACCGCCTAGGAGAGAGGTGGGCTGGCCTGTTCGGCGCTCATGTTACTTAACACGCTTAACGAGATCTTGGTATTTGATCTGAGTTGGTTACGAGCCTATACGCACTAACCATCTACGTGGGAGTAGTTATGGGTATCCCGTCGTCGTGGTATCAGCCGAAGCACTTCAGACGTCAGCGACGGAGCGGCGCGCGCCGGATTGGACTGGAACGCCTGTTAGGCTAGGTCTGCTTCCGGCCGCCCTCGCAACGTGCAGGTGTGCTCAGGGCGATGGGCCCAGACCCCTGCGCGCTTAGGTTTAGACCGGCGTGTTGGCCTCTCTGTTGTGCCTAGGTGGGGCTGCGACGTGTTGATCTTCCGCGGCCGGGCATGACCCAGAAAGTGTGTCCACCAAATGGGATCAAGCGTCTTTGGGTAAGATGGTGCACCCTGCAGGAAGTTAATCTATTCGGATAGCCGTGATCTTGATAGCAGGAAGACTTGGAGTTGTACCTTGAGCTTATGACAACTAGAACCGGATACTTGATCAAACACACCCTTCCAAGTGCCAGATACAACCGGTGGTCGCTCTCGCTCAGGGATATGAGCAGGGGATCGCCGGGTAGGATTATTGCTATGTGACGTTACTTGGAGGACTTCAGTTTGCCCTCTTCTACCTGTTGCAAGACAGGTGACCAGAAGCGTAGTCTTCGCTAAGACTAGCTATCCCCCTCTTATTCTGGCATTCTGCAGTTCACCCACCGATATGGCCCTTTACACATATATCCATGCATATGTAGTGTAGTTCCTTGCTTGCAGTACTTTGGATGAGTACTCACGGTTGCCTTGTTCCCCTTTTCCCCTACCTCTACTCGATTGCTGCAACTGCAGACGATGGAGCCAGAGCAGACGCCACCGCCTATGATGACTACTACTCGAGGTGCCTACTACTACGTGCAGCCACCGACGACGACCAGAGTAACCTAGGAGGATCCCAGGCAGGAGGCCTGCTCCTCTTCGATCTCAGTATCCCATTTGTGCTAGCCATCTTATGGCACCTTGCTTAACTTATGTACGTACTCAGATATTGTTGCTTCGGCCGACTTCGTCTATGATCGAAAGCACTTGTATTCGAGCCCTCGAGGCCCCGGCTTGTATTATGATGCTTGTATGACTTATTTTATTTGTAGAGTTGTGTTGTAATATCTTCCCGTGAGTCCCTGATCTTGATCGTACACATTTGCGTGCATGATTAGTGTACGATTGAATCGGGGGCGTCGCTACTGAACATCAAGAGGAACCAGACGATGTGCACGATGATGCTGCAACGGGCGAAGCTGCTGAAGATCAAGAGGAACCAGACGATGTGCCCAATGATGATGATCTCCGCCAGGTCATTGTCGATGCAAGGACGCAATGCGAAAGTCAAAAGGAGAAGCTGAAGTTCGATCGCATGTTAGAGGACCACAAAAAAGGGTTGTACCCCAATTGCGAAGATGGCAACACAAAGCTCGATACCATACTGGAATTGCTGCGGTGGAAGGCAGAGAATGCTTTGTGCTCGACAAAGGATTTGAGAAGCACTGAAAATATTGAAGAAGAAGCTTCCAAAGTATAACGAATTGCCCGACAATACGTACGCAGCAAAGAAGGTCGTATGCCCTCTAGGATTGGAGGTGCAGAAGATACATGCATGCCCTAAGGACTGCATCCTCTACGCGGTGCGCATAAGGATCTGAACGCATGCCCGGTATGCGGTGCATTACGGTATAAGATCGCAGAGATGACCACGGTGATGTTGACGGCAAGCCCCAGGAAGAGGGTTCTGCGAAGGTGATGTGGTATGCTCCTATAATCGCACGGTTGAAACGTCTGTTCAAAAACGGAGAGCATGCCAAGTTGATGCGATGGCACAGTGAGGACCGTAATAAAGACGGGAAGTTGAGAGCACCCGCTGACGGGTCGCAGTGGAGAAAAATCAAGAGAAAGTACTGGGATGAGTTTGCAAGTGAGCCAAGGAACGTATGGTTTGCTTTAAGCACGGATGGCATTAATCCTTTCGGGGAGCAGAGCAGCAGCAATCACAGCACCGCCCGTGACTACGTGTATGTATAACCTTCCTCCTTGGATGTGCATGAAGCGGAAGTTCATTATGATGCCAGTTCTCATCCAAGGACCTAAGCAACCCGGCAACGACATTGATGTGTACCTAAGGCCATTAGTTGAAGAACTTTTACAGCAGTGGAATGGAAACGGTGTACGTACGTGGGATGAGCACAAACAGGAGGAATTTAACCTAAAGGCGTTGCTGTTCGTGACCATCAACGATTGGCCCGCTTTCAGTAACCTTTCAGGATAGACAAACAAGGGATATCACGCATGCACGCACTGTTTACTTGACACCGATAGTATATACCTGGCAAGTTTCAGGAAGAATGTGTACCTGGGCCATCGTCGATTTCTTCCGACCAACCATCACTGTCGAAAGAAAGGCAAGCATTTCAAAGGCGAGGCAGATCACCGGAAGAAGCCCGCCATGCGTACGGGTGATCACGTACTTGCTATGGTCAATGATTTACACGCAATCTTTGGAAAGGGTCCCGGCGGACTAGCTGTTACGAATGACGCCGAGAATCACGCACCCATGTGGAAGAAGAAATCTATATTTTGGGACCTACCCTCTTTGGAAAGACCTAGAGGTCCGCTCTTCGATCGACGTGATGCACATGACGAAGAACCTTTGCGTGAACCTGCTAGGCTTCTTGGGCGTGTATGGGAAGACAAAAGATACACACGAGGCACGGAGGACCTGCAACGCTTACCTAAAAAAGAGGGCATACCTCCGGAGCGAGATGAAGGTCCCGCCACCACGCTTCACGAAAGAAGAGAAATAAATCTTCTTTGAATGCCTGCTCAGTATGAAGGTCCCGACTGGCTTCTCGTTGAATATAAAGGGAATAATAAATATGCCAGAGAAAAGGTTCCAGAACCTAAAGTCTCATGACTGCCACGTGATTATGACGCAACTGCTTCCGGTTGTATTGAGGGGGCTTCTACCGGAAAACGTCCGTTTAGCCATTGTGAAGCTATGTGCATTCCTCAATGCAATCTCTCAGAAGGTGATCGATCCAGAAATCATACCAAGGCTAAGGAGTGATGTGGTGCAATGTCTTGTCAGTTTCGAGCTGGTGTTCCCTCCATCCTTCTTCAATATCATGACGCACGTCCTAGTTCATCTAGTTGACGAGATTGTCATTACGGGCCCCAGATTTCTACACAATATGTACCCCTTTGAGAGGTTCATGGGAGTCCTAAAGAAATATGTCCGTAATCGCTTAGGCGAAGGAAGCATCTCCATGGGCCATCAAGCAGAGGATGTCATCGGGTTTTGTGTTGACTTCATTCTGGCATTAAGAAGATAGGTCTCCCTAAATCGCGGTATGAGGGGAGACTGATTGGAAAAACACGCTTGGAAGGGACTCAATAATATGCAGGACGGATATTCTTGGTCTCAAGCACACTACAGTTCTCTGAGAACTCTACCTTGGTGACCCGTATGTCGATGAACACAAGAACAGTCTGCGCTCCAAACACCGAAGCAAAGGCGACGATCGGATTACATGTGAACGCGCCAGGACTTTTAGCAGTTGGTTGGAAGCACGTATCAGAGGTGACAACACTGTTTGTGATGAGCTGTACTTGTTGTCCAGGGGACCATCTTTGACTGTATTGATTTGGAAAGGATACGAGATAAATGGGAATACATTTTACATGATTGACCAAGATCAAAAGAGCACCAACCAAAACAGCGGTGTCCGCTTTGGTGCAACAACCGAGAGGGGAAAGGACACATATTATGGTTACATAGTGGACATATGGGAACTTGACTACGGACATGATTTTAAGGTCCCTTCGTTTAAGTGCAAATGGGTCAATCTGTCAGGAGGCGGGGTACAGGTAGACCCACAGTACAGAATGACAACAGTGGATCTGAAAAAACTTGGGTACACTGACGAATTGTTCGTCCTAGCCAATGATGTGGCACAGGTTATCTATGTGAAGGACATGTCTACCAGACCGAGAAAGAGAAAAGATAAGGAAGCGAATACATCATACGATGAGCCAAAGCGCCACATAGTTCTTTCAGGAAAAAAGGACATCGTGGGAGTGGAGGACAAGACAGACATGTCTGAAGATTATGAAAAGTTTCATGAAATTCCTCCCTTCAAAGTCAAGGCTGACCCCAGCATCCAGATAAACGATGAAGATTATCCATAGTTACGGCGCAATAAGCGAATGACACAAGCGAAGAAAAAGTGAAGACTTTCTCCCGCAACTATTATGATGATACCATGCCAACTTTGTAACTGACGAGTATGATACCATGCCAACTTTCAACTTTTTCAGAGTTCATTTGAAATGCTTTAATGTCTTTTGGTTCGCCCTCGTAATAATTAAAAATAGCAACAATAAGTTTTTGTTGTAAGTAGAAACAAAATAAAATAAATAAAGCAAGAAAGAAAACAAAAAAAAAAAAAGTGTTTTCAAATTTGAAAACTAATGGCACTAACAGAAAGTTTATAATTTTCCTAAAACTAAAAGCAAAAAGAATTAAAAATAAAGCAAAAAACAAAATAAAATAAATAATGCAGAAATCAAAACAAAAAAAACAACAATAAGTTTTTTGTTGTAAGTAGAAACAAAATAAAATAAATAAAGCAAGAAAGAAAACAAAAAAACAAAAAAAGTGTTTTCAAATTTGAAAAGTAATGGCACTAACAGAAAGTTTATAATTTTTCTAAAACTAAAAGCAAAAAGAATTAAAAAAACAAAGCAAAAAACAAAAGAAAATAAATAATGCAGAAAACAAAACAAAAAACTGGAAAAAAATAAAATAACAACAATAACTAAAGAAAACAAAAAACAAAAAAAGTGCCTCCTATCGGGCCCCCACGGCCTGAATACGACATGAAACCCTACTATGGGCCAGGATTCAGGCCCGCAGTAGGCCCAGAAGGCCCATCAGGCACATCAATAGCAAGTAGGCCCGAAAGCCTGCGATGAAGAGGAGCTCGAGAGGGGTGCGGCAGTACACTGCGCGCCCCTCTCAACTAACGAGGTGGGACTAAACTTTGGCCCCGCCGCGTGCAGCCCCGGGGCCTTTGGGCCCGGTTGGTGGCACCACCCGGGACTAAAGGGGGGGGGGCATTGGTACCGGTTCGTGGCACCAACCGGTACCAAAGGCCGCCGCTTCCCGCCCTTTGGGCTGCCGAAAAAGAGGCCTTTGGTGCCGGTTGGTGTCACCAACCGGGACTAAAGGGTGCATTAGTCCTGGTTGGTTTCACGAACCGGGACCAATGGCTTTGCTATATAAGCAAACACTTTGCAAAAATTCAGAATCTCATCGCCAGTTGCCCCCGACGATGCTGACCCTCCTCGACGCCGCCAGGCTGCTCCACCTCACCGTCGCCGCCGCCGCCGTCGCCAAGGCCTTCGCCCCCCAACCCGCGCCGTCCTCGTCGCCGGCATCCCCGAGCCCGCGCCGTCCTCGTCGCCCGGCCTCCCGAGCCAGCGCCCGTCCCGCCACGCCGCCCGAGCCCCTGCCCGTCGTCCCGCCCTCGGGCCCGGCGCCCTCGCCCGCCCCAAGTCGCCATCGTCATCTAGCCGCCCCCGCTGTGAGCCGCCGCGCCGCACCGGCTCTGTTTTTTTATTTTTATTAGTTTAATTTTTTTGTTCATATATATATATATATATATATATATATATATATATAAAATGTATATGTGTATGTATGTGGCTATGTGTATGTAGATGTTCAAAATGTATAAAAAAATTGTTCAGAGCATGTTTTTCTTCATATATGTATTTTTGTTCATATGTGTATTAATGTTTTCATATATGCAAAAGATAGATTTTTAGAAAAGTTAGGTTTTTTCTGTTCATAGATTTTTTGGTGATATTAATTATTGTAGAATATGCAAATGTTTGTATATTCATATGAACAATGCATTAGGAAAAACCTTTGTTTTTTTTCGAAATTTTCTATTTGAACATTTTTTTTAAAACAAGCAATACTAAAAGAATGAGAGGAAAAAGGATAATAAGAAGAGGAAGAAAGGAGAAGAAGAGGAGAGGAAGAAGAGGAGAAATAAATAAGACAAGGAAATAAGAAGAGGAGAAGAAGAAAGGAATAGAGGAGAAGAAGAAAAATAGAAATTTCCTATTTTTCTCTTGTCCTCTATTCCTTTCTTCTTCTCCTCTTTTTTTTCTTCTTCCTTCTTCCTCTTTTCTTCCTTTTCCTTATTTTCCTTTCTCGAGGGAGAAGAAGAAAAAGAAGAGTAGTAGAAGTAGAATGGAATAGAGGAGAAAGAAGAAACTTCAACACGAGGGGGTACCCATACCCTCCCCGATAACATTATTTTCCCATGTATATGTATGTCGGCGTTGTCGATATAACCCCCTCGAGATAACTTCGACATGAGGGGCGGTCGATATATATACCCCTCTCGACCGTGATAACTTATACAACGGCAGCACCCCCTCGGCCCTCTCGGCCGACCAAAACTCTCGAGGACACCCAAACCCTAGAGAGCGATGTTGGTCTCCTACCCCCTCCCGCCGCGCCCCTACCCGACAAATTAACTCTCTCGAGGCCACCCAAATTAACCCTTGAAGCGTTGTGTCGAGGCGACCCCAAACCCTAGAGGCGTTGAGGCCACTAACATGATTCCTTATTGTGATTAGCTACCTAGTTCTACGTTTGCCACTAATATATATATATATATATATATATATATATATATCCATCTATACCATGTATGAATAATAATTGACATGTTGTAAATATTTGCAGAAACTATGGAGCACTCCAGACGAAGAAAGCGAAGCGATGTTGGGGCACATAATCGCACAAGGAAGTGATGAAGTTGCGTCATTTCTCAACGACACCGATGGTCCCAAGGACTGGGTGAAGAAGAGGGCTATGTTCATGATGGCTTCGACCCATTAATGCCGGTACAAGAAGAGGACTATGTTCATAATGGCTCGGTGACACAATGGAGGTACAAGAAGGAGACCGTCTTGTTGCTCGGTGACCGAACCGAGTCCGCCAGTATATATATATTAGTTAAGCCCGTGCTGACTAGTTAATTGATGCATCCATTGTTTTGGTATATGTACACATATTAATTACTCTCGTATTTCTTCCTTATAATTTCTAGCCCTCCGGATCGAGCACAACTTCGGTAAGGAGACGAGGCCCGAAGAAAAAGTTGAGCTCGGATGAAAAGTTTGAGATCATAGAAATCATGCCCGACGGCGAACTGATTGAACCCATCCGGACTAGGAAGGCATTTTCTGCTCAGTGCGGGGTTCTTGTTAGGGACAAGATCCCGATCAGCATCCATCAATGGTATAACACTACAGGAATCAGCTACTTTGCCATCTGCCACGGCGGACGGCAAAGGCATGGATGGCGGACGGCAAAGACCTTTGCCGCCAGCCACGGACGGCAAAAGGGGACGGCAAAGTAGGGGACGGCTAAGAGCTGTGTTGTCGTCCACTTTGGGCAGCTGACGGCAAAGGGGCCTTTGCCGTCAGCAGCAGACGACAAAGAAGGCGGACAGCAATAAATGCGCTGTTACTTTGTTAGGTGGTTAACGGCAGGCCTTTGCCGTCCGCTGCGGACGGCAAAGCTGCCGTCAAATCGACCATGGGCAAGCCGACCAAATTGGTCAGCCTCCCAGGAAGCACAGTTGCCTGCCACGTGGCCTCTTTGCCGTCCGCTGCTGATGGCAAAGATCTCTTTGCCGTCGGTGGTAGACGACAAAGTTCCTGCAGATTGTCTCTTTTTTCTGTTTTTTTACTCCAACAATTTTCACAACAAATATATATCACATATCCAGCACATAAGTTTCATATCACATATCCAGCACATAAGTTTCATATCACATATCAAATCAGTTTCATCCATACACATTGTTCATACATAAGCAAGTTCCATCCATACACATTGTTCATACATAAGCAAGTTCCATGATAGCAAGCTAGATACAATGCAAAGTTTCATCAAAGGAAAAGCAAGCACTCCATCATAGCAAGCTAGCTTCCATGAAGTGAATGAAATCTGCAAAATGGTAAATAAGAAAGTTAGAAATAGGTGACTAGAACAAGAAGAAGACTAGAACAAGAAGTATATGTCATTTATGAGCTAACTTAGGTGAAATGGATCATATATGAGCTAACAAAGTTGAAATGGGTTGTTTATGAGCTAACTTAGTTGAAATGGATCATTTATGAGCTAACTTAGTTGAAATGGATCATTTATGAGCTAACTTAGTTGAAATGGGTCGTTTATGAGCTAACTAAAGTGAAGGGCATCGTTTTTGAGCTGAAATGGATCATTTTTTAGCTAACTTAGGTGAAATGGATCATTTATGAGCTTTTATGAGCTAACTTAGTTGAAATGGGTCGTTTATGACCTAACTAAGGTGAAATGCCACGTTTTTGAGCTGACTAAGGTGAAATTGATCGTTTTAGCTAACTTGGGTGAAATGGATCATTTATGAGCTAATTTAGGTGAAATGGATCTTTTTAGCTAACTTAGGTGAAATGGATCGTTTAGGAGCAAATCTAGGTGAAATGGGTCATTTTGGAGCTAACTTAGGTGAAATGGGTCATTTTGGAGCTAACCTAGGTGAAATGGGTCATTTTAAAGCTAACGTAGGTAAAATGGATCATTTAGGAGCTAATCTACGTAAAATGGGTCATTTTAGAGCTAACTTGGATAAATTGGATCACTTATAAGCTAACTAAGGTAAAATGAGTCATTTTAGAGCTAACTTTAGGTAAAATGGATCGTTTATGAGCTAACTAAGCTAATTATGCAATTTTTGACATAAGTAACCTAAGTACATATCGTTTTAGAGCTAACTTAGGTAGAATGGATGGTTTATGAGGTCAGTAAGCATAATAAGTCATTTTGGAGGAAAAGAAGCTAACTCTAGGTCATTATGGTAAGCATATTGGAGGAAATAAAGCTAAGTCTAGGTCTTTATGCATTTGTTAAGCAAAACACTAGAGAAACTTACCGTGATCGGGGAGGTGTCTGGCCGGGCTGGCTCGCCGGTAGTCGGAGAAGGATCGTATGCGATGCCTTTACGGAGTTAAGCTACACCAAAGATCATTTCCAATGTCTCGTTAGCATTATGACACTCAAATGTTAAGACTAGCAAGTAATGTCCATTCTAATTAAACTCACCGTGCTCCTGTGAGCAATCATCGGCATCGCGAAGCGGTCGACCGGACTTCTCGCACTGCATCGCACATTTGGTTTTCACAACAGAGTCATACTAGTTAGTAATGAGACTCAAATGCTAAGACTAGCAAGTAATCTGCAGAAGAAACTTACCACAAGGAGCTCATACATGGCCCTTGCCTGCATGTCATTCCGTGCCCTCTCCTCCTCTAACATCTTTGTCGTCCTCTCCTCCAACTCCGGCTGCCTCCCTCCGCCAGAAGTTTCTCCGTTCTATCTCTCTCACTCTGTATAGCAGCCTGCAACACCACTCACATGACCATTTGTAATCATTGATGGAAGCGCACACAATGTAATGGAGAAAGATAGCTGAGTACTTATAACTAACCTTGAAGGCGAGTTGGACTGGCCGTTCACGAGGCCTTATCTCAGAGCGGAGCTTGACTGGCGCCTTTGATCTTCGGAGAGTGCTAGGACAATGGATAAGTCCATCTCCCATGGCTATGGAGCCATGGGACCTCCCGCCACCAGATATCATCAGCAGCTCAGATCAATGGGACCTGGCTCGGGTTAAAGTCCTCCCTTTCCTCGCCTTCCCCGATCTCTATATTGCACGAGTTTGTCGTGGGCGGTGATGTTGGTGAAGTTCTTTGGATCATCGAGGTCGACGCAGAGAATGCCTTGACTTTCTTGTAAGAGCCAGTGTGGGCCATGGCATATGTGTCGTACACCTCGCACCTTATCCGCCTTTATTGTAGCGTGCCTGAAAGAGAAAAACAAAGCAAATTAGTAATTAAAGGGCTAAAGCTAGCATGATGAATGAATTGCATGAATCATGAAGCAAACCACATACCCAGTTCCGCCCGTACTGAAATAAGTTGGAGCTGCCTTAGTGGTGTGGCACACCTTCCATTTGGGCACGTTTGTCCTTGGCCTCGTTGTGGGAGGCCCGCCATTGTTTTGAGCACCACGCATTGACCAACACCTCCCAACAATCCATCCGATCCGCACACCATCTCGGAGGGGCCTAAGTTAGCAAATAGAAACTTGAGCGCTACGACTATGAATTACTAAATGAAGTAAGTACAAGGCCTTAAGAATTACCTTCATGTACTGCTCCTTACTCAAGAACTTATCGCGGCACTCCTGCTTGGGCTTCTTGATACCACGCCCGGCGTAGTAGTCTCGAACAGCCTGCACCTGAACCTCATGCCGTAAGTTCTGAAGTAGGCGCTTGCACTCCTTGTCGATAACATCTGCCGCCTCCTCCTCGTATCCCTCCTCACACCTGTAGAATGTCTGCAATCAAATGATACAATATTGATTAGTACAATTAATAACTAGCTAGTTCAAGATTTTTAATTACGTAAAGGAGAAATTACCTGTAACTTTCTCGATCACCACGTGCGCCCTCGTCTTGCACAAGACACCGTCGATAATCTCACCCGGCGGGGCCGGGGCAGCCAAGTAGTGCTCCCAACTCAATCCAACCTCTGGAAGCCGACCCTCACCAGGCAACGTGACAAACCCCGGGAAGTTTTGCCGAATCAGAACTCCAAGGACGGAGTTGGGCCGGCGGACACTTTCATGGTGGTCCCAACCCCTGCAACATGACAAGGCCAACGCATTAGTTATTTGAAGAAACGTGAATGCAGAAGGTACAAAAATATTAAATGCACTTACCTCTCCCCATCCGGGAAAATCAACCACCTCTGCTCGTGGGTCGCCGGCACGGACGGGAGCCGTGTAGCACCACGCTGGTAGACGTTGCCCCCCTCCTCCTCAATATCACCGGCTCCTCACATCATCAAGATGGCCACTCGGCTCCCGCCATCATCAAGATGGCCACTCGGCTCCTCAGGCTGACCCGACCAGGTACCCCATCCAGACGTGTGCTCCTCCGGTCTCGTGGGCCCAACTCTCGTGGTCAAGGCCCGTCGACCCGAGGCTCAGGGGTCAAGACCCGTGGACAGGAGGCTCGTGGACCGGAGTCCGTGTAGCCTCCTCCTCGGACGAGTCCACCCTAGCAGTCACGTGCTCGGGTGAAACAGCTGGGGGTGGCGGCGAGGAAGGAGCCGTAAGAGTCACCCTACCTCCTCTTCCACGACCACGTGCTCCACCTCCTCTCTTCTTCTTACCTCGTCCCCTGCTGGGCACCGCAGTCGACGAAGAAGGGCCCGATGGTGTCGACATCTTGTCCCAAAGAACGCTCGGCGGAGAGGTGCGTGTGCAATGGAAGACCTCGCAACACGCTACCGACGAAGAAGGGGCTCGGCGCCCCGACCAGCGCCCACCATCTTTCAACACCTGCCATGACAAAGAATAAACGAAATTAGTACAACATAAAAAAAGTACCGACATGATAATAATATGTATATCACTTAAGTGTATCATCATCAAGTACAACATAAAAAAATTGAATACCCGACACTACTAATAATCTCGATCAGTATCATCAATAAATGCATAATCATCATCATCACTATAATCAATGATGGGCTCACTATAATCATCATCATCACTATCATCACTATAATCATCATCATCATTGGACACACAACAATTATATATATAATTCACCATGTATATATTCATCGGTTGATCTACTTTGTCAATTTTATTACGTCCATGCAACCTACACTCTAATAGGCACCGACGAATTTATCGGCCGGATCCGGAGCAAAGCATATGCGTCGGATCGGGTGTTGTCTCGGGGTCGGGGTTCGGGTGCCGTGTCGGTGTCGGGTGCCGTTTCGGGTCGGGTGTTGTTTCGGTAGGGGGTTGGGGTGTCGGTCGGGTCGGGGTGTCGGGGTCAGGGGTCGGTTGTCGGGTCGGGTGTTTTTTTAAACAGCGGTGGGTGGGGGCCACCTCCCTCTTTGCCGTCAGCTGGCGGACGACAAAGATTCTTTGCCGTCAGCTGGCGGACGGCAAAGAAATGGCGCATGGCAAAGAGCTTCTTTGTCGTCTGCCATTTCTTTGTCGTCTGCTTTTCGGTGGCTGATGGCAAAGAGCTTCTTTGCCGTCCGCTAGCAGACGGCAAAGATCTGGCAGATGGCAAAGTAGCTGATTCCAGTAGTGTAAGCCTAAGGAGGAAGACCCTGAGGTGTCTTATGTCAATGATATGCAGAAAGAAGATCTTTGGACTCAGCTGAAGGCAAATTTCACCCTACCGCCAGAGGAGGATCCAGAGAAGCCAGTTAAAGAGCAATTAATCAAGTCTTGTGCTCTTAAGAAGATGGCAACCCTAATGAGGAGGTGGAGGAAAGAGCTGAACCAGTTTGTCGAGAAAGAAAAGACACAAGAATTCATCGGCAAATATGAGAAGATCAAAGATCACTGGCCTGCATTTGTGGCCCACAAGACATCGGAAAAGAGTAAGAAGATGTCGGCGACAAACAAGCAAAATGCTGCGAAGAAGAAGCTTCACCATCGCACGGGTCGTGGCTACCTCAAAGCCCGGCCTAAGTGGTCCAAGGCTGAGCATGATCTCGCTTGAAAAAGGGATCGAACCAGAGACAATGTCTTGGCCTGACCGTTCTGCGGACTTGGTTCTTCGGGGCTGGCGGAACCTTGGACCTCAGAATAGGAAGTGCCGGTGGACGGACGAGCAACCGCAAATACCACCAAGAACCTTCGACACTATATCGATGCAACATCGAGGGACGTTCCTTCCAAACAGGAGAAGGACGAGCTCACAATGGCCCTTGGGAATCCCGAGCACCCTGGACGGACACGAGGCACGCCAGGCTCCATTCCGTGGAAGGTTGGTTTTCCGGACGCAGGGAGTTACAAAACCCACGAGAGGAGGAAGAAACTGGAGCAGGACCAACTGCAGGCGCTGCACGAAAGGGTAATGGGGCTAGAGGAACGAGAAGCACCAGATCGCAGCAAACGACCTGCTGAAGCTTCCCCCGAAGCTACCCCGCCATCTCAGCGGAGAAGCAGCGTGGCTTCCACCGAGCTGCTTCAGCCGGAGCATGTCTTGACGGCTCCTGCCAGCTATCCCGTGGATGGTATCACAGAGTCTCAAAATTGCCACATTATGGCGCGATGGATGAATTTGAAGGTCAAGGCGGTTGTTGGCCAAGTTTATCCTAGTGGACCCGGCACAACTTATCACCGCCACCGATTCCGTAAGGATATGCTAAGGTGATGGTGGATGA